>CM064430.1:37481460-38099823 GCA_032690845.1 Eleusine coracana subsp. coracana | reverse complement strand
ATAAGAGCTTGCTCAATGGGCATGAAGCACAATCCTTTCCTTTGGTCATACTTATGGAGATGTAATCTCATATAGAGCATGAGGCACAAGTATCTCCAAGTATGACAAGCCTCCTTTGTGTTTCCTATATGATGCATGCAACAAGCAATTTACATATGCAATGAAAGTAAACATGCCATGTGAATGCAAGCAATGTTAAAGAACAAGACACAAAGGAAACCTAACAATGTCAAGTTTGAACCCCTCCCAAGCATACTCACTATAAGTCATGCCATTGCCTTGAGAGAAGTCAAACCACCATCTCAAGCACTCCCCCTTGCTTATAGCTATCATGGATGGGTTAGACATTGACTAATTTTTATGTGTTTTTCTTTTAGTTATTTACACATGCATGGATGCAAAGTATACTAGTCACAAAGGAGTCCTAATTACCATGCAATGCAAGAGAAGAAAAAAAACACACAACAACTACAAAGAACAAACATGGTTACCTCCCTCATGAGTAGATAGGTCGATGAGGTCCATGTCACTTGTGGTGGACTTTACATGGTCTTCATGAACGCACTCGATCCACCACCACCACCATCTAGGTCTTGTTCTTGGGCACCCACTTGTACGTAGCCGATCTCTCAAGATCAATAATGCACTTAGGCACCCATATGCTCTTGACCTTCCTCTTTTTGTTTGGTGGTCCCAAGGCCTTAGCTTTCACCTTGCCATCCTTGTTCCTAAAAAGCTTGAAATGTATGTTCTCATGGAACAAGTTAGTGTTAGGCAAAACAATAGAACTTCTCATCATGGAACAATCCTCGGTGGCATGGCCATCCTTGCAACACCTCTCGCAGTAGTAGTCATCAGTGAGAAGGGGTTTGATCCATGCGGGGATGGAATCACTTGTCCCTATGATGTCAACGGCGGTGGGATTTGAGCCGTCCCCGGTGGGAGACATTGTTCACAAGGTTCCTCCCAAGAATCTCCTTGTGGATGGCTCTACAACGTGTGAGCCTCTCAAAGCCATCCATCACCATCTTCCTCTCTTCCTTGAGTTTGTGATAGTCCTCTAAAACAAATGGCTCAAGAGAAGAAACCTCGAACAAGGTAGTTAGTTCATCACACATAGTAGAAGCATCACTCTTTGATGAACTAGAGGAGGGAGAGGCAAGGTTCTCAATGTCGATGGCCTCATAAGTGATCTCGAGGGTCTTGTACTTCTCATGAAGCTCTACATGATCACCCTTGAGTTTGTCATAACTCTTGTTTAGGGCCTCATGAGATATGACAAGGTCCTTGAGCTCACTCTCATGCTCACCAACACGGTCCTTAGCCAACCTACACTCTTTTCTTACCATATCCAACATTTTGGATTTCTTGACGGTGATGTCGTGGGCTTGCTCAAGCATACTCCAAACCTCAGCACATGAGAGCTCCTCATCATCACTATCATCGTTGCTCTCATCCTCACTCTCCCCAAGTTGGCTCGTGGCCATGAGGCACGTGGGAGGGGGAGGAAGAGCTCGTGGAGATGTGGTCTTGATCATGGCTAGACGGCCACTTCTTCATCACTTGAGGAGGAGGACTCATCACTTGAGTTGTCGCTTGTCCACTCTCCAACTAGTGCCTTACGAGAGAACTTCTTCTTGTAGTCTTGAACTTTGCCTTTGCCTTTGCTCTTGTCCTTGTTGAAGTATCTCTTCTTCTTGTGCTTGGCCTTGGGATCTTCTTCTTCTTCTTCACCTGAATCTTGTGACTCGAATGCTTCTTTCTAGGCTTTGGGCACTCTCGCACAAAGTGATTCTTTGAGCCACAATTGAAGCACTTGCCCCTTGACTTGGAAGCAAACTTGTTCTTGAAGATCTTCATCTTCTTCATGAGAAGAGCCAAGTGCTCGGTCAAGTCACCCTCATCATCATCTTCTTCTTCATCATCCTCAATGATCACCTTCTACTTGTTCTTCTTGCTCTTGCTAGATTCTTGCATGTCAGCCGGTAGAGCAAGATTGGATGGTTGAGGATCATCCAACTGCAACTTGTAGCTCTCGAAGGCGGTGATCTTGCGAAGTATTTCCTTCATGGTCTTGGTCTTGAGGTCACCTTACAAGATGAAGGTGATGATGGACTCATACTTGGGGTCTTTGGATAGCCTTAAGAATCTTCTTATCACCTCAACAGGCTTTATCTTGAAATCATCCCCAAGTGCATTGATCTCCTCCACTGGTACATGAAAATGAGAATGAATAGTGTTAGCTCTCTCATGTGGCAATCTAGTGAAGTTATCATACTTGTTCTTCGGCACATAGTATCTTTCCTCTTTGACATCACTGGTGCCCTCACAGAGCCCCTGAATCTCAGTCCAGATACCATGTGCTGAGGAACTAGTATCTAGCTGAGCGAAAACATACTTAGAGATGCAAGCAAACAAAGCATTCTTGGTCTTAGCATTACACTTAATGTAGTCAGGCTCAAGTAGGTTCGCATCTGCATCGAACTCGTGAGTGACCGTCCATATCTCTGGATCAAGGGACTGAAGGTAGGCTTGCATGCGAGCCTTCCAATAAGCATAGTCCTCACCATTGAATATGGGAACACTCCCTGCCGGTCCCAGCATCCTTACTCAAGGCGGTGAAGCCTCAAAGATGAGCACTTGGCTCTGATACCACTTGTAAGGACCAAAGGCGTACCGAGAGGGGGGGGGGTGAATCGGTAAGCCGCTCACAAATCCAATTACTTCAAATTCCACTACTTGTGGGATACTTGCTTTATGGGTATTCTCATACAAGGCTAAAGTCGGTGGCCGACCGAATACTTCATCAACAAGGAAGCCGACCGACTCGGCTTAGAGTGCAAGACAAGAAAGATTAGACTTGCTATATAGAACCATTGTAGAGTACGACTAGGACTCTGCTTGTACCCCCTGCTGACCGGATATATAAGGCGGCAGGGTACCCCCCATGGAGGGGGAGAGTTAGAAGCAATTTAGGCTTAACATCTCGTGACAATCAATACAATACAGAACACAGGACGTAGGGTTCTTACTCTCATTGAGAGGGCCCGAACCTGTATAATTTGGCGTCTTGTGTAACCATCGTAGTTCTTGGTCTCGACGTAGCCCTATATATTTACTGCCGGTCTTGAGCATCGACAGTTGGCGCG
The DNA here is from genome assembly GCA_032690845.1 of Eleusine coracana subsp. coracana. Classification (NCBI taxonomy): domain Eukaryota; kingdom Viridiplantae; phylum Streptophyta; class Magnoliopsida; order Poales; family Poaceae; genus Eleusine; species Eleusine coracana. Next base: position 38,096,674 of record CM064430.1, on the reverse strand, counting down.
CCAGGAAGGGACAAGGCTCGCCGGGATTCTCCGTCGACTACGATGGCTGAACTTCCCATCATACAATACTCGCCGAACATCAAGATCTCTTTTGGATCGCTCGACTTCACGGTCGGTGACAATGGAGTCCTAGGTCTGAACGACTATAGATCAGACTCGACCATAGCCAGCCCCATGGCACGATCACCGAGTCTGTCTAACATTATCCCTGCATTGATCCCACTCGGATCTGAGCAGGAAGACTCTTCCTTCGGATATGACTCGATGTCAGATCGGTCTTTTGATGAGGACACGATCGGATCGACCTACTCATATCCCCATAAAGTCAACATGGTGGATATAGTAGTTCCTGCTGCTGGAAACCATGATGAGGATCCAGATGCCAAAGAAGAAGGGAATCCAGCCGGTGGTCTCCAAAACCAACCGGTCAAAGGAGGCCAACAGGATGATAACCCGCCAGCTGATGAATTATCGGTCGGTCACCACCGTCGACCAAGAGCGTCGTGTGGATCGCGTAACACACACCGACTGGATCTTGGCCCTGACCTTGAAGTGGATGGTGTTAAGGTCTACCACACCCCACAGAATAACATCACCGGTGCCAAGACATTGCTTGACACCTTAATGGTTGATGCCCACTATCAAACTCCTGCTATGCAGAAGGCAGTGGCTATGCTCAAAGCCGCAGCGGCACAAGATGCTGCAAAATCTCAGTCGGTCACAAGTTCCAGCCATGTATCTCCTCAGGGTCGGCAAAGGCACGAAGATTTGAGAAATTCTCTCAGCCTCCATGATGGACGAGACACCATCAACTCTCACCACGAGGAGCATGCTCGAGACAACCGACGCTATGAGGAAGAGCGACGTGAACGAAGAATGGACGCCCAACGGGAAGACCGGTGGGATGACCGATGAGAAGACCGACGGGACAACCAACGGGGTGATCATCAGAACCCTCCTCCAAGAGACAACCGCAATGACCGACATCAACATGACGATCGGGATCGGCGTGATAATTATGGCAATCGACAATGTCGTCATGACAAGGATGTTGGCCCACGCCACCGTCACAGCCCAACCACGTCCCCAGACCGACAAAGGCGGTCACTAACATTGACTGATGACGAGATCGATGGCATCAAGGCTTACGTCCCTCGACTTTGCATTGCTCGATGGCCGAAAGGATTCAAGCCGGTTCCCATCAAAAAATATGATGGACAAACCAATCCCCAAGAGTGGTTACAACTCTATAGCACGGCGATCCGGTCGGCTGGAGGTGATTCCTACGTAATGGCTAATTACCTTTCGGTCTGCTTAGATCCTGCCATTCGGATATGGCTCACATCTCTACCTGAGGAGTCAGTCACATCCTGGGGAGGGCTCAACCGGAAACTCATAGAAAGTTTCCAAGCAACTTGTAACCGACCAGGCGACCACTTCGACCTCACTCGGATCAAGCAGAAAGGAGACGAGCCTCTTCGTGACTACATCAAGCGGTTTTGCGCTACGAAGACTGAGATCCCCAACATCCTCGATCAGCAAATCATTACTGCCTTCCTGGGTGGAATTCGCAGTGACGATCTGGTCCGGGAAATCGATTGGAGAAACCATGATCTCAAGCTCACCGCTCAAGAGTGCTTCAACATTGCTGTCAACACAGTGGACCGGTTTTGGAAGAATCCTCGGACGAACCAGCCCTCTACTGATGAGTTGCTGAGTGGCATTTGCCCTTGGCATCCCAAGGGAAACCACAAAGCAAAGGATTGCTATTATCTGAAGGGTTTTGCAACAGCTGCGCTCAAGGTGGCCAAAGATCCCCCGAGGCGCAACAACAGCAACAAAGACAAGCCTAAGGATGATGATGACAAGGATGATTTAGGAGAGTTCTAGGAGCCCCGCAAAGAAGTAAACTTCATCTTCGGAGGCCCGGATGCCTATACATCCAAGTGCAAGAAAAAGTTAGAGCTTCGAGAGATTAACTCGGTGGAGCCAGCTACACCTCAGTACACGAGGTGGTCTGAGATGCCAATCACCTTTGATCAGTCGGACCATCCAAAACATCTACCAAAACCAGGTCGCTACCTATTGGTGCTTGCTGCGACTATGAAGGAGGTAAAGTTCAACAGAGTACTCATCGATGGAGGAAGCAGTTTGGACCTAATCTTCACTAGGACCCTTCAAGAGCTCGGTCTGTCAATCAATGACCTCCAACCGAGTTCTTCACCCTTCCATGGGATTGTGCCTGGCAAGACTTCAGTCCCAATTGGACAAATCACTCTGCCAGTCACCTTTGGCACCCGTGATAATTTTAGGACAAAGCGTATCCTCTTCCAGGTGGCAGACTTCGAGTCAGCATACCATGCTATCATCGGTCGACCGGCGATGGCCAGGATTATGGCTGTTCTGCACTATCCGTATCTCACCCTCAAGATGCCAGGCCCGAACGGAATAATGTTCCTCCACTCTGATCTTCGGAATTCTTTTGATTGCAATGTACAGAGTTGTGAGATGGCTACCAGACAGTTGATGCTGTTAGACCAAAAGGAGATCCAGAAGGCGATCGGTATAGAGGAGCAGACTGGAACGGAGGTTCCTACAAAGAAACCTACCAAGGACAAGATCCAGACCGATGACATCCAAACCAAGGAGATTTTGCTCGATCCTGAGTACCTCGATAAGGTGACTTATGCTGGGGTCAACCTTGATGAAAAATAGGAACTCGCGCTCACTCTTTTCCTCTAGGAAAATAGGGATATCTTTGCATGGAAACCATCTGACATGCCGGGAGTTCCTAGGGAAAAGATTGAGCACGTGTTAAGGGTACCTCTAGGGGCTACCCCCGTTCGCCAAAGGCTTAGAAGACTTGCGCAAGATCGCAAGGACGCCATGAAGAAGGAGATAGTTAGATTGTTAGAAGCTAAGTTTATAAAGGAGGTGTATCATCCCGACTGGTTAGCAAATCCAGTCCTTGTACCTAAAAAGAATAAAGAGTGGAGGATGTGTGTTGATTGTACCGATCTCAACAAGGTCTACCCAAAAGACCCCTTCGCTCTTCCTCGTATTGATCAGATTGTAGATTCGACAACCGGGTGTGAGCTTTTAAGCTTTCTGGATGCCTATTCAGGCTATCACCAGATCCCACTGAGAGTCGAAGATCAGATCAAGACTTCCTTTATAACACCCTTCGGCGCCTATTGCTATATCACTATGCCGTTTGGTCTGAAAAATGCTGGCGCGACTTACCAACGAGGTATTCAACGATGCCTTGCCACTCAGATCGGTCGGAACGCTGAAGCGTATGTTGATGACATCATTGTCAAGACTCGGAAAGCTGAAGTACTTCTCTCTGACCGGGCAGAAACCTTTGACAATCTGAGACATTATTCAATGAAGCTGAATCCTAAAAAGTGTGTTTTTGGGGTTCCATCGGGAAAGTTACTCGGTTACATCGTTTCGAAACGAGGTATAGAGGCTAACCCAGATAAAATCAAGGCAATCCTTGATATGAAGCCGCCTAATTCTCAAAGGGACGCTCAGAAGCTGACTAGATGCATGGCATCTTTGAGTCGCTTTATTTCCCGATTGGGGGTTAGGGGGTTACCACTCTTTCGGTTGCTTAAAAAGCAGGACGGCTTTGTTTGGACTGAGGAGGCGCAGTCGACACTGGACAAATTAAAGATTCATCTCAGTAGTATTCCAGTGTTGGTGCCTCCAGAGCCAGGAGAAAAACTTCAGCTTTACATCTCGGCCACAACCCAGGGACATGTGCAAAAAGTACAGCATCCATTCTACTTTGTGAGCGAGGTTCTTACCGCCTCTAAGACTAGGTACCAGCAGATCTTGAAGTTGTTATATGCATTATTGATCACCTCGTGGAAGTTGAAGCATTATTTCCATGCTCATCCAATTGAAGTTCAAACGTCTTTTGCACTTGGGACGGTATTACATAACTGAGAAGCTGAAGGAAAAATAGCCAAGTGGGCAGTCGAACTTGGTCAGTATACTATTACGTTCGCGCCTCGATCGGCTATAAAGGGACAAACGTTAGCTGAATTCGTTGCCGAGTGGACAGAGATTCAAAATCCTCCTACTACCCAAGATATCGAGTACTGGAAAATATACTTTGATGGTTCCCTTCTATTACAAGGGGCAGGTGCAGGAGTTGTATTTATCTCGCCTACTAGAGAAAGGCTTCGTTACATCCTTCAAATCATGTTTCGCGCGTCTAATAATGTTGCGGAATATGAAGCTTTCCTGCATGGTCTGCGCATTGCTGTGTCACTCGGCATTAAGCGCATCAACATATTTGGTGATTCGGCCTTGGTCATTAATCAGGTCACAAAGGATTGGAATTATGTAGATGATAACATGAGTTCTTATTGCCAAGAAGTGCGAAAACTCGAAGACAAGTTTGATGGATTGAAGTTCACACATGTTCTCCGAGATAATAACCAGGCGGCTGATGAGTTAACCAAGATAGGATCATCTCGGTCTGCAGTACCGCCAGGTGTTTTCCTACATGTTCTGGATTCCCCAATGATTTCTCCCCGGTCAGACGTGTTGATGAGTATTGTTGCTGATCTTGTTAACGATGACGTCTCCAAGACCGACTGGCGCGATCCACTCATTCAGTATTTGGATAAGGGAACGCTGCCCTCGGATCCTGATGAGCGGCAAAGATTGGAGATCCGATCTCGAGGATACTTGTTGGTGGGGGACCAACTTTACAAAAGGGGTGGTTCCAACATTTTGATGCGATGCATCTTAATTCCTGAAGGCCAGAAGTTGGTAGAAGAGATTCATTCGGGAATATGCGGCAATCATGCAGCTTCTAGGACTTTGGTTGGCAAGGTTTTCCGGCAAGGGTTTTATTGGCCCACGGCGGTCAAAGATGCACACCAAGTTGTTCGGAAGTGTGAGGGTTGTCAATTCTTCGCTCAACAAACACATGTGCCTTCACAGCAACTTCACATGATACCTTTGACTTGGCCTTTTGCTGTTTAGGGGCTTGATATTGTCGGTCCTTTCAAGAAAGCACCAGGCAGGTTCACTCATTTGTTTGTTGCTATCGACAAATTCACCAAGTGGATTGAAGCAAAGCCGGTTGGAAAGATTACATTCAAGAAGGCAATCGAGTTTGTCAAAGATATATTCACTCGGTTCGGAGTTCCTCATGATATCATTACCGATAATGGCACTCAATTCACTTCAGTGGAGTTCCGAGACTTTGCCGATGAGATGGGAATAAAGATCCACTTTGCATCAGTGGCTCATCTGAAAAGCAATGGGCATGTCGAACGGGCCAGTGGTATGATTCTTCAAGGATTAAAGCCATGGATATTTGACAGACTCAAACCTTATGCCGGTCGGTGGGTCAAAGAGTTGCCTTCAGTCCTTTGGGGGCTTCGGACAAACACCAGTCGGGCTACTAGACAATCACCTTTTTCATTGGTCTATGGCTCAGAAGCTATGTTGCCGACTGAGGTCAGTCTTGTCTCAGCACGAGTTCAAGCGTACGATGAAAAGCTTTTTGAGGAGAACCGAGTGATTGATTTGATTGCGGCAGAGGAGTTGCGTGATCACACTCTATTTCGGTCGGCACTCTACCAACAAGGCTTGCGTCATTATTATGATAAGAATATCCGCAGTCGCCGTTTTCAAGTTGGAGACCTAGTGCTTCACCGAGTGCAATTGACAAAGAATCAGCATAAGCTCTTGCCGAAGTGGGAAGGACCGTACGTAGTGAAGGAGGTCACTCGCCCGGGGGCTTACGGACCGATGTATGAAGACGGCGATGATATTCCAAACTCCTGGAACATAAATCAGCTACGTCGTTTCTATACTTAGCTATTATTTTGTGTATTTATACATTATTTATGAATGAAACTTTGGTCTTTTTTAATGAAAGATTTTCTGATGATTTTCATTCTATATTTGTCTCGATTCCTTAATTTATACTATTAAACAATCGAGCCAGGGGGCTAGCAATAATGTCCCATCTCGGTCTAACCATATTTTGGTTTTGGCCTATTTTTTGACCGACTTATTATCATAAGATCTTGAGATCTTGAGTTTTGGTCTTTATTATTTTGGTCTTACGCTTATACATCATGGTTAAATACTTTTTGCTACACATCAGACTACCACTACACTAAACCCAGAGCCAAAAGTGTGAGAGGTCATGTGTCGATTGGTTGATTCTATTTGTTATGCGGTTATGGGTTACAACCTAATATGTTATGGCAGACCGATGCAATCTTTGTTTCTCTTGATAGAAACATGTCAATGATATCTTTGTCAAACTTCTAAAGCTAAAAAAGCATAAGATTAGTTTATACACAAGTATCATTACAAAAATACTACTAATGTTTTACAATATTACAGGATTATATCTCCTTTGAAGGAGAAGAAGAGTCAGCCCAAAGATCGACCTCTGGAGTTGCTGGGGGAGTCGGCACGGTCGGATTGATTTCTATATTTTCGACCAAGGCCTAGAAAGTCTCTAGCATGGAATCTAGGAGCAGCTGACATTGGTCATCGGTCAGGTCGGGGTTAAATCCCTCTTTGATCTTGTCCAATGGCAGAGCAGGAGACCAGGATTGGCAAATCGCCAGCACTTGACTCCCGGCTTCGGTCGCCACTCGCCGAGTGTTATGAGCAATGGCTTCCAATGCATGCTCCAGCAAGTAGTCCAGAGAGTGACCGGTCTGCTCTACTCGGTTAGCATGAACATAGTTCATTGCCTTCCGAGCGGCATAAGATAGAGCTGCAAATAATAATTATTGGTCAGTATGATCAACAGAAGAATCCAGCAGAAGAAAGAAGTCGAAGGCTTACTGGCAAGTTTACATTTGAAAGATTTGGAGACAGCCTTAGCCTCCTCTATCTTCGTGTCAGACCCCTTCAGCTCCTCCTGCAGCCGAGTGATCTCGGTCTTCTGGTCTTCAGCCAATTTGGAGAGGCTTTCCTTCTCAACCTTCAAGGCGTCAATGAACCTCTGTTGGTTGGAAGTCAACTTTTCCAGCTCGGTGATTTTTTGATCACGAGCTAAAAGTAAAGCTTTTAGCGTTAGAGTGGTCAGCAGATTGCTTAAAAATGGATGGAAGGAAAACTTACCAGCTTCTTGTTTTCCTCTACACGAACTTGGTCTAAGACCTTGTTTATCACTTGTCGGTTGGCCAACAGCTTCTTGTTTTCCTCTAGGGCCTTGGAGAGCTACTGACCGGTGACTAGCAAGACAAATAAGAAGTTAGTCTAAAACATAAAGACAAGAAGATTAGGCGACCAAGGACATACCGAAAGTTTCGGCTTCAAGATATTCCACTCTAGCCTGCTTTCGCTCCACAAGAGCATACACTTTCTGATATGCAGAAGATAAATGAGCTAAAAGATGAGAGCGAAGCAAGGTAAAAGCATAATGTTGAGTTACCTTGCTGGACTCCCGGTGTTGGTGCAAAATCTTCGCATCCTCTACCTCAGGCCGACCAACTATATTTGCAGGAAGAGTTCTTTTACCTTTGTCAAGAGGCAAAGAGATATTAGTCGGAGTGGTCTGAGACAGAGGCTCGGGAGTGGAGGCAGGAATCGTCTGTTCAAACAGTTTATCCACTTCGGTCGGCGTGTTTGAAGACTTGCCAACCGAATGGGACACACCAGTCGGACGAAGTGGGAGCACAGACCGAGTATCCTCAGATCCTTGAGCACTCTGAGAATCACCTATCCGACTGCCAAGAATAAATAAATCAATAAAAGAAAGAGACAAGGAGTAGAGGGTTTAAAGATTAAACCTGGGAGCCTTCTTGAGCTTGATCCGGCATAGCCTCTTCTTTGAAGAAGTTGACTGAAAATCAATCTCCTTCCTCTTTTGAGAGGGCTGGTCAGTCTTGCCAGTCTGCACTACCTCTTCTATTGACCGATGAGTTTGGCTCGGGGGCTCCGGTCGGTCTGAAGGTCGGCTGGAGGTTGCAGGAGCAGGTTGACCAGCATCTGCGGCAGGTATTTCTTCATCGTTGTCCTGGTCCCCCACATATTGGCGATGGCGCACGATAGTCTGTTTCTGGAGCTTGTCAGGGGAGGCCAGAGTAACGATGGGAGTGCCGCTGACTGGCCGAGCGTCAACGGAGGAACTTGAACCCCTAGCGCCAGTCAGCGGTGTCTTCTTGACATAATCAGGTCCCTCAGTATTGGTCTGAGGGAGCGGGGGATGAGATACATAAGTATCCAGCACCTGCATAAAGATCAAAACCATGAGTACAATCTCAAGATAGGATAACAAGGGCTAGCTAAAGGCAGACTGAGGCTTACTCGGGCTCGCATTGTGCCCTTGTTTTACGCCTTTGAGACCAAAGAATGGTCCTGAAATATTTCCCCTTCAAACATCTTCACCAAGTGTCTTCGGCGGAGTTCGCCATTTGGTGGATCCGGCACTTCCCTGGTCTCATCCTCATTAACATAGTCCCATGCCGGGTGACATTGAAGCTTCAGGGGCTGAACTCGTCCGATGATAAAGCTTTTGGCCACTGTGATGCCATCGACGCCTTCAGCCTTCAGATTGGCAATTTTCTTGAGCAAGGCGACCACTTGAGGATCGGTCGGATCGGGCCTCTCTGTCCAATGCGCTTGGAGAATAGCCTGTGCACCAGTGAAGTCGGCAAGAACAGGGGGAGGGTTGTCACAATAGAACCACTCGTACTTCCAATTCTTGTTTCTGATCTTCAATGGGACATTGATGTAGACCTCCTTCTTGCATAACTGGACGCTGACGCCGCCTATGGCCATTTCGTTTTCCTTGGTGGGCAGCGGTCGGAGGACAAACAGATGGCAGAAGAGATCGAAATGGGGGAGAACGCCAAGAAAAGCTTCGCACAAATGTATGAAGATGGCAATATAAAGAATGGAGTTGGGATTGAGGTTGACAAGCTCAATCCCAAAGAAAAAAAGGAGCCCACGCAAAAAACTACAACAGGGAACTCCATAGCCATGCTCTAAGAATGAGCGAAACACTACGATCTGCTGGTGAATGGGAATGGGGCAGGATTCATGGGGTACCTTCCAGTCGATCCGAGCCTGCTTTGGAAGGACGCCATCCAACACCATCTTGTTCATGTCAGCCTGTGAAAGGCTGCTCTTTGAGAACTCCCGAAGTTGCTCTGGGATGTCGACCTTCGACGAGGATGACACGGCGGTGGCGACGGTGGAAGAAGCTGGGATTGAAATGGAAGTCCTCTTGCGACCCATCGCGAACAGGATTGAACGCGGTGAAGGAGTTCAAAAAACTTCGCCAAAGCTCGGGGGCTAAACGCGGCGGGATCTGTGGCGGCCGAAAGCGAGAAAGCTAATCCTAGCCGGAAAAATAGAGGACTTGCGAGAGCAGAGAAGGCACAAGGAAGACGAAGAGTTCGATGGCAAATGCAGCGTGGACTGAAGGTCAACCTGGTGCATCCTTTTATACCCTTGCCTTTTTGACCTAAGGGTCCCATGGGCCGGGGTGGGCCGTACTGCAGTGCGATCCTAATATTAACTTAGAGGTTAATTAATGGCTTAAGCCCATTAGGGTTACAAACCCAAAAAAATGAGACTTGGGGGCTTCTTTGATGAGAAGTACCCGAGAATTATTTCGCCATATCTATGTGATTTGATGATCATGTGGCAAAGAACTTGATGGTCATATGGTACAAGTTCAAAGGTTATGGTATTGACTAAAGTCAAATAACCAAAATTACCAAATTTGGACCTTAACGGGTGATTGGAATTAGGGAAGAGCTATTTTCACAAAAGTCATTTAGCTAAATATTGAATATGACTAGAGTCATAAAATTCCGACCGACCTATCACTCGGGAATAATATGTGCCACTCGGCCGGTCTAACGATCGGTCGGCAAAGTGGTCACTTAGCAATAGGACCCAAGGGTTTGATAACCAGAGGTCTAAAAGATTCAAACTTGATGGTTTGAATATCTATAAACAAATTAATAAGAGCTAATACAATTAGACTCTTGCATTATTTGTTAGTTTCCAAATTATACAAGAGTTGGGGGCTACACCTGATCAGGTGCACCTGCCCGATGTACCAGATCTATCAAAAACTTTGATAGCGAGGTCTTCCTAATTTATGATCTTTAAATCATTCGGAGAATTAAAGCTCAAAATCAGAAAGCACTTGAGGGCTGCTGTGGGATACTTGCTTTATGGGTATCCTCATATAAGGCTAAAGTCGGTGGCCGATCGGGTACTTCATCAACAAGGAAGTCAACCGACTCGGCTTAGAGTGCAAGACAAGAAAGATTAGACTTGCTATATAGAACCATTGTAGACTACGACTAGGACTCTGCTTGTACCCCCCTACCGACCGGATATATAAGGCGGCAGGGTACCCCCCATGGAGGGGGAGAGTTAGAAGCAATTTAGGCTTAACATCTTTTGACAATCAATACAATACAAAACACAGGACGTAGTGTTTTTACTCTCATTGAGAGGGCCCAAACCTGTATAATTTGGCGTCTTGTGTAACCATCGTATTTCTTTGTCTCGACGTAGCCCTATATATTTACTGCCGGTCTTGAGCATCGACACTACTTGAGTGTAACACGATAAGCAACCTAAGCAATTCTAGTAGGCCAAGACCCTACACATGCTAGTTTTCATGATACGATAAAGAGCAGCCAATCGCACTAGCCTATGCAAGCCACAAGTCACCCTACTCACTATGGCACACAATCGTGGAATAGTAAAGAGAGGGTTCAAGGAATGCTCATGATTTTTTTCCCGAGGTCTCGGAAGGATGGCGCCTTCCCCTAATCCTTGTTGGACCACTCCCGCCGGAGTCCCAGTCCCTCCCGCCACCAAGTGGAGTTCTCGCCCACGAGCCTACAATCACTCCTAGAGTGAAGACATGGTGTGCATCACCGCTGCACAAAGCACAAGCTCGCCTCCCTCGAAAACTTGCCGGACTCCCCGAGCTGGCATGGGCGCTCACTAGCGATGCCTCTTTCACTAGCGGGCTCAAACCATGTACAAACGTGTGACGGCCTTCACAACCGATCACGATAGGCTCGATCACCGACACCTAACCGGTCTAGGTCTCACCATAGACCAAGAGTAACAATCTAGATCACACCCACAAGGACACCCTAGCCTTAGATGTGAAAGATGCTCAAGTTACTCTCACTAGCACTCTCAAGATATGCAATATCTCCTCCTAGTGCTCTCCTCTTTTCCTCTTGGATCTTACCAAATGCTCTCAGGTATTCCATTGGCCAAGAGAGGTCTCCAACACCCCAGCAACAAACTAATAAAGGCTCCTGACCTCAAACTAGCCGTTGCTCCACGAAATTGCCTTTCTGGACATCCAGACCGTACTGTCCAATCACTGCGTGACCGGACCGTCCGGTCACTCTGGTAACGGCTCTCCCAGCCGTTGGCTATTTTGTCCAGATAATTTCCTGTACTGACCGGACTATCCGGTCACTGGACCGGACCATCCGGTCCACTTTCTCCCTCCAGTCCAGGAGTCTTCACAAAATGCACCCTCTCTGCCGTTCCTGCACTCCTACTGACTGGACCATCCAGTCTGTATAGAGTCTCCTGCTCACAGACATCCTGCTCCTCGTGCTAAGTCCTGGACAACTTCACATAGTGACCGTACAGTCCGGTCTCCACTGACCCCTTTGTCCGGCCTCTATGTCCAAAAGCTGAAACTTGTCATCCTCACTTGACTTTGTTTCCCGGCTTCTCCGAACAACTCCTTGGCTTCTCCACTATCACCTAGTGCGTGTGATTTCCCTGAGCAACCTTGCACATCACCGACTAGACATGACCTAAGAGAATAACCTAGACCCCCTTGATAGTCTGGTTTTGCCTATGCACTCAAAGCCCTAACAACTACTCAAGTGTTCCAAACACTTGCACCATAGCTTGTTCTCCGCTTTGATCCATCTCCATCAACCCTTGGACTCCATCAACTTCACAAGCCTCCATGCTTGTGGTCATTGTCACCCATCGCCAAGGCAACCATCATCCATATGATTTATAATAGAGTTTAGAGATGATTCCTACATAGACAACACTTGTGTAGATATTAGTCCATAATTTCATAGTTGTCATCTATCAGCAAAACATCCATACCTCGGGGATCCAATCATCAATGGTCATGAAGCTTACACGTGAGTTAGAGCCACCGGGGCTTGCCCCGTTAGAATGATGGTTTTGGTGATTTGTCTATCTTGATTCAATAATCATGCATGTGCTTATTCCAATTGCTTGGTTCTAGGCTAAGTAAGTAGATATTATCTTGATCATGGTGATTAGGATAGTATTCATACATTGTATTGGTTATGGTTGCTTGATGATGCTAGTAGTGTGGTTTAGCGGTGACAGCACTAAACCTGTGCAGCACTATTGGATAGTTGAGTAGGGTAAGATGCTCGCGCGATTAAGGGTTTCCTCTCGGCAGTGAAAAATCGAGAGCCGCTCGGAAAGCAGGGTGGTCTTATTCATTATAGGTTTTCATTGATCCATGTAATTACCCATTATGATGCTATTTAATTAGACTTTCTGGTTACGATCTCACTTAACAGCTTAGGCTTACAAGGTATCTGTGGGATACTTGGCTACTCACTTAACAGCTTAGGCTTACAAGGTATCTATGGGATACTTGCTTTACGGGTATCCTCATACAAGACTAAGTCGGTAGCCGACCGGGTACTTCATCCACAAGGAAGCCGACCGACTCGGCTTGGAGCGCAAGGCATATAGACATAGACTTTCTATGTAAATCCTATAGAGTTACGACTAGGACTCTTCATGTACCCCCCTACCCACCGGATATATAAGGCGGTCGGGTACCCCCCATCGTGGGACAGTAGCGACAGAACAGCACAAGGTTCTCAACATCAATATAATACACAGAACACAGGACGTAGGGTTTTTACTCTCATCGAGAGGACCCAAACCTGTATAACTCGGCGTCTTGTGTTACCATCATAGTTCTTTGTCTCGACGTAGCCCTATATATTTACTGCCGATCTCAAGCTTCGACAGTTGGCGCACCAGGAAGGGGACAAGGCTCACCGGGATTCTCCGTCGACTACGATGGCCAAAATTCCCATCATTCAGTACTCACTGGACTTCAATATCTCCTTTGGATCGCTTGACTTCACGGTCGGCAACAACGGAGCCCTAGGTCTGGAAAATCATAGATCCGACTCGGTCGCAGCCGTCTTCAAGGCATGATCACCGAGTTCGTCTGGCATGATCCCCACATTGGTTCCACTCAGATCTGAGGAAGAAGGTCCTTCCTTCGGGAACAATTCAGAGTCAGATCGGTCCTTTGATGAGGACTCGGTCAGATCCACTTACCCATATCCCCAGACTGTCAACATGGTGGATATAGCAGATCCCGCGGATGGAGACCAAGATGGTGACCAAGACGGTGAACAAGAAGATAACCCCGTCGATGGCCACCCGAATCAACTAGCCGAAGGAGGACAACAGGAGGAGAACCCTCCAGTTGATGACTTATCGGTCGGTCACCGCCGTCAACCAAGAGGGTCGCGTGGTTCACACAACACACGCCGACTGGATCTCGGTCCAGAACTAAACTGGATGGCGTCAAGGTCTACCACACTCCTTAGAATAACATCACCGGGGCCAAAACTTTGCTCGACACTCTAATGGTCGATGTGAATTATTAGACCCCTGCGATGCAGAGGACGGTGGCTATGCTTAAGGTTGCTGCGGCTCAAGAGGCCGCAAAATCTCAGTCGGTCACAAGCTCTAGTCACACATCTTCACGAGGTCGGCATAGGCGTGAAGATCTGAGAAATTCTCTCAGTATCCGTGATGGACGAGATACCATCAACTCTCACTATGAAGAGCGTGCTTGGGACAACTGACGCTATGAGGAAGAATGCCATGATTGGAGAACAGACGACCGACGGGACGACCGACGGGACAACCGACGAGAGGACCGTCAAGATCCTCCTCCAAGACACAACCGTGACAACTGTCGTCAACATGATGATCGGGATCAGCGCGATAACAATGATAACGACCGTCGGTGACGCCGTCATGACGATGATGTTGGTCCACGACACGGCCGCCGTCCAACTCCATCCCCAGAGTGGCATAGGCGGTCGCTGACGCCTACTGACGATGAGATCGATGGCATCAAAGCCTACATCCCCCGGCTTCGCATAGCTCGATGGCCAAAAGGATTCCAGCTGGTCCCCATCAAAAAATACGATGATCAGACCAACCCCTGAGAGTGGCTGCAGCTCTACAGCATGGCGATTCGGTTAGCTGGAGGTGATTACCTTCCGATCTGCCTGGATCCAGCCGTCCGAATACGGCTCACATCTCTTCCAGAGGAGTCAATCACGTCTTGGGGATACCTCAACAGAAAGCTCATAGAAAGCTTCCAAGCTACCTGCAATCGACCGGGCAACCACTTCGACCTCACTCGGATCAAGCAGAAGATCGATGAACCTCTTCGTGACTACATCAAGCGATTTTGCGCTAAGAATACTGAGATCCCCAATGTCCCGGACCAACAAATTATTGCTGCCTTCCAAGGAGGGATCCGCAGCGATGATTTGGTTTGTGAGATTGGTCGGAGGAATCATGACCTCAAGCTGACCGCTCAAGATTGCTTTGAGATCGCTAACAAGTTCGCATCTGGTGAGTCGGCATTAGATGACATCCGGGGAAAAGGCAAGGAGAAGTGGTCGGACAAGACCGAGTCCTCCAAGAAGGACAAGAAGAGGAAGTCTAATAATGTGGTTCGCATGGTGGACCAACTTCAGAAGAACCCTCGAACAAACCAACCGTCTATGGATGAGCTGCTGAGTGGCCCGCGCCTTTGGCACCCAAAGGGAAACCACAAAGCAAAGGATTGCTATCGACTAAAGGGTTTTGCAAGAGCTGCGCTCAAGGTGGCTAAAGATCCCTCAAGGCGCAATAGCAAATACAAGACCAAGGACGATGGCGACAAGGATGATCCAGGAGAGTTCCAGGAGCCCCGCAAGGAAGTCAACTTCATCTTCGATGGCCCAGATGCCTATGTGTCCAAGCACAAGCAGAAGCTAGAGCTTCGGGAGATCAACTCGATGGAACCAGCTGCGCCTCAATTCATGAGGTGGTCTGAGATACCAATCACCTTTGATTAGTCGGATCATCCCAAGCATATCCCGAAGCCAGGTTGATACTCGCTGGTGCTTGCTGCTACGATGAAGGAGGTAAAGTTCAACAAAGTACTCATTGATGGAGGAAGCAGTTTGGACTTAATCTTCACCAAGACTCTTAAAGAGCTCGGTCTATTAATCAATGATCTTCAGCTGAGTTCTTCACCTTTCCATGGGATTGTACCTGGCAAGACTTCTGTTTCTATTGGACAGGTCAGTATGCTGGTCACCTTCGGTACCCGTGAGAACTTTAGGACCAAGCGCATTCTCTTCCAGGTGGCAGATTTTGACTCGGCATATGATGCTATCATCGGTCGACTGGTGATGGATAAATTCATGGCTGTCCCGCATTATCCATATCTCACCCTCAAGATGCTAGGCCCAAATGGAATAATCTCCCTCCACTTTGATCTTCAGAATGGTTTTGATTGCGATGTAGAGAGTTGTGAGATGGACAATAAACAGTTGATGTTGTCTGACCAGAAGGAGATCCAGCAGGTAGTCGGCATGGAGAAGCTGACTAGAGCGGTGGTTCCAGCAAAGAAGCCTACCAAAGACAAGATTCAGACCGAGAAGGTAACTTATGCTGGGGCCAACCTCAACGAGAAATAGGAACTCGCGCTCACTCTTTTCCTCCAGGAAAATAGGGACATCTTTGCATGGAAACCATCTGACATGGAAAAATTGAGCATGAGTTAAGGGTACCCCCTGGGGCTACCCTCGTTCGGCAGAGGCTTAGAAGATTCGCACAAGACCGCAAGGACGCCATGAAGAAGGAGATAGTTAGACTGTTAGATGCTAAGTTTATAAAGGAGGTGTATCATCCCGACTAGTTACCAAATCTAGTCCTTGTACCCAAAAAGAATAAAGAATGGAGGATGTGTGTTGATTATACCAATCTTAACAAGGTCTGTCCTAAAGACCCTTTCGCTCTTCCTCGTATTGATCATATTGTAGACTCAAAAGTCGGGTGTGAGCTCTTAAGCTTTCTGGATGCCTATTCAGGCTATCACCAGATCCCACTGAAGGTTGAAGATCAGATCAAAACTTCCTTTATAACACCCTTTGGCGCCTATTGCTATATCACAATGCCTTTCGGTCTGAAGAACGCTGGCGCGACTTACCAACAGGGTATTCAACGTTGCCTTGCTACTCAGATCTGTCGGAACATAGAAGCATATGTCGATGACATCGTTGTCAAGACTCAGAACATCGAAGAACTTATTTCTGACCTGGCAGAAACCTTTGACAATCTGAGGCATTATTCAATGAAGTTGAATCCTAAGAATTGTGTTTTTGGGGTTCCTTCGAGAAAGCTACTCGGTTACATCATTTTGAAATGAGGTATAGAGGCTAACCCAGATAAAATCAAGGCAATCCTTGGTATGGGGCCACCAAATTCTCAAAGGGATGTACAGAAGCTGACCAGATGCATGGCGTCCTTGAGTCGCTTTATTTCCCGACTGGGGGTTAGAGGGTTACCACTTTTTTGACTGCTTAAAAAGCAGGAGGATTTCATTTGGACTGAAGAGGCGCAGTCGGCATTGGATGAGTTGAAGGTTTACCTCAGTAGCATTCTAGTATTGGTGCCTCCGGAGCCAGGAGAAAAACTTCAACTTTACATATCGGCCACAACTCAGGTTGTGAGTACTATTTTAATAGTCGACCGAGAAGAAGAGGGACATATACAAAAAGTACAACACACGGTTTATTTTGTGAGTGAGGTCCTTGGTGCCTCTAAGGCAAAATATTAACAGATCTTGAAGTTGTTGTATGCATTGTTGATCACCTCCAGGAAGTTGAAGCATTATTTTTAAGCTCATCCAATCGAAGTCCAGACCTCTTTCACACTCGGCACAGTGCTGCACAATTGAGAAGCCGAAGGAAAAATCGCCAAGTGGGTAGTCGAACTTGGTCAATATACCATTAGGTTCGCACCTTGGTCGGCTATAAAGGGACAAGCATTAGCTGATTTTGTTGCTGAGTGGACAGAGATTCAAAATCCGCCTACTGCACAAGATATCGAATATTGGAAAATGTACTTCAATGGATCTATTCAATTACAAGGAGCTGGTGCAGGAGTCGTGTTTATCGCACCCACTGGAGAGAAGCTTTGATATGTCGTCCAGGTGATGTTTCGCGCATCCAATAATACTGCGGAGTATGAAGCCCTTCTATATGGTATGCACATTGCCACGTCACTCGGCATCAAGCGCCTTGATGTCTTTGGTGACTTAGCTTTGGTCATTAATCAGGTCACTAAGGATTGGAACTGTGTGGATGACAATATGAGTGCTTATTGTCAAGAAGTAAGTAAGCTCGAAGACAAATTCGATGGATTGAAGTTCATGCATGTTCTTCGAGACAATAACCAAGCGGCCGGTGAATTGGCCAAGATGGGATCATCCCAGTCTGCGGTCCTGCCAGGTGTTTCCTTACACACTCGGGATTCCCCCATGATTTCTCCTCGGTCGGATGTATTAATGAGTGTTGTTACTGATCTTGTTGGTGATGACAACATAAAGACCAATTGGCGCGACCCGCTTATCCAATATTGGACAAGGGAACGCTGCCTTCAGATCCTAATGAGCAACGGAGGTTGGAGACCCGATGCCGAGGATATCTGTTGGTGGGAGAATACTCTATAAAAGAGGAGGTTCAAACATCTTGATGAGATGCATCTCGATACCAGAAAGCCAGAAGTTGGTAGAAGAAATTCATTCTGGGATATGTGGCAATCATGCGGCTTCCAAGACTTTGGTCGGCAAAGCTTTCTGATAAGGGTTTTATTGGCCCACGGCGGTCGAAGATGCACACTAGGTCATTCGGAAGTGTGAAGGTTGTCAATTCTTCGCTCAACATACGCATGTGCCTTCACAACAACTTCAGATGATACCTTTGACTTGGCCCTTTGCTGTCCGGGGGCTTGATATTGTCGGTCCTTTCAAGAAAGTGCAAGGCGGGTTCACTTATCTGTTCATTGCTACTGATAAATTCACCATGTGGATCGAAGCAAAGCCGATCGACAAGATAACATCAAAGAAGGCAATGGAGTTTGTCAAGGACATCTTCACTCGATTTGGGGTTCCTCATGATATCATCACCGATAATGGCACTCAATTTACATCAGTGGAGTTCCATGACTTTGCCGATGAGATGGGAACAAAAAAAACTTTGCATCAGTGGCTCGTCCTCAAAGCAATGGGCAGGTCGAACGGGCCAATGGTACGATTCTTCAAGGATTGAAATTGAGGATATTCGACAGACTTAAGCCTTATGCCGACCGGTGGGTCAAAGAATTGCCTTTAGTTCTTTGGGGGCTTCGCACAAACACCAGTCGGGTGTAACACCCTACTTTTGTAAAATTCTAAAAATGCCAATTATTAGCATTTAGGAGTTTAATTAAATAACCTAGGACAAATTATTTTTATAATAAATTAAATTAATTGTTGCATTTGCATAGCATGACATGTTCATATAGACTTTTAAATGCATCATGCATTTAGTTTATTTATTAATCAATTACTAGGAATAATAGAATAGGAATTAGAAAGGAAAGGATTTAGAAAGAAAAGAATAAAGGGATTCTTCTCTGCTCTTGGGCCAGCTCTTTTTCCCCTGGCCCAACTCACTTCCCCCACCTCCTTCTTTTGGCCCAGCCGGCCAGGCCGCCTCCCCCTCCTTCCCTTCTCTCCCCCTCCCGTAGCCCAACCAGCCCCGTGGCACAACTCCCGGCCGGCCCAGCGCGCACGCCGCGGCCCACTCCCCTCACGCTCTCTCTCTCTCTCTCTCTCTCTGGCATGTGGGCCCCGCCTATCATACCCCATCTCTCGTCCCTCTCTCTTCCCCCATCGGCAACCGAACCTGGCCCCGCTGATTCCCCTCCGCCCTGCCTCCCGGCTCCCGAAACCGGCGCCCGAATGCCGCACGCTCCTCCGCTTCCCCTCCCCTCCCCACCTTTCACCCATTTCGGCCGTTACCGCACGCCGTGCACATCATTGGCGCTAGTGGCCATTGATGGACGGAGAGCCCCCCGCTCTGGCTCAATTACTAGGAATAATAGAATAGGAATTAGAAAGGAAATGATTTAGAAAGAAAAGAATAAAGGATTCTTTTCTGCTCTTGGGCCAGCTCTTTTTCCCCAGGCCCAACTCACTTCCCCCACCTCCTTCTTTCGGCCCAGCCGGCCAGGCCGCCTCCCCCTCCTTCCCTTCTCTCCCCCTCCCGCAGCCCAACCAGCCCCGCGGCCCAACTCCCGGCCGGCCCAGCGCGCACGCCGCGGCCCACTCCCCTCCCTCCCTCTCTCTCTCTCTCTCTGGCATGCGGGCCCCGCCTGTCTTCCCCCATCTCTCGTCCCTCTCTCTTCCCCCGCCGGCAACCAAACCCGGCCCCGCCGATTCCCCTCCGCCCCGCCTCCCCGGCTCCCGAAACCGGCGCCTGAACGCCGTGTGCTCCTCCGCTTCCCCTCCCCTCCCCACCTTTCAGCCATTTCGGCCGTTACCGCTCCCCGCGCACAACAATGGCGCTAGTGGCCATTGATGGCCGGAGAGCCCCCCCCCCCCCCCCCCCCCCCGCCCCCGCTCCAGCTCAATTCCTCCTCCTCGCGCCTATAAATAGGACCCCCGGCACCGCCCTTTTCCGCCGCCTCTCCCCCACTCCTCCCTGCTCGATCACGACCACCGGAGCCACCTCCCCACCGAACACCGACCGCCGCCGACGCATCCCTCCAGAGCCGACCGCCTCCCGGCCTCCCCCGCACCCGCGCGACCTGTCGGTGAGCATCGCCTCCCTCCCCTCTCTCTCTCCCGGAACCCTTGCGGCGAGGAATGGCTGACCGGAGCACCGTTCCGGCCGATCTCCGGTGAGCCCCACCGCCACCGCCGCCGCATAGCCGCCGCCCACATCCAGGACCCCCCAATGCCGTCCATTTTAAAACCTAGGGCCCAGATTAGAAGGACGAAAGGGTATTCCCCCTGGTCCACCATGGACCGTGGACCCTTCGGTCAACGCCAGTCCACAGAGCCGTGGACCTGGTCCACGGATTTTTAATTTAAAATTTATTTCAGAAATTCCTGGATAATGTTAGCAGTTTTGCATTTTAGCCCCTATTTCTGTCCAGAACTGTAGAAATTTGTATTTAAGTCCAAATAGTTTTATAAAATTAATTTTTAGCACTTTAAATTAACAGAAACACCCCTATACATTATTAGAACTATTATTGTGACCTTATAATTTTACAAAAACACCCCTAGACTGATTTTAATTATGTTTTAGTCCCTAGAATTATTTTAAATTATACTTTAATCCTTATTAATTGTATAAATATTATTTTAGCCTTAAAAATTTACAGAAACACCCCTGTACATTATTAGAACTATTATTTTGACCTTGTAATTTTACAAAAACACCCCTGGACTGATTTTCATTATGTTTTAGTCCCTAGAATTATTGTAAATTATACTTTAATCCTTATTAATTGCATAAATATTATTTTAGCCCTAAAAGTTTATAGAAACATCCCTGTACTTAATTTTAATTATAATTTGGCCCTGTCTTTTTACACTTAACCCCCTACACTTATTATTAATTATGTTTAATTTCTAAAATTTTGCAAAAACAACCTTATACATTTTAGTAATTATTTTGCAGTCCTAATAATTTACACTTTAGTCCCTGTAATTTTATAAAATAACAAATAGGTCCTTAAAAGCCCCTATTTTTACCCTTTTGCCACTAAAACTTCAAACTAGCATAACTTTTTACTCATAACTCCAAATTAGGTGATTCTTACGCCAAAATTCTCGTAGGAGCATAACCTTTGCATTCATTGTATCTACATATTGTTTTTCCTCTGTTGCATAATTGTGTATTGATTTTTGTATGTTCTGCTTGTGTCGGTATTTCGTTACGTAAAGGCGAACATACACAAGGACCGCCCTACGAGGACTTTCAAGAGCAGGAATTTGAAGGGTTAGAGCAGCCTTCCGCGCAGGACGAAGGCAAGTGTCCTTGATGCATTTTGCACCTATTGAAATGTTACCATAGAATTGCATTGCTTGGGTCAATTTATTGGGAACCTATTGTTAGGATTTTCCTAGTATTGTTTTACCCTGTTCCTTGTCGCCTCGACACCATGGGCGAATTATGGGTAGGAAATGCTTAGATGGCTTACGGGATGTGGGCTGATATTAATTTTGATTAATGAACAATGTCACATGGGAAATGTTTGGTAAATTTTTTTAGCAACATGGCTTAGGGATCTGTGCAAGCCAGGCGGAAAGGATGTGGTGTCGTGGGCACATGGTTGTGGTGGTAGGCTTGTTGTAGATCATAGGAACCGGTTCTTGGAGTGACAACCCAGGAAAACAGTGCCATCACAAGACCGACATGGGTAAGGCTTGGCCTAGTAATTAGGTGTTCTCCTAGTGTCGTGCAACATTTGGTGGAGCGGGGAATGGAAGTCGAGAGGACTATCCTTGTATCCGAAAGGCTCAAGAGGGAGCTCCTGGGGTGATGAGCTACTTGTTGAAGGGCTATCACTTATGGACGGCAGTGGAACCTTAGTGGCTAGCATGTACTGGGAGACCCTTTAGAAAAGCCTCGTAGTGAAACCCTGCCACACACCAAAGGAAGTGTGTAATGTGGGTCATGTCCACGGGCACCAAGGGAATCACGACTTATGGGTAAAGTGGTACAAACTCTGCAGAGTATCAAACTATCATGATAGCCGTGCTCACGGTCAAGAGCGGCCTGGAATCCTCACAAGATTAGTTCGGTATGGATGGGTTTGGTTGGAAAGATGGGATGGGTTGGAACTTGGTTACTATAGCACCTTGTGGAATCATGGTTAGGATGACCCAACGTAGTAAATAGGATGCTTAGGTTAATTAAAAGCTCATGCAAACCACTATATAAAGCCTTTTCTTGACTATAACCCCATGTCATCCTTTCCCCCACTTGCGGAGTACGACACGTACTCACCCTTGCTATACCACGTTGATGTTCAGCCCAGGGACAAGATTGGAGCCACTACGAAGATGAAGGAAGCGAGTACTAGGCGATGATCCACCAGTCGATGCCTGTGGTGATTGGGACGTCTATGCTAGTTAATTTCCGCTGCTCGAATGTACTTTTCTTCTAGACCCACGGGTCCTTTTTGTAATAAAGATACGATGTAATAATTAAAGGATATGGATATTTATTCTGTTTACCATTGATGATGTACCGTATGTGTGTATAATTTGATCCTGGGCACACGTATGGCTGCACCCGTTTTGCTTCTTATAATGGGTGTGACATCGGGCAACTGGTCAGTCACCTTTCTCATCGATCTATGGCTCAGAGGCTATGCTATCGACCGAGGTCAGCCTTGTTTCGGCACGGGTTCAGGGGTATGATGAACAGCTTTCCGAGGAGAATCGAGAGATTGATTTGATTGCAGCAGAGGAGTTGCGTGATCGTGCTCTATTTTGGTCGGCACTTTACCAACAAGGCTTGCGTCGATATTATGATAAAAACATGCGTAATTGCCACTTCCAAGTTGGAGATTTAGTGCTTCGCTTAGTGCAGTCAACGAAGAACCAGCATAAGCTTTCTCCAAAGTGGGAAGGTCTATATGTGGTAAAGGAAGTCACTCGCCCGGGGACTTACCGACTGATGTATGAAGACGGTGATGATATACCAAATTCCTGGAACATAAATCAGCTACGTCGTTTCTATACTTAGTTATTCTTTTGTATACTTATACATTGTTTCTAAATGAAACTTCGGTATTTTGATGAAAGATTTTTTGATGATTTTTATTCTATATTGTCTCGATTCCTTAATTTATTTTATTAAACAATCGAGCTAGGGGGCTAGTCGTAATGTCCCACCTCAGTCTAACCTCATTTTGGTTTTGGACTATTTTTTGACCGATTTCTTCTCTTTGAATACGGTCTTCATTTTCTTGGTCTAACGTCTATACATTATTGTTATACACTTTATACTGCACATCAGACTATCACTACACTAAACCCAGAGCCAAAGTGCGAGAGGTCATGTGTCGATTGGTCGACTCTGCTTGTTATGCGGTTACGAGTCACAACCTAATATGTTAAGGTAGACCGATAAAATTTGAGTTTCTCAATGATAGAAACATACTTATGATATTTTTATCAATCCTTTAAAGATGTTAAGCATGAAATTAGTTTACATATAGGTAACATTGTTTCATTACATAGATATTACTAATGTTCTCTAGCATTGCAGGATTTATAGCTCCTTTGAAGGAGAGGAAGACTCAGCTCGTAGCTCAACTTCTGGCATTGCTGGAGGAGTAGGCACGGTCAGATTGATCTCTATATTGTCGACCAAGGCACGGGAAGTCTCCAGCATGGAATCCAAGAGCAGCTGGCATTGGTCGTTGATCAAGTCTGGGTTGAAGCCCTCCTTGATCTTGTCCAATGGCAGAGCAGGACACCAAGATTGGTAAATTGCCAGAACCTGACTCCCGACCTCGGTCGCCACTCACCGAGTGTTATGAGCGATAGCTTCTGATGCATGCTCCAGCAAGTACTCCAAGGAGTGGCCAGACTGCTCCACTCGGTCGACATGAACATAGTCCATTGCCTTTCGAGCAGCATAAGATAGAGTTGCGAGTGATGATTTTTGGTCAGTATGATCAAAAAAGGATTCAAGCAGATGTGAGAAATAATGAAGGGCTTACTGGCAAGTTTACATTTGAAGGATTTGGAGGTGCTCTTAGCATCCTCTATCCTGGCATCAGCTTCCTTCAGCTCCTTCTGCAGCCGAGTGATCTCGGCCTTCTGGTCCTCGACCGACTTGGAGAGGTTTTCCTTCTCAGTATTCAAGGCATTAACAAACCTTTGCTGATTGGAAGTCAACTTCTCCAGGTCGGCAATCTTCTGGTCAAGAGCTAAAGACAAACATTTGAACAAGGAGGGGGTCCTGACCAAGTGGCTTCAGACTCTTGGGCACTTTGCGAATCACTCGTTCGACTACTGTCAAAACAAAGATGGAGGAAATTAAAATGTATTATGGATGGCAATAAGAGACAAGGAGTATAAGGTTAAAGAATTAACCTGGGAGCCTTCTTAAGCTTGATTCGGCACATCCTCTTCTTCAAAGAAGTCGACTGAGAATCAGCCTCCTTCCTCTTCTCGGCAGATTTGTCTGCCTTGTCGGTCTGTTCCACCACCCTAGCATCACTCTGAGTTTGGCTTGGGGGCTACGACTAGCTTGAAGGTCGATCGGGGGGGAGTAAGGGTGGGTTGAACGGCATCAGCAGATGGCATTTCTTCATCATCACCCTGATCCCCAATATATTGCCATCGGCGCCCGATAGTTTGCTTCACTAGTCGACTAGGGGCACGCAGGGTGACAACTAGATTAGCATGTTCAAGTTGAGCACCTACAGAAGAGCTTGAGCCTCCAGTGCCAGTCTGCTATGGCTTCTCAACATAATCCGGTCCCTCAGTATTGGTCGGAGGGAGCGGAGGATGGGATATATATGTATCCAGAACTTGCGCAAGAATCAAGATATCAAGTAGGACATCAAGACAAGAAAATAAGGGATTGCTCAAAGTAGACTGAGGCTTACTCGGGCTCGCATAGTGCCCTTGTTATACGCCTTTCTGATCAACAAGTCATCCTGAAGGATATCCCCTTCAAACATTTTTGACAGGCATTTCTTATGAAGTTCACCATTCGGCGGGTCGGGCACCTCCCTGGTTTCATCATTATTAACATAGTTCCACGCCAGGTGACTTTGAAGCTTCAGGGGCTGCACTCTGCGTACTATGAAGCTTTTGGCGATGGTGATTCCATCAACACCTTCAGCCTTCAAGTCAGCTATCTTCTTCAGCAGAGCGATCACCTGAGGGTCGGTCGGATCAGGCTTCTTCGTCCATTACGCCAGGGGAATTGCCTTGGCACCAGTGAAGTCGGCAAGAATAGGGGGAGGGTTGTCACAGTAGAACCACTCATTCTTCCAGTTCTTGTTTCCAGTCTTCAACGGCACATTGATGTAGGCTTCCTTCTTGCGCAACTAGAAGCCAATGCCGCCTATAGCTACTTGATTGTCCTTGGTCGGCAGCGGTCGAAGGATGAACAGATGGCGAAATAGATTGAAGTGGGGAAGAATGCCCAGAAATGTTTCGCACATGTGCACAAAGATGGTGATGTGAAGAATGGAGTTGGGATTGAGGTTGACAAGCTCAATCCCATAAAAGAATAGGAGCCCGTGCAAGAAGCTGCAGCAGGGGACTCAAAAACCATGCTCGAAGAACGAGCGGAACACAACAATCTGTATATGAATGGGGATGGGGCAAGATTCACGGGGTACCTTCTAGTCAATCCGAACTTGCTCTGGAAGGATGCCATCGATCACCATGTGGTTCATACTGACTTGGGAGAGGTTGCTCTTCGAGAACTCCCGAAGCTTCTCCGGAATGTCGATCTCCAACGAAGAGGACGTGGCGGCGGCAGTGGAAGTTGCTGGAATCGAGGTGGAAATCTTCTTGCGACCCATGGTGATGATTGTTTTGGGCGCTACGGATCAAATGTTGAACCCTAGCAAAAGCTTGGGGGCTAAACTTGGCGAGATCTACGATGGCCGAAAGCAAAGGCGCTAACCCTAGCTAGAAAGTGGAGGAGTCGCTGAGAACAGAGGAGGCGCGAGGAAGACGAAGAGTTCGTCCACCAGTGCGGCATGGACTAGAGTCAACCTGATGTTGCCCTTTTATACTCCCGCTTTTTGACCTAAGGGTCCCATGGGCCGGGATGGGCCATACAGTGACACTACTTTTTGATTAATTAGAAGATTAATTAAGGACCTTAAACATGTTTAGGGTCTAAAACCTTGAGAAGTAGGAGCTTCTTTGATGAGAAGCATTTGAAAAATGTTTAACCGTATCTATATGATTTGATGATCATATAGCAAAGGACTTGATGGTCATACGGATTTAAGTTCAAAGGTTATGGTATTGATTGAAGTCAATCATCAAATTGCCAAAATTGGACTCATGAATAGATAGAGTGGATAATTATTAGGGAAAGGCTATATTATGATTGATGTCATTTAGCTTAATACCATTATATGATTGATGTCATATTGGTTCACAAGAATTGAATAAGATTCATATCATAAAATTCAGACCGACCAGTCCCTCGGATATAGTGTATATCACTCGGCCTTTTTAAAAATCGGTCGGCAAGGTTGAAGTCTTGCAAGTTGGCTTACTGGTTTGATGACCAGAGGTCTATTAAACTCAGACTCGATGGTTTGAGTAAAATACCTACAAAATAATAAGAGCTAATATGATTAGACTCTTGCATTATTTGTCAGTCTCCAAATTAGACAAGAGTCGGGGGCTACACCTGATCAGGTGCACCTGACCGGTGCACCAGATCTATCAGGAACTTCAATAAAGAGGTCTTCCTAATTTATGATCAACATTGAAGATCACTCTGAGAATCAAAGCTCAAAATCAGGAAGCACTCGGGGGTTGTTGTGGGATACTTGCTTTATGGGTATCCTCATACAAGACTAAGTCGGTAGCCGACCGGGTACTTCATCAACAAGGAAGCCGACCGACTCGGCTTGAAGCGCAAGGCATGTAGAGATAGACTTCCTATGTAAATCCTAAAGGGTTACGAATAGGACTCTTCATGTACCCCCCTGCAGACCGGATATATAAGGCGGCAGGGTACCCCCCATTGAGGGACAGTAGTGACAGAACAACACAAGTTTCTCAATATCAATACAATACACAGAACACAGGACGTAGGGTTTTTACTCTCATCGAGAGGGCTCGAACCTGTATAACTCAACATCTTGTGTTAATATCGTAGTTCTTAGTCTCGACATAGCCCTATATATTTACTGCCAATCTCAAGCTTCGACAGTATCTGGCGCACTTTGGCTTAGATTCACAAGTGTGCCGATCGGCTCAACACCTGCGCTGATCTGCATGACAACAGATTCACTAGTGTGCCGATCGGCTCAACCCCTGCGCCGATCGGCGCAATGACAGATTTACTATCTGGCGCACGTTTGTGCTAGCCAGTCTCCCCTCATACAACCTGAATTTGATAGTAGCTTTGACTAGATCTTTTATTGTTAACTTTGTTTAATTATCTCTAAGGTCCTAGTGGATTCGATAAACCTCGGAATACTCAATTCAAGGGAAAAAGTACTACAATTGTACACCGTCCTCTTGCGGTATATAAGTGGGTGCGTAGTTATGACCAACAAGCTACCATTTTCTAGCGCCATTGCCAGGGACCATAGCAGTTTTTTAAACATTGTTTGATGTATTAGTGTCTAGTCATTGTGCTTAATTTTTCTCCTCTCTTTAGTACATATATTCTGTTAAGTGAAACTAACAGGTATGGATGGTCCTAAGTCAAACAATTCCTCTAATTACACCGATGATCCAGAAAGACTCTTTCACAAGAAGAGAACAACGGAGAAGAGAAGCAAGTCACTTGGAGATTTATCTAGAGAAGCAGTCGACGTCACCCCTCGAGCATTATTCACAATAGAAGCCACAGTTCAAGATGATGAAGAAGAGGAGATGGCAGAGGTACCTATGGTTAATCGTCTCAAGCCTCAATTGACTAATGTTGTCAAGACAGATTTCCAAGAAGCTCAAGATCAACTCGCACATCAATTGGAGAGATATGTTGGAATAGTGGCGCAACAACCGTTCACAGGTTCAGAAGATCCCAATCATCACTTGCAACACTTCCTTGAGGTTTGCAGTACATTCAAGATAGCTGGATTGATCGGAGACCAGCGCGTGTGCAGCTGTTCCCCTTCTCTCTAGTTGGACACCCCAAGCAATGGTACAATGGATTGGGAAACTCAGTATAGACGGTGTGGGACACATTAGCAGCTCAATTCTTGGCCAAGTACTTCCCTCCTGGTAAGACTCAAGTTTTGAAGAATAAGATTCTTGGATTTACACAGAATGTTGATGAGAGCATTGGAGAAGCATGGGAGAGATACAATGAATATGGATGCATGCCCTCATCATGATCTGACGGTTGGAGAAGTTGTCGAGAAGTTTTACACAGGATTGAATCTTCTATCTTGTCAACACTTGGACGCTTCGGCTACAGGTTCATTCATGTCAAAAAGTCCCACCCAAGCTAAGGATTTGATCAAGTTGCTAGTTGAAAATCAATCGTGGGATGGTGAGAGAAGTTCAAGGAATTTGCAACCATCAAAAGGAGTAGCGAAGAGTGTGATTGAGAGGACTCATGAAGACTTGATTATAGATCACCTCGATGCTATTCAAAGGAGGTTGGACAATAATCTTCATATCCCTAAGGAAGAGCCACTCAAGCAAGCGGAATCACGCTCCACTTATGGTGAGTGTGGAGAATTTGGTCATGTGCAGAAAGATTGCCCTGAAGAGATGAAGATGCTAGAATATATGAAGAATAGTGGATGGAAGCCCCAATACCAGCAGCGAAGGAGTTCTTTCTCTCCTAGTTCATCTATGCAAAATTCTAACCCACTTCATCTCCAATGTCATGAGTTCTTCCAAGCTCAAGAGAAGATCAACAAGGACAATCAAGCTAAATTCCAAAAGATTGATGGTGTCCTTGAGGGAATTAATGACAAGGTGATAGAAATTGGAAGCTCCAATGAGCAGATTTTGAAGCATAACAAGATTATGGAGCAACAGATGGGACAGTTATCGCAAGCCATTCAAGGCAACAAGGGGGCTATTTCTAGAAAAATGAAGTCTGCAGAGCAGCTGAAAGCTGTAGCTACGAGGTCAGGAAAACAAACAAGAGATCCAGAGCGGCCTATGGGAACAAAGAGGCCCCGTGTCAATTGGCGCATACCTGGCGCCGATCGGCACGACGGTCCTGACGGCACCGATCGGCTCCCTGAAAGTGCCGATCGGTGCGAGGAGGATGTTGACCTCTCTGGTCTAAAAATGGTCATGGAGATAGAGGAGTATGGCCCTGCCATGTTCTTGGATACTCAACTGCTGACAAAGACAGAAAGAGCACGGCAACACGACGAGTAATTTGCAAGGTTCGTCGATATTATGAAGAAGCTTTACATCAATGTCCATTTTGTTGATGCTATTCAAGTACCCACCTATGCCAAGTAGATTAAGGACATCACGCAAAACAAGAAGTCTCTATTTTTTGAGGAGGTTGTGAAGATTAGTAAGGAGCTTACGGCGGCAATAAATGATGTTTCACTTGAGAAGAAACCCGACCCTGGATCACCAAGCATCAAATGCATGATTGGAACAAGGATATTTGATAGGTGCTTGTGCGATCTTAGAGCAAGTGTAAGTGTTATGCCCCATCATATATTCACAAGTCTTAATTTGCCTAAATTGGAGCCTACGGGTATGTGTTTAGAGTTAGTCGATCAATCGGTACGCTTCCCTAATAGAGTTGCTGAGGATGTGTCTGTTCAAATTGGAGATCACATTGTCCTTGTTGATTTTATTGTGCTTGATATGGATAAGAGGACAAGGACCCCATTGATCTTAGGCAGACCCTTCTTGAGGACAGCAAAAGCAAGTATTGATGTTGGGAGTGGTGAGATAAGCTTCGATGTAAGTGTCCCGACGGTGCTGATAACGCAGACACTGGATAATACAACATTGGTTCAAATTTAAGTTGAATATTACATCAATAAGTCCTCACAGTGCAGCGGAATATTACAAGTTCTTAATGTTTTTGAAAACACAGCGGAAGCGATTAACGATAAGGAGCTACGAGCTCGACGATACAGCATAGCAATGATTCCTGCCCGAAGAACCATCTCTCTAGCATCACACATCAATACTGCAGCGGTGAGTCGGACTCCCAGTGGGCAGTCCAACCCTCAGGGACTTGCATGTCCCAGGGCAGCACATTCTCAGGCAACTCTACCTCTTCATTACCTAAAAACAGCAGTGGCACAAAGCCTGAGTACTAATTACTCAGCAAGACTTACCCGTCGAACTTCTAAATATGCAATGGCTCTATTAGGTGGCTTGTTGGAAAAGACTCACATTAAGCGACCTATTAGTTCTATCAGGTTTTATTCATCAAGTTAATTAGGTAGAGCAGAATGTAACATTAGTTGCAACAATAAGATAATAAAGCAATACATAAGTAAGTACAACATAGGAGCCATAAGAGTATTGTCAACCATAAGCATCACAATCAATTCCCAAGTACCATGTGCAACTACGTGACAACTCAGTGACCAAGTGGTACTCATTACTGCGAGGGACAACAATTGCAATTGATTTTTCACCAACTGGGATAACCCGAGATACACGACACATACGCACCAATCAAGGTCGTATATGGCAACCTTTCGCAAGGTCGAAAAACAACTTGGTCCGGGTCCAGTCTCAACGAGTGGGCATGCCGTCCTGCCATCAGTACTTCGTGGTATGAACCGCCCACTCCAGCAGCAGAAGGGTAAACGACCACTGTACTAGGTACCATACTCATTGCCACGTCAATGCTACATCGTTTGACTAGTGCCCATAGACTAGCATGCATTCGGTACTGCTCAATACTTGACCAAGGAGCCGACCACGGACGGGTCCTAGGTTCGACAAGGCAGGACTATCGCAGTCAACACCCATGTTTTGCTGCAAACCTACACATGCATCTTCCCTGCCTGGTCATAACATCAAAATAAACTTCTTTTATAGATCCCATTCCAGCGGTCAAGTTAATTTCTTAGTAATAACAATGCCCAATGAGCCTATTCATTACTAAGCTTAGCATAACAGTACCGATACTACCAAAGTTCTAATGACAGTGGTATATGTCATTTGGGTATCATGCAAGGTGGGTTCCAATCAACTCCTATGATCTAATGCAACAATAATCACAGACACTAGTAATTTTGAAAACTAGCAACTTTATAAAATGGCGAATGAAGACCGGGGCTTGCCTGGATTGATACTAGTGTTAGCGACTTCAACCTCTTGTTCCTGAGACTCAGTCTCCTTCTGATCCTCTTCGGGCTCCTGGTTGTTGTTGCCTATATGATGACAAATGTGTTAATGGTATTGTCATAACACTATTATATGCAATGATATGATACATGCAAGCACATTATGTTTTGATGTCGATAAATTATTATTATGTTCTCGAAGCCATATGCTTCAATGTTCTCGAAGCCATGTGCTTCAAAGAAACAAATTAGAGTTTTATTATTTTATGTGTGTTAATCATTTATTTAGGGTTGTTATAGTCTATCAGAATAATTAAGCAATTAAAATAGTAACCAATCGATTCTGGACTTGAGTGATTTATCA
This sequence comes from Eleusine coracana subsp. coracana, assembly GCA_032690845.1. Lineage (NCBI taxonomy): Eukaryota > Viridiplantae > Streptophyta > Magnoliopsida > Poales > Poaceae > Eleusine > Eleusine coracana. Next base: position 38,065,191 of record CM064430.1, on the reverse strand, counting down.
TGAATAAGGACATAGATGAATTGCATTTTTACCAATTTACAGCCTCTAGATATAATTACTCTAATTACTAGCATTTATTAAAGTAAAATAATAGTAAGAGCAATTAATTAAATTTAATTAAGTAAATTTAGGTTTCTAGACTTGTGTAATTTACTGAGCACAGAGACTTGTGTGAGTGATTTTTGTGCAAAGTGGCAGGGGCCAATTAATTATAAAATAATTACTAGAATTAATTTAAGTAAACACACTAATTAAATCCTAGAGCCTAAAATAATTCATATTTTGCCAAACCAAAATTTGTGGTGGTATATAATCATAGTTTTACTAAGCATGCCAAAAATATAATCATAGTTTTACTAATCATAGATTTAATTCCATTCCTAGAATTTCTGATGAATTAATTTGTGTTTTCACAATTTAATGAATTAACAAAAATATATGAACAGAAGCTATGATTTATCATTTTACTAAAATAGAGATATTCAAGATGAACCTAACAAATTTTGTCTGAGCTTCATTGGAGTTGAATTCGATTTACTATGAATTTCGGAAGTTTTAATATTTTTCTGGCATTTTCCTGGGTATTTTCGGTTTTATCTAATTACACGTCAGTGCCACGCGTGCGACACCTAGGTCCACATAGACGCCACGTAATGGCCACGTAGGTGCCAGAAGGACGGCCAATAGGCTCATCGGAGCGGGGCGGTGCGCGGCCAGGGGCTCGCTGCCGACGGCTGTGCGCGGGGGAAGCCCGCCGCGAGGGCAGAAATATGACTCGCACGCCTAGGCGGAATGGTTGGCGGGGTTCAAGGGGGAAGTGGCTGACCGGAAGATCGTCGGCGACGAGACAGCGGAAGGAGAGGGCTTCGGCGATGTCTCGTTTTAGCTACAGGGCACGAAAGTGATGGCCATCTTCTCGTAGAGCTTCACGACGGCGAGGAGAAGACCGGCATCTGGGCAACGTTCAGTGAGGGCGGCCGGAGATGGGGGCTCGTCGACGAGGCGGCTCGGTTTCAATGCAGCAGAGATGGCGGCCGGGGAAGACAGGAACTGCTCCGAACTCAAGCCAAGAAACAAAAGCACATCGACTTAGTTTGGTTCGGGCATGGATAAGGAACTTGTGTGTGCACTAAATTGAAGAATGTCTCACCGTGGCTCGAGAATTCCTGGCTGGCAGCAGGGGAACTTGTTGGAGGTGCTCTTCCTGGTTTTCTTCAAATTAGCTCTAGCTCACACGAGGATTTGTTGAGCTAAAGGCATGGGGATGCAGAGGGGACACATGCACGCGGTTGGTGGTGTGGGTTGAGTCCTGGTGGCAATGGAGGGCAGAACCCGAGCTCGAGCATGGGTTGGGAATGGCGGGGAGAAGCAGAGTGCAAAGATGGGAAATGAGAGAGAGAGAGAGAGAAGAGGGTGAGAGTGAGGGCAATGTACTCAGGAGCTTGTATTGCGGTTTCAGGCGGAGCAAAGGGCCAGGAAGTGAGCGAGGGAAGGGAGCGGGAGAGCGGTGGGAATTGAAGGCTTGTCGTGCGGCTCGGTGGCGTGCAGAGAGGAGAAGAGGAGGTTGGGCGAGCTCGCGGTGAGGGGACAGAGCGGAGGAGCAGACGTGCAGGCATTGATGCACTGTTGCGCACGCACGGTTTCAAGGTGGAGGGGTGAAGGCGGCCCGAGCGGTGCACCAGCGGCAGAGAGGAGCCGGCAGGCGCTGCGCCAGTGAGAGGGAGAAGAAAGGGATTTTTACACTGCGCCCCCTGATCTTTCAAGATCCTCACAAAAAGGTCCCTGGTCAAACTAGTTTTTTAATAAATCAAAATAAAATAGCTAGAGATTTCCTAAAATGGTGAAAATTGGTAGACTGACTATTTAAATGGTGGGAAACACTCTGGTGAATTTTATTTGAAATTTCCATAAACATATTTTTAGAATTTATTAAATGCAATAATTAGTTACTTAAGAATCAATTAATTAATTAAGGGTCTTGCCAAGCAGATAAAATGCCCAATAAATTCCTAATATTCTATTTTATTATTACCAAATTGATTATGAATTTATTTGGCATGAGTTGTATTGAAATTATTAAGTTGTTTCAATAACTTGGTTACAGGGTATTTATTTGCCTAGAATTAAATTAATAGATAGGCTCTATCATTTTATGTTATCATTTCCATTATTTGTGCTCCTCATTTTTGCTAGGTTAAGGTGAGACACCTGGGGTGTCATAGCCCTCCCTCCTTAAAGAAATCTCGTCCCAAGATTAAGAACAAGGTAAACTAGAGGGAAGTACGGTGGTCAAAACATACCTGTGTATGACGACCAAAATTTCGGGTAGTGAGTACTCAAAAACTCTTCCGATTCCCAAGTAGACTCATCCTCTGAGTGGTTACTCCATTGAACTTTGTAGAATTTGAGGGTTCTATTACGGGTTGTGTGCTCTTTCTCGTCGAGGATCTCCACGGGTTGTTCGGAGTACGTGAGATCGGGTTGGAGTTGGTCATACTCTTCCAAGATTTTGTCAATGGGTGGCTTGAGACATTGCTTAAGCTAGAAGACATGGAAGTTGTGATGAACTCTGGATAGATTAGCGGGTAACTCTAGCTTATAGGCCACATTTCCACACCGTTCCAGAATTTAGAATGGTCCAATATAACGGGAGCTAACTTTCCTTTGACTCCAAACCATTGGATACCCTTCATAGGCGACACCTTGAGATAGACGTAATCACCCTTGTTGAAGTACGGTGGCCTACGTCTTGCATACTTCTCTTGACGACATTTAGCAGCTTTAAGATTTGCTTGAATGATACGAACCTTTTCTTCAGCATCCTTGACAAGGTCGGGACCAAAGTTTACTCTTTCTCCAGATTTGGACCAGTTTAGAGGTGTTCTACAACTACGACCATAGAGTGCTTCAAATGGCGACATTTTCAGACTCTCTTGGTAACTATTGTTGTACAAAAATTCCGCATAAGGCAAATACTCATCCCAATTGCCACCATGTGTTAAAACACATGCTCTAAGCATATCTTCCAAAATCTGGTTGACACGCTCAGTTTGTCCATCAGTGGTGGCATGGTAAGCGGAACTCCGAATCAGCTTGGTACCCAGTGATGCATGCAGTTGTTCCTAAAAACGAGCGACAAACTACGAGCCTCGATCTATAACAATGGTCTTAGGTACTCCATGAAGACATAGAATTCTTGCTATGTATAGCTCTGCATATTTCTTTATCTTGTAGGTGTTATTGGTCGGTAGGAAGTGGGCAGATTTCGTGAGTCGGTCTACAACGACCCAAATCGAATCGTGCTTCCGAGAGGTGAGAGGGAGACCAACAATAAAATCCATGCTGATGTCTTCCCATTTCCACGCGGGAATACTCAATGGTGGAACTAATCCGGCTTGTTTCAAATGATCAGCCTTAACTCTCTGACAGGTATCGCATTCTGTGACATACCGAGCAATTTCCCGCTTCATCCTTGTCCACAAGAAATTCTTCTTGAAGTCTTGGTGCATTTTATTACTACCTAGATGGATGGAGTACTTGGAGTGATGCGCTTCATCCAAGATTTTCCGTCGAAGTTCAAAGTTTTTTGGTACTACTAAACGGTTATTGAACCATAGAGTACCGTCTGAGTCTTGGGTAAAGCATCTTGCCTTACCATCTTCAACATTTTGACGGATATGATTCATACCAACGTCAATTTTCCGTGCAGAAATGATTTCTTCATGAAGGGTAGATTGCATACTTAGGTTGCTAATCACTACAGCAGGTAAAACGTGAAGGCTGGGTTCTGAATTAGTTTCGCGGTCATTTCTATCCTGAACTTCCAGCTCTAAGTTGTTGCAGTGGACCTTTCTGCTTAACGCATCGGTGACTACATTAGCCTTGCCCGGATGACAATGGATCTCCAGGTTATAATCCTTAATCAGTTCTAGCCACCGACGCTGCCTCATGTTCAGATCAGTCTGGGTGAAGATATATTTCAAGCTCTTATGGTCTGTGTAAATGTGCACTATGTTGTCGAGCAAGTAATGCCTCCATGTTTTTAGTGCAAGTACAACTACAGCTAGCTCCTTATCATGAGTTGGATAGTGCTCTTCATGCTTCCTTAACTGTCGAGATGCATAGGCTATGACACGACCTTCTTGCATGAGTACACATCCAAGTCTTGTCCCAGACGCATCACAATATACATCGAATGGCTTGGTGATGTCGGGTTGAGCCAGTACTAGGGCAGTTGTTAATAATTTTTCAATGCTTGAAATGCTTTTTCACAATTGTTGTTCCAATTAAACTTTTTCTCCTTTTTTAGCAGCTCCGTGATGGATTTGGTCAGCGGAGAAAAATTTGGTATGAACCTACGATAATATCCGGCTAGCCCAAGGAAACTGCGTACTTGGTGAACTGTCTTTGGTGGCTTCCAATCTAGCACGTCTTGAACCTTGCTAGGGTCTACCGAGATTCCTTCTGCAGAGACTATGTGACCAAGGAATGGCACACGGTCCAACCAAAATTCACACTTGCTAAATTTTGCATACAACTTGTGATCTCGTAATCGTTGAAGAACAATGTGAAGATGTTCAGCATGCTCTTCCTTGGACTTAGAATAGACGAGGATGTCATCAATGAATACTACCACAAATTTGTCCAACTCTTGCATGAATATCGAATTCATGAGATACATGAAATGAGCTAGGGCGTTTGTCAATCCGAACGACATTACTAGATACTTGAATAATCCATATCTAGTAGAAAAGGCGGTCTTCGGAATATCTTCTGCTCTGATTTTGATTTGATGATAACCCGAACGGAGGTCAATTTTCGAAAATACCTTAACACCAACTAATTGATCAAAAAGCATATCAATTCATGGTAATGGGTATTTATTCTTGATTGTAACTTTGTTGAGAGGTCGATAATCAACAACGAGACGCAGAGATTTGTCCTTCTTCTTCACAAAAATAGCAGGGCAGCACCAAGGTGAAGTGCTTGGGTGAATGAATCCCTTTTCCAATAACTCATTCAATTGCTTTTTCAATTCGGCCAACTCATTTGGGGCCATCTTATAAGGCCGACGAGATATCGGAGAAGTTCCTGGTTGTAGCTCTATCTTGAATTCCACTTTACGGTCAGGTGGTAGGCCAGAGATATCTTCAGGAAATACGTCCGGATACTCACAAACAACGGGGATGTTCTCGAGTGATTGCCCTTCCAAGTGATGGACAATCAAGGCTTTTGATGAATTGATATTTAGAGAAAATGTGTCCTTTCCATTCAAAGGGGAGTTGATGTGAATGATACGGGGCTCGATGTCTAGCATGGCTCTATGGGTTTTCATCCAGAACATACCTAAAATCAAATCAATTCCTTGGTGGCTAAGCATGATAAAATCCGTGGGTAGATTTTCTTGTTTATTTCCAGAGGGGCTTTGCATACTATTTGGTTGGCACTAATTTGCCCAGCGGGGGAACGAATTGTGTAGCATCTTTCTATAGTCTGGGGTTGAAGATTAAGTTTTTGCACACATGCTTGGCTAATAAAATTATGCGTAGCACCAGAATCAAAAAGTGCAAGGACAGGCTGGCGATAGAGAAAGAGCGTACCGGTCTGCACGGGTTTGCCCTGAGGGATATCTTTCGCATTGGTGTAGTTCACTTGGGCACCATGTGATGGTGCATTCGCATTCCTGCTCTGGTTCTGACGCTGGTTGTTGTTGTTGTTGTTGTTGTTGCGCCTTGGTGCAGTGCAGTTCTTTGCATAGTGGCCGATACGACCACAATTGTAGCAAGGGTAGTTGCCTCCACGATCAGTAGTCAGTGGGACGTGAGCACTCAGGTTCCCTTGTTGCTGATACAGTGCACAGTACTGAGTGTTCTGTTGTTGGTACAGTGCATGAGGTGGGAAGTTCGGCTGCTGTGATGATCTCGAGTAGTTCGGGTCAAACCGTCGCTGAAGCTGTCGCTGCGGTGCAGCCCCGAAACGTTGTCCGGTAGGTGAAGTATATATCAGGAGATGCTTCGCCTGTGGGGTAGCAGAGGCAGTAGCAGGGGCCTTTCTCTTACGGTCTTCTTCTTCAACTTGGCACATAGCGCCTTCCTGGACAATAGCAGCATTGACCAGATTGTTGTATGTGCCAGTCGTCTGCCAAGTTAGACGTTGCTTGAGCGTGGCATTCATCCCACGCAAGAATGCGTATCTCTTCTTTTCCTCAGTATTAACATACTCAGTGGCGTACTTAGCAAGATGATTGAAAGCTTCAGAATATTGGAGGACACTCCTCCCTCCTTGTTTTAGATCCATAAATTCCTAGAACTTTCTTTGCATAAGACCAGCGGGAATGAAATGAGCACGGAAAGCAGCTTTGAAGTCATTCAACTCAACATGGTGTCCAGCGGGCAGAGAAGCTTCATAGTTGGCCCACCAGGCACTAGCAGAGCCCTGGAGTTGTTGGGCGGCGAACAGCACCTTCTGGCGCTCAGTGCATTCCAGCAGACCAAATTTAGACTCGGTCTGACACAACTAGTAGTCGGCGTCCAGCGGCTCTCTGGCACGCTCGAAGGTGGGTGGGTGGGTACCCAAGAAATCTGAGTAAGTGCTCTGATGGGGCTAGTTGTTGCGGTTGTTGTTGTTATCTCCATGTCCAGCCAGATGGGTCGTGATGTCGACCAGTCGACGGAGCAGCTCGGAGTCATTCTGCTACCTGTTGAGTGCAGCGGCCATGACTTCAGCTAATGAAGGCTCAGCATTCGCTCCTCGCTGAGAGCTCTCGGGATCTTCCTGGTTCCGAGTATGCACCATGCTGCAATTTATACGGTTGCACATTAGTTGTTTATAATAATATTCCATAAAATCACATGTGCAAGAATATAAATTAGCAAGTGGCACGGTAAAATCTCAGAATGACAACCATCTCCATTGATTCAATTTAGTCTACATGGTTGTTAAAGGACATCATGACCCGGTTCCTTACATATATGTGCCGACGCCTAGTTACGGTATTGCGGACACAATATGCAAGATTCACGCTCCTACATTGAAGTAGGGATACATATACAACACGACCATACACAGGGGTAGCGAATTATCTACTCCTGGCCTAAGTCTTCTGTCTCTTCTGGTTCTTCCTGTTCCATAGGCTCTCCTGGTTCTTCCAGATCCATCATTTCCTCGTCATCAACACCGGTAGGTGCCATCTCCACATCGTTTGGTTCTCCATACTCTATGAAGATCTCATCCCAATTCCCTTCAATAGGAAGATGGGCAGCCTTGAATGCGTTCAAGTCATCTTGAGCCTCAATCATGTCATGCTCAAAATCCGCTGCATCCTGCAAAGCTTGGTCACGTTCTTCTAAAATCGCATCCATCTCTTCATTCTTGGCTTGGATTTGTTGGTTTAGTTCTGCAATTTCTTCATCCTTAGCTTGTTTTTCGACCTCAGAAAGTCGAAGTGCAGAATGGAACACATCCAAACACCGGCTCAAGTTTGTGCATAAAGCAAAAGTGGACAAACCATAATACCCTATTATGGCAGCATAGGATCATCGTGGCAATGGTTTGGGTCAAAGATGAAATCCACACGCCTCATCCACTCAAAGTCTGTCACATCATTAATGGGTAGCAAGGCAACGGGTGTTCCAGCAACATCATGCTTATGGTCTTCACAGAATCGAGTAAGTGCCTTGAATGACTCTACATTCCAAGTGGAAGGCAGATCGGTCCCGGTGACGCTAAGGGTCCAAGATTCCCATGCGGGGATGACGGAGTAATTGGTGGGAACCGCCACATGGATGACACATGAGGGGACTCCATGCTCCTGGAATTCCTTGCCAACATAGGTGGGAGGAATGGAGTATCCAAATCTCTAGAGAACTCTCCAAAACAGGTGAATCATTTCTGTGAACTCCAGACCGGTAATTTCCCAACCCTGTGGTGGTTGTTCTTTATTTTCAGCCATCTACAAAGAAAGTACTTTGATTGGGTCAATAAGTACAATTAACTTTGTTGCAACAATAATAGCTACTAAGGGTACACCCAATGCATAGCGCCAATCATCGTAGTTTCAATACATGACTCAGAATATGTGGCCCTCGAGTTACAAAAACATCTCACGCCTCAACCCCAAAATACAACAATCTTGTGTGGTTCGCCAAAAGTTACCTACCCAACTGTTCCTGACTACCGAGACTAATCTAGTCTACCATTGTCCTCCTAGGTCCTGCCTCGAGCTGGTGCCTCTTAGTCTACGTTAGACTCCTCGTCCATATCCTCCTGTGGGTCCTCCTCCTCTGGTGCTACCGTGGTGCAAGGGCTGCCTCAAGCTGCTGCTGCAGGCCCTGGTTCTCCTGGGACGGGGTCTCTAAATCCTCTCCCATAAGCTCCATCTCGTGTTGTACAGCCATCAACTGATGTTGCAGGTGCTCGTTGTGGTTGGCACGCTGCTGCATAATCACTCCACGTCTGTCAACCTCCTGCGCTAGGGTGTCGCGCTGTCCAGTCACCTCAGTAACACGAGTCTCACTCGCCTCAAGAACAGCGGTCAGCCGCTGAATCTCTCTCTGTTGTGCATCAGTGTGTGCCTGTAGGTCATTCCTCTGAACCCAGACCTTCCCGGCCTCAGCCAGTATGATACTGCTGTGGCTGCTAGCCTCCTCATCCAAGTTGAGGAGGTACTCGGAGTAGTAGGACACACGGTGCTACCCTGCGTGGTACGTCAGGTAGTCATCGCGGCTGATGCGCCTCACGCGCCTCTGCCAGACCAGGTTGGCCTGTTGCCAGATAGGAATCATCTCAAACGGAGTCCCAGAGAGCGTTGTTGTGTGGCGCCCGCAGAAGTGGGTGAAAGCCCTGTGGGCGACTCTCTTCAAGCCCTCACGGAGGCTCCCACAAGTCGCCGTGCTCTCCATACCCGCCATGTTGAGGTTGCGCGGGTGTGTGGGCACGTTGATGTGCACCTCAGCAAGAGTCATGCCATGACGACGGACCTCGCGGCCCTTGTAAGAGGACGGCTCGTCGTAGCCCATCAAGCGTAAGAGATCCCATAGTAGTGTCAGAAAGCCACGGTGGTGGAGACCAGTGGTGTAGCACCACCCGTCGTGCGAAAGCTCCTCAAAACCGTGGTCACCCATCTGGAACATAAACCCAATGGTGAGTACAATGTTCCATGAGTAACAATGCATTTCATATATAGTGCTATGAAATACAGAAACAAAGTTTTAGTTCACATTTTCCAGCCTCAAGGGTCAATAATATGATGATGAGTTTAAAAACAAATTCTGTTTCAGATTGACAGAGGCTTAATGTTTTGGCTCTACTAGATAAAGGAAAACTGGGAAAATGGTGAAACCTATTGGAGATGAAAATAGACTTCTAGGGCTTTCCAGATTGTATTTAAACACCTAAAAATCCGAAGTATAACTTTAGTTATGGATTTTTGAAGTTGGCAGCTAAAAACAGGATAGATTCTCATTAACCTCGATATTAAGAATTTTATACTTATCAATTTTAGAAAATTTTTATTTCAGAGGTTGGTGAGCACGGAGAGAACCAATTTTTAGTTTAGTTATAATGGGATGCATGATGCAAAATCTTTATTTTATTAACCTATCGTTCCTCACAACACAACACCTAACTTGCCGAGGCTTAGTGGCACGGATATTTGGTGACGACCCGCACTCCACACGTAAGTCATTCTATATGTTATACTAACGGCGTTAGTGTATCTGCAGAAGATTCATTGCAGAAACAATACATCAAATTCAAAAGAAACTACGAAAAGAAGCACAGTTCTACTAGTAACGATCCATGGAAAAGGATCGCCCCGTGATAAGTCACGAGCCAACAGTGTCTCGTATCCACCTGCAAGCACAGACACCGATATCACGCGTGTCGGTTAAGCACGCACGTACCTTCGTTTGAAGAAGCCGTAGATGCGAGTAATATAAACAATCATAACCCAGGTTAGCTTTGTCACCACCCTATTATCTACTAGGGGCAATACTAACGTATCCTCACTCGTAACGTCGTGGTTTTCAAAAATACGATTTATTTGTTGTATTATCATGGACCACGGCTCTGAAACCAGCTGTGGCTCCCATTCCCGGAGGATCGAGGTCCCGACGGTGCTGATAACACAGACACTTAATAATACAACATTGGTTCGAATTTAAGTTGAATATTACATCAATAAGTCCTCAGAGTGCTGCAGAATATTACAAGTTCTTAATGTTTTTGAAAACACAGCAGAAGCGATTAACGATAAGGAGCTACGAGCTCGATGATACAGCATAGCAATGATTCCTGCCCAAAGAACCATCGCTCTAGCATCACACATCAATACTGTGGCAGCGAGTTGGACTCCCAGTGGGCAGTCCAATCCTCAGGGACTTGCATGTCCTAGGGCAGCACATTCTCAGGCAACTCTACCTCTTCATTACCTGAAAACAGCAGTGGCATAAAGCCTGAGTACTAATTACTCAACAAGACTTACCCGTCGGACTTCTAAGTATGCAATGGCTCTATTAGGTGGCTCGTTGGAAAAGACTCGCACTAAGCGACCTATTAGTTCTATCAGGTTTTATTCATCAAGTTAATTGGGTAGAGCAGAATGTAACTTTAGTTGCAACAATAAGATAATAAAGCAACACATAAGTAAGTACAACATAGGAGCCATAAGAGTATTGTCAACCATAACCATCATCATCAATTCCCAAGTACCATGTGCAACTATGTGACGACTCAGTGACCAAGTGGTACTCATTACTGCGAGGGACATCAATTGCAATTGATTTTTCACCAGTAGGGATAACCCAAGATACACGACACTTACGCACCAATCAAGGTCGTATATGGCAACCTTTCGCAAGGACGAAAAACAACTTGGTCTGGGTCCAGTTCAGCGAGTGGGCATGCCGTCCTGCCATCAGTACTTCGCGGTATGAACCGCCCACTCCAGCAGTAGAAGGGTCAACGACCACTGTACTAGATACCGTCCTCATTGCCGCGTCGATGCTACATCGGTTTACTAATGCCCATAGACTAGCATGCATTCGGTACTGTTCAATACTTGACCAAGGGACCGACCACGGACGGGTCCTAGGATCGACAAGGCAGGGCTACCGCAGTCAACACCCATGTATTGCTGCAAACCTACACATGCATCTTCCCTGCCCGGTCATAACATCAAAATAAACTTCTTTTATAGATCCCGTTCCAGTGATCAAGTTAATTTCTTAGTAATAATAATGCCCAACGAGCCTATTCATTACTAAGCTTAGCATAACAGTACTGATACTACCAAAGTTCTAATGACAGTTGTATAGGTCATTTGGGTATCATGCAAGGTGGGTTCCAATCAACTCCTATGACCTAATGCAACAATAATCACAGACACTAGTAATATTGAAAACTAGCAACTTTATAAAATGGCGAATGAAAACCGGGGCTTGCCTGGATTGACACTAGTGTTAGCAACTTCAACCCCTTGTTCGTGAGACTCAGTCTCCTTCCGATCCTCTTCGGGCTCCTGGTTGTCGTTGCCTATATGATGACAAAGGTGTTAACGGTATTGTCGTAACACCGTTATATGCAATGATATGATACATGCAAGCAAATTGTGTTTTGATGTCGATAAATTATTATTATGTTCTCGATGCCATATGCTTCAATGTTCTCGAAGCCATATGCTTCAAAGAAACAAATTAGAGTTTCATCATTTTATGTGTGTTAATCATTTATTTAGAGTTGTTATAGTCTTTTAGAATAATTAAGTAATTAAAATAGTAACCAATCGATTCTGGACTTGAGTGATTTATCATGAACAGGGACATATATGAATTACATTTTTACAAATTTACAACCTCTGGATATAATTACTCTAATTACTAGCATTTATTAAAGTAAAAAAATGGTAAGAGCAATTAATTAACTTTAATTAAGTAAATTTAGGTTTCTGGACTTGTGTAATTTACTGAGCACAGAGACTTGTGTGAGTGATTTTTGTGCCAAGTGGCAGGGGCCAATTAATTATAAAATAATTACTAGAATTAATTTAAGAAAACACACTAATTAAATTCTAGAGCCTAAAATTTGTGGTGGTAGATAATCATAGTTTTACTAAGCATGCCAAAAATCAAGATTTAATTCCATTCCTAGAATTAATGATAAATTAATTTGTGTTTTCACAATTTAATGAATTAAAAAAATACATGAACAGAAGTTATGATTTATCATTTTACTAAAATAGAGCTCTTCAAGATGAACCTAACAAATTTTGTTTGAGCTTCATTGGAGTTGAATTCGATTTACTATGAATTTTGGAAGTTTTAATATTTTCTAGCATTTTCCTGGGTATTTTTGGTTTTATCTAATTACACGTCAGTGCCACGCGTGTGACACCTAGGATCCACGTAGACGCCACGTAATGGCCACGTAGGCGCCAGAAGGACGGCCAATAGGCTCGTCGGAGCGGGGTGGCGCGCGACCGGGGGCTCGCTACCGGCGGCTGTGCGCGGGGGAAGCCCGCCGCGAGGGCAGAAAAATGACCTGTGTGCCTAGGCGGAATGGTTGGCAGGGTTCAAGGGAGAAGTGGCTCACCAGAAGATCGTCGGCGACGAGACAGCGGAAGGAGAGGGCTTCAGCGATGTCGCCTTTTAACTACGGGGCTCGAAAGCGATGGTCGTCTTCTCGTAGAGCTTCACGACGGCGAGGAGAAGACCGGCATCTGGGCAGCGTTCAGCGAGGGTGCCTGGAGATGGGGGCTCGTTGACGAGGCGGCTCGGTTTTGACGCAGCAGAGATGGTGGCCGGGGAAGACAGGAACTGCTCCGAACTCAATCCAAGAAACAAAAGCACATCGACTTAGTTTGGTTCGGGCATGGGTAAGGAACTTGTGTGTGTACTAAATTGAAGAATGGCTCACCATGGCTCGAGAATTCTTGGCCGGCGGCAGGGGAACTCGCTGGAGGTGCTCTTCCTGGTTTTCTTCAAATTAGCTCTAGCTCACACGAGGATTTGTTGAGCTAAAGGCATGGGGATGCAGAGGGGACACATGCACGCGGTTGGTGGTGTGGGTTGAGTCCTGGTGGCAATGGGAGGGCAGAACCCGAGCTCGAGCATGGGTTGGGAATGGCGGGGAGAAGCAGAGTGCAAAGATGGGAAATGAGAGAGAGAGAGAGAGAGAGAAGAGGGTGAGAGCGAGGGCAATGTACTCGGGAGCTTGTAGTGCGGTTTCAGGCGGAGCAAAGGGCCAGGAAGTGAGCGAGGGAAGGGAGCCGGAGAGCGGCGGGAATTGAAGGCTTGCCGTGCGGCTCGGTGGCGTGCAGAGAGGAGAAGAGGAGGTTGGGCGAGCCCGCGGTGTGGGGACAGAGCGGAGGAGCAGACGTGCAGGCATTGATGCACTGTTGCGCACGCACGGTTTCAAGGTGGAGGGGTGAAGGCGGCACAAGCGGTGCACCGGCGGCAGAGAGGAGCCGCCAGGCGCTGCGCCAGTGAGAGGGAGAAGAAAGGGATTTTTACACTGCACCCCCTGATCTTTCAAGATCCTCACAAAAAGGTCCCTGGTCAAACTAGTTTTTTAATAAATCAAAATAAAATAGCTAGAGATTTCCTAAAATGGTGAAAATTGGTGGACTGACTATTTAAATGGTGGGAAACACTCTAGTGAATTTTATTTGAAATTTCCACAAACATATTTTTAGAATTTATTAAATGCATTAATTAGTTACTGAAGAATCAATTAATTAATTAAGGGTCTTGCCAAGTAGATAAAATGCCCAATAAATTCCTAATATTCTACTTTATTATTACCAAACTGATGATGAATTTATTTGGCATGAGTTGTGTTGAAATTCTGATGTTGTTTCAATAACTTGGTTGCAGGGTATTTATTTGCCTAGAATTAAATTAATAGATAGGCTCTATCATTTTATGTCATCATTTCCATGATTTGTGCTCCTCATTTTTTGCTAGGTTAGGGTGAGACACCTGTGGTGTCACATTACTCTTTCAAGTTTTGCCCAAAGGTAGAAGAGTGTCGTACTGTTGATAAAGTGAAGAGATACAAGACACCATGGCAACGTGACATCGAGAGTAATTGGAGGTGATGCACTGCGACACTAAAGATTGATTGTTTGTGGGGAGGTCAAGCTCTTTGACCTCTAAATAACTAGAGCGCTCTTAGGAGGGAACCCAATGATCGGGGGATTTAGAGTTGTTTAGTGCTTGCGGGAGGGAAACCCGTTTCATCTAGTTAATTAGTGCTGACCGGGAGGACAACGCGGTGTTTTAATTTGCTTGCTTTTAATAAAGACAATCTCCCGAATAAAAGAAATAGAAAAAGTGTGTGCTTAATTCTTGTGTGCTCTTGCCTTGTCTGTTTATTTGTGCAAAACAGTGTATATACATACTATAGACCAACAACGCAGGAATAAAACAAAAAAAGGACCAAAAACAGGAACAAACAGTGCTTGCGCTGATCGGTGCACATTTGTGCCGATCGGCGCATTATTGCCCAAGTCAAGACATAAGGCTGATGACGCCTAGAATTGAAGGGGTGCTAAAAATCAACCAGCACAGTAATTTTTAGAGATGGAGCTATTTTCAAGGTAATTAAAAATCTTTTTGAAATAATTTTTGTGTGCAAAATGGTGGCTAAATGACGCAGGAAAGGATGAAGAGGAACATCTAGCAAAGAAGCGAGGGCCCAGGAGCAAGAATGGACATTGCACCGATCGGCGCGTGTCAGCGTCATTCGGCGCGGTCACCAGATGGGCCCCGCTACGTATGTCAATGCTACAGGAACATTGGGAAAAGTGGAAAAATAGGTGAAAGAGATGAACACGAGACATCAGGATCAGCGCCAGACAAAAAGACAAGGTGTAAGGCACTTGCGCCGATCGGCACCTTACTGCGCCGATTGGCACAGGTACCCATGCGGTTCCCACATGGGCAACAAAGGTGGCAGGCATTGATTTTGAGGAACAGGTATGATTGCTACGCAGGTGTACGGTGTAGAGGAGACATGGAATTGACCAAAAGCTGAAAAAGAGATGGTGCGCCAATCGGTGTGGCTCCGCGCTGATCAGCACAGTCAATCAAGACGTCAGGATTCCGTGTAGTTCCCCTGCCAACCAACATGACGTACCGGGAAGCGACATAAAGGAGGTGAATCAAGTGCCACAATTGTGAGAGCATTCAAATTTTGAATTGTGCCGATCGGCGCACTTCCGCGCCGATCGATGCGCTCTCAAATTTTGAAATTTCAAGGCGGGTCCTTCTCCTGGAAGTTTCCCACACTATAAAAGGAAGGCCAGGTGCCCCCAGTTTGGCACACCATCCCGGTAATCTCTCCACCTTCCCCACTACCCAGATGGATCGTCTCTGCTCCTTCGTTGGCAAGTTGGGCAAGAGGCTACGCCGAGGAAGCAGTTCTGGCAGCAGTGGCGAGTCAAGCGGTGACTCCTTGTGTCACATCCAGTTCCAACAATTGAAACCGAATGCATCTATATGCGTGCCCAGGATCAAGTTTTCACGCACACAAGACAATTATTGTGATAAAAGAACAATATCTTTATTAAATCGATAATATTATTACAACAGCGACCCTAGGTCAAAAGAAAAAGATTACATTGCAGTGGAATAAACTAAGCATTGGCGTCCTTCAGCTCCCACAGGAAGTCGACCAGAACACCGCATGCCTAGACTCCTCCATCGTCTTCATAGTTGTACCTTCATTCTCATAGATCTGAGCGGTAATGTGGGATTTAGCAAGGGTGAGTACGTGTCGTACTCAGCTAGTGGGGGAAAAGATGACATGGGGCTAAAGACAAGGAAGGCTTAATGGGGTTTATAGCATGAGCTTTTAACACCCTAAAGCATCCTAATTACTAGGTGGGGTCATCCCAACCCTCAACCCACATGGTACTATCCAATCCAAGTCCGAACCATCCAACCATCCCAACCCATAACCAAGTAATCTTGCGAGGATTCCAGGCCGCTCTTGACCATGAGCATGGCTGTCATGATAGTTTGATACTCTATAGAGTTTGTACCACTTTACCCACAAGTATGATTTCATCCCCTGTTGCCAGGTGGACTAGAGTCTCCATGTTGCCATGCCGGCCAAGCACTAGCACACTTCCTTAGGTGTGCGGCCAGGAGATCACTACGAGGCTTTTACAAAAGGTCTCCCAGTACAAGCTAGCCACTAAGGTTCCACTCCCATCCATAAGTGATAGCCCCTCAACAAGTAGCTCATCACCCCAGGAGCACCCTCTTGAACCATTCGGATACAAGGACAGTCCTCTTGACTTCCATTCCCCGCTCCACCAAAATGCTGCACCAACACTAGGAGAACTCCTAATTAATCAACCAAGCTGTTCTATAGCAGCCTTATGATGGCACTATTGTCATGGGTTACCACTCCAAGAACCGGGTCCTAGGATCTACAACAAGCCTACCACCTCTGACCATATGCCCATGGCACCACATCAAGGACACTTGCTTGAAAATGGATGTTGCTACTCAGGTCTTCAATTCAAGCTCTTGCGATTCCAGGATCAACACGTTCTCTAATTAACATCACGCAGGCACGACATGCACAGAATCATATAAACAAACTAAGAAACAGTATACCAAACAATAATAAAATACTTTAAAATCAATCACAAAAGATGGTACACATTTCTATGATCGCGTGAGCGCAAAAATCATCTAAATCGGAGTTACAAGTAAAAAGTTACGAAGGTTTAAAGGTGTATGGTTAAAATAGTAAAAACAAATAGGTTTAGGGACTTAAAGGTAATTTTAGAAAAGTATAGGGACTAAATTGTAAAATAATAGGATGAAAATATAGTTTATAAAAAGTTTAGGGACTAAAATGTAATTTATAATAATCTTAGGGACCAAAGTGTAAAAAGACAGGACTAAAATATAATTAAAATTAAGTGGAGGGGTGTTTCTACAAAATTATAGGGTTAAAATAATATTTATAAAAATATTAGGGGCTAAAATAGAAATAACTAAAGCTTATGTGAAGAAATCATGTTTAAAAACTAGTTAGGACGAAACAGAGGGGCTTAGGTGCAAAACGGCCATTTTCCTGGATTTATTTGAATTAAAATAAATCTTAAAACAGGTGGACCGAGTTCATGGGTTCATGGACCAGCTCTGGGGCACTGGTTCATAGGTCCATGGCGGACCGGGACTGGGTAGGCAGTGGGCTGCTGCTGTGGACAGAACGGCACGACAAAAGACTTGCATGTTCCCGCTGATTGGCTATACCAATCGAGCTACAACTTGAACCTATATGTTGAATAAGTTGTGAGACACAATACTAGTAATCTGGTGACGATGTTAGCTCACCTGATCTGGAGATCACAGGGGGGAAAAAGGCAAGGTCACGACGCGATAGATGGTGGGCCAAACGCGTTCCTGGAGGCATCAGGACAGATCTTAGCATATGCTTTAGTCAAGACGATCATGACTTCTTGGAACACATTGCAGATATTATTATGTGTCAAGGACGCATCAGAATTGGGAGAAATAGAAGGGGAATTACCGATGCACATGCTGGATGCGCCCAGAACAGAGAGCAGTCGTCATTCAAAACATGGTCCTGCTCACATCACTGCTCCTATGGCCATGAATTTTGGATACGTTGTAGGCTGAATCAAGGTGCATCTCCTGGTAAAATTTCGTGATGTTTCATTGGCTGGATCAACGGGAACGTGGATTGGAATATGGGGCGTTATGGCTGGACAGACCGATGGCAAGAGTTGAACTTGATGCTTACGGATGGGAATGAAGGAGAGGGGGCAAGGGAGCTCGTGAGCTAGGCCAATGGACGTCCAGGTGTGACTTTATAGGCCTAGAAAGGGGAGAGGAAAGGGAAGGGAGGGCAGGGGAGAGGCCAAGAAGCAAGTAAAACTACCAGCCACGACTGGTGGCCATTATGTTGATTGTTTTATCTCCTTTTTGGTGGGAATTTATAGATGAGTTAGTGACCAGCAAAAATTCCTTATTAAGTGAGTGATGTTTATTTGACCACTAGCATGAGCCTAGTGTGCTGCATGACCCATAGAGCAAAGTGAAAACATCGAGAGGAAATTAATGAACATGATATTGTCGAGTTGGGCATTGGTTGTGTTTGGAATTCAAGTATAGTCCAGATATTGTTGGCCTTGGTATGTGCAAAACCAAGAGTAAGAGAAGACTTGTCACCTCAAAGGGACGTATTGATGAACACGGTTTCGTGGTGTGTGGGTTTGATTGGGACAACATGTCGGACAAGGTTTTGAGCTGACTATTGGTCGTTAGGTTAGTTTACACTTGATGTGAAGAGATATTAAGCAAAGCTAGGAAAAGCAAAGATGTGAGAAAAAATAATAATAATGATACTCGGTGTTTTGATAATCATAAGGTTAAGGGAAAAAAAAAGGGTGTGTGGAAGGATTCAAGTGAGAATATTATGAGAATTATGCCATTTGAGTGTCAGAAAGGCTCACAACCCGAATTTGAAAAATACGGGGTGTGACAAACTACCCCCCTTAAAAAGGATCTCGTCTCGAGATTCAAAGATAGTGGGACTTAGAAATTTGAACATACAAGACTACAGTTTGTAAAGATCAAAAGAAAATAATGGAATGGACAATGAATGATGAGCTAAAGAATTATGAATGTGAAAATAGGACCACACTATATGCATCAAAGATTGTAGATAGGTTCCAAGGATAAAATGTTGACCAAGGAAGGATAGGCTCAAACAACCTAAAACAATCATAACACACAATCACTCATTACTCTACAAACAATAGTCTATGCTGACATCCATTACTTCGTGTCTTGTTGTGGCTGAAGTACTTCACTTCTCTTATTGAAAGTCTTTAGCGCCTTGTCTTATTGCTCTTGTTGTCGTGATGATGACCTTCGCGGTGGTGATTTGATCAAATTGAAACAAGTTTTAGAGTCAACATACAAAATATTAATAACCTAAATTAATTTATTTAATTTAGAAAATAGCTCATTTTCCTACAATAAATTATAATCTATAATTAATTTATAATAAAATTTTAAATCTATTATAAAAATGTTGAAATTTAGTGAAATTGGGTCACAAACCAAAATTTGAAATTTTGGGGTGTGACAATACTACCCCTCTTAACAGGAATCTCGCCCCGAGATTCTGTGTGGTTAGCAAGAAAAGGTTAGAGATAGGTTCAATTTTCATTTTCCATCTTGAACACAATTCGCTTGATTGACTCCTTGTGTTTACTCTTGCAACTTCTCCATAGGAAACTTGACATCCTTCTTTTTGTACGTCTCTTGATCTTACTCTTCCATTGGTGTCACAAGGGAAGTCATTCTCTTGAAGTTAGTAGTAGACAAGTAAAGAGAAAATATGAAGAGAGGATAAAAGAGAGAAGAGTTTTTTTAGACAAAAGTTTTCCAAATACTAGTTTTGAAAATAGAACCTATGGCATGGACATTCTACCTAGGCTTGCGTCCGGCGGTTGATATAGCTCTGATACCACTTGTCACACCCGGTTCCAACGATCAAAACCGAATGCATCTGTATGCGTGCCCAGGATCAAGTTTTCACACACATAAGGCAATTATTGTGATAAAAGAACAATATCTTTATTAAATCGATAATATTGTTACAACAGCGACCTGTAGGTCAAAAGAAAAAGATTACATTGCAGCGGAACAAACTAAGCGTTGGTGTCCTTCAGCTCCCACAGGAAGTCAACTGAAAGACCGCATGCCTAGACTCCTCCATTGTCTTCATAATTGTACCTTCATTCTCCTGTAGCTGAGCGGCAATGTGGGATATAGCAAGGGTGAGTACGTGTCATACTCAGCAAGTGGGGGAAAAAATGACAAGGGGCTAAAGACAAGGAAGGCTTAACGGGGTTTATAGCATGAGCTTTTAACACCCTAAAGCATCCTAATTACTAGGTGGGGTCATCCCAACCCTCAACCCACATGGTACTATCCAATCCAAGTTCAAACCATCCAACCATCCCAACCCATAACCAACTAATCTTGTGAGGATTCCAGGCCGCTCTTGACCGTGAGCACGGCTGTCATGACAGTCTGATACTCTGCAAAGTTTGTACCACTTTACCCACAAGTCGTGATTTCGTCCCCTGTTGCCAGGTAGACTAGAGTCTCCATGTTGCCATGCCAGCCAAGCACTAGCACACTTCCTTAGGTGTGCGGCCAGGAGATCACTATGAGGCTTTTACAAAGGGTCTCCCAGTACATGCTAGCCACTAAGGTTACACTCCCATCCATAAGTGATAGCCCCTCAACAAGCAGCTCATCACCCCTGGAGCCCCCTCTTGAGCCATTCGGATACAAGGACAGTCCTCTTGACTTCCATTCCCCGCTCCACCAAAATGCTGCACCGACACTGGGAGAACTCCTAATTAATCAGCCAAGCTATTCCATAGCAGCTTTGTGATGGCACTATTGACCTGGGTTACCGCTCCAAGAACCGGGTCCTAAAATCTACAACAAGCCTACCACCACCAACCATGTGCCCACGGCACCACATCCATTCCATCTAGCTTGCATAGATCCCTAATCCATGTTGCTAAAAGAATTATCAATCATTCCCCACGTGATATTGTTCATTAGTCAACATTAAATTGGACCCAACCACCCAATAAGCAACTAAGCATATCTACTCATTGATAACCAAGACTCTAGTTCAAGGCGACAAGGACAAGGTAAAACAATGCTAGTAAACCCTAGCAATAGGTTCCTAATCAATTGACACAAGCATGCAATTCTACAATAACATTATAATAGGTACAAAATGCATCAAGGACACTTGCTTGAAAATGGATGTTGCTACTCAGGTCTTCAATTCAAGCTCTTGCGATTCCAGGATCAACACGTTCTCTAATTAACATCACGCAGGCACGACATACACACAATCATATAAACAAACTAAGAAACAGTATACCAAACAATAATAAAATACTTTAAAATCAATCACAAAAGATGGTACACATTTCTGTGATCGCGTGAGCGCAAAAATCATCTAAATCGGAGTTACGAGTAAAAAGTTACGAAGGTTTAAAGGTGTATGGTTAAAATAGTAAAAACAAATAGGTTTAGGGACTTAAAAGTAATTTTAGAAAAGTATTGGGACTAAATTGTAAAATAATAGGATGAAAATATAGTTTATAAAAAGTTTAGGGACTAAAATGTAATTTATAATAAGCTTAAGGACCAAAGTGTAAAAAGATAGGACTAAAATATAATTAAAATTAAGTGGAGGGGTGTTTCTACAAAATTATAGGGTTAAAATAATATTTATAAAAATATTAGGGGCTTAAATAGAAATAACTAAAGCTTATGTGAAGAAATCAAGTTTAAAAACTAATTAGGACGAAACAGAGGGGCTTAGGTGCAAAACGGCCATTTTCCTGGATTTATTTGAATTAAAATAAATCTTAAAATAGGTGGACTGAGTTCATGGGTTCATGGACCGGCTCTGGAGCACTGGTTCATAGGTCCATGGCGGATCTGAACTGGGTAGGCGGTGGGCTGCTGCTGTGGACAGAACGGCACGACAAAAGACTTGCGTGTTCCCGCTGATTGGCTATACTAATCGAGCTACAACTTGAACCTATATGTTGAATAAGTTGTGGAACACGATACTAGTAATCTGGTGTCAATGTTAGCTCACCTGATCTGGAGATCGCAGAGGGAAAACAGACAAGGTCATGACGCGATAGATGGTGGGCCAAACGCGTTCCTGGAAGCATCAGAACAGATATTAGCATATGCTTTGGTCAAGACGATCATGACGTCCTGGAACACATTGCAGATATGATTATGTATCAAGGACACATCAGAATTGGGAGAAATAGAAGGGGAATTACCGATGCACGTGCTAGATGCGCCCAGATCAGAGAGCAGTCGTCATTCAAAACATGGTCCTCCTCACATCACTGCTCCTATGGGCATGAATTTTGGATATGTTGTAGGCTGCATCAAGGTGCATCTCCTGGTAAAATTTCGTGATGTTTTGTTGGCTGGATCAACAGAAACGTTGATTGGAATTTGGGGCGTTGTGGCTGGACAAACCGATGGCAAGAGTTGAACTTGATGATTATGGATGGGAATGAAGGTGAGGGGGCAAGGGAGATCATGAGCCAGGTCTAGGGACGTCCAGGTGTGACTTTATAGGCCTAGAAAGGGGAGAGGAAAGGGTAGGGAGGGGAGGGGAGAGGCCAAGAAGCAAGTAAAACTGCCAACCACGAATGGTGGCCATTATGTTGATTGTTTTATCTCCTTTTTGGTGGGGATTTATAGATGAGCTAGTGACCAGCAAAAATTCCTCATTAAGTGGTATGTGTGTGATGTTTATTTAACCACTAGCATGAGCCTAATGTGTTGCATGACCCATAGAACAAAGTGAAAACATCGAGAGGAAATTATTGAACATGATATTGTCGAGTTGGACATTGGTTGTGATTGGAATTCAAGTATAGTCCAGATATTGTTGGCCTTGGTATGTGCAAAACCAAGAGTAAGAGAAGACTTGTCGCCTCAAAGGGATGTATTGATGAACACGGTTTCGTGGTGTGCGGGTTTGATTGGGACAACATGTGGGACAAGGTTTTGAGCTGACTATTGGTTGTTAGGTTAGTTTACACTTGATGGGAAGAGATATTAAGCAAAGCTAGGAAAAGCAAGGATGTGAGAAAAAATAATAATAATGATACTTGGTGTTTTGATAATCATAAGGTTAAGGGGAAAAAAAGGGTGTGTGGAAGGATTCAAGTGAGAATATTATGAAAATTATGCCTTTTGGGTGTCAGAAAGGCTCACAACCCGAATTTGAAAAATACGGGGTGTGACACCTCAGCAAGGGGGAACTCCGGTGCTCACAATGACATGTCGGTGGGTGATGCATCCACCAGCTCGGCGGCAGCAATCCACGCCCGCCACTCCACCTCTGGCGCGCCCCTTCCAACGGGGCGTGCTACTAAGAGCCAACCGACGGCAAGCCATGGGGTTCCCAGATCACCACCACTGCTGGCATTCGTGCTATGCACGATGGAGGAGGGCTTCACCCTCCTGAGCGTGGAGGAACAACAGCACTACCTCGCGGTGAGGGGAAGGTTTGTCCCCAACTTCGACTTGGACGAGACCTTCCTCACATCGTTCGACATGTGGGAGGACATAGGGAGGATGCTCAACAATCTCGGCTGGATGGACTTCCACCTCCTTCCCATGGACTACAACCTCGACATCATCATCGAGGTTGCCTCTACGATGAGGCTCGGCAACGAGGCCGTCAACTTCCGCGTCTACGACATCAGCTACATGGTGACCATGGAGGCGGCGGCTCAAGCCTTCGGCTTCAACGCTGACGCCGACGTCGCTAGCATCTTGGGACGTGAGGAGTTGGACTCCTTTTGGAGGTGACTCTTGTTCGTGGAGGAGATAAAGCACGGCAACATCCGCAACCTGACCATTCAAGTCTTCCATTGGTGGTTGGCGGCGCGCGTAGGTGACAAGGTTGACTCCAGCAACGTCACCGATGCAGACTTACGGTGGCTCTACAACGCCATCGTGAGTCCATCTCACTGCAACCCTATGTCGGTGATGGTGTGGGCTTGGCTCGACAAGAGGGGCAAGAAGAGTAAGAAGTTGGCCTTCGGGGCCTATCTTGAATGCCTAGCAGCCCTCGTCTACGACGGCGATGGACCAGGAGGGAGCAACAACAAGTGGGAGTACGCGATGGAGATCGGCGAGAACATGACTTGTGGCAATATTGTCATGGGAAGTGTTCGTGCTGGCTTCCATGTCGGCGGCACCAACGTAAGGCTCCCATGTGTGGAGCTAGGAGTTTTCCTCCATCGCAATCTGGAGGGAGGAAATTGGCTTGAGGAAGGTCTCCTAGGGGGGGGGGCGAGTTCTCAAGGACCGTCGTGGGCCGGTTCAACAACCGGCGACATCTACAGCAGCCGGTGGAGAGTGGGACCCCTAGAATTCACGCCAGGAGTCTCAGCAGTACCAGCCAGGGTGGAGCGACACAGCAAGCGGTTCACAGCCCTCTGCGCTGGTCGGTGCCACCTACTTCAGTGCGGGTATTGACTACAGGTACCAAGGACATGTACCTGTGGTGCCTCCTGTGTCCAGTGCAGACTTCTTCATGCCCATGCAGGGGTACATCAACAACAACATGCACTACATCGAGTGCATCGAGGACGCCACATCCCAATGTAGGAACAACCACGAGGCGATGGTGGAGGAGTTTGAGCGACTCAAGGTGTGGTGCTATGGCTTCGATTAGCCACTGTCTCCTCCTTCGTTGGACTAGAGTGCCTAGGAGTTGGCACGTGTACGGTTTCCCGGTTTGCTTTTTCTCTTATTTTTGCAATCTTTTTCTTTATTTGCTTATGTGTGTGTGAGCGGGTTGGGAAACCATGTATCGGGTATGTTTACTTTCATGCAAGTGTCTTAGTAGTAGTTAGTAGTAGTTTTATTTTTATGCAAGTGTGTGCAAAAATCATCACCATGTATTCAAGTTTTGATCTTAATATAATGGTGACGGTTATGCTCGTTTAGGAGAATTGAATTATTTATTCTTTCTTGAAAAGTGCCGATGAAGACCAAATAATGTTGAGCATTGAATAAAATTTCAAACTTACACTTACTGATTATTCGACAAATATGTCTTTTGTGGAGCAATTTTGAGTACCCATGTGCTTCATTTGTGTTGTCCAATTTGTGATGATAACTTAGTACCAATCTTTTCATAAATAAAATTCTCATGTTGTGAACTTTGGAATTTATTCTTTTCAAGATCCTTACCCACCAATGCCATATTTTGAGCAATTCTCATGAACCTTTGATAAGCAGATGTACATTAAATTGATGGTTGAATTCGGTTAGGATTTAATTCTTTTTGGTTTGAACTTTACTAAGATGGCAAATCTTTGTGTATCTTTTTCTAGCCTTGAATTACTCATGCAAAAACTCAATTCTGCTGAGTATCCTACCATAAACCCAAAATATCTTATTAAGTGTCATTCCTTAACCACATCCTATATTTCTGGCTATATTTAATTTGTGAGTAAATGTTGAAGCCAGACGAATCAAATACCAACAAATGTTGCTGAATTTGGGTTGAGAGCCGATCGGCTCACCCTGAACCGATAGGCGTAGTAGTGAGCAAAATAGAAAAAAAAGGAGAAACAAAAGTGATTGAAAAAAAGAGAAAAGCTCTATTGTTTGCTAAGGGACTAGCAAAATTTTAAGTGTGGGGGGATGGTATATGACATGCTTATTCTTGAAATTCATTCTAATATAGCCATGAATCATTCCAACCATGTGCAATATGATAATGTGAGTTTTTTTTTCTTCCAAGATCAAATTTTTGCTATGCACATGTCCACATATCCAAAGTGTGAGTCCTTTCTTAAATTTTTCTTTCTTAATGGCCATCTTGATAAGTTTCTATAATTCCAACGAAGAATAATCTCCTAGCAATACAATATATTGTTGATTTATGCTTGCAATCGTTGAATTACCTCACCTAGCTACTCATATAAGCTGTACACAAATATTATTTGATCATTATGTTGTAGAATATAGGTTGAGTGATTTGAAAGATGAGTTGTTGCCTTGGATTATTTGGAAGATAGATTCTTTATGTTCACAACAATCTTTTAAGTGATTTACATGTGTGGAAAAGTTATAATTTGTGAGTTGGACATGATTTATTGCTTTGGGGAGAAACTTTAAGATTTATGCCCATATTTGAACTATTTTGCTGAATACCAATATAAAATACACCGCAATAGAACAATGCTCAACATTTGTTGATTTGAGATATCTTTTATGATAGAAAGAGTATGTTCTTTGATTTTTCTTTCTTTACTCGGGACGAGCAAAGGTTTAAGTGTGGGGGAAGTGTTGGCACTCCCCAAGTGCCCCTTTTATATGTGAATATTACCCCAATTAGAGCATAATTGATACTAATTTAGGCCATTTACCTACGATATAGCATATATATTTGTATATGCGTTGTTTTAGAGCTTTATTGCAAAAATAGGTAAAATTGGTGATTAAAGTGATGCTGGAGAGGACAGGAATCCAGAACCAACGAAAAGCACTAAAGAAGCCCAGTGTGCCGATCGGCGTAGTCCATGAGCCGATCAGCGCAAGGGTGTTTTGGCCCACATAAGTGACCGAGTCCCATTCCACATGTTTATGGAAGTTTATCTGCACAAGACACTTGAAGATAATTGGCTAGAAGATTTATTGAACTTCAAGATCTTGATGTGCAGTACAAGACTTTATCTTGAAGGAAAAGGCCCACATGATAGTTGTGAGAGATAGAGGAACCGACTCAGAGAAGAAACTAGAGAAGACACGATTTGTGTGATCGGCGTAATCCTGCACCGATCGGCGCAACCGCCTTATTTGCTAGAAACCGAGTCCTTTACGAGTAGAACCTCTATAATACTTGTAAACCCTGGTCGCGAATAGAGAGGACAGAGGCGATAGAGGGACAACAGATCCGTGAGTTAGAGCTACCGGAGCTTGCTCCCTTAGAATAGATCTCTAGTTGAGTTTCAAGAACCATTGGTGTTAAGAGTTGATCCGTTAAGGTAGGCCATCCCGACGGGGATGAATCTTACTCTATGTATCTCAAGGATGATTGAATATGTTGATGATGGTTTTGGTGATTTGTATATCTTAATTCTATAATCATGCACGTGCTTATTCCAATTGCTTAGTTCTAGGCTAAGTACGTAGATATTATCTTGATCGTGGTGATTAGGATAGTATTCAGACACTGTATTGGTTATGGTTGCTTGATGATGCGAGTAGTGTGGTTTACCGGTGATAGCACTAAACCTGCATAGCACTATTGGATAGTTGAGTAGGGTAAAATACTCGTGTGATTAAGG
Source organism: Eleusine coracana subsp. coracana (assembly GCA_032690845.1). Taxonomy (NCBI): domain Eukaryota; kingdom Viridiplantae; phylum Streptophyta; class Magnoliopsida; order Poales; family Poaceae; genus Eleusine; species Eleusine coracana. Next base: position 38,038,253 of record CM064430.1, on the reverse strand, counting down.
GTTTCCTCTCGGCAGCGATAAATCAGGAGCCGCTCGAAAAGCAAGGTGATTTTATGTATTATAGGTTTTCACTGATCCATATAATTACCCATTATGATGCTATTTAATTAGACTTTCTGGTTACGATCTCACTAGTAGATACTTGGCTATTCACTTAACAGCTTAGGTTTACAAGGTATCTGGCGCACTTTGGCTTAGATTCACCAGTGTGTCGATCGGCTCGACACCTGCGCCAATCGGCGCAACGACAGATTTACTGTCTGGTGTACCTTTGCGCTAGCCAGTCTCCCCTCATACAACCTGAATTCGATAGTAGCTTTGACTAGATCTTTTACTGTTAACTTTGTTTAATTATCCCTAAGGTCCCAGTGGATTAGATAAACCTTGGAATACTCAATTCAAGGGAAAAGGTGATACAATCGTACACCGTCCTCTTGCGGTATATAAGTGGGTGCGTAGTTACGACCAACAATTGATCGAGTCAATCTGATGCGTGCTCACTAATGAGCTTGTCCTGGCAGGGTCGGTCAGCGGAAGGGGCTTGGAGGCATAGTCCACCCCCTCTATATTGGTCGGAGGGAGTGGAGGGTGAGACACATAAGTGTCAAGTATTTGCACACATGCACGAAGACAATATTGGCAAGAGATATCATTGCTAAATCAACAATTGAAGATGCATTAGATGATATTGCTTACTCGGGCCTAATGAGTGCCCTTGTTGTATGCTTTCTTGATTAGCTCGTGAGCTTGAGGGCCGACCGATTCGAACATCTTGTTTAGACAAGCCTTGCACAAAGCTGAGTTCGGTAGGTCGGAAACCTCCTTAGTCTCATCGCCAGAAGTGTAATCCCATCATGGGTGGCATTGTTGCTTGAGGGGTTGCACTCAGCACGCAATGAAGCTCTTGGCTATGGTGACACCATCGATTCCCTCCTTCAGATTGGCAATTTTCTTCAGAAGATCCAGGACTTGAGCAACATTGGGGTTTGGCTTCTCAGTCCAGGAGGACTGGGGACTGGCCTTCGCACTAGTAAAAGCTGAGATGGCAGGGGAGGATTGTCACAGTAGAACTGCTCGTCCCACCATTTCTTGTTCCCTATGGCCAATGGGACATCTATGTACAGGTCGTTCTTCCGGAGCTGGATGCCCACGCCCCCAATGGCTTCTTGATTGGCGGCTGACAGCAAAGGATGGAGGACAAAAATATGGTGGAACAGAGTAAAGTGGGGAAGAATGTCGAGGAATGCTTCACACATGTGCACGAAGATGGCGATGTGCAGAATGGAGTTAGGGTTGAGATTGACTAGCTCAATCCCATAGAAGATAATGAGCCTGTGCAAGAAGCTACATCACGGGACTCTAAAGCCATGCTCAAGGAAAGAGCAAAAAACTACAATCTAATTAAGGATTAGGAGGGAATGAGATTTAGATCCTGGTACCTTCCAATTCAGTCGTGCCAGCTCCGAAAGGATGCCGTCGACGACCATGGTGGTCAGCGTGTTGATGTTGATGGGGCTCTCGGATAACTCTTGAAGTTGCTCTAGGATGTCAAACTCCAACGAGGAGGATTCGGTGCTAGAGGCACCCTTCAATTTCTTCACTAGCTTGCACGGCATCTCGACAAGCTCAAGGAGTGCGACGGATCTGGAAACTTAAACCTCACCCTAGAAAAAGCTCGAGGGCTTGGGTGTGACGATGATTTGCAGAGGCGATGGCAATGAGCAAGAACCTTAGAATAGGGGAGCAGAGAAGCAGAGGAAGCGCGGGGAAGACAAAGAGTCTAAGCAAAATGATGGCGTGGAGTCATCATCATTTCACCCTCATCCTTTTATACCTTCACGTTGATCTAGTCATGGGGGACCAAGTGGGCCGCCATGGGTCATACAGTACTAAATAACCCATTAGGGTCAATTAAAACAAGTAATGATCTTTTGAAAGATCATGTTCTGACTTTGAATAACCCCAAGAATTAATCTCGAGGGCTTCTTTGATGAGAAGCTATGGTTAAAAACCATTATCAATATATCCCCACATCTATGTGATTTGATGATCATATAGCAGAGGACTTGATGGTCGTATGGGAATAAGTCTAAAACCCCTGCTGCCAATTGAAGTTACTCAAGCTAAAGGGTTGGCTTATAGTGTCTGAGTGATAATTATCTAACAAAAAACTATATCATGATTGATGTCATTATAGTTTAGTACTAAGTTATGATTGATGTCATAACCTTTATTTGATTTCTAATGTGATTGATGTCGCTATACTAGAATCAAGGATCACTTGACTAAAGGAGTTTGTCACTGTGCCTTCTATAATTGATCGGCTCAATTGATGTTGTGTAGACCGAATACTTGGTTTGATGGCTGAGACGCTAATTGCTCAAGTTTGATGATTTGAATTTATCTTGTATAGCAAAATATGAAGAGCTAAGATTATTAGACTCTTGCATTATTTGTCGGAACTCTTGTTCCCCTTCCTGGCATGCCAACTGGCACGAATTAACCTCATCTATTAGACATATTTGGTGGAAAGGTAATAATCTTGATAAGACCAAAAAAACCATTTATCTTTCAGCTTGGGATTGTCTCCCTAAAAGTGAAGGAGGGCTTGGATTTAGAGATCTTGCAACTTTAAACAGAGTCTTGATTAGTGGACTTGCTTGGAGAGTTCTCAATGATTCTGGTGCTCTTTGGGTTAAAGTACTAAAAGGTAAATATTTTCCAAATACTTCATTTTGGAAGGCTAAATCTAATATTTCTAAATCCTAGACTTGGGACTCAATTCTAAAGGTAAGAGATATACTTCTCAAAGCTACCCAATGGCAATTTTTTGACGGAGATGTTTCAATTTGGAACCAACCCTGGTGTCCCAATTGGGACTCTATCCATCTAAACATTAGGGATGATGTTTTGAATGTCAGATTGACTAGAAAGTTTAATGAACTTTGGCTTTCTAATCCAAAAAGATGGATTCATTCTCTTCTTTATTCTATTTTCAATGAAGATTTTGCAAGTCAAATCATGTAGATTCCTTTATATGAATCAAATGGCCCATATGTTCTCATTTGGAAACCAAGTACAAAAGGGGATTGGTCCCCTCAAAGTGCCTATAAATTGATTCATCAGGATGAAATTCAAAAGAAGGTAAGTAAACTAAATAGATCAAGCAAAACCTTATCTATTTTGAACCAGAACTGGAAAAATAATAGAATCTTGCCAAGAGTTCAGATGTTCATTTGGAGACTCTTGACTAAAAACTTAGCTAATCCTCAAAGAGTGCACAGAAGAATTAAAGGCATCTCTCAAGACTGCTCTCGTTGTTTTCAGCCTGAAAATGATGAGCATATTTTCTTTCATTGTTCTTATGCTAGAGCTGTTTGCTATGCTTCTCCTTTTGCTTTGAAAACTGACACACTTTCAGGCTCTTGCTCAGATATTATTCATAACATCTTATCTTTCATTCATGAATCAAAAGAGATTAATCTTTTCTGTTATATTCCCTGGTTTCTATGGAAATCCAGGAATGTTCACAGATTTCAAAGGAAGGAAACTTCTATTAACTCTATCATTTTTCAGGCTAAAGCAGCACAAGAGGCTCAATATAAAGCCCTTCAAGTTGAACATATTTTAAACAATCACATTTTACAATCTTCTAATTCAAATCCTCGAGTTTTGCCTATCATTTCAGAATAAAAAATCTCTTGTAGATCAGATGCTTCTTTTGTTGCAGGACAGGAATTTGGACTTCGTGTATTCATATCTTATCAAGATAAAAATTGCCCATCTCAGTCTATATACAAGCAACAACAACTCATGATGACTTCCCAATTCATGCAGAAGCCTTTAGTCTTTCTCTTGGTTTGTGGGCTATTGAAAAGCTACAGGTGAAAGAATGTCACTTTCTGATGGACATCCTGGTCCTTCTTTCTAGTCTACAGAATATGCAAAACTTCATTCATGATTGGCGAATCAGACCTATCGTCAGAGAAATCAAGAGTAAAAAATCTGATATTAGCATGACCTTCTCTCACATTTCTAGGGAAGATAACTTTATAGCCGATTCCTTAGCAAGGAATGCTTTGAATGTTGCAAATGGTAACCATTTGTTTTCTTGTTATAATTTTAATCATCATAATGGTTGCCCCATGGAACAATTGAAATGTACTTTTCCTTCTTGGGCTAAACTCTGTAAAATCTCTTGTATATGAATTAAGTGCCCTTTGTGAGCATGTTACCTTAAAAAAAAACAGTGAATCCTAAATCCAAACACAGTAAAAAATAATTCTTTGAAAGATAAGTTATAGTTATCAAGTGATTATGAATGATTCATCTTCATAATAAGGCCTCTAAAATGTATGGGCCGGCCCTGCCCACAGCCGATTGAAATCCTTTCCCCGTATCGAACAACCGTTTGGAACAATCGTATTATTTGTTTTCTGTATATCGGCCTAATGTACGTAACTAGCGCGGAAAAAACTTCCTTCCGGAGTCCGTACTTAAGTTAGGAGCAGTACCGTCCTTTGAGGAGGCAGATTTGGATTAAGAAAAAAGAAAATGAGGAGAAAAGAAGGTAATGGTATAGATTAGAAGACAACCTCACTTAACCATGCTATTTTCTGGATGTCTTATTTACTAATGGGGTTGTGAGAGCACCTCCAACAGCCTCTGTATAGAGTTGTTAGCTAAATTTAGAAAAATATCTAACAAATCCCCTTCCAACAGAATCGCCATTCAGCTTTGTATTTTTACCCGCTCGGTATTCTTGCTCCTCCGCTCTCCATCTTTGCCGAGCCGCTGCCACTCGCTATCAGCCTCCTCGCGTGCATGCGAGCCTTTCCCCCGTGAAAATGTTTGCTCTACTCTTCGGCGCGCTTTCCTCGATCAATTTCGCATGCAAATCAAACACCGACATGGACACACGGCAACACACACCCCTGCTCCTCCAGGAAGCAAAAAGGACTTGCACGCCCAACTATGTGCACCAGCGGCAGGAGGCGCACCAGCGATGTGTACCCAATCTTTTGACCAGGGACGCAGGGACGAACGATGTAGGAACAGACAGCGTCGGAATAAACTACGGTATACAATCAGGACGGCTAAAATACCGATTGGTTGGCTTTAAAAATAATAAAGAATAACAATTTGGCTAGTCTGTTGGTTTACCCTGTAGATTTAGGATGCATTCTATTTTTATAAAGGGGATAAAAACTCTAAATTTAACTAACATTATAGCTAGTCTCATAAAGATGCTCTGAAAATGGCTTTGTTTAGTAGTGGTAGTAGCTTAATTCTTCCCGGCCATTGCAGGTCACGCAACACGCGCCGCCGCCGCCATCCAATCGTTGATCTGCTGCCGCATTCAGAGCCAAAGAATATGGGAACAAAAGAGGCCAAATGAAATGAGCAGGCAATAGTTTGAAAAAAAATTAAAAGATTTGTTTTTCAAAGAATGATTGTTTAAAATGATTTTAAAAGATCAATGAAGTTATAAACTGTGATTATCTTTTTTTTATTTCCCACAATGGCCATACTACTCCTATTATTTTAAGATATTACTTCATACTACTTTAAAGATTAATATAGTATAAATATATTAGAAAACTGTCCGATGAAGAGAAATAAATGTCCATATTAATTTTAGTCCATTGTAATGATGCCAAAATGCAGTTTGAAACTGAAAAGGAGACTGAAACTGAAAAGAAGGCTGAATATTTCTCGTGGACCAGGAAGCACGAGAACAGCGTGGAGAGGCCGTCGCCATATCTGCACAACACAGAAACTTCCTCTACAAACTACCCGACCTCTCCAGATGGCGCATTGCAGCAGCCTCGGGAAAAGCAGAGAAGCGACGCAGCACCAGCATCGTCGTGGGAAGCGAAATTAACAACATTAGACAAGTGGCGAGCGAGGAGGTCCGATTCGTCGTCCAGATGTGGAGGTGGCTTAGGGCGTGGCTGCTGGGCGCGCTGGGCGCGGCCGAGCTGCTCGTCAGCGCCGCCGTCCACCTCGGCTACGGCTTCTACATCTTCGGCACCGCCGTCGCGGCCGACGTGTCACTATCCCTTGTCGAGGGCCGCCTGACCGGCTGGGGCGAGGGTGGAGTGGCCAAGGGCAGCGTCGTCGAGGGCGAGGGCGAGGACGAGGCGGCTGTGTTCGACGGGGCCGTGCCGCCGATCGTTCTGGTGCACGGCATCTTCGGCTTCGGCAAAGGCGTACGTGCACGGCGTACTACTATGTGATTAACTTATGCGCACTGCTCTGTTTCCTTGTGAGATAGTCTTGCTCGTCGGATGCTCTGTTTTCGTACCGCTGAACTCGCTCCCAAGAAGCTTTTGTGTGGAAAGTTTAGCAGGATACTAGTTTACGATATAATGTTCCCTGTTTCAGAGGTTGGGAGGGCTTTCGTACTTCGCCGGAGCGGAGAAGAAGGACGACAGGGTGCTGGTGCCGGACTTGGGTTCTCTGACCAGCGTCCATGACAGGTGAGCGACCGACCAGTCTAGAATAACTTGTGTCCTGAACTAGGTTGCCAATGATCAAACCGGGGAGGAAAAAAAAAAGAGAGACGAAATTAAAGCGTGTATTTCCGTTAATAATGGTGAATCACAGGGCTCGAGAGCTGTTCTACTATCTAAAAGGAGGTCAGGTTGACTACGGCGAGGACCACAGCCGGGAGTGCGGGCACTCCCGGTTCGGCAGAACCTACGAGCGCGGGCACTACCCGATCTGGGACGAGGAGCACCCGGTGCACTTGGTCGGCCACTCCGCCGGCGCACAGGTCATCCGCCTCCTGCAGCAGATGCTCCACGACAAGGCGTTCGAGGGGCACGACGACACCTCCGAAAACTGGGTGCTGAGCGTCACCTCCCTCTCCGGCGCGCTCAACGGCAGTACGCGCGCCTACCTCGACGGTATGCGGTGAGCGCCCCCAGGAGAGGCTCATCGTTGATTCGTTCAAAATTCAAATCAAATGGCAAATTTGTGACTAGAAACGTGTTTGATCGCTAGGCCGGAGGACGGGCGGTCCCTGCGGCCCGTGTGCCTGCTGCAAATCTGCCGAATCGGCAGCATCCTGTACCACTGGCTGGACCTCCCCTGGCTCAAGCGCTACTACGACTTCGGCTTCGACCACTTCGGCATGTCGCGCCGGCTCGTGGGCGCCAGAGGCCTCGCGAACCTGCTGCTGTCGCGCGCCGCGAGGGACCCGTTCGCCACGGGGGACTGGATCCTGCCGGACCTCAGCATCAAGGGCGCAGCGCGGATCAACGCCCAGGCGCGCACGTTCCCGGGTACCTTCTACTTCAGCTACGTGAGCCGGCGAACCGCCACGGTCGGGGGCGTCACCGTGCCATCCGGCGTGCTCAGGATCCACCCGCTGCTCTTCGTCCGCGTCCTGCAGATGTCCCGCTGGCGCTTCCCCGCCGGCGTCGAGCCGCCCTACAAAGGTTACAGGTCGGTGTCGTGTCACACAACCTGTTTGGTGGTTTGCTTCGGAAACCTGATAACCGGCCGTAACCGCCTAGCCGGTCGGTTGTTAGAGCGGGTCGTTCGTTCGTTGCTTGCAGGCAGAATCCCAGGAGCAGAATTTCAGCATGATGAAATTCATTTGGTTGGTGGTGGACGCAGGGATGAGGAATGGGAGGACAACGACGGCGCGCTCAACACCTTCTCCATGACCCATCCTCGGATCCCCGAGGAGCACCCGAGCCTCCTGGTCGACTACGATTCGGACTGCCATCCGCTTCGACCGGGCATCTGGTTCGTGCCCTGCAGATTTTTTTTCCATTCTCGGTTTCCGTGGCAACTCGGTTACCGTTGGTTCAGATTCCCTCTGCTGGGTTGGTGCAAAAGCAGGTACTACAAGATCGTGGAGGCGGATCACATGACGTTCGTCATCAACCGGCAAAGAGGAGGCGTGCAGTTCGACCTCATCTACGACAGCATCTTCCAGAACTGCAGGAAGCACGTCTACAGGACTGCGCCGCCGCCTACGCTCCCGAATCAAAGCTGACTCCACACTGAGATCCCCACACAACATATCAGCACGACCCGTCCATTCTTTCACCGATTGTGTTACTCTAAAAAAAATTCTTTCACCGATTCATTTGTGTGAATATATTCCGTTCGTTTGGAGTTGAGTTTAAAGAAGAAACAAGAAAGTATAGATATAGCAAATAATTTCTCATACTAGTCACATGCCCGTGCGTTGTTATTGTAAGGATTTGAATAAAATAATAGTAAAATATTATAATATATATATAAAATTAAAATTTATTAGTTTATTTGATGAGTAAACAGTATTATGATGCTTGAAGATCTCTTGCTAGAGATAAAGTGTCTACTCATTATCAGGAAATATTAGAAGAGATAATTCCTTTCTTGACCCTGATAAAGTCACTTCTTCCTTTTTAGACCCTTTTCCGACTGAACTTACTTATCTGAACTGTCGATGCCCTATTTGGCCCTTCTGTCGATTTTGTTAGATTATACCATAAAGGATCCTTTCATAGCAACGCCAAAGGTCTGTTGCATCCTCACCAAGGATTATCCTCTCTGACGGCGGATCTACGGCGCTCGTCATCACTACAACAAACATGCACTATAGCGGCGGGGCAAAACCCAGAGTAGTGGTGGTTGGGTCGTCCCGCCGCTATGCAAACGTCGTTAAAAAAAATGAGCTCTAGCGACGGATGAATAGAAGTGTTAATCAACCGCCGGTAGTAAAACATTAGTAGCGGCAAGTGACTTCACCCGCCGCTATGCATAAATAAAAAAAAAAGGTCCACCGGACCGCAGGAGCCCGATGCCGTGGAGGCCGCACGCCCTCGGACCCGCAACCATATAGGCCACGCGCCCCCGGATCCGCCGCCGTGGAGGCCACACGTCGTCGGCTCGCTGTCGTGGAGGCCGCACGTCGTTGGCTCGCTGTCGTGGAGGCCGCACGCGGCTGTGTTCGACGGGGCCGTGCCGCCGATCGTTCTGGTGCACGGCATCTTCGGCTTCGGCAAAGGCGTACGTGCACGGCGTACTACTATGTGATTAACTTATGCGCACTGCTCTGTTTCCTTGTGAGATAGTCTTGCTCGTCGGATGCTCTGTTTTCGTACCGCTGAACTCGCTCCCAAGAAGCTTTTGTGTGGAAAGTTTAGCAGGATACTAGTTTACGATATAATGTTCCCTGTTTCAGAGGTTGGGAGGGCTTTCGTACTTCGCCGGAGCGGAGAAGAAGGACGACAGGGTGCTGGTGCCGGACTTGGGTTCTCTGACCAGCGTCCATGACAGGTGAGCGACCGACCAGTCTAGAATAACTTGTGTCCTGAACTAGGTTGCCAATGATCAAACCGGGGAGGAAAAAGAAAAGAGAGACGAAATTAAAGCGTGTATTTCCGTTAATAATGGTGAATCACAGGGCTCGAGAGCTGTTCTACTATCTAAAAGGAGGTCAGGTTGACTACGGCGAGGACCACAGCCGGGAGTGCGGGCACTCCCGGTTCGGCAGAACCTACGAGCGCGGGCACTACCCGATCTGGGACGAGGAGCACCCGGTGCACTTGGTCGGCCACTCCGCCGGCGCACAGGTCATCCGCCTCCTGCAGCAGATGCTCCACGACAAGGCGTTCGAGGGGCACGACGACACCTCCGAAAACTGGGTGCTGAGCGTCACCTCCCTCTCCGGCGCGCTCAACGGCAGTACGCGCGCCTACCTCGACGGTATGCGGTGAGCGCCCCCAGGAGAGGCTCATCGTTGATTCGTTCAAAATTCAAATCAAATGGCAAATTTGTGACTAGAAACGTGTTTGATCGCTAGGCCGGAGGACGGGCGGTCCCTGCGGCCCGTGTGCCTGCTGCAAATCTGCCGAATCGGCAGCATCCTGTACCACTGGCTGGACCTCCCCTGGCTCAAGCGCTACTACGACTTCGGCTTCGACCACTTCGGCATGTCGCGCCGGCTCGTGGGCGCCAGAGGCCTCGCGAACCTGCTGCTGTCGCGCGCCGCGAGGGACCCGTTCGCCACGGGGGACTGGATCCTGCCGGACCTCAGCATCAAGGGCGCAGCGCGGATCAACGCCCAGGCGCGCACGTTCCCGGGTACCTTCTACTTCAGCTACGTGAGCCGGCGAACCGCCACGGTCGGGGGCGTCACCGTGCCATCCGGCGTGCTCAGGATCCACCCGCTGCTCTTCGTCCGCGTCCTGCAGATGTCCCGCTGGCGCTTCCCCGCCGGCGTCGAGCCGCCCTACAAAGGTTACAGGTCGGTGTCGTGTCACACAACCTGTTTGGTGGTTTGCTTCGGAAACCTGATAACCGGCCGTAACCGCCTAGCCGGTCGGTTGTTAGAGCGGGTCGTTCGTTCGTTGCTTGCAGGCAGAATCCCAGGAGCAGAATTTCAGCATGATGAAATTCATTTGGTTGGTGGTGGACGCAGGGATGAGGAATGGGAGGACAACGACGGCGCGCTCAACACCTTCTCCATGACCCATCCTCGGATCCCCGAGGAGCACCCGAGCCTCCTGGTCGACTACGATTCGGACTGCCATCCGCTTCGACCGGGCATCTGGTTCGTGCCCTGCAGATTTTTTTTCCATTCTCGGTTTCCGTGGCAACTCGGTTACCGTTGGTTCAGATTCCCTCTGCTGGGTTGGTGCAAAAGCAGGTACTACAAGATCGTGGAGGCGGATCACATGACGTTCGTCATCAACCGGCAAAGAGGAGGCGTGCAGTTCGACCTCATCTACGACAGCATCTTCCAGAACTGCAGGAAGCACGTCTACAGGACTGCGCCGCCGCCTACGCTCCCGAATCAAAGCTGACTCCACACTGAGATCCCCACACAACATATCAGCACGACCCGTCCATTCTTTCACCGATTGTGTTACTCTAAAAAAAATTCTTTCACCGATTCATTTGTGTGAATATATTCCGTTCGTTTGGAGTTGAGTTTAAAGAAGAAACAAGAAAGTATAGATATAGCAAATAATTTCTCATACTAGTCACATGCCCGTGCGTTGTTATTGTAAGGATTTGAATAAAATAATAGTAAAATATTATAATATATATATAAAATTAAAATTTATTAGTTTATTTGATGAGTAAACAGTATTATGATGCTTGAAGATCTCTTGCTAGAGATAAAGTGTCTACTCATTATCAGGAAATATTAGAAGAGATAATTCCTTTCTTGACCCTGATAAAGTCACTTCTTCCTTTTTAGACCCTTTTCCGACTGAACTTACTTATCTGAACTGTCGATGCCCTATTTGGCCCTTCTGTCGATTTTGTTAGATTATACCATAAAGGATCCTTTCATAGCAACGCCAAAGGTCTGTTGCATCCTCACCAAGGATTATCCTCTCTGACGGCGGATCTACGGCGCTCGTCATCACTACAACAAACATGCACTATAGCGGCGGGGCAAAACCCAGAGTAGTGGTGGTTGGGTCGTCCCGCCGCTATGCAAACGTCGTTAAAAAAAATGAGCTCTAGCGACGGATGAATAGAAGTGTTAATCAACCGCCGGTAGTAAAACATTAGTAGCGGCAAGTGACTTCACCCGCCGCTATGCATAAATAAAAAAAAAAGGTCCACCGGACCGCAGGAGCCCGATGCCGTGGAGGCCGCACGCCCTCGGACCCGCAACCATATAGGCCACGCGCCCCCGGATCCGCCGCCGTGGAGGCCACACGTCGTTGGCTCGCTGTCGTGGAGGCCGCACGTCGTTGGCTCGCTGTCGTGGAGGCCGCACGCGGCTGTGTTCGACGGGGCCGTGCCGCCGATCGTTCTGGTGCACGGCATCTTCGGCTTCGGCAAAGGCGTACGTGCACGGCGTACTACTATGTGATTAACTTATGCGCACTGCTCTGTTTCCTTGTGAGATAGTCTTGCTCGTCGGATGCTCTGTTTTCGTACCGCTGAACTCGCTCCCAAGAAGCTTTTGTGTGGAAAGTTTAGCAGGATACTAGTTTACGATATAATGTTCCCTGTTTCAGAGGTTGGGAGGGCTTTCGTACTTCGCCGGAGCGGAGAAGAAGGACGACAGGGTGCTGGTGCCGGACTTGGGTTCTCTGACCAGCGTCCATGACAGGTGAGCGACCGACCAGTCTAGAATAACTTGTGTCCTGAACTAGGTTGCCAATGATCAAACCGGGGAGGAAAAAAAAAAGAGAGACGAAATTAAAGCGTGTATTTCCGTTAATAATGGTGAATCACAGGGCTCGAGAGCTGTTCTACTATCTAAAAGGAGGTCAGGTTGACTACGGCGAGGACCACAGCCGGGAGTGCGGGCACTCCCGGTTCGGCAGAACCTACGAGCGCGGGCACTACCCGATCTGGGACGAGGAGCACCCGGTGCACTTGGTCGGCCACTCCGCCGGCGCACAGGTCATCCGCCTCCTGCAGCAGATGCTCCACGACAAGGCGTTCGAGGGGCACGACGACACCTCCGAAAACTGGGTGCTGAGCGTCACCTCCCTCTCCGGCGCGCTCAACGGCAGTACGCGCGCCTACCTCGACGGTATGCGGTGAGCGCCCCCAGGAGAGGCTCATCGTTGATTCGTTCAAAATTCAAATCAAATGGCAAATTTGTGACTAGAAACGTGTTTGATCGCTAGGCCGGAGGACGGGCGGTCCCTGCGGCCCGTGTGCCTGCTGCAAATCTGCCGAATCGGCAGCATCCTGTACCACTGGCTGGACCTCCCCTGGCTCAAGCGCTACTACGACTTCGGCTTCGACCACTTCGGCATGTCGCGCCGGCTCGTGGGCGCCAGAGGCCTCGCGAACCTGCTGCTGTCGCGCGCCGCGAGGGACCCGTTCGCCACGGGGGACTGGATCCTGCCGGACCTCAGCATCAAGGGCGCAGCGCGGATCAACGCCCAGGCGCGCACGTTCCCGGGTACCTTCTACTTCAGCTACGTGAGCCGGCGAACCGCCACGGTCGGGGGCGTCACCGTGCCATCCGGCGTGCTCAGGATCCACCCGCTGCTCTTCGTCCGCGTCCTGCAGATGTCCCGCTGGCGCTTCCCCGCCGGCGTCGAGCCGCCCTACAAAGGTTACAGGTCGGTGTCGTGTCACACAACCTGTTTGGTGGTTTGCTTCGGAAACCTGATAACCGGCCGTAACCGCCTAGCCGGTCGGTTGTTAGAGCGGGTCGTTCGTTCGTTGCTTGCAGGCAGAATCCCAGGAGCAGAATTTCAGCATGATGAAATTCATTTGGTTGGTGGTGGACGCAGGGATGAGGAATGGGAGGACAACGACGGCGCGCTCAACACCTTCTCCATGACCCATCCTCGGATCCCCGAGGAGCACCCGAGCCTCCTGGTCGACTACGATTCGGACTGCCATCCGCTTCGACCGGGCATCTGGTTCGTGCCCTGCAGATTTTTTTTCCATTCTCGGTTTCCGTGGCAACTCGGTTACCGTTGGTTCAGATTCCCTCTGCTGGGTTGGTGCAAAAGCAGGTACTACAAGATCGTGGAGGCGGATCACATGACGTTCGTCATCAACCGGCAAAGAGGAGGCGTGCAGTTCGACCTCATCTACGACAGCATCTTCCAGAACTGCAGGAAGCACGTCTACAGGACTGCGCCGCCGCCTACGCTCCCGAATCAAAGCTGACTCCACACTGAGATCCCCACACAACATATCAGCACGACCCGTCCATTCTTTCACCGATTGTGTTACTCTAAAAAAAATTCTTTCACCGATTCATTTGTGTGAATATATTCCGTTCGTTTGGAGTTGAGTTTAAAGAAGAAACAAGAAAGTATAGATATAGCAAATAATTTCTCATACTAGTCACATGCCCGTGCGTTGTTATTGTAAGGATTTGAATAAAATAATAGTAAAATATTATAATATATATATAAAATTAAAATTTATTAGTTTATTTGATGAGTAAACAGTATTATGATGCTTGAAGATCTCTTGCTAGAGATAAAGTGTCTACTCATTATCAGGAAATATTAGAAGAGATAATTCCTTTCTTGACCCTGATAAAGTCACTTCTTCCTTTTTAGACCCTTTTCCGACTGAACTTACTTATCTGAACTGTCGATGCCCTATTTGGCCCTTCTGTCGATTTTGTTAGATTATACCATAAAGGATCCTTTCATAGCAACGCCAAAGGTCTGTTGCATCCTCACCAAGGATTATCCTCTCTGACGGCGGATCTACGGCGCTCGTCATCACTACAACAAACATGCACTATAGCGGCGGGGCAAAACCCAGAGTAGTGGTGGTTGGGTCGTCCCGCCGCTATGCAAACGTCGTTAAAAAAAATGAGCTCTAGCGACGGATGAATAGAAGTGTTAATCAACCGCCGGTAGTAAAACATTAGTAGCGGCAAGTGACTTCACCCGCCGCTATGCATAAATAAAAAAAAAAGGTCCACCGGACCGCAGGAGCCCGATGCCGTGGAGGCCGCACGCCCTCGGACCCGCAACCATATAGGCCACGCGCCCCCGGATCCGCCGCCGTGGAGGCCACACGTCGTTGGCTCGCTGTCGTGGAGGCCGCACGTCGTTGGCTCGCTGTCGTGGAGGCCGCACGCGGCTGTGTTCGACGGGGCCGTGCCGCCGATCGTTCTGGTGCACGGCATCTTCGGCTTCGGCAAAGGCGTACGTGCACGGCGTACTACTATGTGATTAACTTATGCGCACTGCTCTGTTTCCTTGTGAGATAGTCTTGCTCGTCGGATGCTCTGTTTTCGTACCGCTGAACTCGCTCCCAAGAAGCTTTTGTGTGGAAAGTTTAGCAGGATACTAGTTTACGATATAATGTTCCCTGTTTCAGAGGTTGGGAGGGCTTTCGTACTTCGCCGGAGCGGAGAAGAAGGACGACAGGGTGCTGGTGCCGGACTTGGGTTCTCTGACCAGCGTCCATGACAGGTGAGCGACCGACCAGTCTAGAATAACTTGTGTCCTGAACTAGGTTGCCAATGATCAAACCGGGGAGGAAAAAAAAAAGAGAGACGAAATTAAAGCGTGTATTTCCGTTAATAATGGTGAATCACAGGGCTCGAGAGCTGTTCTACTATCTAAAAGGAGGTCAGGTTGACTACGGCGAGGACCACAGCCGGGAGTGCGGGCACTCCCGGTTCGGCAGAACCTACGAGCGCGGGCACTACCCGATCTGGGACGAGGAGCACCCGGTGCACTTGGTCGGCCACTCCGCCGGCGCACAGGTCATCCGCCTCCTGCAGCAGATGCTCCACGACAAGGCGTTCGAGGGGCACGACGACACCTCCGAAAACTGGGTGCTGAGCGTCACCTCCCTCTCCGGCGCGCTCAACGGCAGTACGCGCGCCTACCTCGACGGTATGCGGTGAGCGCCCCCAGGAGAGGCTCATCGTTGATTCGTTCAAAATTCAAATCAAATGGCAAATTTGTGACTAGAAACGTGTTTGATCGCTAGGCCGGAGGACGGGCGGTCCCTGCGGCCCGTGTGCCTGCTGCAAATCTGCCGAATCGGCAGCATCCTGTACCACTGGCTGGACCTCCCCTGGCTCAAGCGCTACTACGACTTCGGCTTCGACCACTTCGGCATGTCGCGCCGGCTCGTGGGCGCCAGAGGCCTCGCGAACCTGCTGCTGTCGCGCGCCGCGAGGGACCCGTTCGCCACGGGGGACTGGATCCTGCCGGACCTCAGCATCAAGGGCGCAGCGCGGATCAACGCCCAGGCGCGCACGTTCCCGGGTACCTTCTACTTCAGCTACGTGAGCCGGCGAACCGCCACGGTCGGGGGCGTCACCGTGCCATCCGGCGTGCTCAGGATCCACCCGCTGCTCTTCGTCCGCGTCCTGCAGATGTCCCGCTGGCGCTTCCCCGCCGGCGTCGAGCCGCCCTACAAAGGTTACAGGTCGGTGTCGTGTCACACAACCTGTTTGGTGGTTTGCTTCGGAAACCTGATAACCGGCCGTAACCGCCTAGCCGGTCGGTTGTTAGAGCGGGTCGTTCGTTCGTTGCTTGCAGGCAGAATCCCAGGAGCAGAATTTCAGCATGATGAAATTCATTTGGTTGGTGGTGGACGCAGGGATGAGGAATGGGAGGACAACGACGGCGCGCTCAACACCTTCTCCATGACCCATCCTCGGATCCCCGAGGAGCACCCGAGCCTCCTGGTCGACTACGATTCGGACTGCCATCCGCTTCGACCGGGCATCTGGTTCGTGCCCTGCAGATTTTTTTTCCATTCTCGGTTTCCGTGGCAACTCGGTTACCGTTGGTTCAGATTCCCTCTGCTGGGTTGGTGCAAAAGCAGGTACTACAAGATCGTGGAGGCGGATCACATGACGTTCGTCATCAACCGGCAAAGAGGAGGCGTGCAGTTCGACCTCATCTACGACAGCATCTTCCAGAACTGCAGGAAGCACGTCTACAGGACTGCGCCGCCGCCTACGCTCCCGAATCAAAGCTGACTCCACACTGAGATCCCCACACAACATATCAGCACGACCCGTCCATTCTTTCACCGATTGTGTTACTCTAAAAAAAATTCTTTCACCGATTCATTTGTGTGAATATATTCCGTTCGTTTGGAGTTGAGTTTAAAGAAGAAACAAGAAAGTATAGATATAGCAAATAATTTCTCATACTAGTCACATGCCCGTGCGTTGTTATTGTAAGGATTTGAATAAAATAATAGTAAAATATTATAATATATATATAAAATTAAAATTTATTAGTTTATTTGATGAGTAAACAGTATTATGATGCTTGAAGATCTCTTGCTAGAGATAAAGTGTCTACTCATTATCAGGAAATATTAGAAGAGATAATTCCTTTCTTGACCCTGATAAAGTCACTTCTTCCTTTTTAGACCCTTTTCCGACTGAACTTACTTATCTGAACTGTCGATGCCCTATTTGGCCCTTCTGTCGATTTTGTTAGATTATACCATAAAGGATCCTTTCATAGCAACGCCAAAGGTCTGTTGCATCCTCACCAAGGATTATCCTCTCTGACGGCGGATCTACGGCGCTCGTCATCACTACAACAAACATGCACTATAGCGGCGGGGCAAAACCCAGAGTAGTGGTGGTTGGGTCGTCCCGCCGCTATGCAAACGTCGTTAAAAAAAATGAGCTCTAGCGACGGATGAATAGAAGTGTTAATCAACCGCCGGTAGTAAAACATTAGTAGCGGCAAGTGACTTCACCCGCCGCTATGCATAAATAAAAAAAAAAGGTCCACCGGACCGCAGGAGCCCGATGCCGTGGAGGCCGCACGCCCTCGGACCCGCAACCATATAGGCCACGCGCCCCCGGATCCGCCGCCGTGGAGGCCACACGTCGTTGGCTCGCTGTCGTGGAGGCCGCACGTCGCTGGATCCGCCACCGTGGAGGCCGCACGCCCGGATCCATCGCCGTGGTGGCCACGCGCCCGGATCCATCGCCGTGGAGGCCGCGCGCCCCGGATCCGCCACCGTGGAGGCCGCACGCCACCGGATCAGTCGTCGTGGAGGCCGCACGCCGCCGGATCCGTTGTCGTGGAGGCCGTGCGCCCCCGGATCCGTGGCCTCCCTGCCGGATCAGGCCGGAAAGGAGAGGAGGGGCGTCGGGGGTCCACTCGAGGCTGGGGAGGAGGAGGCAACGTGTGGGTGCCGGAGGAGGAGGTGTTGGGAGAGAGTTAGATTGTGTGTAACCCTAACTCCTTTTTTATATAGTTTGCTCCTAGTTAGACTCAAATTAGGCTAGATGTAGCTCATTGACGGTGGTTTACAATATGAACTGCCGCTAAAATAATTTTTAACTGTTAAAAAGGTTTTTAGCAACATTTTTATTCTAAATCACATCTAAAAATAATAGAACATTTTTAACTACAGGTATTTTTTTAATCTACTGCTACATGATTCTTTTTACCATTGCTAAAAATCGTTTTTTTGGTACTGCATGCACGAGGACGCACACAAACGGGCACGGGCCACCGCGCCGCCGCGGGTAAGGTGTCTGCTATGCCAGACGCGCCGTGCACGCCTGGGCATTGCCTCCCTGGGCGCCACCAGGCGGGACCGCTTCAGCCACCAGCAGTGCATCTCTGTCTTCTCTGTTGGCGACACCAGGCGGCTTCGTTTCTTTTCTAGTGCATTCGATTTTTGACGTAGAGCTGAGCCGCACTCCAGAACATTTGAACAGATTAGCTCTCAACATGACGAAGTGATTGAACTTAAGCTATCAACTATGTATGATATGGATTTTCTTTACTGTATTAAAAGTTTGTTGAAAAATATCTTATTTTTTTAGGAATCTTACTTTTCAATCGATTGATAACTGGAGCGTTTTCAATTGACGATGACAGAGAGAAAGGTTGTTTTATTTGTTATTTTTTATTTATAGGATTAGATGTATTAATTAGTTTTATATATAGACTATAGAAAATATTATTTTTTATAATCTATTAAATCTAGATCCAAGGGTCAAGAGTGTTGATTGAAAACTTTCCCAACTTTCAATTAATTGAAAAATAGCAACTCTCTTATTTTTTTTATTTCAAGGGTAAAATGGTTATTTCACCTTACACTTAACATTGTTACTAGTCAAAACTAACAGAAGGACCAAGAAGGGAATAAAAACTGAATTTTTGTTTAGATAGGAAAGTTCAATCTGAAAAGGGTCAAGAAAGGAAGCGGTAACTTTAATAGGGCCAAAAAAGGAATTATCTTATATTAGAATGTGCTTTCCACCCTCTTGATGGCTCAATTTAACTATGTTTCAATTTAGAATGCAAGGTAAAAAAAGAATATTGAAATATAGAAATAGAATAGATTGGTGTTTGATGAATCATGACAATATAAATATAGTATTATATAAAATAATTAGTGTTGCTTATTTAATTTAACATGTCTACTTTATAATTTTGCATTCTTCGGAGTGAGCTGTGAGATATTTTTTTTCTAAACTCTAGTTTTTTACACGTTTGATACCCATGTTGCCATTATACTAAATAGAAACACATATTAAAAGACAAGTCTATGATACATTTTTTTCATGATGTATATAAAATAACCCGTTATCAGTGCAAAAAGTACATCTCACGATGTTTTGTGTTCGTAAACGCTAAAATAGTAGACATCAACATGTAATCTAGATATAATCTATTTGCTCACTATGAATGGATATACACAATTTGTCTACTGAAAAACTGAAATTCTTTTTATTATTTCCTCCCATATGTATTCACCATGTGCGAGATAACAGTACGACCAGGGCCAGAGCCACAGGAGGTGCTGCCCGTGCTGCAGCACCCCTTGACCCTGAAAACACAAGCTTTCATTCTTCAGTAAATAAGAAAAATGTCATGAAAAAAGATCTAATTAACATTTCAATTAGTTTAAAACCTGCTGTTAGCACCCCCTTCAATCATCTTCTAGCTCCGCCACTGGACACGACCAATCATTCTTTCTCTATTCGGTGCAGTTACCATCTAGGTGTGTAAACCTTGAAGCTCATTAGACTGTACAACCAGTCACTACCACAGAACCGAATTTTCCCCTGCGTCTAAAACCTCCACAAAAATAAAGAAAACCTCCACGAGAAAGGTGGAGAGGCTTGGGGCGAGCTGGACATTGGGGGAGAACTTGAGGGTGGCTGGAGATGGGAAGATGAGTGAGTTTCTAGTTGGAGAAGAAAGAGAAAGGTGGAGGTGTTGGTTTTTTCATCTTTAGTTAAGAAAGGTGGTGTGTGCCTGGGTTGAAGTGGCGTGAGGAGAAAAGAACAGAGAAGCTTTGTTGCACGGGATATAGGAAAAATATCAGCCAACGCACGCCAAATGACAAGGACATTGGCGCCCAAATGAAAACATTTTCGTGGAGGTCGACCATCGTCACGGATATGCAATTTTCGTGGAGGTTTGTATCTACTCTCACGATAAATATAATTTTTGTGATGGTGTAAAACACCCGCCACGGAAATCAATTTTTGTGACGGTTTTGTTACAATCTCACGAAAAAGATAATAATCGTAGAGGTTTTTTTTAACGATGAGAAACCATGTTAATATGTACCATGGTTTACTATATATGATGAGTAATTGACTTAAGTTGATTCGGTGTTTGAGTTGAAACATGAGAATCAAGGGATTGCATGAGTTTATGCATATCATGGTCATGACTAACCGGAGTTAGTGGAGGGATTGTTGAAGTTGCAGGAGAAGGGAAATGCATTTGCTTGTCTCATGATGTGTAGGTCACTGGAGTCGACTTGGCGGTCAATAGCGAGAGGATCGGGCACAAGTAGGAGACTTGGGGACGGACGATCAGCATGCCGGGTGAAGTCAAGGGTGATCCACACCGTACACGTAGAGAGGCAAGAAGCATGAATGGTTTCACAGTTGAGCCTTAAAACCATAATGGTGATGAAGACGGTGTGTTGACCATGTCAAGGCGAGTGGGATGCCGGTATAATTGACAAGGGGGCACGACAGATAGGAACTGGGAGAGACTTGTCGGTGGTCAGGATCACGAGACAAGGTGACACGCATCAATATCAAGAAGTCGTGCTTTAAGAAGTGTGGAATACTTGCCTTACGGGTATCCTCATACAAGACTAAGTCGATAGCCGACCGAGTACTTCATCAACAAGGAAGCCGACTGACTCAACTTGAAGCGCAAGGCATGTAGAGATAGACTTTCTATGTAAACCCTAAGGGGTTACGACTAGGACTCTTCATGTACCCCCCTGTCGACCGGATATATAAGGTGGCAAGGTACCCCTCATCAAAGGACAAGTATCATAACATCAATACAATACACAGAACACAGAACGTAGGGTTTTTACTCTCAATCGAGGGGGCCCGAACCTGTATAACTCGACGTCTTGTGTTACCATCATAGTTCTTAGTCTCGACGTAGCCCTATACATTTTACTGCCGATCTCAAGCTTTGACAGTTGGCGCGCCAGGTAGGGGACAAGGCTCGGCCGGATTCTCTATCAACTACGATGGCCCAAATTCCCATCATCCAGTACTCACTGGACTTCAAGATCTCCTTTGGATCACTCGACTTCATAGTCGGCGACAACAGAGCCTTAGGTCTGGAAAACCATAGATCAGACTCGGCCACAGCCGTCTCCATGGCGTGATCACCGAGTTTGTCTGGCATGATCCCCGCGCTGGTCCCACTCGGATCTGAGGAAGAAGATCCTTCCTTCCGGAATGATTCAAAATCGGATCAGTCTTTTGATGAGGACTTAGTCGGATCCGCTTACCTATATCCCCATACTGTCAACATGGTGGATATAGCAGATCCCGCGGATGGAGACCAGGATGGTGACCAAAATGGTGAACATGAAGATAACCCGGTTGATGGTCACCCGAATCAACTAGCCGAAGGAGGTCAACAGGAGGAGGACCCTCCAGCTGATGACTTATCGGTCAGTCACCGCCGTCGACCAAGAGGGTCGTGCGGTTCATGCAACGCACGCCGACTGGATCTCGGTTCAGAACTCGAAGTGGATGGCGTCAAGGTCTACCACACTCCTCAGAATAACATATCAGGGGCCAAAACTTTGCTCGACACTCTAATGGTCGACGTGAATTATCAGACCCCTACAATGCAGAAGGCGGTGGCTATGCTTAAGGCCGCTGCAGCTCAAGAGACTGCAAAATCTCAGTCGGTCACAAGCTCTAGTCATGTATCTTCGCGAGGTCGGCAAAGGTGTGAAGATCTGAGAAATTCTCTCAGCCTCTGTGATGGACGAGATACCATTAACTCTCACTATGAAGAACGCGCTCGGGACAACCGACACTATGAGGAAGAATGCCGTGATTGGAGAACGGATGGCCGACGGGACGACCGATGAGAGGACCGTCAAGATCCTCCTCCAAGGCACAACCACGATGATCGACGTTGACAAGACGATCGGGATCGTCGCGATAATGATGATAACGACCATCGGCGTCGTCAACATGATGATGATGTTGGACCGTGACATGGCCGCCGTGCAACCCCATCTCCAGACTGGCATAGGCGATCGATGACGCCGACCGACAATGAGATTGATGGCATCAAGGATTACATCCCTAGGCTTCGCATAGCTCGATGGCCAAAAGGATTCAAGCTGGTCCCCATCAAAAATACGATGGTCAGACCAATCCCTCAGAGTGGCTGCAGCTTTATAGCACGGTAATTCGATCGACTAGAGGTGATTCCTATGTAATGGCTAATTACCTCCCGGTCTGCCTGGATCCAGCTGTTCGGATCTGGCTCACATCTCTTCCAGAGGAGTCAATCACATCTTGGGGAGACCTCAACAGGATGCTCATAGAAAGTTTCCAAGCTACATGCAATCGACCGGGCAACCACTTCGACCTCACTCGGATCAAGCAGAAGACCGACGAACCTCTTCGTGATTATATTAAGCGATGTTACGCTAAGAAGACTGAGATCCCCAATGTCCCGGACCAACAAATCATTGCCGCCTTCCAAGGAGGGATCTGTAGCGATGATTTGGTTCATGAGATCAGTCGGAGGAATCATGACCTCAAGCTGACCGCTCAAGAATGCTTCGAGATCGCTGACAAGTTCGCGTCTGGTGAGTCGGTGTTGGATGACATCCGGGGAAAAGGCAAAGAGAAACGGTCGGACAAGCCCGAGTCCTCCAAGAAGGACAAGAAGTGGAAGCCTGATAACGTGGTTCACACGGTGGACCGACTTTAGAAGAACCCTCAAACAAGCCAACCGTCCACGAATGAGCTGCTGAGTGGCCGATGCCTTTGGCATCCAAAGGGAAACCACAAAGCAAAGGATTGCTATCGACTGAAGGGATTTGCAACAGCTGCGCTCAAGGTGGCCAAAGATCCCCCGAGGCGCAATAGCAAAGACAAGACCAATGAAGATGGCGACAAGGATGACTCTAGAGAGTTCCAGGAGCCCCGCAAGGAAGTCAACTTCATCTTTGGTGGCCTGGATGCCTATGTGTCCAAGCGCAAGCAGAAGCTAGAACTTCGGGAGATCAACTCGGTGGAACCGGCTGCACCTCAATTCATGAGGTGGTCTGAGATGCCAATCACCTTTGATCGATCGGATCACCCCAAGCACGTCCCGAAGCCGGGTTGATACCCGTTGGTGCTTGCTGCTACGATGAAGGAGGTGAAGTTCAACAAAGTACTCATTGATGGAGGTAGCAGTTTGGACTTAATCTTCACCAAGACTCTCAAAGAGCTCGGTCTGTCAATCAATGATCTTCAGCCGAGTTCTTCACCTTTCCACGGGATAGTACCTGGCAAGACTTCAGTTCCTATTGGATAGGTCAGTCTGCTGGTCACCTTGGGACCCGTGAGAATTTCAGGACCGAGCGCATTCTCTTCCAGGTGGCGGATTTCGATTCAGCATATCATGTTATCATCGGTCGATCGGCTATGGCTAAATTCATGGCTATCCCGCATTATCCATATCTCACCCTCAAGATGCCAGCCCCGAACGGAATAATCTCCCTCCACTCTGATCTTCAGAATTCTTTCAATTGCGATGTACAGAGTTGCGAGATGGCTACTAAACAGTTGATGTTGTCTGACAAGAAGGAGATCTAGCAGGCAGTCAGCACGGAGGAACAGACAGGAGCGAAGGTTCCAACAAAGAAGCCTATGAAAGACAAGATTCAGACCGATGACATCAAACCAAGGAAATCCTGCTCGATCGTGAGGACCCCAATAAGGTAACTTATGCTGGGGCCAACCTCGACGAGAAATAGGAACTCGTGCTCACTCTTTTCTCTAGGAAAATAGGGACATCTTTGCATGGAAACCATCTGACATGCCGGGAGTTCCTAGGGAAAAAATTGAGCATAAGTTAAGGGTACCCCCAGGGGCTACCCCCGTTCGGCAGAGGCTTAGAAGATACACGCAAGATCGCAAGGATGCCATGAAGAAGGAGATAGTTAGACTATTAGATGCTAAGTTATAAAGGAGGTGTATCATCCCGACTGGTTAGCAAATCCAGTCCTTGTACCCAAGAAGAATAAAGAATGGAGGATGTGTGTTGATTATACTGATCTCAACAAGGTCTGTCCTAAAGACTGTTTTGCTCTTCCTCGTATTGATCAGATTGTAGACTCGACAGCCGAGAGTGAGCTCTTGAGCTTTCTGGATG
This sequence comes from Eleusine coracana subsp. coracana, assembly GCA_032690845.1. Classification (NCBI taxonomy): domain Eukaryota; kingdom Viridiplantae; phylum Streptophyta; class Magnoliopsida; order Poales; family Poaceae; genus Eleusine; species Eleusine coracana. The sequence goes on along the minus strand of CM064430.1, from coordinate 38,014,176 downwards.
CCTATTCAGGCTATCATCAGATCCCACTAAAGGTCGAAGATCAGATTAAAACTTCCTTTATAACACCCTTCGGCGCCTATTGCTATATCACAATGCCTTTTGGTCTGAAGAACGCTGACGCGACTTACCAATGAGGTATTCAACGCTACGTTGCTGCTCAGATCGGTCGGAACACAGAAGCGTATGTTGATGACATTGTCGTCAAGACTTGGAACGTCGAAGTGCTTATTTCTAACCTGGTAGAAACCTTTGATAATCTGAGGTATTATTCAATAAAGCTGAATCCCAAGAAGTGTGTTTTTAGGGTTCCTTCGGGAAAGCTACTCGATTACATCGTTTCAAAACGAGGTATAGAAGCCAACCCGGATATAATCAAGGCGATCCTTGGTATGGGGCCACCTAATTCTCAAAGGGATGTACAGAAGCTGACCAGATGCATGGCGTCTTTGAGTCGCTTTATTTCCCGACTGGGGGTTAGAGGGTTACCACTTTTCCGAATGCTTAAAAAGCAGGAAGACTTCGTTTGGACCAAAGAGGCGCAGTCGGCATTGGACGAGTTGAAGGTTGACCTCAGCAGCATTCCAGTATTGGTGCCTCCAGAGCCAGGAGAAAAACTTCAGCTTTACATATCGGCCATAACTCAGGTTGTGAGTACTGTGTAACGGTCGACCGAGAAGAAGAGGGGCATATACAAAAAGTACAACACCCAGTCTATTTTGTGAGTGAGGTCCTCGGCGCCTCTAAGGTAAAATACCAACAGATCTTGAAGTTGTTATATGCATTTTTGGTCACCTATAGGAAGTTGAAGCATTACTTTCAAGCTCATCCGATCGAAGTCCAGACCTCCTTTGCACTCGGCACAGTGCTACACAACCGAGAAGCCGAAGGCAAAGTCGCCAAGTAGGCAGTCGAACTTGGTCAATATACCATCACGTTCGTGCCTCGGTCGGCTATAAAGGGACAAGCGCTAGCTGATTTTGTTGCTGAGTGGACAGAGATTCAAAACCCACCTACTACACAAGACATCGAGTATTGGAAAATGTACTTCGATGGGTCTCTTCAATTACAAGGAGCGGGTGCAGGAGTCGTGTTTATCTCACCCACTGGAGAGAGGCTTTGATATGTCCTTCAGTTGATGTTTCGCGCGTCTAACAACGCTACGGAGTATGAAGCCCTTCTACACGGTCTGCACATTGCCTCGTCACTCAGCATCAAGCGCATTGACGTCTTTGGTGACTCGGCTTTGGTTATTAATCAGGTCACTAAGGATTGGAACGGTGTGGATGACAATATGAGTGCTTACTGTCAAGAAGTAAGGAAGCTCGAAGACAAATTCAATGGATTGAAGTTCATGCATGTTCTTTGAGACAACAACCAAGCGGTTGATGAATTGGCCAAAATGGGATCATCCCGGTCTGTGGTCCCGCCAGGTGTTTTCTTACACACTTTGGATTCCCCCATGATTTCTACTCGGTCGGATGTATTAATGAGTGATGACAACATGGAGACCAATTGGCGTGACCTGCTCATCCAATATTTAGATAAGGGAATGCTGCCTTTGGATCCTAATGAGCAACGAAGGTTGGAGACCCGATGCCGAGGGTATTTGTTAGTGGGAGACCAACTCTATAAAAAAGGAGGTTCAAACATCTTGATGAGATGCATCTCGATACCAGAAGGTCAGAAGTTGGTAGAAGAAATTCATTCCGGAATATGTGGCAATCATGCAGCTTCCAAGACTTTGGTCAGCAAAGCTTTCTGGCAAGGGTTTTATTGGCCCATGGCGGTTGAAAATGCACACCGGGTCATTTAGACATGTGAAGGTTGTCAATTCTTCGCTCAACAAACGCATGTGCCTTCACAGCAACTTCCAATGATACCTTTGACTTGGTCCTTTGCTGTTTGGGGGCTCGATATTATCGGTCCTTTCAAAAAGGTGCTAGGCGGGTTCACTTATCTGTTTGTTGCTATTGATAAATTGACCAAGTGGATTGAAGCAAAGCTGGTCGGCAAGATTACATCGAAGATGGCTATCAAGTTTGTCAAGGATGTCTTCACTCGTTTCGGGGTTCCCCATGATATCATTACCGATAATGGCACTCAATTCACTTCAGTGGAGTTCCGTGAATTTTCCGATGAGATGGGAATAAAAATCCACTTTGCATCAGTAGCTCATCCTCAAAGCAATGGGCAGGTCGAACGGGCCAATGGTATGATTCTTCAAGGACTGAAGCCTTAGATATTCGACAGGCTTAAGCCTAATGCTGGTCGGTGGGTCAAAGAATTGCCTTCAGTCGGACAACTGGTCAGTCACCTTTTTCGTTGCTCTACGGCTCAGAGGCTATGCTGCCGACCGAAGTCAGCCTTGTTTCGGCACGGGTTCAAGCGTATGATGAATAACTTTCTGACGAGAATTGAGAGATTGATTTGATTGCAGCAGAGAAGTTGCGTGATCATGCTCTGTTTCGGTCGGCACTTCACCAACAAGGCTTACATCGTTATTATGATAAAAACGTACGTAATCGCCACTTCCAAGTTGGAGATTTAGTGCTTCGCCGAGTGCAGTCAACGAAGATCCAGCATAAGCTTTCTCCAAAGTGGGAAGGACCATATGTTGTGAAGGAAGTCACTCGCCCGGGGGCTTACCGACTGATGTATGAAGACGACGATGATATACCAAATTCTTGGAACATAAATCAGCTACGTCGTTTCTATACTTAATTATTCCTTTGTATACTTATACATTATTTATGAATGAAACTTCGGTCTTTTTGATGAAAGATTTTTTGATGATTTTCATTCTATATTGTCTCGATTCCTTAATTTATTTTATTAAACAATTGAGCCAGGGGGCTAGTAATAATGTCCTACTTCAGTCTAACCATATTTTGGTTTTAGACTACTTTCTGACCGATTTCTTCTCTTTGAATGTAGTCTTCATTTTCTTGGTTTAACGTTTATACATTATGGTTATATACTTTATACTGCACATCAGACTACCACTACACTAAACCCAGAGCCAAAGTGCGAGAGGTCATGTGTCGATTGGTCGACTCTGCTTGTTACGCGGTTACGAGTCACAACCTAAAATGTTAAGGCAGACCGATACAACTTGAGTTTCTCAATGACAGAAACATACTTATGATATTTTTATCAATCTTTTAAAGATGATAAACATGAAACTAGTTTACATACAGGTAACATTATTTCATTACATAGATATTGCTAATGATCTCTAATATTAAAGGATTTATAGCTCGTCTGAAGGAGAGGAAGATTCAGCTCGTAGCTCAACCTTAGGAGTTGCTGGAGGAGTAGGCACGGTCGAATTGATCTCTATATTGTTGACCAAAGCTCGGGAAGTCTCCAGCATAGAATCCAAGAGCAACTGGCATTGGTCGTCAGTCAAGTCTGGGTTGAAGCCCTCCTTGATCTTGTCCAATGGCAGAGCGGGAGATCAAGATTGGCAAATAGCTAGAACATGACTCCCGACTTCCGTCGTCACTCGTTGAGTGTTATGAGCAATATCTTCCGACGCATGTTCTAGCAAGTACTCTAAGAAATGGCCAAACTGCTCCACTTGGTTAGCATGAACATAGTCCATTGCCTTTCGAGCGGCGTAAGATAGAGCTGCAAATGATAATTTGTTGGTCAGTATGATCAAAAGAGGAATCAAGTAGATGTGAGAAATAACGAAGGGCTTCCTCTATCTTGGCGTCAGTCTCCTTCAACTCCTTTTGCAGCCGAGTGATCTCGGCCTTCTGGTCCTCGACCGACTTAGATAGGTTTTCCTTCTCAGTATTTAAGGCATTGACAAACCTTTGCTGATTAGAAGTCAACTTCTCCAAGTCGGCAACCTTCTGGTCATGAGCTAAAAGACAAATATTTGAATCTTTAGCGCTAGACTGATTGGTTGGTTATTTAAACACAAGTGGTGAGTGATCTTACCAGCTAAATCTTCTCGGCCTTGGTTTAAGGCCTTAGTCATTTCTCTTTGGTCGGTCTGCAGCTTTTCAATCTCCTTTTGCGCTTTGGCAAGCTGCTGACCGGTGACTAGCAAAACACCAGCAAAGTGTTAGTCTTATTTAAAGACTTGAAGACCAAAGAGTTTAGGACATACCAAAAGTTTTGGCTTCAAGGTATTCCACCCTAGCCTATTTTCTCTCTATGAGAGCATACATTTTCTGTATACAGAAAGGGGTTAAGCTTAAAGGCAAGATTAAGACAAAGCAAAAGTAGAGTATTGAAGTACCTTGCTAGCTTCTCGATGTTGATGCATGATTTCCACATCCTCCACTTTGGGCCGACCGAGTAAATCTACAGATAATGTCGCCTTACCTTTGTCAAGAGGCGAAGGGACGACAACAGGAGCAGGTTGGGGTACATGCGCTAGAATGGGGGCAGGAATTGCCTTGTCGACTGGCTTATCCACCTCGGTCGGCGTGTTTGATGACTTGCCGATCGACTTGGGCACATCAGTCGGGCGAGGAGGAGGTCCAGACCGAGTGTCTCCGGACTCTTGGGCACTCTGAGAATCACTCGTCCGACCACTGTCAAAATGAATATGGAAGAGATTAAGATGTGTTACAGATGGCAATAAGAGACAAGAAGTATAAGGTTAAAGAATTAACCTAGGAGCTTTCTTGAGCTTGATTAGGCACAACCTCTTCTTCAAAGAAGTCGATTGAAAATCAGTCTCCTTCCTCTTCTGGGCAGATTTTTCTGCCTTGTCGGTCTGATCCACCCTCCCAACATCACTTTGAGTTTGGCTCGGGGGCTCCGACTGGCCTGAAGGTCGATCGAAGGGAGTGGGAGTGAGATGACCAGCATCAGCAGACGACAACTCTTCATCATCATCCTGGTCATCGGCGCCCAACGGTCTGCCTTGCTGACTGGGGGGAGTCAGGGTGGAGACCGGGTCAGGACGAGTGCCTGCAGAAGAGCTTGAGCCTCCGGTGTCGGTCTGCTGCGTCTTCTCAACATAGTCCGGTCCCTCAGAATCGGTCGGGGGGAGCAGAGGATGAGAAATATAAATATCCAAAACCTACACAAGAATCAAAATATCAAGCAGGGCATCAAGACAAAAACATAAAGGATTGCTCAAAGCAGACTGAGGCTTACTCAGGCCCGCATAGTGCCCTTGATATACGCCTTCTTGATCAGCAAGTAATCCTGAAGGATATCTCCTTCAAACATTTTTGACAGGCATTTCTTACAGAGCTCACCATTCGGCGGGTCAGGCACCTCCCTGGTTTCATCATTATTGACATAGTTCCACGCCGGGTGACTCTGTAGCTTCAGGGGCTGCACTCTGCGTACTATGAAGCTCTTGGCGATGGTAATTCTGTCAATACCTTTAGCCTTCAAGTCGGCTATCTTCTTCAACAGAGTGACCACCTGAGGATCGATCAGATCGGGCTTCTCTGTCCATTGCGCCAGAGGAATTGCCTTGGCACCAGTGAAATCGGCAAGAACAGGAGGAGGGTTGTCACAGTAAAACCACTCATCCTTCCAGTTCTTGTTCCCGGTCTTCAATGGCACGTTGATGTAGGCCTCCTTCTTGCGCAATTGGAAGCCAATGCCGCCTATAGCTACTTGATTGTCCTTGGTCGGCAGCGGACGGAGGACAAACAGATGGCGGAATAAATTGAAATGGGGGAGGATTCCTAGAAATGCTTTGCACATGTGCACGAAGATGGTGTTGTGAAGGATGGAATTGGGATTCAGGTTGACAAGCTCAATCCGATAAAAGAAAAGGAGCCCGCGCAAGAAGCTGCAGCAGGGGACTCCAAAGCCATGCTCGAAGAACCAGCGGAATACAACTATCTATTTATGAATAGGGATGGGGCAAGATTCATGGGGTATCTTCCAGTCGATCCGCACTTGCTCTAGAAAGATTCCGTCGACCACCATATGATTCATGTCGGCCTGGGAGAGGTTTCTCTTCGAGAACTCCCGAAGCTGCTCCGAGATGTCGATCTCCAATGAGGAGGATGCGGCGGCGGTAGTGGGAGTGGCAGGGATCAAGGTGGAAACCTTCTTGCGACCCATGACAATGATTGTTTTGGGTGTGGCGGATCAAATGCTGAACCCTAGCAAAGGCTTGGGGGCTAAGCGTGGCGAAATCTGCGGCGGCCGGAAGTGGCGGTGCTAACCCTAGCTGGAAAGCTGAGGAGTCAAGAATAGAGGAGGCGTGAGGAAGATGAATGGTTTGTGCGCAAGTACGGTGTGGACTGAGAGTCAACTCGACGCTGTCTTTTATACTCCCGCTTTTTGACCTAAGGGTCCCATGGGCCGGGGTGGGCCGTATAGTGGTGACGATTTTTGCTTAAGCAGAGATTAAGCAAGGGCCTTAAAATATGATTAGGGTCCAAAGACCTTGAGAAATAAAGCTCAGGGGCTTCTTTGATGAGAAGCATTTAAAAATTATTTAGCCATATCTATATGATTTGATGATCATGTAGCAAAGGACTTGAGGGTCATATGGATATAAGTTCAAAGGTTATGGTATTGATTGAAATCAATAACCAACTTGTCAAAATTGGGCTTATAGATAATTAGAGTGACTAATTATCAGGGAAAAGTTGTATTATGATTGATGTCATTTAGCTTAGTACCATTGTATGATTGATGTCATATTGCTCCACATGAATTGAATATGATTGAAATCATAAAATTCAGACTGACCAGTCACTCGAACATGGTGAATGTCACTCGGCCTATTTAATAATCGGTCGGCAAGGCTGAAGCTTTGCAAGTTAACTTACTGGTTTGATGACCAGGGGTCTATTAGACAAAAGCTTGATGGTTTGAGTAAAATATATACAAAATAATAAGAGATAATATAATTAGACTCTTGCATTATTTGTTAAGTCTCCAAATTATACAAGAGTCGGGGGCTACACCTGATCAGGTGCACCTAACCGGTGCACCAGATCTATCAGGAACTTCGATAAAGAGGTCTTCCTAATTTATGATCTACATTGAAGATCGTTTAGAGAGTTGAAGCTCAAAATCAGGAAGCACTCGAGGGCTGCTGTGGGATACTTGCCTTACGGGTACCCTCATACAAGACTAAGTCGGTAGCCGACTGGGTACTTCATCAACAAGGAAGCTGACAGACTCAACTTGGAGCGCAAGGCATGTAGAGATAGACTTTCTATGTAAACCCTAAGGGGTTACAACTAGGACTCTTCATGTACCCCCCTGTCGATCGGATATATAAGGCGGCAGGGTACCCCTCATCGAGGGACAAGTCTCGTAAGATCAATACAATACACAGAACACAAGACGTAGGGTTTTTACTCTCATCGAGGGGGCCTGAACCTGTATAACTCGGCGTCTTGTGTTACCATCGTAGTTCTTAGTCTCGATGTAGCCCTATACATTTTACTGCCGATCTCAAGCTTTGACAAGAAGCATGCAAGGCGGTTTCTCGGTTTGGGCCTCAAAACCGGTGGCGGCAGTTGGAGGTGCACATGGCACCATCGCGGAGCTTGTGTCGAGGTGAAGCAAAGTCATGAAGGGCTCGATGGCATTCGGGCGATGAGGAAAAAGATGAACAAGTTTGCCCCTAGTGGTAGGTGGCAATGTTATGTAGGTGAGGGGTAGGATGGTCTTTAGGACAACCCCTAGGCCTATATAAGGAGAGGTAGGGTTGGTGAAAGAGGTGTCTCTCTTTCCATTAGCCTTGTGTTAGGGTTTCATTCAAAGTGCTAGGAGAGGTCTTCATGTTTTAGTGGAGAGGAAAGCGTGTGTGAGAGACTAGCTTTTCTCTTTCAAATAGTGGGAGGAAGAGGGTGGCTTCCGAGCCTTGTATCCATGGATCTTGTCAGCATGTTTTAATGATATGAGATATATTTTCGTGCTCAAGACCTTCCTCTCTCCCTAAATCCCGAATTTCTCTTTTTCTCTATTTTCAGAGCTATTTTTGTGGAGATTCTCGATCTCGCTTTTGGGTGAGTTTTTTGGGGTGGATTTCTTGGGGATCTCCATGCTATGATGAGCTAGATCCATCCTACATAGGTCCACGACCAAATCAAGATCTCTAGCACCTTCGATTTGAAGGATTTCTCAAGTTTCGCCTTTTTGGTGTTCTTGGCATAAGATCTGAAATTCGTGATGATTCCTTGAGCCAATTGAGTGGATCTTCTTGGATTAGGGTCGTGATATGTTGAGGATTGGCTGGTCCAAAAATCGCACAATTTGGTGTTTGTTTGATTAGGTTTTAGTCAAGTTTTTGCCTAATCCCGAGCCAAATCCTATTCTATCGGGGGTCGATCGGCACTGCTGATCTATGCTCTGACACTACCGGTGCGGGGATAAAAATCGAGATCGGCACTGCCGATAATCTGCTCAGGTTTTTCATGTTTTGTCTACTCTCAATCGACACTACCAATGGTATGACCGGCACTGCTGATGGTCAGTCTAAGAAGCTATTTTTGCATTCTTTTCCTTAGTAGTTTGTCTTGATTGCTTTCTTTAGCTTCTCTCTAAGTCTTTCGCTGGTGTTAGTCATTCTTAGGGTTAGCATATCACAAGTTGGTGTGTGTAACCTTAGTGACTTGCTTTAGGGTTGGGTTCGGTTGATTTCGGGACATAGGCCAAGTTCTCTTGGAGAATTTCAATAGGCTCCCATTCACCCCCCTCTGGTCGTCTTCTCGGTCCTTCAATTAGTATCAGAGTAGGTTTGATCACTAGTTGACCTTCACCGGCTTTGTGATTCGAAGGTGACATGGAGAATTGTGCGATCAAGCTTGTGATGTTCAATGGGGAAGACTTTCCCTATTTGAAGTCACGGACTAAGGCTTATCTCTTAAGCCAAGGACGTGCAATTTGGGAGATAGTTGAGCGGGAGTATGCCATACCAGCGAACCTCAACACTGTAGTAAGATGACCAGGTATGGATACAATTTCAAAGCTGTTAGTATCTTGCTCTCTGCTCTTGGTAGGAATAAATTTGATTGTGTTTCACATCTTGACACTGCTCACGCCATTTGGCAAAAGCTTTGCATCTACCATGAGGGTACCAACCAAGTCAAGTCTATGCATAAGGATTCTTACAATAGACAGTACCAAACCTTTGCACAAAAACCTGGCGAGTCTTTAGATGAAATTTTTCGTAGGTTTGAGGAAATTGTATGCAACTTGAGGGCTTGTGATAACCTTGTGTACAATGATAATGATAGAGCCAAGCAACTGCTGTATTCTCTTGATGAAAATGTTAGGGGTGTTAAGATTGCTGATTTAAAGGAAATTACTGATTTCAATACCCTGAATTGTGAGCAAGTGTATAGCAAGCTAAAATCTCATGAACTGTCTAGGAAATCTTGTCCTAACCATGTTAATCTTGCTTCTAGCATGGCTTTTCTTTCTAGCTCTCAAAAGGGAAATGGTGGTGCCTCTTATGGAACTAACCCCTCACATGACAAGTCTTCTTTGGAGTTTGCTTTGTCTTCTCTCGTTGCAGCTTCCGATGAACAGATGGATTGCATTCCTGATGAGTAGTTGTCCTTGCTCACAAGGAAGATCAGGAAGTTCTACAACAATCATAAGGAGAGAAGAGGAGGTGGTTCAAGAACCTGCTTCGAGTGTGGTGAGCCAGGGCACTTCTTCGCTGACTGTCCCAAGAAGAAGAAGAAGGCCGGGTACCATGACAACAACACTGAAGACTTCAAGCAAAAGAAGAACCGCTTCAACAAGAAGGGCAAGAACTCCAAGAAGTTCGCCAAGGCCATTGCACGTGCCTACGTTGCCGCCTTGAGCGATGTCGACCTCACATCAAGCGAAGGCCTTACAAGCTCGGAGGAGGAGGTTGAGAAGCCACGAGTCAAGAGGAAGGATGACTTCACCAGGCTTTGCTTCATGGCAAAGAACGACCACAACACTGACACTGGATCCGACTTCGACACAAGCGAGGTACCTCCCACTCTTGATGAGCCCTCTTCTGAACTTGATCAATTGCGCGATGTTCTACTCTGCAAGACGATAAGCTTCATAGTGCTGTTCGTGAGAGTAGAGAGTTTAAGTCTAAGTTTGAGAGTGCTGAGTATGAGATCACTTCGCTTAGGTTTAAGCTTGCTAGTGATGACATTGCTGCTGAGTGTGAGTCTTGTCAAGTTGTGATGAATGATCTTGCACAGAGGGAAAGTGTGCATGCACAAGTTACTAGTTAGCTTGAGAGTGCCCTTAAAGAGCTTGATGAATACAAAGCTAGGCCAACTCTTTTGGGTGCATGTTAGAAGAGCCCCAAGCTCACTAGTGAGTTGGAAGCTCAAAACCTCAAAGTCAAAGAGCTTGAGTTCAAGCTGCTAAATAAGACTCACTCGAATGTTCTCCCACCACCATGTGAAGTGTGTGTCTCCCTCAAGGACAAACTAGTAATTATTAGGGAGGAAAACAATGTCCTAGTCTAAGAAAATGATTATTTTGTTTCTAGGCTCAAAAGAACCCTAGTGAGTGAAGAAAAGATTGAGAGTGACTTGGCTAGAGTGAAGAAGAGTGCTTCTAGGTATACCTACAACTTGGGCTTGGGATTTGAGAGGTGTGACAAGGAGAGTGAAAATATGGGTAAGTTTGTACCTAGCTCTAGCTACAAGGATAAGGAACAATACATCAAACCCATTGACACATACTATCCATCAAATCCTAATTCTTCCTTCAACCCCAAGCAAACAGAGAAACCAAAGCCCAAACCTCCTATGCAAGCAAAGCTTAAACATGAGAGTGTCTACATTTGCATATTCTATGGTGGCAAAGACCACTTGGATGAATTCTATTATAGGCGTAAGAGGATTGAGAGGATGCAAGCTGAGTTGTGGGACATATGTACCTAGGATACTTAATGATACATCCGGCCCAGGTAGGGTGGAATGAAGCCCGACATACCGATCCGGATTCCCTGAATCCCGCAATCTTAGCACCGCAACTCCTACCAAAAGCCCGACACACCGACCCGATTCTAGGTCCGCGACTTGAATCCGCAGTCTTAGCACCGCAACTCCGATGCCCCCACTCAGGGAAAGGCCCAATCTCCCTAAAAGACTAGTCTGATAGAGGAAGGGTGGCTCTCCCTTTTAAGGTGGCTTCCACCTCCCAAGCTAAGCAAGGTGGGATTATTCAGAGGCTCACACGATCCCCGCCCCAGCGGGTAATAGTGGAGGATGTCCTCATCATTCTCCCCTTCTTAACAAGGGCCCAGCTCTGATACCAAATGATACATCCGGTCCAGGTAGGGTGGAATGAAGCCCGACATACCGATCCGGATTCCCTGAATCCCGCAATCTTAGCATCGCAACTCCTACCAAAAGCCCGACACATCGACCCGATTCTAGGTCCGCGACTTGAATCCGCAGTCTTAGCACCGCAACTCCGATGCCCCCACTCAGGGAAAGGCCCAATCTCCCTAAAAGACTAGTCTGATAGAGGAAGGGTGGCTCTCCCTTTTAAGGTGGCTTCCACCTCCCAAGCTAAGCAAGGTGGGATTATTTAGAGGCTCACACGATCGCCGCCCCAGCGGGTAATAGTGGAGGATGTCCTCATCACTTAACCACTCGGCTAATCAACCGAGTGGGCCAGGGGCTCAGATATGGTGTATTCGGCCCAGAAGATATTTATTGAGGTACTTGTTTGAGTAGGCGGCAAGTTAGGTTAGCAGATATGTTGGATCCATAGAATCTGTTGTAATCGACTAAAAGATTACCATGTAAATCCCTGCCCTTCAGATATATAAGGAGGGCAGGAGGCCTGAACCTGTATAACCCTTGTGTCCTGTGTCCATTGATATTTCATACTCATACGCACACCTAGATCTACTATCGAGAATATCTCTCGACAGATGGCGTGCCAGGAAGGGGCAGCGTTGAGTGTAGCTTCATCGAAATTGATGGCTCTCATCGACATCAAGTTTCACCCGGGAGATAAGATCTGCTTTGGCACCGTCAGCCTCGTCGCCAATCAGCATGGGGACCTCGTCAAGCATGAATGCGTGGCCCACTCGGTCGCTGCCATGACCGATCAGAGCAATCCGGCCAGCCGATTCCCGCTTGGCCCCGACAACGCGGTGACATCTCTCCAGGCGGAAACCCTCTCGGGCAGCAACTCAACGTTGTCCGCAACGCCCCGATTGACAACCTTGGTCGATTCAGGTTACAATACGGTTGATCTCCTGGCTCATCACATGAATTAGTCGGACGAAGATCCCAAATTCTTCGACGAATCAAGATTTGTTGCATCAATCGGCCTTGAAGGCGAGTCACTCCTGGACTTGATTGAAGAGCCTAGTGATTCAGAGAGTTGTTCCTCAGGTTTCCACGAGGTATTCATGGTAGCACCTGCCGCTCAGGGGCATGCAGACGGCAAAACATCGGCGGATGTTGCCGTGCATGGTACCGTGCCGCCTGTAGATGGACATGAAACCGACCTCGAAGACGGTGATCTAGATGCCGCCACTCCTCCGCTTCGAAGATCGAATGCTCAGTAGAGACCCCGAGTCATGCAAAACCTAGATATGGGAGACCTCACCTTAAAACTTGATGGTGAAGACGCCTTCAAGACCCCACAGCACAACATCACGGCTGCGGTAACCCTCCTGCAAACAATAGAGCCCCTCCTCCAAGTCTCCCCAGAGTTGACACCTCAGGTCAACCAATTGAAAGCGCACATCAGGGCCACGGCAGTACTGGGGATGCATGCGGCATGATCAACGCCGATTAAATCAGTTTCTCGGGCCGCTAGTTCGGTGCCCAGGGAGGATAGAAGAGACCGACAACGCTCCAACCGGGAGGCAACCCTGCCTACTGTCCCTAGGCGCAGGCCCATTGCAGAGTACCATGATCGACATCCAAGCGCCAACCTACGCAACGGCATACCACCACATAATGCGCGGGTCCGATTGGACAACAGATACTAGGAGCGCGATGATGCGGCCCGCCGAGAGTATGAAGATGAACGGCACCGACGCGGTTATGTTGACTATGAGCGTGACAACAGGCGGCAGCCACATATAGATGATCATTACCGCGACCGATAGGACGAGGGCCGCCGCGATGATAGATATTACCAAGAAGCTGGCCACGAACGGGAATGGACTCCAGCCGCCGATGATTATGATGAGGAGGCTGGCATCCGAGTCTTCACTCAGGAACTTCGAACCGTCAGCTGGCCGGTCGGCTTCAAGCCAGTCGGCATTGAGAAGTATGACGGCAAGACGGACCCACGCGACTGGCTTCACGTCTATTCGACAGCCATACGAGCTCTCGGCGGCGATAGCTTTGTCATGACCAACTACTTGCATGTTTGCTTAGCCCCAGCACTAAGAACTTGGCTCACTAATCTACCCGACAACTCTATCACCTCCTGGGCAGATCTCTATCGGCAGTTCGTGGCCAATTTTCAAGCCACCTTCGATAGGCTAGGGAATCACTAGGAACTCGGCCGGATCAAGCAGCGAGACCGGGAGCCACTCCGAGAGTACATCCAACGCTTCTGCCGAGTGAAAAATACCATCCCTAACATCTCAGATGCTCAAGTTGTCACCGCCTTCCAGGGAGGACTCCGCGATGACGACCTAATAAAGAAGATTGGAAGGTTGGATGCTGCCGGCAGACTGTCAGCCAAAGAATTATTCACTATGGCCGATAAATATGCTGTTGGCAATTTGGCACTATTTCAAGTTCGCCAGTACAAGGAGGCAACCCCAAGGAACAAGTCGGGTCCATCCGATTACAGCAAGGACGGCGATAGGAAGCGCAAGCAAGACCGAACGATGGCCAACACCGAGCGCTTGACCAGGAGGAAACCAGTCACTCAGGATGACTTCGATAAGATGCTCGATGGCCCTTGCCTGCTACATGATGGAGCTCACAAAGCCAGGGAATGCTTCAAGCTAAAAAATTTCGCCCATCATGCCTTGGAGGTCTGCAAAGAACGCCCCTGGATCCCCAAGGGTGGCAAAAAGGATTCGGATAAGGATAACCAAGACGAGGATAAGGAGGACTTCCAAGACCCCAAACGCGAGGTCAATTACATCTATGGCTGGTCTACGGCCGACTCAAAGCGCTAGCAGAAGATCCTCTACAGAGAGGTCTACTCGGTCTCACCAGCGGTACCTCAATATCTGTGATGGTCAGAGGTTCTAATTACTTTTGATCGGTCTGACCATTCGGATCACATCCCCAGGCCTGGGAAATATCCCTTAGTGCTAACACCGACTGTTAACCGAGTCCGGCTAAATTGGGTACTGGTAGATGGTGGTAGCAGTATGGACATCCTTTTCGTGAAAACCTTCATGGAGCTTGGCATACCCTTGATGGACCTCAAGCCAAGTCGGTCGCCGTTTCATGGTGTGATCCCGGGCATGCAAATAGTCCCTCTAGGACAAATCACTCTGCTCGTGACTTTCGGCACTCGGGAAAACTATAGGACGGAGCAAATTACCTTCGAGGTCGCCGACCTCGACTCTACGTATCACGCCATTATAGGGCGGCCAGCCATCGCTAAATTCATGGCGGTACCTCATTATCCTTATATGATGGTGAAGCTGCCAAGACCAAACGACGTCATATCAATCCACTCGGATGTGTAGACCTCATACGATTGTGACAACAGCAGTTGTGAGTTGACCGAGAAGATAGTAGATGCATCACAGCTGGCCGAGCTGAAGGAAGCGATCGCAACAGCGGAGGAGGCCATGCTTGACTCTGCTCCAAGGAAAGCGCTGAAGACTGCGGCATAGGTAGACGCCGTGGAGTCCAAGAAGATTAGCCAAGATGACAATGATGTATCCGAGACCACCAATATTGGGGTCAATTTAGGAGATAAATAGGAAAGTACGCTCATCCTTTTTCTCAGAAATAATATAGATATATTTGCATGGAAACCTTCTGACATGCCAGGTGTTCCAAGGGAAAAGGCTGAGCACAAACTTCACGTTCGTGAAAATGCCAAGCCAGTAAGGCAACGGCTTAGACGATTCTTGCAAGACCGAAAGGATGCGATTAGGAAAGAAATTGGCTGACTGCTGGCAGCCGGTTTTATCAAAGAAGTTTTCCACCCCGACTGGTTGGCTAACCCAGTTCTGGTGCGGAAGAAGAATAAGGAGTGGCGGATGTGCGTGGATTACACCAGCCTTAACCAAGCTTGTCCAAAAGATCCGTTCACTCTCCCACATATTGATCAAGTGGTCGATTCGACGGCTGGATGCGCTCTGTTGTGCTTCTTAGATGCCTATTTAGTGTACCATCAGATTCCCTTAAACCAGTCCGACCAGCTCAAAACCTCATTCATCATGCCGTTCGGAGCCTTCTGTTAGACAACAATGCCCTTTGGCCTGAAAAACGCTGGCGCCACCTACCAGTAGACTATGGAATGTCGAGGCTTATGTCGATGACGTGGTAGTCAAGACTCGGCTCTCCACCGACTTAATATCTGACCTAGATGAAACATTCGGCAACCTTCGGAAATACAACATGAAGCTAAATCCAAAAAAATGCGTCTTTGGGGTCCCATCAGGAAAATTACTTGGTTTTCTTGTATCACATAGAGGGATTGAAGCTAATCCAGAAAAGGTAAATGCCATATTACGAATGGGACCTCCACATTCGCAAAAGACATTCAAAAGCACACTGGTTGTATGGCTGCGCTCAGTCGTTTTGTATCGCGACTCGGCGTCCGAGGGTTACCCTTTTTTTGATTACTCAAGAAGTAAGAATCATTCACCTGGAATGAAGATGCACAGAAAGCCTTGGATGATTTTAAGGCTTATATTAGTGGTCCTCTAGTCTTAACTCCCGTAGAGCCAAAGGAACCTTTGCAGCTGTACATTTCTGCAACCAAACACGTTGTCAGTACTATGCTGAAGGTGGAACGGGCGGAAGATGGCAAGGCTTAAAAGGTGCAACGACCAGTATATTTCGTCAGTGAAGTCTTATCGGAATCCAAGGTACGATACTTCTAGCTTCAGAAATTAATTTATGCATTACTGATGACATCTAGGAAGTTGAAGCATTACTTTGAGGATCATCCAATTGAGGTCCACACGTCATTCGGCCTAGGCGAATTGCTGCACAACAGAGATGCCACTGGGAAAATCGCCAAATGGGCCGTCGAGCTCGGATCATATGATATCACCTTTAAGTCACGCGACTCGATCAAAGGTCAAGCTTTCTCGGACTTCGTCGCCGAGTGGACAGAATGTGAGTTACCTCCCAACTCACAAGAATTATGCTATTGGAAGATGGTGTTTGATGGCTCCTTACAACTGGAAGGCACCAGAGCAGGAGTCATATTGGTATCTCCTGATGGAGCCAAGTTGCCGTACGTTCTTCGAATGCACTTCCGTGCCTCTAACAATGCTGCAGAGTATGAGGCTCTACTACATGGACTTCGAACAGCTATCTCACTCGGCGTCCAAAGGATAAGCATTTCTGGCAACTTGGGGCTAGTTATAAATCAAGTAACGAAGGAGTGGTGTTGTTCCCACGAAAGCATGACAGCCTACTACACCGAAGTTCAGAAGCTCGAAGACAAGTTTATGGCATTGAGTATAAACACGTCCTGCGCAAGTATAACGAAGAGGCGGACGAGCTGGCCAAACTTGGGTCTAGCAGATCTAAAATACCCGACGGAGTATTCCTTGATGATCTGCATAAGCCATCTGTACTAACCCAACAAACTATGGAGTAGTCAGCACTAAAGGCGGGGGTAGCACCGCATGTAGCTGTCATTGAGGTAGATTAGCGCACTCCCTTCATTGAGTATTTGGATCATGATACACTATCGACCGACAAAGACGAAGCCCTCCGGATAATTCGTAACTCGCGTTCATATCATATAGTTGACCATCACCTGTACAAGAAAAGCCCACATGGAGTACTGATGAAATGCTTGTCTCAAGATGAAGGCATAGCTATATTAGGAAACATCCACGCTGGCATTTGTGGGAATCACGCAGGCCCATCCACAATCGTGGCCAAAGCAATGAGGCAAGGGTTTTATTGGCCGACCGCCGGTGCTGATGCCAAGGAAATTGTCTGAAAGTGTGAAGGTTGTTAGTTCTTCGCCCGCTAGATGCACGTACCTGCTACAGGGCTCCAAAATATACCAATAACTTGGCCGTTTTCAGTATGGGGTTTAGACATTGTTGGACCTTTCATGAAAGCTCAAGGGGGTTTTACTCACCTTTTCGTAGCAGTGGACAGGTTCTCTAAATGGATCGAAGCAAAGCCAGTTGGTAAGATTTTGGGAAAGAAGGCCATCGAGTTTATGACCGAAATAGTCATTCAGTTCGGTGCCCCACACAAGATAATCACTGACAACGGTACCCAATTCACAGCAGAGGAGTTTAAAGAGTTTGCGTGCTGAGTCTGCTTTAAGATTGGTTATGCATCAGCCGCCCATCCACAGAGCAATGGCCAGGTTGAGAGGGCAAACGGCCTCCTGCTTTCTGGAATTAAGCCTTGTATATTTGATCGGCTGGAAAAGTACGCTCGACGATGGGTTCGAGAATTACCTTCTGTGTTGTGGGGACTTAGAACCAACGTAAGTCGTGCCACCGGGCACTCCCCTTTTTCTCTGGTTTATGGCTCGGAAGCCATGTTACCAACCGAGATTCTCTTTGCCTCCCCTCGTGTGGCAGCGTATGAAGAAAAAACCTCCAACGACCATAGGTGTGACGACTTGTTATTGTTAGAGGAGCAGCGAAATGCCACTGTAACTCGGTCGGCAAATTACCAGAAAAGTTTGCGACATTATCACGATAAAAACGTTCGAACACGGGGTTTTTCCATCGGCGACCTGGTTTTGAAGCAAGTTCAGTCTAAGTTCGGTAAGCACAAGCTGTCGGCTCCATGGGAAGGAACCTATCGATTGATGAATGAGGACGGATCGGACCTTCAAAATTCCTCGAATGTTTTACAGCTACGTTGTTTTTATACCTAGTAATTATAGTTTATTGTACTTCTATTATTAAATATATATACATAGTAGTCATGATATTTGATTTCACAATTTATGATTTCTGTGAATAATTGTTGTTATTGTTTATATTATGACTCAAATTATGATACTTGGTATCACCATAATTCGCGCATGTCGACCAAGCGGGGTTACTTAGTCCCCAGGGTTCTTGCCGTCTGTTAGGGACCAAGGCAATTCTCCTAATTCGCATATGCTTGACCGAGTGAGTTCTTAGTCTCTATGGTTCATATCGGTTATTGGGAGCGTTGTTTAGAGGGCTAACTTGAGTTGTGTATTGGTTGTGAGTGTTTAACACGAGTTCATACAATACATATACGAAGCAACGCGACCCAAGAATTCATTACAATACTGGTAATGAATCTAGACCTTAGCGGTCTATCAAACATTGGTTATATTATAGTATCGGAGCTGTAACACAGTATTTTAAGCTTCACAATTCCTTATAATTTAGGTAAGGGATCTAGCTCTATCTGGTCGGCTAATATATGTGCTGTTTTTTGCGCCTCAGCCACAAGAGTTTCACATTGCTCATCAAAAAAATCTTCATGGAAACCCTCGGATACCACATCTAACTCTATGCTGGGGATGTGGGACTTTGCAATTGCAAGGACTTGTGTGCCGGCTAGCTCTGCAACATGTCGAGCATGTTCTATCAGTCGGCCGGGTGCCCCTTGTAACCTCGTCATCAGGTCTCGACATCAAGGTGGTTTTTCTTCAGGATGTATGTATTGGGCGACCACCTCTGCATCCTTTTGAAGAGCTGCAAGAGACCATTGAAGGTTTTCATCACCCTCTATAAATTTCTTCTGTAAAAGCACATAGGACCTCTTTGATCCTACAGGAGTACAATAATCATATTTGTCCAGTACAATGAACTTCAATATCAAGGTATTAGTTGAATAAACACTTACCTCTCAGGCGTTTCTCGGCTTCTATCTTCTCAGCCTCAAGGGTGGCAACTTTTTTCCTTATACTCTTCTTTTAGATTCTCAACATCTTTGAATGCTTTTTGGAATTGGTTTAGCTCATCCACAACCTTTTTGAAGATCTTTTCAGCTTTGATTTCTTCGGTTTCTAGCTTTATGTTTCTTTCTTTTTGGCTTTTTATTGTTTTCTCAGTGCCTGTCAGTTACGAACATTTTAGTACATATATATATTTTTGTATGTATAAGTATATTCATTTTTACCTTCAGCCCTTTTCTTCCATGAATTTTGTTTTTCTTGCATTGTCTTGATGTCGTCTTTTAGCTTTTCAAAATTTTTCTTGATCTCTACCGAGTCCTGGATCTGCTTCTTTAATCCTTGATTCTCGGACTTCAAAGTTTCAAAAGCTTGGGCAGACGACTCTAGTTCTTTTATATGGTCTTCAAGACTTGCAATTTGAGTGGTCGCCTGGGCATCTTGTTTTTGTTTCAATTCCAGCGACTACGATGCCTCTGCATGGACGAGGTTAAATGTTCATATTACTCAGATAACATGTGAGGTATAGGCTTTATTGGTCTCATACCTTGTAGCTCGAATTGAAGTTCATCAACTTGAGATGAATGGGCTTTTAGCGCAACTGATAAGCGCCTGACTTCCAGTCTCTCTTTGGCAAGCTGATCTTCTAAATCGACGGCTTTAGCACAATGCCATTTGACAAGTTGTAGAAGCTTACTCTTGTTGGCCATATGGGTTTTCAGAGCCTGCAATGATGGTGATTTATATGTTTGAAACTTCATAGCCAGGAACGGTGATTATTATTGACAAGAAAGAAGGAATACCTGGAAGGAATGATAGGCTTTTTTAGTATGTTCTTCAAAATTTTTCAATTCCGCTTGCTCTGTTGACTCATCAAATCCAGTGATGGCAAATCAGCCAATATGATATACTGATCTAGTCGGCGTTGGCTGTTCTGAGGCGCCTTCTCTTACCACTCGGTGAATAGGAGTCGGCGTGACGTTTTCCTCCGGCCAGATTGGATATTCAAATGTTGGTTCTGGCATAGATTCAAAAACCAGTGATAGTTCTTCGGGCTTGGTGGAGGCAGGAGTATTAGCACCCATTGCCATCTCAGATTTATTTAGGTCCGGGATATTGGGTGAATTAGCTTGGTTATCATCTGGCTGAGTGGATTCGGGTGCACTCTATAAATCACTCGGTTTCTTGGTCGAGTGGTCTGGGACATCATCTTTGGATGACCCGACATGTGGTGTCTCCTGGTCTTTTTCAGAAACTGGACTTTGCGTCGGGACTTCTTCAAAAGATGACCGCCCGGATGACCTGCCAATTAGACAAAAAATTACATATTTAATTCAAATGGATAGTTAAGCTTCAAGTTGCATTGATTTGTTTACCTTGAGTGGTGTTTGAATTTTATGCCTGACACTCTTGGTGGGGGGCTGGTTGGCCTTGGGGCACTTGTCATGTCTGGCACCGTCTCATGCGTGCATGCCTTGCTTGGTTCACTCGGACGATTTTGTCCTTTATCATCCATGGCCCGCCGAGTGGTTGAGGCTTTCTCTAGAGTTTTTTTCTTTGCCTCTTCATGAAGTCTGGCTATTCTTTCAGCTAGGGATTCTTCTTCATCAGAATCTTCAATATGCACCTTGCGGCACTTGGGAGCTGATGGTTGAGTGGGAGATTTCTTTTGCGGCATCGGCGATAGTGGGGGGTTGGACATGTATACATCAAGGTTCTGCAATATATGTGACATATTATTCATTGCTGAACATAATGCATGAAGTGTTGATTTTTTAAGCACAGAAGTGGATAACTTACTGAACTCCTGCTAGTCATGGAATGATGTCCACTTTTTGCACTCCCTGGAGTCCAACCAAGGAGTGAAGAAAATATGTTTTCCAGCCGCAATGTTAATTCCCTTTCTGACAATGTTTCTGGCACTTCCATGGTGGGGTCTAAACCTAGTTGGAACTTCCATCTAGGAACATGACGTTTCTTAATAGGCTGCACGCGGCGATATATGAAGCTTGCGGCAACATGTACGCCAGTATAACCTTGGAACTTGAGATAGGCAATGTGCTCTAATATGGCATCAACCTGAGACTTCTTGTTTGGATGGGCCTTTGCTGACCACTCGGGTCATGGCTTGGGGGCTTCGACCGTAGTCTCTGACAAAGGTGGAGCATGGTTTCTGTGGTAAAACCAGTCCACGTGCCAACCATTGTTCGTTGATGGAAGTGGTACATCAACGTATTTGGATTTATTCCTTAGTTGGAATCCGGCCCCTCCTTTAACATTATTGCTGTTTGATTTCAAAACAAACAGTTCTTTGAAGGTATCAAAATAGGGATGAATTCCCAAGAACACCTCACACAGGTGAATAAAGATAGCAATATGTAAGATGGAATTTGGATTCAGATTGACAAGGTTGATGCCATAGAAGAAAAGAAGACCGCGAAAGAAGTCGCAACAAGGGATCCCAAATCCACGATAGAAAAAGGAGGAGAAAACCGTGATTTGGTCGATGGGAGGTTGGGGAAATTTCTGACCTACGGCCTCGATCCATCCTCCGGTCTGTTGATCCTGCAACACGCCATCAATCACCAGTCTGTTGATTTTCTCTGAATCCATGGCTGACACGAGGAACTCCTTGATGGCGGCGGGGATGTTGAAAACTGCCTCTTCTTCCTCGCCCTTCTCAGGAGAAGATTGCTTCTGGGAATGTGCCTTAGAACTTTGGCGGGTGCGCCTCGGGGCCATCGCTCTTGTTTGAGTACAGTGGGAAGCAGTTGCGTGGAGCTTTGGGGTGGAAATGGAAGCTTGAGATCTAGGGTTTGTGTGCGCAAGATGGCGGCGGCAGCAAAATGAAGACGAAGGGATGCGACTGTTTGGAGGCCCTTTTTATAAGGGCTAGATGACCTACTGGGCCGAGGCTTCTCATAATCTGTTAAGTCCAGTTTTATTAATTGGATTGTTGTGGTTTCAACCTTGGAAATTGTACCTTTTGAGATTCCGTGATAAATCACTCGGATTGTTGCAGTTTCAGCCTTGGGAATTGTACCTTTCGAGATTTCGTGATAAATCACTCGGATTACTGTAGTTTCAGCCTTAGAAATTGTACCTTTCGAGGTTTTGTGATAAATCACTCGGATTACTATAGTTTTAGCCTCGGAAATTGCACCTTTCGAAATTTCGTGATAAATCACTCGGATTATCTCGGCACCAATCTTGGGGGCTGAGTTTCCGTTTTATATTATTGCTATTGATAGATCACCAATCTTGGGGCTATGACAATTGATATTCGTCATTAATCATTCGGATTAAGGGCACTTCAGCATTAGGGATGTAAATTCAGCTAAATATGGAGCTTGTTAAGACAAAATTGGAAGATTCATACCTCATTATGCCCTTTTCTGTGGAGGGACAAGATTAATTGGATATTTTTCAATAACTCAAAAGTTGCTTTGGTGTAGGCTCAACAACCTTCTGAGTTGGGGGCTATATGCATAGCTATGTCTTTTTCAGGGATTTATGAATAAGGATTAATAGAAAAAGCACTTCCCAATTTCATAAGATGTTGAGGCAAATCAAGATGACGATTCAAAATGGAAAGTGCTTGGGGGCTACTGTGGGACATATGTACCGGGATACTTAACCACTCGGCTAATCGGCTGAGTGGGCCAAGGGCTCGGATATGGTGTATTCGGCCTAGAAGATATTTATTGAGGTACTTGTTTGAGTAGGCGGCAAGTTAGGTTAGCAGATATGTTGGATAGATAGAATCTGTTGTAACCGACTAAAAGATTACCATGTAAATCCCTGCCCTTCGGATATATAAGGAGGGCAGGGGGCCTTCGGAAAAAGACAGACCCGTATTGGAACCCTAATTCCAGTGCGAACCCTAGCAATACAGAAACACCAAACATGACGTAGGGTTGTTATCCTTCGGGAGGCCTGAACCTGTATAACCCTTGTGTCCTATGTCCATCGATCTTTCATACTCATACGCACACCTAGATCTACTATCGAGAATATCTCTCGACATGAGTTAACTAGAAATGTCCATCATGATGATTTTGTTGATTTTCAGCCTCGCTCTTTTTCTCGTGCCTATCGTGGATAGGGTCATTTCTCATATGGCTTTGATTCACAAAATAGAGGCTTTGCACAGTAGCGCTTTGATGCTCCATGTTTTCTCTACCGTGGTGAGCGTCACTCACGTGGATTTGGTCATCACTCTGCTGATTTCTACTCTCACAACCCAAGGTTCAAGTCGAGACGCTGTAAAGGACCAAGAAGGTGACCAGAGGGGGGGGGGGGTGAATGGGAACCAATCAAAATTCTCCAAGAGAACTTGGCCTATATCCCAAAACAATCCAAGCCAACCTCCGAGCCGATCACCAAGACTACACACACCAACTCGTGGTGTACTAGCCCTAGGAGTGATCAACTACTACAAACAAACACAACGGAAACACCAAGAAACAGCAAAGAATTGAGATAGTTGGAAATCTCACAAAGCTGTACCTTTTGGACCACTACCGGCAGTTCCGATCAGGACCATCGGCAGTGCCGGTTGGCCTCATCGGCAGTGCAGGTGCGGGGTTTTGCAACCCACCGGCAGTGCCGATCGACCCCGATAGAACAGGAAAAACTTTCGGGATTTTGTCAAATCTTCTCCAAAACTTATTCAAATGAACTCCAAATGATGCGATTTTTGGACCAGTGAATCCTCAGGACATCACGACCCTAATCCTAGAAGGTCAATTCAAGTGGCTCAAGAAATCATTACGAATTTCTGATCTTGTGCCAAGAACACCAAAAAGGGAAAACTTGAGAAATCCTTCAAATTGAAGGTGCTAGAGCTCTTGACTTTTTCATGGACCTATGAAGGATTGTTCTAGCTCATCATAGGAACAAGTTCCTCAAGAAATCCGCTCCAAAAACTCATCCAAAAAGGAGATAAAAAATTCCCACAAAAATAGCTCCAAAAATAGGAAAAAGGAGAAATTCGGGATTCAAGGGAAGAGGAAAATCTTGAGCATGAAAATACTTCTAATATCATAGAAAGGTGCTTACAAGATCCATGGTCAAGGCTAGGAAGCCACCCTCTTCCTCCCACTACTTGGAAGAGCAAGAGATGTCTCTCACACACCCTCTCCTCTCCTATGTAACATGAAGTCCTCCCCTAGCACTTTCTAATGAGTTCATAACACAAGGCTAATGGAAGAGAGGCCCCTCTCCCACTAGCAACACCTATCCTTATATAGGCCTAGGGTCTATTGTCCACATGACCACTCTACCCTTGACCTACATAACACACCCACCTACCACCGGGGGCATAACCGTCCATCTTTTTTCCTCATTGCCCAAATGCCATCGGACGCTTCACGTGTTTGCTTCGTCTCAAAGCAAGCTCTATGATGGTGCCATGTGCACCACCAACCACCGCCACCGGTTTTGAGGCCCAAACCGAGAAACCGCCTCGTGCGCTTCTCAAAGCACAACTTCTCGATGTCGACACGTGTCACCTTGTCCTGAGATCCTAACCATCAGCATGTCTCTTCCAGTCCCTGTCCATCGGGCCCCCTTGTCACTTGTACTGGCATCCCGTTCACTTTGACTTGGTCAACACACCGTCTTCATCACCACCACGGTTTTGAGGATCAACCACGAAACCGTCTGTGCTTCTTGACTCCCCACGTGTATAGTGTTGATCACCCTTGACTTCATCCGGCATCCCGATCGTCTGGCCCCAAGTCCCCTACTTGTGCCCAATCCTCTCGTCGTTGACCGCCAAGTAGACTCCAGTGACCCACACATCATGAGACAAGCAAACACATTTCCCAACTCCTACAACATCACCAATTCCTCCACCAACTCCGGTTAGTCATAACCATGATATGCAAACCCATGCAATCTCCGGATTCCCGCATTTCAACTCAAACACCAAATCCGCTCAAGTCAATTACTCATCACATATATTGCAAACCATGGCACATATCCACATGGTTTCTCAATCTCCCCCTTGATGAGTATATTGACAACACCAAATGCACAAAGATGAGAGATTGAAATCCGAAGCCGAATAAGCACATCCAAATGGCCAAACCCAAAGAAAAGGTGAAAATAAGCCATCTAGCAAAGTAGGGATTACAAAACCAAGAATTGGCAAGGAAGGCACAAAGAATGTGAAAAGCGCAAGAAAATGCTGAAGATCATGATATGCTCCCCCTCAACTTGTGGTAGGTCTCATGTAGTGCAAAATGGATTATTTTAAGTGTCTTAGCATTATTTGTGCATGACACAATACTTTCTCCCCCTTTGGCAATGAACTCATCAAAGAGGTAAAGGAACAAGCAAACATGCAAAACATGAAAATACAAACCTAAGGAGCTTCAACAATTATGCAAACAAGCATTTAATTTTGCTACCCATAAACATAGAGCCATGAAGTATAGAAGCAATAACTTACAACCATGCAAAGATCAACAATAGATAGCAAGGCATAAACACCAAGAGCTACACAAGCTAAGCAGAAAGATTGACTAGCTTAGATAGAATCAAATTTTCTTATCATGAGAAAATCTGCCACCACATGTGTAAGTACTCCTATCCAAGGCAAAACAAGCATCAAGTGAATCATAAGAATCTAGGCAGTTTCAATCTCAACTAGAGCAACAAGCATTCGCAGAAAATGGGCTTCACAAACGCTCACATATGCAACAGAGACTCAATTGATCAAGTGTTTATTGTTTATCCTCATGTGTCCTCTAATCCATCCGGAAGGTCGCACGACTGAGTATGGCAAACACCCCGAGGCCTCAAGTCACAATGTTTGGATTTAGCATTTTAGAATTATTCTTGATCAAAGCAGTTAGCAGATTATTCAAGTTTATGCACAAGACAAAAGAGCATGCCTTTGCGGCAAAAGAAACACACATTCCCACAATGTCCCATCGTGAGCTAAACATTTGCAAAGCCTTCCATTTCACAAACACAAGGTGCCAAAGCCAAGATATCCTCTAGACTAGCCTCAATGCAAGTTTCAACAAAGATAAAAGCAATTATACACATGGTGAGCAAGTTTTAGCATTTTAGAATTATTCTTGATCAAAGCAGTTAGCAGATTATTCAAGTTTATGCACAAGACAAAAGAGCATGCCTTTGCGGCAAAAGAAGCACACATTCCCACAATGTCCCGTCGTGAGCTAAACATTTGCAAAGCCTTCCATTTCGCAAACACAAGGTGCCAAAGCCAAGAATCCTCTAGACTAGCCTCAATGCAAGTTTCAACAAAGATAAAAGCAATTATACACATGGTGAGCAAGTTTTAGCAAGATTAGTTCATAAGGTTCACAAGAAGCTTAGTTTACCTTTAATATTAGCAAGTTGCTCACATGAGTCTATAACAGGCCATCTAGAAAATCTAAGCATGAGAGATTACCATCACATTGACATAACTTAGCTCACGCTCAATCATAGCAAAGAGAAATGCAAGAAAGCAAAAGAATCAAAGCTCATCTACCAATGCATATATTACATATGAGATGCAATGCGAAAATGGTAAGATACATATATACAAGTGAACACCAACTCTCCCTCAAATGATGCCATAGGGATGACAAACACCAAGTTCCCCCGAAGAAAAGCATGTCTCGAAGCATCCAGGGGCTTGGTGTCTGGTGTCAGCTAGTTGGTTTCTGGTGTCGATGTATTTGAGCTCAACATCCCCCTTCTCAACATTGTCTCTTAGGAAGTGGAATCGTACATTGATGTGTTTGACCTTAGCATGTTGGATCGGGTTTTTGGCTAAGCATATGGCACTGGAGTTATCACACAAGAGTGGAACACTCTTGAAGGTTAACCCATAGTCCCTCATGGTAGATACAACCCATAGGATTTGTGAGCAGCAGCTACATACTCATCCTCTATGGTGGATTGGGCAACACTCGACTGCTTATGAGAAGACCAACAGATCAAAGAAGGACCCAAGAAATGACAAGTACCAGAAGTGCTCTTCCTATTAATTCTACACCCAGCAAAGTCCGCATCCGAATAGCCAATGAGATCAAGAGATCAAGATGCAGAATACCAAAGACCGAACTGAAGGGTGTATTTCAGATACCTGAAGATGCGCTTGACAGCCTTACGAGGAGTCACCCTTGGGGAAGCTTGAAAGCGAGAACAAAGACACACCGCAAAGTGGATGTCGGGTCTTGTCGCTGTCAGGTACAAGAGAGAGCCAATCATGCACCTGTACTCCCTTTGGTCCATTGCTTCATAGTCTTCATCAGGGTCAAGTGCCGTTGTAGTGAACATTGGTATAGACAACGACTTCACATTGACCATGTCGAACTTCTTCAGGAGATCCTTCGCGTACTTGGCTTAATGTATGAAAGTGCCTTGCTTGCACTACTTGATTTGAAGCCCAAGAAAGAAGGTGAGCTCATCCATCATTGACATCTGAAATTCACTTTCCATGGCTTCCTGAAATCTGGACACAAGAGCATGAGAGGAACCACCAAAGATGATATCATCCACGTAAATCTGAACCATTAGAAAGTCATTGCCATGCCTGAGAGTGAACAAGGTTTTGTCAACACACCCCAAGACATACCTATGCTCTAGCAAGAAAGTCTTAAGCCTAGCATACCATGCCCTAGGTGCTTGCTTTAGCCCGTACAAAGCCTTCTGAAGCTTGTATACACGGTTTGGGTATTTATGGTGCTCAAAGCCAGGTGGTTGTTTTACATAAACCTCTTCCTCTATGAAACCATTTAGGAAAGAACTCTTGACATCCATTTAATAGAGTCTTAGTCCCTTAGAGGCAGCACATGCAGGCAAGATCCTAATGGCTTCTATACGTGCAACAGGAGCAAATGTTTTCCCATAGTCTAAGCCCTCCACTTGACTGAAACCCAAGGCAACAAGCCTAGCCTTGTTTCTAATGAGAAACCATGTGGATATGTGCCATAGTTTGCAATATATGTGATGAGTAATTGACTTGAGCGGATTTGGTGTGTTGAGTTGAAATACGGAAATCCAGGGATTGCATGTTTGTGTGTGCATGATTATTGTTTCGACTAACTGGAGTTGGTGGAGATATTTGTGATATTGCAGGAGATGGGAAATGTGTTTGCTTATCTCATGATGTGTAGGTCATTGGAGTCGACTTGGCGGTCAACGACAAGAGGATCGGGCACAAGTAGGGGACTTGGGGCCAGACGATCGGGATGCCGGGTGAAGTCAAGGGTGATCCATACTGTACACATGGAGAGGAAAGAAGCACTGACGGTTTCGCGGTTAAGCCTCAAAACCGTGGTGG
This sequence comes from Eleusine coracana subsp. coracana, assembly GCA_032690845.1. Lineage (NCBI taxonomy): Eukaryota > Viridiplantae > Streptophyta > Magnoliopsida > Poales > Poaceae > Eleusine > Eleusine coracana. The sequence goes on along the minus strand of CM064430.1, from coordinate 37,985,930 downwards.
TAAAGTAGATGGCGTGTTGACCAAGTCAAGGTGAGCGGGATGCCGGTGCAAGTGACAAGGGGGCCCGATGGACAGGGACCGGGAAGAGACTTGCCGGTGGTCAGGATCGTGGGACAAAGTGACATGCATCAACATTGAGAAGTCACACTTCAAGAAGCATGCAAGGAGGTTTCCTAGTTTGGGCCTCAATACTGGTGGCGGTGATTGGAGGTGCACGTGGCACCATCGCAGAGCTTGCATCGAGGGCAAGCAAAGTTGTGAAGGGCTCGATGGCATTCGGGCATCGAGGAAAAAGATGGATGGTTATGCCCCCGGTGGTAGGTCGGTGTGTTATGTTGGTCAAGGGTAGAGTTGTCATGTGGACAATAGACCCTTGGCCTATATAAGGAGAGGTGTGGCTAGTGGGAGAGGAGCCTCTCTTTCATTAGCCTTATGTTAGGTCTTCTATTCAATGTGCTAGGAGATGACTTCATGTTTAGAGGAGAGTAGTGGATGTGTGAGAGACATCTCTTGCTCTTCCAAATAGTGGGAGGAAGAGGGTGTCTTCCTAGCCTTGTATCCTTGGATCTTGTAAGCACCTTTCTATGATATGAGAAGTATTTTCGTGCTCAAGATTTTCCTCTTTCCTTGAATTCCAAAATTGCCTTTATCCTTATTTTTGGAGCTATTTTCGTTGTGATTTTCAATCTCACTTTTGGATGAGTTTTTGGTTTGGATTTCTTGAGAAAATTGTTGCTAGGATGAGTTAGAACAATCCTCAATGGATCCTTGATCGAATCAATAGCTCTAGCACCTTCGATTTGAAGGATTTCTCAAGTTTCCCCTTTTGGTGTTCTTGGCACAAGATCTGATATTTATGATGATTCCTTGTATTTTCGGAGTGGATCTCTTTAGAGGAGGGCCGTGATGTATTGAGGATCATCTGGTCCAAATTTTGTGATTTTTGGAGTTCGTTTGATAGGGTTTTGGCAAAAAATTTTCCTAAACGGAGCTATTGTTTTGACCATGACGGAACTTCCGTGACCATGACAGAACTTCCATCAAGAACCACGGAACTTCCATGAGTGACAGTTCTCCCGTTGCCCGAAACTTTTGTGATTGATGGAACTTCCGTCGGGCACCACAGAACTTAAGTCGGATACCACGGAACTTGCATCAGGCTCTGTTTTGTGATCTCTCGGATCCTCCTTGTTTCCCTTTTTGTTCCTTTTGTGCTTCCGCTATGGGTCCTTTTGGTTTGAGTCACTCCTAGGGTTAGCACATCACAAGTTGGTGTGTGTAATCTTGGTGACTTGGTTAGAGGTTGGTTTGGGTGGTAGTTGGGACATAGGCCAAGTTCTTGAGAAGAATTTTAATTGGCTCCCATTCACCCCCCTCTGGTCGCCTTCTCGATCCTTCAATTGGTATCAGAGCCGGTTTGATCACTAGTTGACCTTCACCGGCTTTGTGATCCGAAGGCGACATGGAGAAGCATGCCGTTAAGCTATGGATGTTCGATGGAGAGGACTTCTCCTACTGGAAGTCGCGGACCAATGCGTATCTGCTGAGTCAAGGACGTGCATTTTGGGAGATTGTTGAGCAGGTTATGCTATACCATAGGACCTGAACACTGCATCTTCAGGTGAGTTAGTCAGGTATGAGAACAACTCCAAAGCTATCAATATTCTACTCTCTGCACTTGGTAGGAGTGAATATGATAGGGTTGCACACCTTGACACTGCTCATGCTGTGTGGGTTAAGCTCTGTACTTACCATGAGGGTACCAACCAAGTCAAGTCTATGCGTAAGGATTCTTACAATAGATGGTACCAAACCTTTGAACAAAAACCTGGCGAGTCACTAGATGACACCTTTCGTAGGTTTGAGGCAATTGTGTGCAACTTGCGGGCTTGTGGTAACCTTGTGTACAATGACAATGATAGAGCTAAGCAACTGCTGTACTCACTTGATGAAAATGTTTGGGGGGGTTAAAATTGCTGCTCTAGAAGAAACTGCTGAATTCAATAACTTGAACTGTGAGCAACTGTATAGCAAGCTGAAATTTAATGAACTGTCTAGGAAATCTCATCCTAATCTTGCTATTCCTGCTTCTAGCATGGCTTTGCTTTCTAGTTCTCAGAAGATTGATCACAGTTGTGCTTCTTATGGAACTAACTTCTCACTTGACAAGTCTTCTTTGGAGTTTGCTTTGTCATCTCTTGTTGCAGCTTCCGATGAACAGATGGAGTGCATTTCTGATGAGGAACTGTCCTTGCTCACAAGGAAGTTTAGGAAGTTCTACAATAACCAGAAGGAGAGAAGAGGAGGTGGTTCAAGAACCTACTTCGAGTATGGTGACCCGGGACACTTTATTGCTGACTGTCCCAAGAAGAAGAAGAAGGCTGGGTACCACGACAACAACACTGAAGACTTCAAGCAGAAGAAGAACCGCTTCTACAAGAAGGGCAAGAACTCCAAGAAGTTCGCCAAGGCCATTGCACGTGCCTGTATTGCCGTCTTGAGCGATGTCGACCTCACATCAAGCGAAGGCCTTTCAAGCTCGGAGGAGGAGGTTGAGAAGCCACGAGTCAAGAGGAAGGATGACTTCATCGGGCTTTGCTTCATGGCAAAGAACGACCACAACACCGACTCTAGATCTGACTCCGACACAAGCGAGGTACGTCCTACTCTTGATGAGCTCTCTTCTGAACTTGATCATTTGCACGATGTTCCGCTCTTGCAAGATGGTAAGCTTCGTAGTGCTGTTCGTGAGAGTAGAGAGTTCAAGTCTAAGTTGGAGAGTGCTAATTTTGAAATTGCTTCACTTAGGTCTAAGCTTGCTTGTGTTGATACTGCTGCTGAGTGTGAGTCTTGTCAAGTTATGATGAGTGATCTTGCACAGAGGGAGAGTGTGCATGCTCAAGTTGCCAGTAGAGTGCCCTCAAGGAACTTGATGAGTTCAAAGCTAGACCAACTCTTTTGGGTGCATGTCAGAAGTGCCCCAAGCTTACAGATGAGTTGGAAGCTCACACTACAAGAAAACCAGGGTAATGCCACGGATTATTGTTGCAACAACGTGCCTTGTGTTGCAATCTATGGGGTCTGTGGCTACATTAGTCAGTTTTGGTTGCTTTAGGTTGACATATTGCCACCAATTTGATAGCGTTGCAATTGAAATATTGGATGTTGCAATAAGTTAAATATATCGCAACTAATATTTATGCGTTATAATTATGACAAAGGTATCGCAATGCTTTTTTGACATTATTGCAAGTTGTCCGTGTTGCAACAAATATATGTTGTTGTTACTAGTCCTTCCGTGTGTTCCAAGAGGGTCAATGTTGTTGCCACACTTTAATTTGATGCGTTGTAATTATGACAAAGGTATTGCAATGGTTTTTTGACATGGTTGCAAGTGGTCCATGTTGCAACGGATATATATTGTTGTTACTAGTGCTTCCGTGTGTTGCAAGAGGGTCAATGTTATTGCCACGCTTAATTTTGTGCGTTGTAATTATGACAAAGGTATTGCGACGCTTTTTGAACATGGTTGCAAGTGGCCAATGTTGCAAAGGATATATAGTGTTGTTACTAGTGATTCTATGTGTTGCAAAAGAGTCAACGTTATTGCAAGGAACATATATTTGTGTTGTAATTACGATGAAGGTATTGCAACGCTGTGTTGATATGGTTGTAAGTGATCCATGTTGCAACAAATATATATTATTGTGATTAGTACTTGTAGGTGTTGCAAAATAGTCAATTATATTGCAACCAAAAATTGAAATGTTGCATTGGAAACTCAGAAATTGCAATACAAGATGAGGTTGCTGCAAAGACATCCCAGAAATCGCAATATAAACTAGACTCATGGTAATAAGTTTTAGTTATCACAACAACCAAAGATCACAGTGTGGTCATTAGGGATGGCAACGGGGCGGGTAGAAGAAAAAACCCACCCGACAGCGTAGAGCTCACGGGTAGAATTTCAGATCCGGACCCGGACCCACGGGTAGAATTGTAGACCCGGACCCGGACCCGTTGGGTTTCGGGCAGGTTTTGAGTACTCATCGGGTTTTAGGTAAAAATCATCAGTTGGTCGGTGCCGGCGAGGAGCTGTTGCAGCGGGAGGACGTGTACCGACGACGCGGGTGAGGAGCGACTGCGAGCCAACGTCGCAGCAACTTGGCGAGGCGTCCTGGGCGCGCGAACGGCAAGGCCGCGAGGCAACCTGGTGAGTGCCGACTGACGTCTTGCGCGCCCACGCGGGGCATGGTGCTCGCGGCGCCGGCGCACATGGCGCAGGGCAGCGGGGCCGGCAACGGAGTGCTGGGCCTGGGGGCTGGTGGCGTTCCAGTGGTCGTTGTTTCTACATATATGAAAAAAATAGAGGCAATAGAAAAATAATAATAATATATATTTTTGTAACAGACAAACTCAAAACCTATTAAAAATATTTACATATATCAAGAGGTCAGAAATTCCTTTGTAGAAATTTGTCTGGTAGTCAATCTTTTATTTCCCTAAATGTTCAAAAAAGATCATGATCTTTATTTACTTGAAATAAGCACGTAGTACTAGTTTTTTTGTTTCATAAGAGAGACAAAGTGGAGAGAGTCCGAGTAGGCCCTGATTTGTTAGTCCAAATTGCAGTCAGTTTTTTTGTTTCCTAATCAGCATGCAAAGTACGAGTCGGTCATGACTTGGGGAAAAATCGGTTGTTATTTATTTAAGCACGCAGGCAGCTGGTTTTACAGAATTAGCCATGACCTACAGAGCTCACGTACCTGGGCTGGCCTTTGCAGCGTTCGGTGTAGGCATGCCACCTATCTTTTTTTCCTGGTAAACCAGCGATCGAACCCAGTCTGACTTGGACCCTCACGCACGTGAGCCCCTCGCGCCCTGACTCTAGTCTCGACTGTTCGTCCGACTTAGGACCCTCTCGCACGCCCTGACTCTCGATCGTTCCCAGCGACACACATCCAGGCAGTGGTGGCAATTGGTGGTCTGGCGAAGGGGGGCTCTAGCAGGGCGAAACGGCGGCGGCACTTGTGTGGCCTGGCGAAGGGGGGCTGTGGCAGGGCAGGCGCTGAGGGAGGGCAAAACAGCGGCGGTATTCCTCGATCATTGCCTCGGTACCCCTAGTTTCCTGTGGTATGTAAGTATTGATCAATTTTCTTTTTCAATTTGTAGCTATATCATGCATGTTGATACTAGAATAGTCATAAGGCAGAGATCGAGCCAAGTTGTTGCTTCATTCTATCTTTTTTGTTTATTTGTTATGAACAATAGATGCACGTACTAGAATTCAGGATCATTTTTTTGCACAGAAGACATTTTTTCCTTGATGTATCTCACGTGTAATTTAATTAGTTAACCATTACCATTGCTATTTTGGTAGGCAAAGTGTCCCCATTATATCTCAGTCATCATCATGTTATATCTCAGTCATCATCACGGTTTCGCAGGGAGAATTATTGATCAAGATATGTATCGTCGCTCCTGTGCAAAAAAATTGAGCTCATCAGTTTATACATGTATTTATATTAGTTACTAAATATTGGCTGATTTTAGTACTGATCGAGCACCCTTTTGCCATTGTTAGGAGTTATAAAATTTTGGTGTCCAGCAGCGTCTGGTGTTTTGGTTGATTTTGTCAAATGGATGTTGGTGTATATGATAGTTGGATGTTGTTGCCTCAGTCTCATGATAAATGGCAGGGTGGATTTGAGAAATTCATGGAGGAAACTTTTGAAGGAAAGTATACCAGAGATAGTGCACCATGTCCATGTCGCGACTGTCGTTGCATGGCACATAGAACAAGAGATGAGTTTGAATTGCACTTGCTTCGTAGAGGTTTTGATAGGCAATTCATAAATAACAGACGTCGGCGTCTAGCATGAACACAACCTATGGCTGCGGATGACGTTGATCATGATGTTGGTGAAGATAATGCTGCTGATGATGGCTCCGTGAAGAATTTAGTTTCATCACTTATTCATGGGGCTATACATGGAGAAATTACTGGTATTGATGATGAGCAGCCAAATGAGTCAGCGAAGAATTTTTTCAAGTTAATGGAAGAAGCACGGAAAGAATTATATCCTGGATGCAAGGAGGCTACAAAAGTTTCTTTCATTGTGAGGTTATTTCAGATTAAAGTCATGTGTGGTATTAGCAATAATGCGATGGAGCAAATACTTCAGTTGTTTAGTCTATTGCTCCCTAAAGGACATTATGTCCCAGATACCATGGAACATATTCGGAAGGTAGTAAGAGACCTTGGCCTAGACTATCAAAAGATCCATGCTTGCGTGAATGATTGTGTGTTATTTCGTGGAAATTATGAGAAGATGAACTATTGTCCAACATGTGGGATGAGTAGGTGGAAAAACTCTAATTCTGAGGGGCTTAGTCAGTGGACGACTGACAATGGAAAGAAAAAGTTATTTCCTCAAAAAATACTAAGGTATTTTCCACTTACTCCTCGACTCCAAAGATTATATATGAATGAGACCACATCGTCACATATGATTTGGCACAAAGAAAATTGGTTGAAGATGGCAAAGTGCGGCACCCAACTAACTCGTTGGCATGGAAGCACATAGATGAGAAGTATCATCATCACTTTGCATATGATCCACGGAATGTACGCCTGGGACTTGCAGCAGATGGCTTCAATCCCTTTGGAATGTTGAACGTTAATTACACTACATGGCCAGTCATCCTAATTCCTTATAACTTGCCTCCTTGGTTGTGCATGAAACAGTCATATTGGATGATGTCGATGCTAATTCCAGGGTCTAAATCTCCAGAATAGAATATTGATGTGTATTTGTAGCCTCTGATCGATGATCTAAAGGATCTCTGGATTAAAGGAGTTGTTATGTGGGATGCAAAGGTGAAAAAGAATTTTACGCTACGTGCAATTCTAATGTGGACAATAAATGATTTTCCTGCATATGCTATGTTATCTGGTTGGAGCACAAAAGGAAAGTTTGCTTGCCCTTATTGTCACAAGGATACATATTACTTGTGGTTAAAACATGGTAAAAAGCATTGCTACATGGGGCATCACCGTTTTCTTTCTTCAGACCATAGGTGGCGAAGAAACAAGGCCAGCTTCAATAACATGGTTGAAACAAGGGAGGCTCCAGTGCCGCTCACTGGAGAACAAGTATTGCAGCAGTACCAAAGTTTTGAGCAAGTCACTTTTGGGAAGACTACTCTAGGAAAGAGGAAGCAGCGTGATGAAGATACCAAATGACACAACTGGAGAAAGAAGAGTATTTTTTTTGAACTTCATTACTGGGAATCATTGCTTATACACCATAATCTAGATGTGATGCATATTGAGAAGAATATATGTGAGCGCTTGTTGGCTACACTACTTGGTTTAGCAAGTAAATCTAAGGACAGCGAGAAGGCGTGACTTGATCTGCAGGAACTTGGGATAAGGGAGGATCAACATCCAGTTAAAGAGAAAGGTAAATACACATTGCCACCGGCATTGTACACATTAGGGAAAAATGAGAAGGAACTTTTGTGCAAATTTTTACAAGATGTTAAGATGCCAAATGGTTATGCCTCAAATATCAGGAGATGTGTTCATGTGGCTGGTGACAAGGTTACTGGACTTAAAAGTCATAACTATCATGTTATTTTACAAAAGCTTTTACCCTTGGTCATACGCCATATTTTGCCGGAAGAGGTAGCAACCCCGTTGATTGAGCTCAGTAGGTTTTTTAACTCAATATGTTCCAAGCAGCTTCAGGTTACTGAATTAGAGCAGCTCAACAAATCCATTGGACAGACCGTTTGTCGCCTTGAGATGATATTCCCTCCTGCATTTTTTGATATTATGATGCACTTACTAGTTTATATTGCTTGGGAGGCCAAACTTGGAGGCCCTGTTTCATACAGATGGATGTATCCAGTTGAGAGATACCTACGTACACTAAAAGGCTATGTAAGGAACAAAGCATGCCCAGAAGGTTCAATAGCAGAGGGATATATCTCAGAGGAGTGACTTACATTCTGTTCTCAATTCTTTGATAATATTAATACAAAGCTTAATCGGCCAGAGCATCAAGAGACAAGCACTGCTAGTGAGCCACCTTCTGGTCTAAGTATATTTGCTAGCAGGGACTTCAGTAAAGAAAGGAAACCTACCAAATTTGATATTGCATCTCCTTTTGACTTGAGAAGGATGAGGCACTACATACTGACGAACTGTGATGTGGCAATTCCATGGAAAAAGTAAGCTATACAAGTAAAATCTAATAAAATTTTATCATGTCTTAATTACGTATTGATAAGTTGGTATGTATTTTTCGTTGCAGTGAGCATATGGAGAAACTGAGGAGAACCAGCACACAAAACGTTGAAAAATGGCACAAGGAACACTTTGTATCATGGTTTCAGCGTAAAGTGAGTTATACTTATTTGGAAAACTGTGTATTTGGCAATCAAAAATTTGTAGCTAACATTTTTTTGGCAAATAATTGCAGATCACGAAAGTACATGAAGAGGGAAAAGCAAATGATATGTTATATTCTCTAGCTCGTGGTCCAGATTCTCGATATCGTGTCTGTAATAGGTGCTCCATCAATGGATTTTACTTCCGGGCAGCAAATGCAGAGAAAAATCTCACCACAAAGAACAGCGGTGTTGTTGTGGAGGGCAATGGCATGGAATGGTACGACATGATTAAAAAAATAATCATCCTTAATTTTCCAAATGGAAAGGAAGTGACGTTGTTTGAGTGTGATTGGTATGATGTGCCGGCACCAAGTAAGAACAAATCAAGAGGGTACAATAAAGATCAGTATGAGATTGTTGATATTGATACTACGCGATATCGCTATTCAGATGAGCCTTATATCATGGCGACACAGGCAGAGCAAGTATGTTATGTCAAATGTGCAAAGAAAAGTAATTGGAGTAGTGTCCTCAGAATGAAACCAAGAAACTTGTTTGCCATGCCTGAAGGGGTGGTCTCTAATGATATTGCAGTTGTTTATACAGATGTGGACTCAGTTACTATAGATGTCGAACATATGAATGTTGAAGACCAACCCCGGACTTGACAACTTGGAGTAGGACTGACGTGGAAGGAGTAACCTGTGATTCTTCTGTACTAGAAGAGGCACGTGCTGCAGCCATGCCTAAACCGGATGATGAGGACATTCTAGATGACGATGACGAGGAATCTGAAGACACCTACACTGCCAATGGAGTCGTTGCTCCCGAAACAATGGATGATGAAGATGATGACTTTTTTGTGTAAATTTCACCACTCGAACTAGTGTGTTTAAAATGTAAACTTTTTGTTCTTGTCTTTTTGGTGCAATCGGATTAAAGTTGTGGGGCTAGGAGACCATGACTTTGTTATTCAAAATATTGGCGTATGATTATTATGACTATTTGGTCAAAAAAGGTGATGATTATGGCTTTTGTTCTTCTGTTATTGGAAACGAACCACTCTTTCCAAGTGGAAATTCGTAAATGTTAGATAAATAATAACATGACTATGCATGTTCTTCTGCTCATGCTACATTAATAGACATTGTGTAACTTTTAATAGACATTGTGTAACTTTAAACTTCTGTAAGTGCATCATATGTCAAACCAGTGAAACAATGACTTCCATTTCATTACAAAACAATCATAAGGGCATATGTTAAGCCAGTAACACAAAGTAAGTAGATTTCAAGTGCATAACAGATAAGCAGATTTCAAGTCCGTCACAGATAACTTAATAGATAGATATAGGTCAACTGACTAAATTACTTAATTGACAGATCTATACATTGGACATGAGTGCATACACTACAGATCCTTAACAGGTCCAGTTACTCTTGATACTTAAAGAACCACTTCATCACCCTACGACTAAAGCAACTACTAGATACTTAATGAACCACTTCATCACCCTATGACTTAAGCAATGCCTCAGGCATCACTGTCTTCGAAACCACTAATTTACATCCTTTCTCAACACCGCCCCTTGTTGCAACAGACGACAGTAATTGCAGCTCCTTATAATGGTGATGTAATAGGCTATTGCATCGGAGGAATTAGCAACGCCTCCCAACGATTGACAATGGTTGCGATCTATTGATATTGCAACGCAAATGACCTTTTTGCAACATTTTTGGGGCATTGCGCTAAGGTGATTTTCTTGTAGTGTCAGTCCCTCAATGTCAAAGAGTTTGAGTCCAAGTTGCTTCATGAGACTCGCTCGAAAGTTCTCCCACATCCGTGTGAAGTGTGTGTCACCCTCAAGGACAAGCTAGTAATCACTAGGGAGGAAAACAAAGTCCGAGTTCAGGAAAATGACTATCTTATTTCTAGGCTCCAGAGAACCCTAGTGAGTGAGGAAAAGATTGAGAGTGATTTGGCAAGAGTGAAGGAGAGTGCTTCTAGGTCAACCTATAACTTGGGCTTGGGATTTGAGAGGTGTGATAAGGAGAGTGAGAATGTGGGTAAGTTTGTACCTAGCTCCAGCTACAAGGATGAGGAAAACACCATCAAACCCACCAACACATATTATCCACCCAATCCAAAACCCTCCTTCAACCTAAAGCAAACAGAGAAGCCAAAACCCAAACCTGCAATGGAAACCAAGCCTAATCCTAAGGGTGTCTACATTTGCATGTTTTGTGGTTGCAAGGGTCATATGGATGAATTCTATTATAGGCGTAAGAGGATTGAGAGGAAGCAAGCTGAGTTGACTAGAGATGCTTTTTATGATGATTTTGATGGTTTCCAGCCTTGCTCTCTTTCTCGTGCCTATCGTGGACAGGGTCATTCCTCATATGGCTTTGATTAACGAAACAGAGGCTTTGCGCAGCAACATTTTGGTGCCCCATGTTTTCCCCATTGTGGTGAGCGTCATTCCCGTGGATTTGGCTTTCACATTGATGACTTCTATCCTCACAACCCAAGGGTTGAGTCGAGACGCTTTGACAGACCACATTTTCCCCATCGTGGTTCTCGTACTACGCATTCAAATGATAATGTGCAAAAAACTATGATGACTACTACCGATCGTATGGTTAAGTGCTAGATTCCCAAATGCTTTTTGACTAACCCCAGCACTGAGCCATCGCTTTCCCTTCTCGTTCTTTATAGACAGCAGGTGGAGGCCTGGAGAACAAATGGTTGATGGACTCCGGGTGTTCGCGCCACATGACCGGAGATGCGAATTGGTTCTCCAGCCAAACACCTGATGTAGGCAAGGGTTCCCGATCTTCCGAAAGGTTCTCGATATATTGATTTGGTCGGAGGTGACACACAAATCGATACGGCTTCAGAACAACACGTTCTAAACCACGCAATCACAACACGACGTCTCCTCTGGTTATCAACCATCCTAAAATGATTGACCTTGCCAAGAAGGCTAATCCCTACCTGTGAATCAAGAACACAAGCAAGAACAAAGAAGAATGCAACACAATTGCAGATGTATTATCATTCTCACGAAGTTGGGGTCTCACAAACCGTGATGACGGTGAAACTGTTATGAACAGAATAATGTAAGCAAAACCCGAACCCTAATGGTGTAGCGGCGGCTGTATATGAAGACCCTAGGATCATTCAAGACCCTATGGATGCGCCCCTAATTGGGCTCAACTAGATACAAAGCCCAAAGGCCAAAAACAGGCGACGTAGCACCGAAATAGATTTTGGACCCTCTCTTGTTTCGACGATTCCCGATTACTCCGGATGAATTTTGATATGAAACCGGCGGCATTGGAAAGATCTTCTTCTTATCTTTCCGTGCATATGTAGAACGTTCAAATACGAGTCCGTATGCGTCCTGGGCCTCTGTTTTAGTGCAGACTGGTCCTGAGTCCCAAAACATACTCGAAGTCGGTTTTGGTTGGGCTTCCACCTTGGCTTCCACGTCCTTGCTGGTCCTCCACATCTCCAAGTCCTTCTCCCATCATCTCCTGGTTCTCTCCATAGTTCCTAATTACAAAATAATCATTAGGTTGCAAACCATTCTAAAAAAAACATAGAATGAAGAACGTAGGAACGAGCTCACCTCTAAATTTAGTCGTCGTGCACGAGCTCTAGTCATTGGACCTTGCAAGTCCAGAATTGGAGGAGTGTTGCATGTATCCTTAGGAGTGATGTCCTCATCAACTCCCTTGAAGCGCCGGGAGTATGTGACCTTTGGAGATGACAAGAGAGGGAGAGTGAAGGCAAGAGGCGTGGTAAAGGTAAATGAAAAATTCACTCTCAAGGATGTTGGTTTGGTTGAGTATCTCAAGTACAATCTTCTCTCTGTTTCTTAGCTTCTTGATGTTGGTTTGGAAGTGCGCTGTAAGTCGCATGCTTCTTGTGTTCTTGATTCGAGTGGTTCCTTGGTTTATGGGATTTCTCGCATTGGTAAAGTTTTTCAGGCTAATTTTGTTGGTTCTCCTGGCTGTCACAAGTGCTTGTTTGCTCAACCTTCCTCTAAGCCCTGAAAATGGCATAGGAGACTAGCTCACATGAGCTTTGACTTGTTATGTTGCTTAAGTGGCCTAGGTTTGCTCCGAGGATTGCCTAAGCTCAAATTTGATAAGGATTTGGTTTGTGCTCCTTGTTGTCATGGGAAAATGATTGCCGCTTCTCATCCACCAATCAATTTGGTGATGACTGAACGCCTTGGAGAGTTACTTCACATGGACACTGTTGGTCCATCTTGGGTTCATTCAGCGGGTGGGAAGTGGTATGTTCTTGTGATTGTTGATGACTATTCTCGCTACTCATGGGTTTACTTTCTTGAGAGCAAGGATGAAGTGTTTCATCACTTTCGAAGCTTAGCTTTGAGGTTGTTCAAGGAACTCCCTGGTGCATTACGAGCAATTCGCAATGATAGTGGCACCGAGTTCAAGAAGTCCTCCTTTGATGCTTTCTGTCTTGATCATGGTATCGAGCATCAGCTTTCAGCACCTCATGTTCCCCAGTAGAACGGTGTGGTTGAAAGAAAGAACAAAACCTTAGTGGAGATGGCCCGGACGATGCTTGATGAGCATAGGACTCCGAGGCGGTTCTGGGATGAGGCCATTAGCACTGCTTGCTATGTTTCCAATCGGATTTTCTTGCGCACAATTCTTAATGTGACTTCTTATGAGCTATGTTTTGGGAGAAAACCCTCGGTTTCTCATTTGCGTGCCTTTGGTTGCAAGTGCTTTATTCTCAAGTGTGGCAATCTTGATAAGTTTGAGTCGAGTTCTTCTGATGGCATCTTTCTTGGTTACTCTCTTCATGGACATTTCTACAGAGTTTTGAATTTGGAGACTAACACCATCGTAGAATCCTGCGATGTAACCTTTGATGAATCAAACTCTTGTGCAAGGAATGTGATTGAGTCTACAGGTGACACGGAGCTGAAGGAGAGCATCTTTGTAGAAGAGGACCTACAGGGCTTTGATGACGATGACGATGATTCACTTTATCTCTCATCTGAGCTTGTTCCTGCTGCTACCACTACTCCAGCAGAGGGTCCAGAAGCTTCTACATCGACTTCAGTGGCTGTTGAGCAAGCTCTAGCTGTGGTTGAGGGGGAGGTACACTCTGAGAGAGAGGCTCCTCACCACATTCAGCATCAACATCCACCCCAATAGATGATTAGTAATCTCTATGAGAGGACTACAAGGTCAAGGTCTGCACATCTCGCTTGCTTTACCAATTCTCTCTTTGTTGCAACCTTTGAACCCCGAGATGTTGGACATGCACTATCTGATGAACATTGGGTTAATGCCATGCATGAGGAGTTGGAAAACTTTGAGAGAAACAAAGTCTGGACCCTTGTAGAGCCTCCCAAAAATGTCAATGTCATAGGAACCAAGTGGGTGTTCAAAAACAAACATGGGGAGGATGGTGAGGTTGTGAGAAACAAGGCTAGGCTAGTTGCTCAAGGTTTTAGCCAAGTGGAGGGCTTAGATTATGGTGAAACCTTTGCTCCTGTTGCTCGCATAGAAGCTATTAGGATCTTGCTTGCATTTGCTGCCTCTAAGGGCATTAGACTCTATAAAATGGATGTCAAGAGTGCTTTCCTAAATGGTTTCATAGGGGAAGAAGTGTATGTGAGGCAACCCCCTGGCTTTGAGCACCACAAATACCCAAACCGTGTGTACAAGCTTTAGAAGGCTTTGTACGGGCTAAAGCAAGCACCTAGGGCATGGTATGCTAGGCTTAAGACCTTCTTGCTAGAGCGCCGGTATGTCATAGGGTGTGTTGATAAAACCTTGTTCACTCTTAAGCATAGCAATGACTTTCTAATGGTTCAGATTTATGTGGATGATATCATCTTTGGTGGTTCCTCTCATGCTCTTGTGTCCAGATTTCAGGAAGCCATGGAAAGTGAATTTCAGATGTCGATGATGGGCGAGCTCACCTTCTTTCTTGGGCTTCAAATCAAGCAGTACACGAAGGATCTCCTGAAGAAGTTCGACATGGTCAATGTGAAGTTGTTGTCTACACCAATGTCCACTACAACGGCTCTTGACCCCGATGAAGACTGTGAAGTGGTGGATCAAAGGGAGTATAGGAGCATGATTGGCTCCCTCTTGTACCAGACAGCGACAAGACCCGACATACACTTTGCAGTGTGTCTTTTTGCTCGCTTTCAGGCTTCCCCAAGGGTGACTCATCGCAAGGCTGTCAAGCGCATCTTCAGGTATCTCAAATACACCCTTGAGTTCGGTCTTTGGTACTCTGCATCTTCATCTCTTGATCTCATTGGGTATTCGGATGCAGACTATGCTAGATGTAGAATTGATTGGAAGAGCACTTCTGGTACTTGCCATTTCTTGGGTACTTCTTTGATCTGTTGGTCTTCTCGTAAGCAATCAAGTGTTGCCCAATCCACCACAGAGGCTGAGTATGTTGTTGCTGCTAGCTGCTGCTCACAAATCCTATGGATTGTGTCTACCATGAGAGACTATGGGTTAACTTTTAAGGGTGTTCCACTCATGTGTGATAACTCCAGTGCCATATGCTTAGCCAAAAACCCAATTCAACATGGTAAGGTCAAACAAATCAATGTGCAATTCCACTTTCTGAGAGACAATATTGAGAAGGGGGATGTTGAGCTCAAATACATCAATACCAGAAACCAACTCGTCCATATCCTCACTTGGTGCTCGAGACATGCTTTTCTTCGGGGGGAACTTGGTGTTTGTCATCCTTATGGCATCAGTTCAGGGGGAGTTAGTGTTCACTTGTATATATGTATCTTATCATTTTTGCATTGCATCTCATATGAAATATATGCATTTGTAGATGAGCTTTGATTCTTATGCTTTCTTGCATTTCTCTTTGCTATGATTGAGCTTGAGCTAAGTTGTGTGGATGTGATGGTAATCTCTCATGCTTAGATTTTCTAGATGGCCTGTTATAAAATCATGTGAGCAACTTGCTAATCTTAAAGGTAAAATAAGCTTCTTGTGAACCCTATGAACTAATCTTGCTAGAACTTGGTCACCATGTGTGTAATTGCTTTTATCCCTGTTGAAACTTGTATTGAGGCTAGTCTAGAGGATGTATTGGCTTTGGCACCTTGTGTTTGCGAAATGGAAGGCTTTGCAAATGTTTAGCTCATGACGAAACATTGTAGGAACGTGTGTTCCTTTTGCTGCAAAGGCATGCTCTTTTGTCTTGTGCATAATCTAAAAAATCTGCTATGTTATTTGATCAAGAACTAATCAATAATGCTAAATCCAAACATTGTGACTTGAAGCCTCGGGGTGTTTGCCATACCCAGTCATGCGACCCTCCATATGGATAAGAGGACACATGAGGATAAACAATAATCACTTAATCAACTGAGTCTCTGTTTCATATGTGAGCGTTTGTAGAGCTCATTTTCTACGAATGCCTGTTGCCATAGTTGAGATTGAGACTGGCTAGTATCTTCTGATTCACTTGATGCTTGTTTTGCCTTGGATGGGAGTACTTACACATACGGTGGCAGTTTTACTCATGATAAGTAAATTTGATTCTATCTAAGCTGGTCATTCTTTCTACTTAGCTTGTATAGCTCTTGGTGTTTATGCCTTGCTATCTATTTTTGATCTTTGCGTGATTGGGAACTATTGCTTTTACACTTCATGGCTCTATGTTTATGGCTAGCTAAGTTAAATGCTTGTTTGCATAATTGTTGAAGCTCCTTTGGTTCGCATTTTCATGCATTGCATGTTTGCTTGTTCTTTTGCCTCTTTGATGAGTTCATTGCCAAAGGGGGAGAAAATAGTAGGTCATGCACAAATAATGCTAAGAAACTTAAAATGATCCATTTTGCATCACATGAGACCTACCACAACTTGAGGGGGAGCATATCATGATCTTGAGCATTTTCTTGCGCTTTTCACATTCTTTGCGTCTCAAGTCGCTTTCTTGCCAACTCTTGGTTTTGTGATCCCTACCTTGCTCGATGGCTTGTTTTCACCTTTTGTTTGTGTTTGGCCATTTGGATGTGCTTATTTGGCTTCGCATTTCAATCTCTGATCTTTGTGCAGTTGGTGTTGTCAATGTACTCATCAAGGGGGAGATTGAGAAACCATGTGGATATGTGTCATGGTTTGCAATATATGTGATGAGTAATTGACTTGAGCGGATTTGGTGTGTTGAGTTAAAATGAGGGAATCCGGGGATTGCATGCGTGTGTGTGCATGATTATTGTTTCGACTAACCGGAGTTGGTGGAGATATTGGTGATATTGCAGGAGATGGGAAATATCTTTGCTTGTCTCATGATGTGTAGGTCACTGAAGTCGACTTGGCGGTCAACGCGAGAGGATCGGGCACAAGTAGGGGACTTAGGGCGAGACGATTGGGATGCCGGGTGAAGTCAAGGGTGATCCATACCGTACACGTGGAGAGGTAAAAAGCACGGACGGTTTCGCCGTTGAGCCTCAAAACCGTGGTGGTGATGAAGACGACATGTTGACCAAGTCAAGGCGATCCGGATGCCGGTGCAAGTGACAAGGGGGCCCGATGGATAGGGACCGGGAGAGACTTGCCGGTGGTCAGGATCACGGGACAAGGTGACACACGTTGACATCGAGAAGTTGTGCTTTTTGAAGCGTGCAAGGCAGTTTCCCGGTTTGGGCCTCAAAACCAATGGCGGCGATTGGAGGTGCACGTGGCACCATCGTGGAGCTTGCGTCAAGGGCAAGCAAAGTTGTGAAGGGCTCGATGGCATTCGGGCGACAAGGAAAAAGATAGACGGTTATGCCCCCGGTGGTAGGTGGGTGCGTTATGTAGGTCAAGGGTAGAGTTGTCATGTGGACAATAGACCCTTGGCCTATATAAGGAGAGGTGTGGCTGGTGGGAGAGGAGCCTTTCTTTCATTAGCCTTGTGTTAGGTCTTCTATTCAAAGTGCTAGGAGAGGACTTCATGTTTAGAGGAGAGTAGTGGGTGTGTGAGAAACATCTCTTGCTCTTCCAAATTGTGGGAGGAAGAGGGTGGCTTCCTAGCCTTGTATCCTTGGATCTTGTAAGCACCTTTCTATGATATGAGAAGTAGATTTCCCTCTTTCCTTGAATCCTGAAATTCCCTTTTTCCCTATTTTAGGAGCTATTTTCATGGTGATTTTTGATCTCACTTTTGGATGAGTTTTAGGTTCGGATTTCCTTGAGAAACTTATTGCTAGGATGAGCTAGAACAATCCTCTATGGATCCTTGACCGAATCAATAGCTCTAGCACCTTCGATTTGAAGGATTTCTCAAGTTTCCCCTTTTGGTGTTCTTGGCATAAGATCTGAAATTCATGATGATTCCTTGTGTTTTTTGAGTGGATCTCTTTAGAGGAGGGTCGTGATGTGTTGAGGATCATCTGGTCCAAATTTAGTGATTTTTGGAGTTCGTTTGATAGGGTTTTGGTAATTTTCTTTCCCGGACGGAGCTGCTGTTTTGACCATGACGGAACTTCCATGACCATGACGGAACTTCTCTCGTTGCCCGGAACTTCCATGATTGACGGAACTTCCATCAGGCACCACGGAACTTCCGTCGGATACCACGGAACTTCCGTCAGGCTCTATTTTGTGATCTCCCGGATCCTCCTTGTTTCCCTTTTTGTTCCTTTTGTGCTTCCGCTATGGGTCCTTTTGGTTTGAGTCACTCCTAGGGTTAGCACATCACAAGTTGGTGTGTGTAATTTTGGTGACTTGGTTAGAGGTTGGTCTGGGCGGTAGTTGGGACATAGGCCAAGTTCTTGAGAAGAATTTTAATTGGCTCCCATTCACACCCCCCCCCCTCTGGTCGCCTTCTCGGTCCTTCATCTAACAACCTCACCATCTTCCCCATGCTTGTTTTTAAACACCCATTTGGTCCACACTTTGTTTCTCTCAAAGTTCTCCAACTCCTCATGCATGGCATTAACCCAATGTTGGTCAGATATCACGTGTCCAACATCCCGAGGTTCAAAGGTTGCAACAAAGAGAGAATTGGTAAAGCAGGCGAGATGTGCAGACCTTGACCTTGTTGTCCTCTCATAGAGATTACCAATCATTTGTTGAGGTGGATGTTGACGCTGAATGTGATGAGGGGCCTCTCTCTCAGAGTGTACCTCCTCCTCAACCACAGCTGGAGCTCGCTCGATAGCTGCTGAAGTAGATGTAGAAGCTTCTACACCCTCTGCTGGAGTGGTGGTGGCAGCAGGAACAAGCTCAGATGAGAGATGAAGTGAATCATCATCATCATCATCAAAGCCCTGTAGGTCCTCTTCTATAAAGATGCTCTCCTCCATCTCCTTGGTACCTACACTCTCAATCACATTTCTTGCACAAGAGTTTGATTCATCAACGGTTACATCGCAAGACTTTACGACGGTGTTAGTTTCCAAATTCAAAACTCTGAAGGAATGACCATGAAGAGAGTAACCAAGAAAGATGCCATCGAAAGATCTCGACTCAAACTTATCAAGATTGCCACGCTTGAGAATAAAGCACTTGCAACCAAAAGCACGCAAATGAGAAACAGATGGCTTCCTCCCAATACATAGCTCATAAGAAGTCACATTCAGAATTGAGCACAAGAAAATCCGAGTGGAAACATAGCAAGCAGTGCTAATGGCCTCAGCCTAGAACTGCCTCGGAGTCCTCTGCTCATCGAGCATCGTCTGGGCCATCTCCACCAGGGTTCTATTCTTTATTTTGACCACACCATTATGCTGAGGAACACGAGGTGCTGAAAACTGAATCTTAACACCATGCTCAAGACAGAAGGCACCAAAGGAGGAGTTCTTGAACTCGGTGCCATTATCACTGCGGATTACTCATAATGCACCAGGGAGTTCCTTCAACAACCTCAAGGCTAAGTTCCAAAAGTGATGAAACACTTCTTCCTTGCTCTCAAGAAAGTAAACCCAAGAGTAGTGAGAATAGTCATCAACAATCACAAGAACATACCACTTCCCACCCGCCGCCGAACCCGAGAAGGACCAACAGTGTCCATATGAAGCAACTCTCCAGGCCGTTCAATCATCACCAAATTGATTGATGGATGAGAAGCGGCAATCATTTTCCCATGATGACAAGGAGCACAAACAAATCCTTATCAAATTTAATCTTAGGCAATCCTCGGATCAAGCCTAGGCCACTCAAGCGACATAACAAGCCAAAGCTCATGTGACCCAGACTCCTATGCCATTTCCAGAGCTCAAAAGAAGATTGAGCAAACAAGCACTTGTGAGAACCAGGAAAACCAACAAAATTAGTCTGAAAAACTCTGCCAATGCGAGAAATCCCACAAACCTAGGAACCACTCGAATCAAGAACACAAGAAGCATTCGACTAAAAGCGCACTTCAAAACCAACATCAAGAAGCTGAGAGACAGAGAGGAGATTGTACTTGAGATACTCCCTCTCTTGTCATCTCCAAAGGTCACATACTCCCGATGTTTCAAGGGAGTGAGGCTGGAGAACCACTTTGCATCTCCGGTCATGTGGCGCGAACACCCGGAGTCCATTAACCATTTGTTCTCTAAGCCTCCACCTACTGCCTACAAAGAACGAGAAGGAAAAGTCGATGGCTCAGTGCTGGGGTTAGTCAAAAGAGATTTGGGAATCCAGCACTTAAGCATATGACCGGTAGTAGTCATCATAGTTCTTTGCATATTATCATTCAAACACGTAGGATGAGAACCACGATGGGGAAAACGTGGCCTATCAAAGCATCTCGACTCAAACCTTGGGTTGTGAGGATTGAAATAATCAATGTGAAAGCCAAATCCACGCGAGTGACGCTCACCACGATAGGGAAAACGTGGGGCACCAAAGCACTGCTGCGCAAAGCCTCTGTTTCGTGAATCAAAGCCATATGAGGAATGACCCTGTCCATGATAGGCACGAGAAAGAGAGCGATGCTAAAAACCGTCAAAATCATCATAAAAAGCATCCCTAGTCAACTCAGCTTGCTTCCTCTCAATCCTCTTACGCCTATAACAGAATTCATCCATATGACCCTTGCAACCACAAAACATGCAAATGTAGACGCCCTTAGGATTAGACTTGGTTTCCATTGCAGGTTTGAGTTTCGGCTTCTCTGTTTGCTTTGGGTTGAAGGAGGGTTTTGGATTGGGTGGATAGTATGTGTCAGTGGGTTTGATGGTGTTTTCTTCATCCTTGTAGCTGGAGCTTGGTACAAACTTACCCACATTCTCACTCTCCTTATCACACCTCTCAAATCCCAAGCCCAAGTTATAGGTTGACCTAGAAGCACTCTCCTTCAGTCTTGCAAAATCACTCTCAATCTTTTCCTCACTCACTAGGGTTCTTTAGAGCCTAGAAATTAGATAGTCATTTTCTTTGACTAGGACTTTGTTTTCCTCCCTAGTGATTACAAGCTTGTCCTTTAGAGACACACACGCCTCACATGGTGGTGGAAAGACCTTATAGCGAGTCTCAATGAGCAGCTTGGACTCAAGCTCTTTGACTTTAAGGGTTTGAGCTTCCAACTAACTTGTGAGCTTGGGGCACTTCTGACATGCACCCAAAGGAGTTGGTCTAGCTTTGAATTCATCAAGCTCCTTACGGGCACTCTCAAGCTGACTAGCAACTTGAGCATGCAAACTCTCCCTCTGACTTGGATCATTCATCACAACTTGACAAGACTCACACTCTACAACAGTGACATCACAAGAAAGCTTAGACCTAAGCAAAGCAATTTCAAAATCAACACTCTCCAACTTAGACTTAAGCTCTCTACTCTCATGAACAGCACTGAGAAGCTTATCATCTTGCAAGAGCAGAACATCACACAAATCAAGTTCAGAAGAGAGCTCATCAAGAGTGGGAGATACCTCACTTGTGTCAAAGTCAGATCCAGAGTCGGTGTCGTGGTCGTTATTTGCCATGAAGCAAAGCCCGGTGGAGTCATCCTTCCTCTTGACTCGTGGCTTCTCAACCTCCTCCTCCGAGCTTGAAAGGCCTTCGCTTGATGTGAGGTCGACATCGCTCAAGGCAGCAACGCTGGTGCGTGCAATAGCCTTGGCGAATTTCTTGGAGTTCTTACCCTTCTTGTAGAAGCGGTTCTTCTTCTGCTTGAAGTCTTAAGTGTTGTTGTCGCGGTACCTGGACTTTTTCTTCTTCTTGGTACAATCAGCAATGAAGTGTCCCGGATCACCACACTCAAAGAAGGTTCTTGAACCACCTCCTCTTCTCTCCATCCGGTTGTTGTAGAACTTCCTGAACTTCCTTGTGAGCAAGGACAACTCCTTGTCCGGAATGCACTCCATCTGTTCATCGGAAGCTGCAACAAGAGAAGACAGAGCAGACTCCATGGAAGACTTGTTAAGTGAGGGGTTAGTTCCATAAGAAGCACAACTGTGATCACCCTTCTGAGAGATAGAAAGCAAAGCCATGCTAGAAGCAGGAATAGCAAGATTAGGATGAGATTTCCTAGACATTTCATGAGATTTTAGCTTGCTATACAGTTGCTCACAGTTCAAGGTATTGAATTCAGCAGTTTCTTCTAGAGCAGCAATTTTAACCCCCCAAACATTTTCATCAAGTGAGTACAACAGTTGCAGATGCAGTGCTCAGGTCTTGTGGTATAGTCCTCGACTCAGCAGATACGCCTTGGTCCGTGACTTCCAGTAGGGGAAGTCCTCTCCATCGAACATCCACAGCTTAACAACACGCTTCTCCATGTCACCTTCGGATCACAAAGCTGGTGAAGGTCAACTAGTGATCAAACCGGCTCTGATACCAATTGAAGGACCGAGAAGGCGACTAGAGGGGGGAGGGTGAATGGGAGCCAATCAAAATTCTCCAAGAGAACTTGGCCTATATCCCAAAAACAACCCAAGCCAACCTCCGAGCTGATCACCAAGACTACACACACCAACTCATGGTGTACTAGCCCTAGGAGTGATCAACTACTGCAAACAAACACAACGGAAACACCAAGAAACATCCAAGACTTGGGATAGTTGGAAACCTCACAAAGCTGTACCTTTTGGACCACCACCGGTAGTGCCGATCAGGACCATTGGCAGTGCCGATTGGCCCCATCAGCAGTGCTGGTGAGACCCATTGGTAGTGCTGGTGCGGGGTTTTGCAACCCACCGGCAGTGCCGGTCCTAGTCGTCGACAGTGTCGATCGACCCCGACAGAACAGGAAAAACTTTCGGGATTTTGTCAAATCTTCTCCAAAACTTATTCAAACGAACTCCAAATGATGCGATTTTTGGACCAGTGAATCCTCAGCACATCACGACCCTAATCCTAGAAGATCAATTAAAGTGGTTGAAGAAATCATCATGAATTTCAGATCTTGTGCCAAGAACACCAAAAAGGGGAAACTTGAGAAATCCTTCAAATTGAAGGTGCTAGAGCTCTTGATTTGTTCAGTTGAAGGATTGTTCTAGCTCATCATAGCAACAAGTTCCTAATGAAATCCGCTCCAAAAGCTCATCCAAAAAGGAGATCGAAAATTCCCATGAAAATAGCTCCAAAAATAGGAAAAGAAGAAATTCAGGGTTCAAGGGAAGAGGAAAATCTTGAGCATGAAAATACTTCTCATATCATAGAAAGGTGCTTGATCCATGGTCAAGACTAGGAAGCCACCCTCTTCCTCACACTATTTGGAAAAGCAAGAGATGTCTCTCACACACCCTCTCCTCTCCTCTCAAACATGAAGTCCTCTCCTAGCACTTTGTAATGAGTTCCTAACACAAGGCTAATGGAAGAGAGGCCCCTCTCCCACTAGCCACACCTCTCCTTATATAGGCCTAGGGTCTATTGTCCACATGATCACTCTACCCTTGACCTACATAACACACCCACCTACCACCGGGGGCATAACCATCCATCTTTTTCCTCATCATCCAAATGCCATCGGATGCTTTATGTCTTTGCTTCATCTTGAAGCAATCTCCGTGATGGTGCCACATGCACCACCAACCACTGCCACCGGTTTTAAGGCCCAAACCGGGAAACCGCCTCGGATGCTTCTCAAAGCGTGACTTCTCGATGCCGACGCATGTCACCTTGTCCCACGATCCTGACCACCGGCAAGTCTCTCACAGTCCCTGTCCATCGGGCTCCCTTCTCACTTGTACTGGCATTCCGTTTGCCTTGACTTGGTCAACATGCCATCTTCATCACCACCACAGTTTTGAGGATCAACCGCAAAATTATCCGTGCTTCTTGACTCTCCACGTGTACGATGTGAATCACCCTTAACTTCACCCGACATCCCGATCGTCTTGCCCCAAGTCCCCTACTTGTGCCCGATCCTCTTGCCGTTGACCGCCAAGTCGACTCCAGTGACCTACACATCATGAGAAAAGCAAACACATTTCCCAACTCCTGCAATATCACCAATTCCTCCACCAACTCCGGTTAGTCATAACCATGATATGCAAACCCATGCAGTCCCTGGATTTCCGCATTTCAACTCAAACACCAAATCCGCTCAAGTCAATTACTCATCACATATATTGCAAACCATGGCACATATCCATATGGTTTCTCACGCTTTGACATGCCACGTTTTCCCCATCGTGGTTCTCGTCCCATGCGTTCGAATGATAATGTGCAAAGAACTGTGATGACTTCTATCAGTCGTATGGTAAAATGTTGCATCCCTAAAAGCTGTCTAACCTTAGCACTGAGCCATCGATCTTTCCTTCTTGTTCTTTGTAGAAAGCTGGTGGAGGCTTGGAGAATAAGTGGTTGATGGACTCTGGGTGTTTGTGTCACATGATCGGAGATGCAAAATGGTTCTCCAGCCTCACTCCCTTGAAGTGCCACAAGTATGTGACCTTCGGGGATGACAAGAGAGGAAAAGTGAAGGGAAGGGGCGAGATAAAGGTAAATAAGAACTTCACTCTCAAAGATGTCGGTTTGGTTGAGCATCTCAAGTACAACCTTCTCTCTATTTCTCAGCTTCTTGATGTTGGTTTGGAAGTGCGCTTCAAGACAAATGCTTCTTGTGTTCTTCATTCGATTGGTTCTTTGGTTTGTGGGATTTCTCGCATTGGCAGAGTTTTTCAGGCTAATTTTGTTGTTTCTCCTGGTTCTCACAAGTGCTTGTTTGCTCAATCTTCTTCTGAGATCTAGAAATGGCATCAGAGACTAGGTCACATGAGCTTTGACTTGCTATGTCAGTTGAGTGGCCTAGGTTTGATCCGATGATTGCCTAAGCTCAAATTTGATAAGAATTTGGTTTGTGCTCCATGTCGTCATGGGAAAATGATTGCCGCTTCTCATTGTTGACACTTCTTTGCGTCACACCAGAAATATTACTATCCCCGGCAACAACGCCAGAAATACTTGTTGGTACGATCATAGATATGTCCGGAAATGCACGGATACCGCTGTAGCACTTCACCTAAGAGTATTCTAGGTTATCGAATCACAGGGAACGCGTGTGTACTAATCTCCTATCCTAATCCATCCAAGGACAACAAGAATATGGTAGGCAGAGGGTAGAAAGGATTCCTATGGTAAAAGATCCTAAAATAATATAGGTTCAGTCTATTAGTACTTACTTTGGGCACCGGCTTACCCCTGCATCCACAGGCGACTCCGACCAACAGTTCTACGATGTACCCGAACGTGGAGGATTACTAAGGCCGGATAGGCCTGTCACCACCTACCGACTACCTCTACAAACTGTGGGGCACGCGGCAAACAAAGGTAACCTCTAGCCTAGACACCACGTCTATGCTATTAATTACTATCAAAGTCTCGATGTCACGCTAATAGAAGACTACGATACTCTAAATAAATAGGGCGATGATCCCGTAATCAACTAAAGAAAGAACTTACTTAAAAAGGAAACTTGAGTACCAAGGGAAGATCATGAATACTCACTAAGAAAAGAAAGCACCCGCCAAGGTACAAGCATGGAGAAGGTGCCGACAAGCCCGGACCTTCTCTTAACTCTCCCTCACTCTCTCCCTATTTCCTAAGCACTTTGGCAGTGCTAAAGCCTTTGAAATGGAGGTCTAAACTCTCTTCTTGTGTTGTGTCTTGTTTATGATGAATTCCCCCTCTATTTATAGGTGGTGAAGGCTTGGCGGGTACTTCAAGGTGGAGGAGAGTTGATGGGCAAAAATTCCCCAGTTGGGCGGCAGGCCATGCCGGGCGGCCACGTGTGCCGGGCGACATGCACTGCCGGGCAGCAGGGTAGGCCGGGAGGCCATTTGATATGGTCTGTTCCCGACCAACTCTCTTCCAATGGCTCGGATCTTGTCCCAAAGGTGGTTGTTGGGTCGGTTTCCACCGACACCTTCATTTTGGGGCCGGTAGGCGTCTTGGGCCTAGTGGGCTGGCAACCCCTGGGTGGCATCCTAGGCCGGGCGACGTGGTTGGCCAAGCGGCGGGCTAGGCCGTGCGGCGGCCTTGGCCGGGTGCTGACCCCCTCTGGGTCGCCCCTTGACTTTTCCCAGTTAGGCCTCTTATTGGTCTAGTTTCCTTAGCCATATTTCATCACTTTTGGTCTGGGAGGAGAAAACAGCCTCATGGTGAATTGTTCTGCAGAATCAGCCGGGTTGGATGATGAGCCTGAAAAATGACTCCATTTAACCAGCCGGGTGCCTGATTTTAGCTGGTTATGACCCTATCGGCTGATTTCTGATTTCAGCCTGAATGTGACCCTGTTTAACCAGCCGTGTGCCTGATTTTAGCTGGTTATGACCTGTCGGCTGGTTTCTGCCTGAAAACAACCTTGTCGGCCGGTGAAAACGGCTATTTCACAATCGTGATCGGCCGACGGGGTGTTTCTTCATGTTTTTGCATATTTTGGCTCTCTTATGTCTGCAAACATATATTTCACCAAAACTCGTGGAACATGTTAATAATAAACTGGCGCCACTATGTTGTTTATTCCTTTTATGTTATTTATGCAAGGATTTGATGGTCAGATTTAGCATTGAAGGACCGTCAACAAAATCCCCCACACTTAGCCTTTGCTCGTCCTCGAGTAAAAGTTAAAGGGTAAGGTGGATCACAACTTCAATTGGTATGATGCTAGCATGCAAATTATCCCATGTCATACATGTACCAATGAACTTTTGAAGTTTTTATCATGTTATCTTGGGTGGTTGAGGAATGGAACAGTATTGACTCCAATCATCTTCACTCGTTCTGCTATGTAGCATGGGTTCTTAAGAAGATTTTCAAAACAAATCATAGCTCTACTCCTCAAATGATTCTCTCAAATCGCTCAATGTGTATGGTTCCTCACCACGGAATTGCCTCTTTTCATCCTACTTCTAAATATGGCTTTATGTGGATCTCAAGGTAGGGGTAAAAGGGAGGCATACTTGTTTCTCATATATCACTAAGTCAAAAACCGGATCCATGGAGAATAATTCATGAACTTTTGATCAAGCATGTGCACATGTGGATATGTGGATGGAAAATGACTGAATGTGAATACTCCCCTTTTTTAAGATGCTCCCTCCCTTCTATTGGATATGCATTTGAGAGCATGGGCTAATTCTTTCTCTCTCTCACTTTTCTTCTTTTTTCACTCTTTTTTTTAAATCACGAATAGCCCATGTCTCTTTTACAAGGATATTTGAAGAGGGAGTTCATCAGAATATGATGGAGTACTTTATTTAATGGATGGATCATGACACGAAAGTGCTATCTTCTAGTGTAGAAGATTTAGCACATGGATGATGGATATGGTGGTGCCAACTTCAGTGAAGAAGTATTAGCAAAGTGGTGTGCACATAATCTTGATCAAAAATTCATAAAAAGTAAGTCACAAGGGTCACAACAATCTGACAAAGTTCAACAAAACAACAAGTATCATATGCATAAGGTTTTCAATGAGTTCATCATATGGCTTTGGTAGGAACATATAATCATTGAGGAGTCAAGCTATTGGTTTTAATTTTTGTAAGAAAAATTCCCAAGCACATTAAGCATAAGAGAAAGATTCATTTCATCAAACAATATCTCATGCATCAACTACCTAGGTGACATGATTTCCTGATGATGTAGTTCACAAGCAACAAGTCTATGAACTAGGAATAAGGAGCATGCAAGCCAACCAAATAGAAGCATGAAATAAAATGGGGCTTCCACAAGGTTCATTTTAGTTTTCGAGTTAAATTTTTAAGATTGATCAAAGAGAAAAATAATATTAACTCACGAAACAAGGAGGTGAAGGGATTGAGTACGCAAACCATCGTAGTGAAGACGGTGGAAGCTGGGATGTGCCTGGCTGCCATGCCCTTTCTCATGATGTTGACCTCTTGCGCACCAAAAAGCCTAAGAAGCCTCCCCCACACTTGTTCTTGTGCCTAGCTGCTTTTTATTCAAAACAAACAAAAGATTGTGCAAACAAAAAGGACTTTACTAGGTCTAGGACCGGAGAGTCTAAATTTATTCAAATGAAAAAGAAGTGCAGAGAGGAATGCTAGGGTAGAGCATTGAAATGAATTAAATTAATCATATCTACCTCCTTACCTTGGTTGTCATCTGGCTCTAGGAAGACTTTGAAACGATGACCATTTACCATAAACTGGTTCCCTCCGTCATCTTGGAGTGTGATTGCTCCATGTGATGCAGCATTAATTATGGTGAATGGTCCATCCCATTTACTCTGAAGCTTCCCATGGCCAAACAACTTGACTCTGGAGTTGAATAGCAACACCTTGTCTCCTGGCTTGAACTCCTTAGGCTTAATCCTTTGGTCGTGCCATCTTTTGGTTCTATCCTTATAGATCTTGGCACTATGGTAAGCCTTCTCTCTCCATTCCTCTAATGTGCTCTATGTTCCATCTCGACTGGTAGATGACATGTTTTTCCATATACGAGCTGGAAGGGAGACATACCAATCGGCGTTTTGTATGTTGTCCTATATGCCCAAAGTGCATCTGGTAGCTTCATCTTCCATCCACTCCCCATCTCATTCACGGTCTTCTGCAGGATGTTCTTAATCTGTTTATTTGATGTTTCTACCTGCCCGCTTGTCTGAGGGTGGTATGGAGTTGCAATGTTGTGTTTCACTCCAAGCTCTTTTAAGAAGTTCCGGAAGATCTTATCAATGAAATGAGACCCTCCGTCACTTATCACCATCCGTGGTGTTCCAAAATGAGGAAAGATGATCTCGTGGAACATTCTTCGAGCGTGCTTGGAGTCGGCAGCTCTGTATGTTATTGCTTCTACCCATTTGGATACATACTCAACGGCCACCAAGATGTACTCGCAATCATAGGACTTTGGAAATGGTCCCATGAAGTCAATGCCCCATACATCAAATAATTCCACTTGAAGGTTGTATGTTAGGGGCATTGCATTGCAAGCAGTAATCCCTCCATGCTTCTAGCAATTTTGACATCTTCTAATGAATTATTTTGTGTCTTCATGCATTGTTGGCCAGAAGAATCCACTCTGCCAGATTTTTGCTTGGGTGCGGAATGCACCAAAGTGGCCACCATATGGAGATGCATGGCATTTCTCGATTATCTGGGTGCCTTCGATTCTTGGGACACATCTCCTTAGCAACCCATCAGAACATACTCTTTAGAGGTATGGGTCATCCCATAGGTGATGTCAACTCTCATAGATGAGCTTCTTCTTGTTCTCCCCTAGTGGTACATACCCTGTAACTATGAAATTCACAATGTCTGCA
Organism: Eleusine coracana subsp. coracana; assembly: GCA_032690845.1. Taxonomy (NCBI): domain Eukaryota; kingdom Viridiplantae; phylum Streptophyta; class Magnoliopsida; order Poales; family Poaceae; genus Eleusine; species Eleusine coracana. Next base: position 37,956,848 of record CM064430.1, on the reverse strand, counting down.
TACTAGGGGTTGGAGTCCGTCACTTTCAGTAGCATGTCGTCATGGAGGAAGTCATTTATCGGAATTTCCTGCATGTTAGTCACTTGCATACGCGACAAATAATCCGCAATAGAATTTTCTACTCCTTTCTTATCTCTAATTTCAAGGTCAAATTCTTGGAGTAGAAGAATCCATCTAATTAGCCTTGGTTTAGCATCTTTCTTAGTGAGCAGGTATTTTAAAGCAGCATGATCAGTGTGAATGATAACCTTTGCTCCTACTAAGTATGACCTAAACTTATCGATAGCAAAAACAACGGCAAGGAGCTCTTTTTCTATAGTGGCATAATTAAGTTGTGCTCCTGTCAAGGTCTTGCTAGCGTAGTCTATGGTGTGATGCTTCTTATCTTTGGTTTGGCCAAGAACAGTCCCAATAGCATAGTCACTAGCATCACACATGATTTCAAAAAGCAGCGTCCAATCGGGGGGTTGAATGATTGGCGCTGAGATGAGTGCCTTTTTAAGGATATTAAAGGAATGTGGGCACTCATCATCGAAATCAAAGGGAGCATCCTTAGCCAAAAGACTAGTGAGGGGTCTAGCGATCTGGGAAGAGTCCTTGATAAAACGCCGGTAAAACCCCGCATATCCTAAGAAACTCCAGATCCCCTTAACATTAATTGGAGGTGGAAGCCTTTCTATGACCTCAATCTTAGCTCTATCCACCACAATACCCCTCTCGGACACAAGGTGTCCTAAAACGGTGCCCTCTCGGACCATAAAGTGGCACTTTTCCCAATTAAGTATCAAGTCCTTTTCCTGGCATCTTTGTAAGACCCTATCTACGTTCTCAAGACAATGATCAAAAGTTTTCCCATAAACAGAGAAATCATCCATGAAGACTTCCATGATTTCTTCGATCATGTCAGAGAATATAGACATCATGCACCTTTGGAACAAAGCGGGTGCATTACACAACCCGAATTACATTCTCCGATTGGCATAGGTTCCATAAGGGCTTGTGAAGGTAGTCTTGCTTTGATCATCGGGATGGATGGGAATTTGATGGTAACCAGAGTACCCATCAAGGAAACAAAAGAAGAAATTTTTGGCAAGACGCTCTAACACATCAATGAAGGGCAGCGGGAAATGATCCTTTTTTGTTGCCTTATTGAGCCTCTAATAGTCGTTGCACATCCTCCATCCCATGATGGTGCGTTGAGGGATAAACTCATTTCTATCATTTCTGACCGTCATGCCTCCTTTCTTAGGCACTACTTGCATAGGACTAACCCATTCACTATGAGAAACGGGATAAATTACCCGGCGTGGAAAAGTTTCAAAACTTCCTTCTTAACAACCTCTCTCATTGCATTGTTTAGCCTGCTCTAAGGCTCCCTAGAAGGTGTGCTATCAGGATCAATGGGAATGCGATGGGTGCAAAGAGCGGGACTAATTCCCTTAAGGTCTTGGAGTGAGTAGCCTAGGACAGATCGATGCTTTTTCCAGGATGGCTAAAAGTTTAGCAGTTTCTTCCTCGGATAGTCTGTCACTTATGATAACAGGGGCTTCCAGGTCGCCATTTAGGAAAGCATAACATAGGCCAGAAGGTAAGGGCTTAAGCTCAATCAGAGGTCGTGATGGTGGTTCTTCAATGGGTAGCTCAATTGTCTCTTAAAACTCATCCTCCTCTTGGATAAACTCTTTAGCATCTCTTTCTAGAAGGGGTTTAGGATAATCAAATTAAAGAATAGCCATTACTTCCTCGATTGGGTCTTCCTCGGGGGAAGGATCTAGTAGGTAGTTCCTTGATCAGGAGATCATGCTAGAAAACTCCCCCCCCCCTCCTAGTTTTACGTCGAGACTTCCAAGCCTCGGTACATCCATGAGTAATTTCTCAATGGGATGTCCGATTAAGACATCAAAATCCTGAATGTGAAAGACACGGTAGTCTAGGGCAGCCTTGATGATTGCATGCCTTACGGTCACATCTTGCAAAATCCCATATCCTTCGAAAATAGGGCCAAAGGGGCTCTTGAAGAATTTACTAGTCAGTGCCAATGGCGTATCACCCAGAATGTCAAACGCAAAGGCACTAGAAACTATATTGGCACCAACAGTGAGATTATAAAGAACTTCCACTGTGACTCCTCTAATGGCGCATCGAATGGTTGAAGAGAGAGAGCAACTTCAAATTACTTCAGAGGATAGCTCAACCTCTCGCAACGATTCCTTGCTCATAATTGAAGTTAACTCCTTCACCATATCTTGGAGGAATGCCTCTTCAAGTGGCTCCGAAGGGGACATCGGAGTCGGAGGTTTCTTTTGGCAACAATACTTTGAGGTGTTTCCATAATCTTCAAAAAGCTCTACCTCAAAGTAAAATGGGAATTCTAAGGGTTGAATTTCTTCTTCCCTAGGTGTTTCCGGTTCGGGTGAGGGCTCAATGGTCAAATCTTCAGGTATGCAAGAAATAGGGTTGGATTCTACTATTAAGGGTTCCTCATGGCTTGACTTGTCTTCCTCCTGGAGGGGTTCGGCGTGATCAGAAAAGAAAGAAGTGTTTTCTAGAATACGGTCTAGGATTTCTCTTCCTTCCATCATGGTCTTGTGGATGAATGATCCTCCAGCAGCAATGTCGAGGTATAGGGCAGCTTCCTTATTCAAACCCTCACGAAAATGTTGTAGCAACATCGTGCAGGAATGGCAAGGTTGCGTCCTGTGGTATGTATATACCAGGGATACCTCGTCACTCAAATATATTGCCGAGTGGGCCAGGGTCCAATAAAGATAAAGACCGATGAAGATAACTACTCGGATTGTTACTTGGAGTACACGACAAGTCAATACTAGAGATAGAAAGTTAGAGATAGAGTCCTAGTCGGAGATCATGTTGTAACTGACTAAGACACTTACCATGTAACCCTGCCCCCCGGATATATAAGGAGGGGCAGGGGCTCTTTCGGAGGGATCATCCCGAATAATACACTACAGAACACAGGACGTAGGGTTGTTATCCTCCGGGAGGCCCGAACCTGTCTAAACCTTGCGTCTCGTGTGTCCATCGATCTTTCATACTCATACGCATACCTAGATCTACTATCGAGAATATCTCTCGACAGTTGGCACGCCAGGTAGGGGCAGCGTTGAGGGTAGCTTCGTTGAAATCGATGGCTCTCATCGACATCAAGTTTCACCCAGGAGACAAGATCTGCTTTGGCACTGTTAGCCTCATCACCGATCAGCACGGGAACCTCATCAAGCATGAGGGCGCGGCCCACTCAGATGCTGCCTCGATCGACTAGAGCAATCCGGCTGGCTGACTGCCGCTTGGCCTCAACAACGCGGCAACAGCTTTCCAGGCGGAAACTCTTCCGGGCGGCAACTCAACATTGCCCACAATACTCGATTGGCAACCTTGGTCGATTCGGGTTACACTACGGTTGATCTCCCGGCTCATCACATGTACCAGTCGGACGAAGATCCCAAATTTTTCGATGAATCAAGATTCATCGCAGCAATCGGTCTCAAAAGCGAGTCACTCCTGGACTCGATTGAAGAGCTGAGTGATTTTGAGAGTTGTTCCTCTGATTTCCACAAGGTATTCATGGTAGCACCTGCCGCTCAGTGGCAAGCAGACGGCAAAACATCGGCGAATGCTGCCGCACACGGTACTGCGCCGCGTGTAGACGGACATGAAACTGACCTCGAAGACGGTGATCCAGACGCCGCCACTCCTCCGCTTTGAAGACCGGACGCTTAGCAGAGACCCCGAGTCGTGCAAAACTTTGATATGGGAGACCTTACCTTAAAACGTTATGGTGAGGACGTCTTCAAGACCCCGCAACATAACATTACTACTACGGCAACTCTCCTACAAACAATAGAGCCCCTGCTCTAAGTCTCCCCAGAGTTGACACCTCAGGTCAACTAATTGAAAGTGCATATCAGGGCCGCGGCTGTACTGGGGATGCATGCGACACGGTCAACACCGACTAAATCAGTCTCTGGAGCCGCTAGTTCTGTGCCCAGGGAGGATAGAAGAGACCGATAGCGCTCCAACCGGGAGGCAACCCCACCTACTGTTCCCAGGCGCAGACCCATTGCAGAGTACCATGATCGACATCCGAGTGCCGACCTGCGCAACGGCATACCACCACACGATGCGCGGGTTCGGTTGGACAACAGATACCGAGAGCGCGACGATGCGGCCCACCGAGAGTATGAAGATGAACGGCGTCGGCGCGGTTATGTCGACTATGAGCGTGACAATAGACGGCTGCCACATTTAGAAGATCATTACCGTGATCGACGGGACGAGGGCCACTGCGATGATGGATATTATCGAGAGGCCGACCGCGAATGAGAACATACTCCGGCCGCCGACGATTATGACGAGGAGGCTGGCATCCGAGCCTTCACTGGGGAACTTCGAACCGTCAGCTGGCCGGTCGGCTTCAAGCCAGTCGGCATTGAGAAGTATGATGGCAAGACGGACCCGTGCGACTGGCTTCACATCTATTCGATAGCCATACGAGCTCTCGGAGGCGATAACTTTGTCATGGCCAACTACTTGCTTGTGTGCTTAGCCCCAGCAGCATGAACTTGGCTCACTAATCTGCCCGACAACTCTATCACCTCCTGGGTACAGCTCTATCGGAAGTTCGTGGCAAATTTTCAAGCCACCTTTGATAGACCAGGGAATCACTAGGAACTCGGCCGGATCAAGCAGCGAGACCGAGAGCCACTTTGAGAGTACATCCAACGCTTCTGCCGAGTGAAAAATACCATCCCTAACATCTCGGATGTTCAAGTTGTCGCCGCCTTCCAGGGAGGACTCTGCGATGACGACCTAATAAAGAAGATTGGAAGGTTGGATGCCGCTGGTAGACTGTCAATCAAAGAATTATTCACTATGGCTGACAAATATGCTGCTGGCAATTCGGCACTGTTTCAGGTTTGCCAGTACAAGGAGGCAACCCCAAGGAACCAGTCGGGTCCATCTGATTACAGCAAGGACGGCAATAGGAAGCGCAAGCAAGACCGAACGGTGGCCAACACCGAGCGCCCTACTAGGAGGAAACCAGTCACTCAGGATGACTTTGATGGCCCTTGCCTGCTGCATGATGGAGCTCACAAAGCCAGGGAATGTTTCAAGCTGAAAAATTTTGCCCATCACGCCTTGAAGGTCTACAAAGAACGCCCCTGGATCCCCAAGGGTGGCAAAAAGGATTCAGATAAGGATAACCAAGACGAGGACAAGGAGGACTTCCAAGACCCCGAACACGAGGTCAATTACATCCATGGCTGATCTATGGCCGACTCGAAGCGCCAGCAGAAGATCCTCTACAGAGAGGTCCACTCGGTCTCACCAGTGGTACCTCAATATCTGCGATGGTTAGAGGTTCCAATTACTTTTGATCGGTCCGACCATCCGGATCACATCCCTAGGCCTGGGAAATATCCCTTAGTGTTAACGCTGACTGTTAACCGAGTCCGGCTAAATCGGGTACTGATAGATGGTGGTAGCAGTCTGGACATCCTTTTTGTGAAAACCTTCAAGGAGCTTGGCATACCATTGACGGACCTTAAGCCGAGTCGGTCGCCGTTTCATGGTGTGATCCCGGGCATGCAAATAGTCCCTCTAGGACAAATCACTTTGCCCGTGACTTTCGGCACTCGGGAAAACTACGGGACGGAGCGAATTACCTTCGATGTTGCCGACCTAGACTCTACGTATCATGCCATTATAGGGCGGCCAGCTATCGCTAAATTCATGGCAGTACCTCATTATCCTTATATGATGATGAAGCTGCCAGGACCAAACGGTGTCATATCAATCCACTCGGATGTGCGGACCTCATACGACTGCGATAATGGCAGTTGTGAGTTGACCGAGAAGATAGTAGCAGCATCGGAGTTGGCCGAGCTGAAAGAAGCAATTGCAACAACGGAGGAGGCCATGCTTGACCCTGCTCCAAGGAAAGCGCTGAAGACGGTGGTACAGGCAGACACTGTGGATTCCAAGAAGATTAGCCTAGACGACAATGATGTATCCAAGACCACCAATATTGGGGTCAATTTAGGAGATAAATAGGAAAGCGCACTCATCCTTTTTGCTTAGAAATAATAAAGATATATTTGCATGGAAACCCTCTGACATGCCAGGTGTTCCAAGGGAAAAGGCTGAGCATAAACTTCACGTTCGCAAAAATGCCAAGCCAGTAAGGCAACGGCTTAGACGATTCTCGCAAGACCGAAAGGATGCGATTAGGAAAGAAATTGGCCGACCACTGGCAGTCGGTTTTATCAAAGAAGTTTTCCACCCCGACTAGTTGGCTAACCCAGTTCTGGTGCAGAAGAAGAATAAGGAGTGGCGGATGTGTGTGGATTACACCGGCCTTAACCAAGCTTGTCCGAAATATCCGTTCACTCTCCCACGAATTGATCAAGTGGTCGATTTGATGGCTGGAGGCACTCTGTTGTGCTTCTTAGATGCCTATTCAGGGTACCATCAGATTCCCATAAACCAATCCGACCAGCTTAAAACCTCGTTCATCATGCCATTCGGAGCCTTCTGTTACACAACAATGCCCTTTGGCCTGAAAAACGCTGGCGCCACCTACCAGCGGACTATGCATCAATGTTTGCACAACCAGATAGGAAGGAATGTCAAGGCTTATGTTGATGACGTGGTAGTCAAGACTCGGCTCTCCACTGACTTTGGAAATACAACATAAAGTTAAATCCAGAAAAATGCTTCTTTAGGGTCCCATCTGGAAAATTACTTGGTTTTTTGGTATCACATAGAGGGATTTAAGCTAATCTAGAAAAGGTAAATACCATATTATGAATGGGACCTCCACACTTGCAAAAAGACATTCAAAAGCTCACCGGTTGTATGGCTTCGCTTAGTCGGTTTGTATCTCGGCTCGGAGTCTGAGGCTTACCATTTTTTCGATTACTCAAGAAGCAAGGATCATTCATCTGGAATGACGACGCACATAAAGCTTTGGATGATTTTAAGGCTTGTATTATTCGTCCTCCAGTCTTAACTCCCCCGGAGCCAAAGGAACTTTTGCAGCTGTACATTTCCACAACCAAACATGTTGTCAGTACTATGCTGGCGGTGGAACAGGCGGAAGATGGCAAGGCTCAAAAGGTGCAACAACCAGTATATTTTGTCAGTGAAGTCTTATCGGAATCCAAGGTACGGTACTTCTAGCTTTAGAAGTTAATTTATGTATTATTGATGACATCTAGGAAGTTGAAGCATTACTTTGAGGATCATCCAATTGAGGTCCACACGTCGTTCGGCCTAGGTGAATTGCTTCACAACAGAGAGGCCACTGGGAAAATCGCCAAATGGGCTGTTGAGCTCAGATCTTATGATATCACCTTTAAGTCATGTGATTCGATCAAAGGTAAAGCTTTGTCAGACTTTGTTGCCGAGTGGACAGAATGTGAGTTACCTCCTGACTCACAAGAATTAGGCTATTGGAAGATGGCATTTGACGGCTCCTTACAACTGGAAGGCGTCGGAGCAGGAGTCATACTGATATCTCCTGACGGAGACAAGTTGCAGTATGTTCTTCAAATGCACTTTCGTGCCTCTAACAACGCTGCAGAGTATGAGGCGCTGCTACACGGACTTTGGATAGCTATTTCACTCGGCATCAAAAGGATATGCGTCTCTGGTGACTCAGTGCTAGTTATAAATCAAGTAACGAAGGAGTGGTGTTGTTCCCACGAAAGCATGACAGCCTACTGCACCGAAGTTCGGAAGCTCGAAGACAAGTCTGATGGCATTGAGTATAAACACATCCTGCGAAAGTACAATGAAGAGGCAGATGAACTGGCCAAACTAGGGTCTAGCAGATCTAAAATACCCGATGGAGTATTCCTTGATGATCTGCATAAGCCATCTGTACTAACCTAGCAAACTATGGAGCAGTCGACACTAAAGGTAGGGGTAGCACCGCATGTAGCTGTCATTGAGGTAGATTGGCGAACTCCCTTCATTGATTGTCTAGATCGTGATACATTACCGACTGACAAAGACGAAGCCCTCTAGATTATTCGCAAGTCGCGTTCATATCATATAGTTGACCATCACCTGTACAAGCAAAGCCCGCATGGAATACTAATGAAATGCTTGTCTCAGGATGAAGGCATAGCTATATTAGGAAACATCCACGCTGGCATTTGTGGGAATCACGCAGGCCCATTCACAATTGCAGCCAAAGCAATGAGGCAAGGGTTTTATTGGCCGACCACCGGCGCTGATGCCAAGGAAATTGTCTGAAAGTGTGAAGGTTGTCAGTTCTTCGCTCGTCAGATGCACGTACCTGCTACAGAGCTTCAAAATATACCAAAAACTTGGCCGTTTTCAGTATGGGGTTTAGACATTGTCGGACCTTTCATGAAAGCTCAAGGGGGTTTTACTCACCTTTTCGTAGCAGTGGACAAGTTTTCTAAATGGATCGAAGCAAAGCCAGTCGGTAAGATTTCGGCAAAGAAGGCCATTGAGTTTATGACTGAAATAGTCACTCGGTTTGGTGCCCCACACAAGATAATCACTGACAATGGTACTCAATTCATAGCAGAGGAGTTTAAAGAGTTTGCGGGCCGAGTCAGTTTTAAGATTGATTATGCCTCGGCCGCCCATCCACAGAGCAATGGTCAGGTTGAGAGGGCAAACGGCCTCCTGCTTTCTGGAATTAAGCCTCGTATATTTGATCTATTGGAAAAGTACGCTCGACGATGGGTTCAAGAACCAATATAAGTCGTGCCACCGGGCACTCCCCTTTTTCTCTGGTTTATGGCTCAGAAGCCATGTTACCCACCAAGATTCTTTTTTTCTCCCCCCGTGTGGCGGCGTATGACAAAAAAACCTCCAAAGACTATAGGTGTGATGACTTGTTACTGTTGGAGGAACAGCGGGATGCCACCGTAATTCGGTCGGCAAAGTACCAGCAAAGTTTGCGATGTTATCACGACAAAAACATTCATACACGGGGTTTTTCTGTCGGCGACCTTGTTTTGAAGCAAGTTCAGTCTAAGGTCGGCAAGCATAAGCTGTCGCCTCCATGGGAAGGACCTTTTATTATAAAGGAAATCACTCGGCCAGGCGCCTATCGATTGATGAATGAGGACAGATCGGACCTTCAAAGTTCCTGGAATGTTTCACAGCTACGTCGTTTTTATACTTAGTAATTATAATTTATTGTATTTCTATTATTAAATATATATACATAGTAGTCATGATATTTGATTTTGCAATTTATGATTTCTGTGAATAATTGTTGTTATTGTTTACATCATGACTCAAATTCTGATACTTGGTATCACCCTAACTCGCGCATGTTGACCAAGCGGGTTACTTAGTCCCCAGGGTTCTTGCCGTCTGTTAGGGACCAGGCAATTCTCCTAATTCGCATATGCTTGACCGAGTGAGTTCTTAGTCTCCATGGTTCATATTGATTATTGGGGACATTGTTTAGAGGGCTGACATGAGTTGTGTATTGGTTATGAGTGTTTAACACGAGCTCATATAATACATATACGAAGTAGCGTGAACCAAGAATTCATTACAATACTGGTAATGAATCTAGACCTTAGCGGTCTATCGAACATTGATTATATTATGATATCAGAGCTGTAACATAGTATTTCAAGCTCTATAGTTTTTTACAATTTAGGTAAAGGATCTAGCTCTATCTGGTCGGCTAATATGTGAGCTATTTTTTGCGCCTCAGCCACGAGAGCTTCACATTGTTCATCAGAGAAATCTTCATGGAAGCCTTCAGCTACCACATCTAACTCTATGTTGGGGATGTGGGACTTTGCAATTGCCAGAACCTGTGCGCCGGCTAGCTCTGCAACATGTCGAGCATGTTCTTTCAGTCGGCCGGGTGCCCCTTGTAGCCTGGTCAATAGGTCTCAACATCAAGGTGGTTATTCTTTAGGATATATGTATTGGGCGACCACCTCTGCATCCTTCTGAAGAGCTGCAAGAGACCACCGAAGGTTTTCATCACCCTCTATAAATTTCTTCTACAATAGCTCATAGGACCTCTTTGATCCTACAGGAGCACAATAATCATATATGTCCAGCACAATGAAATTCAATATCAAGGTATTAGTTGAATAACCATTTCCCTCTTAGGCGTTTCTCGGCTTCTATTTTCTCAGCCTCAAGGGTGGCGACTTTTTCCTTATATTCTTCTTTTTGCTTTTCAATTTTATTGAAGGATTTTTGGAATTGGTTTAGCTCATCCACAGCCTTTTTGAAGATCTTCTCAGCTTTGATAACTTCGGTTTCTAGCTTTATGTTCCTTTCTTTTTGGCTTTTTATTATTTCTTCAGCGCCTGTTAGTAACAAACATTTTAGTGCATAAATATATTCCTGTACATATAGGTATATTCATTTTTACCTTAAGCTCTTTTCTTCCACAAATTTTGTTTTTCCTGCATTGTTTTGAGATCGTCTTTTAGCTTTTCAAAATTCCTCTTGATCTCTGCCGAGTCCTGGATCTGCTTCTGTAACTCTTCATTCTCGGACTTCAAAGTTTCAAGAGCTTGGGCAGACGACTCTAGTTCTCTTATACGGCCTTCAAGACTTGCAATTTGAGCGGTCGCCTAGGCATCTTGTTTTTGTCTCAATTCCAGTGACTGTGATGCTTCTGTATGGACGAGGTTCAATGTTCATGTCATAGAGATAACGTGTGAGGTATAAGCTATATTGGTCTCATACCTTGTAGCTCAAATTGAAGTTCATCAACTTGAGATGAACGGGCTTTTAGCGCTACTGATAAGCGCCCTACTTGCAGTCTCTCTTTGGCAAGTTGTTCTTCTAAATCGACGGCTTTAGCACAATGCCTTTCGACAAGTTGTGGAAGCTTGTTCAGAGCCTGCAATGATGGCAAATTATATGTTTGAAATTTCATAACCACGAGCGGTGATTATTATTGACAAAAAGGATGGAATACCTGGAAGGAACGATAGGCTTTTTCAGTTTGTTCTTCAAAATTTTTCAAATCCGCTTGCTCTGCCGACTCACCAAATCCAGTGATGGCAAATTGGCCAATATGATATATTGATCTAGTCAGTGTTGGCTGGTCTGAGGCACCTTCTCTTACCACTCGGTGAACAGGAGTCGGCATGACATTTTTCTCCATACCGATTGGATATTCATATGTTGGCTCTGGCATAGATTCAAAAACCAGTGATGGCTCTTCGGGCTCGGTGGAGGCAGGAGTATCAGCACCGGTTGCCATCTCAGATGTATTCAGGTCTGGGATGTTGGGTGATTTCGCTTGGTTATCTTCTGGATGAGTGGATTCGGGTGCATTTTTTTCACTCGGTTTCTTTGCCGAGTGGTCTAGGACATCATCTTTGGATGACCCGGCCTGTGGTGTCTCCTGGGCTTTTTCGGGAGCTGGACTTTGTGCCAGAGCTTCTTCAAAAGACGACCGCCCGGATGACCTGCCAATTAGACAAAAATTACATATTTAACACAAATGGATAGTTAAGCTTTAAGTTATATTGATTTGTTTACCTTGAGTGGTGTTTGAATTTAATGCCTGACACTCTTGGTGGGGGGCTGGTTGGCCTTGGGGCGCCTGTCATGTCTGGTGCCGTCTCATGGGTGCCTGCCTTGCTAGCTTCACTCGGTCGATTTTTCCCTTCATCATCCATGGCTTGCCGAGTGGTGGAGGTTTTCTCTGGAGTCTTCTTCTTTGCCTCTGCTTGAAGTCTAGCTATTCTTTCAGCTAGCGATTCTTATTCATCAGAATCTTCAATATGCGCCTTGCGGCACTTGGGAGCTGATGGTTGAGTGGGAGATTTCTTTTGCGGCATTGGCGGCAGAGGGGGGTTGGACACATATACATCAAGGTTCTGCATTATATGTTACGTATTATTCATTGCTGAACATAATGCATGAAGTATTGACTTTTTAAGCACATAAGAGGATAACTTACTGAACTCCTGCCAGTCTTGGAATGATGTCCACATTTCGCACTACCTGGAGTCCAACCAAGGAGTGAAGAAAATATGTTTTCCAGCCGCAATGTTAATTCCCTTTCTGACAATGTCTCTGGCACTTCCATGGTGGGGTCTGAACCTAGTTCGAACTTCCATCTAGGAACATGACATTTTTTAATAGGCTGCACGCGGCGATATATGAAGCTTGCGACAACATGTACGCCAGTATAACCTTAGGACTTGAGATAGGCAATGTGCTCTAATATGGCATCAACTTGAGACTTTTTGTTTGGATGGGCCTTTGCTGACCATTCGAGTCGTGGCTTGGGGGCTTCGGCCGTAGTCTCTGACAAAGGTGGAGCATGGTTTCCATGGTAAAACCAGTCCACGTGCCAACCTTTGTTCGTTGATGGAAGTGGTACATCAACGTATTTGGATTTATTTCTTAGTTGGAATCCGGCCCCTCCTATAACATTATTGCTGTTTGATTTCAAGACAAACAGTTCTTTAAAGGTATCAAAATAAGGATAAATCCCCAAGAACACCTCACACAGGTGGATGAAGATAGCAATATGTAAGATGGAATTTGGATTTAGATTGACAAGATTGATGCCATAGAAGAACAGAAGACCGCAAAAGAAGTCGCAACAAGGGATCCCAAATCCATGATAGAAAAAGGAGGAGAAAACCATGATTTGGTCGACTGGAGGTGGAGGAAATTTCTGACCTATGGCCTTGATCCATTCTCCGGTCTGATGATCCTGCAACACGCCATCAATCACCAGTCTGTTGATTTTCTCTGAATCCATGGTTGACACAGGGAACTCCTTGATGGCGGCGGGGATGTCCAAAATTGGCTCTTCTTCCTCGCCCTTCTCAAGGGAAGATTACTTCTGGGATTGTGCCTTATAACTTTGGCGGGTGCGCTTCGGGGCCATTGTTCTTGTTCGAGTGCGGTGGGAAGCAGTCGCGTGGAGCTTTGGGGTGGAAATGGACTCTTGAGATCTAGGGTTTGTGGGCGTAAGAAGGCGGCGGCGGTGAAATGAGGACGAAGGGGTGCGGCTGTTTGGAGGCCCTTTTTATAAGGGCTAGATGGCCTATTGGGCCGAGGCTTTTCATAATCTGTTAAGTCCAGTTTTATTAATCGGATTGTTGCGGTTTTAGCCTTGGAAAGTGTACCTCTTGAGATTTCGTGATAAATCACTCGGATGACTGTAGCTTCAGCCTTGGAAATGGTACCTTCCAAAATTGTGAGGTAAATCACTCGGATTACTGTACCTTCAGCCTTGGAAATGGTACCTTTCGAAATTATGAGGTAAATCACTCGGATTATCTCGGCACCAATCTTGGGGGCTGCATTTCCGTGTTATATTATTATTATTGATACATCACCAATCTTGGGGGCTATGACAATTGAAATTTGTCGTTAATCATTCGGATTACGGACAATTGAGGTGGGACATTATTATGTTGTGAAGGAAGTCACTCGCCCGGGGGCTTACCGACTGATGTATGAAGACGGCGATGATATACCAAATTCCTAGAACATAAATCAGCTACATTGTTTCTATACTTAATTATTCTTTTGTATACTTATACATTATTCATGAATGAAACTTTGGTCTTTTTTATGATTTTCATTCTATATTGTCTCGATTCCTTAATTTATTTTATTAAATAATCGAGCCAGGGGACTAGTAATAATCTCCCACCTCAGTATGACCGTATTTTGGTTTTGGATTACTTTCTGACCGATTTCTTCTCTTTGAATACGGTCTTCATTTTCTTGGTCTAACGTCTGTACATTATGGTTATATACTTTATACTGCACATCAGACTACCACTACACTAAATCCAGAGCCAAAGTGCGAGAGGTCATGTGTCGATTGGTCGACTCTGCTTATTACGCGGTTACGAGTCACAACCTAAAATGTTATGGCATACCGATACAATTTGAGTTTCTCAATGACAGAAACTTATGACGTTTTTATCCATCTTTTAAAGATGATAAGCATGAAACTAGATTACATACAGGTAATATTGTTTTATTACATAGATATTGATCTCTAATATTACAGGATTTACAGCTCCTTTGAAGGAGAGGAAGATTCAGCTCGCAGCTCAACCTCAGGAGTTGTTGGAGGAGTAGGCACGGTCGGATTGATCTCTATGTTGTCGACCAAAGCTCGGGAAGTCTCCAGCATGGAATCCAAGAGCAGCTGGCATTTGTCGTCAGACAAGTCTGGGTTGAAGCCCTCCTTGATCTTGTCTAATGCCAGAGCAGGAGACCAAGATTGGCAAATTGCCGGAACCTGACTCCCGGCCTCGGTCGCCACTCGGCGAGTGTTATGAGCAATAGCCTCCGATGCATGCTCCAGCATGTGTTCCAAAGAATGGCCAGACTGCTCCACTCGGTCGGCATGAACATAGTCCATTGCCTTTCGAGCGACGAATGATAATTTTTGGTTAGTATGATCAAAAGAAAAATCAAGCAGATGTGAGAAATAATGAAGGGCTTACTGGCAAGTTTACATTGGAAGGATTTGGAGGTGCTCTTAGCCTCCTCTATCTTGACGTCACCTTCCTTCAGCTCCTTTTGCAGCCGAGTGATCTTGGCCTTCTGGTCCTCAACCGATTTGGAGAGGTTTTCCTTCTCAGCATTCAAGGCATTGACAAACCTTTGCTGATTGGAAGTTAACTTCTCTAGATCAGTGATCTTCTGACCACGAGCTAATGACAAACATTTGAACTTTTAGTGCTAGAGTGATTAGTTGATTATTTAAGCACATGTGGTGAGTGATCTTACAAGCTAAATCTGCACGGCCTTGGTCTAAGGCCATGGTCGTCTCTCTTCGGTCGGTCTATAGCTTTTCAATTTCCTTTTGTGCTTTGGCAAGCTGCTGACTGGTGACTAGTGAAACACCTGCAAAGTGTCAGTCTTACTTAAAGACTTAAAGACCAAAGAGTTTAGGACATACCAAAAGTTTCGGCTTCAAGGTATTCCACCCTAGCCTGTTTCCTCTCTATGAGAGCATATATTTTCTGTATACAAAACGGGGGTAAGCTTAAAGGCAAGATTAAGAAAAAGCAAAAGCAGAGTATTGAAGTACCTTGCTAGCTTCTCGATGTTGGTGCATAATTTCCACGTCTTCCACTTTGGGCCGACCGACCAAATCTGCAGATAATGTCGCCTTAACATTTGTCAAGAGGTGAAGGGATGACGGCAGGAGCAGGTTGAGGTGCAAGCACCAGAATGGAGGCAGGAATTGCCTTGCCAGCTAGCTTATCCACCTCGGTCGGTGTGTTTGATGATTTGCCGACCGACTTGGGCAAATCAGTCGGACAAGGAGGAGGTCCAAACCGAGTGGCTTCGTCTTGGGCACTCTGAGAATCACTCGTCCGACTACTATCAAAACAAAGATGGAAGAGATTAAAATGTGTTATGGATGGCAATAAGAGGCAAGGGGTATAAGGTTAAAGGATTAACCTAGGAGCCTTCTTGAACTTGATTCGGCACAACCTCTTCTTCGAAGAAGTCGACTGAGAATCAATCTCTTTCCTCTTCTAGGCAGAATTTCCTGCCTTGTCGGTCTAATCCATCACCCTAGTGTCACTGTGATTTCGGCTTGGGGGTTCCGACTGGCTTGAAGGTCGGTCGGAGGGAGTAGGGGTGGGATGACTAGAGTCAACAGATGGCAATTCTTCATCATTATCCTGATCCCCAATGTATTGCCGTCGGTGCCCAATGGTCTTCTTTACTAGCCGACTGGGGGGAGGCAGGGTGGTGACCGGATCAGCACGAGCGCCTGTAGAAGAGCTCGAGCCTCCAGTGTCGGTCAGCTGCGTCTTCTCGACATAATCTGGTCCCTCGGAATCGGTCGGAGGGAGCGGAGGATGGGATATATAAGTATCCAGAACCTGCACAAGAATCAAAATATCAAGCAGGGCATCAAAAAAAGAAAATAAAGGATTGCTCAAAGCAGACTGAGGCTTACTCGAGCCCGTATAGTGCCCTTGTTATACGCCTTCTTGATCAGTGAGTTATCCTGAAGGATATCCCCTTCAAACATTTTCGACAGGCGTTTCTTACGGAGTTCACCATTTGGCGGGTCAGGCACCTCCCTAGTTTTTTCATTATTGACATAGTTCCACGTCGGGTGACTCTGCAGCTTCAGGGGCTGCACTCTACGTACTATGAAGCTTTTGGCGATGGTAATTCCATCAATACCTTCAGCCTTCAAGTCGGCTATCTTCTTCAACAGAGTGACCACCTGAGGGTCGGTCGGATCGGGCTTCTCCATCCAATGCACCAGAGGAATTGCCTTGGCACCGGTGAAGTCAGCAAGAACAGGGGGAGGGTTGTCACAATAGAACCACTCATCCTTCCAGTTCTTGTTCCTGGTCTTCTGTGACATCCCAGGTGTCTCATTTCTGTTTAACAAACATGCTGAGCACAAATCATGAATTACCTAGCATGAAATGATGAAAGCCCACTTATTGAATTAATTTCCAGGTAATTAAAAACCCTACAAACCAATTTGTGAGCCAAATAAAATTTTATTATACAACTTGTGCCAAATAAATTCATAATCAGATTAGTAATATTAAAATAGAATTTTATGAATTTATTGAGCATTTTACCATATTTAGAAATGCCCCAATTAATTAATGAAAGCATAAAAACCTTTCACATTGGAGATTTAATTATAAAATAAATATAACTTTTCTGGCCAATTGGGTCCCACCATAGCACCACAAATATCTCCAAGGACCTATGTGCAAAATCCTAATTTAATTGGAGGCCCCTAGCTATTTTATTTGGAGATACCGTTGACTAGGGACCTAGTTGCAAAGATCTGAAAAGATCAGGGGGTGCAGTGAAAAATCTTCTCCTTCCTCCTCCCACTGGCGCAAAGCCCTGCCGACTCCACCGCCGGTGCACGCCACGGCCTGCCTTCACCCCTCCACCTCGAAACCGTGCGCGCGCAACAGTGCGTTAACGCCTGCACCTCTGCTCATCCGCTGTGTCCCCTCAGCCGCGAGCTTGCCCAACGACTTTCTCTTCTCCCCTCTCCTCTGCACGCCACCGGCCGACGATTTCAATTCCCGCCGCTTCTTTCGCTTGCGAACCCCGCTTAGTCCTCTCCCCTCTATGCAACTAGAAGACGCAACCGCCAGTCCCTAACCACCTCCCATCCTTTCCTCCCTCTGCTCTCTCTTCCATTTGTCCTCTTCCTTCCCCTTTCTACCATTGCCGAACCAGGCCGGAATTCGAGTGGCAGCCGCTCTCGCACTTCCCTTCACCAGGCCAAGAGCATAAACGATCGCGTCTCACCCTCTTACACCTCCCCGCACCCTGGCTTGGCCTCTTCTCGTGCTCACTGCTTGAATCGAAGGAAGAACCGAGAGTAGCTTCCGGCCGAGTGCCATTGACGCCACCGTGAAATTCCTCATCCGTGGTGAGTCTCCCCGCCCCATTCTCTTCACGTGCACGGGCAAACCAACTACGCTATTCCCTGACCTGTTTTCCCTTGGTTTCCATCACTGGAGTCGATGCCATTGCGATTCTCCCCGGCCGCCGACTCTGCTCTACCCAATCCAATGCCGCCTCACCGACGATCACTACTCTTCGACCCTCCTCGATGAACTCCGACCTCCTGCCGCTCTTCCCCACGTCACAGTGAAGCTTTGGGTGAAGACAGCGCCTATTTTGCTGCTCTCTGGTGGATTCGCGACCTCGCCAAAGCTTCGACCTCCGCCGCCTCTCGACGTGGGCACCCCTCCGGTGAGCTACCTTCCCCGCTAACCCCTCCAACCAAAGCGCCTCGGCTAGTCGTCCATTTTCCCGCCATCGCGACGAGCTTTCGCCGCCCCCAGCCGCCGTCGGCGAGCCCTCTGGCAAGCTCCAGTGTTGCTGACACGCTGACTTGGCACAGCCGACGTGGTGCCCACGTGCCTCCGACGTGGCCCCTATGTGGCACTGATGTGTCATTAGTTAAAAGCCAAAATGCCCAGAAATCCCCAAAAATTGCAAGAAACTTTGGAAAATCATAGCAAATCGAATATAAATCTAAAGGAGCCCAAATAAATTTTTTTAGACTCATCTTGAAGAGCTCTATTTTAGTAAAATGATAAATCACTGCCTCTATACATATATTTTTATCAATATATTAAACTGTCCAAACAATAAATAATTCACCAGAAATTCTAGGAGTAAAATTAAATCCTTATTTTTGGCATGCTTAGTAAATACATAATTATCTACCACCACAATTTTTGGTTTAGTAAAATATGAGTTATTTTAGGCTCTGGAATTTATTTAGTGTGTTTTCTTAAATTAATTCTAGTAATTATTCTATAAATAATTGGCCCTTGCCACTCGGCACAAAAATCACTCACATAAGCCTCTGTACACAGTAATTCACATAAGTCCAGAAACCTAAATTTATTTATTTAATTAAATTGATTGCTCATATCACTCATTTACTTAACAAACCAACTTCTCTGAAGCATATGGCTTCAAGAACATAATAATAAGTTTAATTGACATTAAAACGCGATGTGCATCATGTCACTGCATTCAACGGTATTCCGATAATGCCGTTAATCCAAATTCCATCACATAGGCAACGACAACCAGGAGCAAGAGGAGGATATTCAGAAGGACATTGATCCTCAAGAGCAAGAAATTGTAGTTGCTAGCACTAACATCAATCCAGGCAAGCCCCGGTTTACATTCGCCTTTTTAATAAAGTTTGCTAGTTTTCAATATTACTAGTGTCTGTGATGATTGTTGCATTAGGTCACAGGAGTTGATTGGAACCCACTTTGCATGATACCCAAATGACCTACGCCACTGTCATTAGAACTTTGGTAGTATCGGTACTATGTCGCTATGCTTTGTAATTGCTAGACTCGGTAGATACCATTACTAAGAAATGAACTTGACCACTGGAACGGGATCTATAAAAGAAGTTTATTTTGATGTTATGACCGGGCAGGGATGATGCATGTGTAGGTTTGCAGCAACACATGAGTGTTGACTGCGGTAGCCCTGCCTTGTCGAACCTAGGACCCGCCCGTGGTCGGCCCCTTGGTCAAGTATTGAACAGTACCAGATGCATGCAAGTCTATGGGCACTAGTAAAGTGATGTAGCGTTGGCGCGGCAATGAGGACGGTACCTAGTACAGTGGTCGTTGAACCTTCTGCTACTGGAGTGGGCGGTTCATACCGCGAAGTACTATTGGTAGAACGGCATGCCCACTCGCTGAGACTGGACCCGGACCAAGTTGTTTTCCGTCCTTGCGAAAGGTTGCCATATACGACCTTAATTGGTGTGTATGTGTCGTGTTTTCGGGTTTCCCAGCTGGTGTAAATCAATTGCAATTGCTGTCCCTCGCAGTAATGAGTACCACTTGGTCACTGAGTCGTCACGTAGTTGCACATGGTACTTGGAAATCGATTATGATGCTTATGGTTTATGTTACTATTATTGCTCTTATGTTGCCTTTACTTTATGTATTGCTTTATTACCTTATTGTTGCAACTAAAGTTACAATTCTGCTCTACCCAATTAAGTTGAGAACTAAAACTTAATATAACTAATAGGTTGCTTAGTGCGAGTCCTTTTAAACAAGCCACCTATTAGAGCCATTGCATGTCTAGGCGTCCGACTGGTAAGACTTGCTGAGTAATTAGTACTCAGGCTTTGTGCCACCATTGTTTTTCAGGTAATGAAGATCTAGAACTGCCTGTAGATGTGTTGCCCTGGGACATCCAAGTCCCTGAGGGTTGGACCGCCCACTAGGAGTCCGACTCACCGCTGTAGTATTGATGTGTGTTGCTAGAGTGATGGTTCTCCGGGCATGAACCATTACTATGTTGTATCATCGAGCTCGTAGCTTCTTATCATGATTTTCTTTTGCTGTTTTCCAAACATTATGAACTTGTAATATTCTGCTGCACTCTGATGACTTTAATGATATAATATTTAACTTAAATTCAAACCGATGTTGTATTATGAAGTGTCCACGTTATCAGCACCGTCGGGACCTCGATCCTTCGGGAAGGGGCACCACAGCTAGTATCAGAGCCGTGGTCCATGATAATACAACAAATAAATTGTATTTTCAAAAACTACGACGTCTACGGGTGAGGATACATTAGTATTGCCCATATAGATAATAGGGTGGTGACAAAGCTAATCTGGGTTATGTTTGTTTACATTATTTGCATCTATGACTTCTTCAAACGAAGGAACATGCGTGCTTAACCGACACGCGTGATATCAGTGCCTGTGCACGCCGGGGGATACGAGACACTGTTGGCTCGTGACTTATCACGGGGCGATCCTTTCCCATGGATCGCTACTAGTAGAACTGTGCGTATTTTTGTAGTTTCTTTTGAATTTGATGTAATGTTTCTGCAATGGATCTTCTGCAGGTACACTAACGCCGCTAGTATAACATTTAGAGTGACTTACGTGTTGAGTGTAGGTCGTCACCAAGTATCCGTGCCGCTAAGTGTCAGCATAGATAGGCATTGTGTTGTGAGGAACGATAGGTTAATAAAATGAAGGTTTTGCGTCATGCTCTGTGTAAAAATTTGCTTCTCTCCTTGCCCATTATAACTAAAATAAAATATGGTTCTCTCCATATTGGATCAAATGCTGAACCCTAGTGGAGGCTTGGGGGCTCAGCACGGCGAGATCTACGGTGGCCGGAAGCGAAGGCGCTAACCCTAGCTGGAAAGTTGAGGAGTTGCTGAGAACAGAGGAGGCACGAGGAAGACGAAGAGGACGTGCATGAATGCGGTGTGGATCGAGAGTCAACACGACGCTGTCTTTTATACTCCCGCTTTTTGACCTAAGGGTCCCATGGGCCGGGGTGTGCCATACAGTGATGACGATTTTTTGCTTAAGCAAAGATTAATTATGGACTTTAAAACATGATTAGGGTCTAAAACCTTGAGAAATAAAGCTCGGGGGCTTCTTTGATGAGAGGCATTTGAAACATATTTAACCATATCTATATGATTTGATGATCATGTAGCAAAGGACTTGATGGTCGTATGGGAATAAGTTCAAAGGTTATGGTATTGATTGAAGTCAATAACCAAATTGTCAAAATTGGACTTATGGATAATTAGAGTGACTAATTATTAGGGAAAGGCTATATTATGATTGATGTCTGAAGGATCGAGAAGGCGACTAGGAGGGGGGGGGGGGTGAATGGGAGCCAAATAAAATTCTCCAAGGGAACTTGGCCTATATCCCAAAAACAACCCAAGCCAACCTCCAAATTGATCACCAAGACTACACACACCAACTTGTGGTGTACTAGCCCTAGGAGTACCAAATTGGAATATAGGGTACCAAACAATATGGGTTGAGTGAAGAAAAAGTTTAAGGAGAACTGGAGAAGTTTTTTTCCTTATTTGCCATATGTCAATCCTTAGCACACAAAAAATAAAGGTCTTTGCCATGTCCTTGCAATGGCACACGGCAAAGGACCTTTTTGTTGTGTGCCCGATTAAAAGCACACGGCGAAGATTGCGACACGGCAAAATTAGGATTTTCGGTAGTAATTTAACCTCGTAATAGGAGTAAGAGGTGGACGATACATCTGTGCCGTTATTAATTGAGGCAGACATGCACCTCCGCAAAATAAAAGAAAATTACAATAGCACACATATGTCATGTTGCCAGAAAAATGCTATAGCTCATTTACCAATTGAAAAGCAAATCAGATTCTAAGATTAGTCATTATATTTCTCCTTGAATTTGGCTATACATTACTCAACATTATACATTGATGGAGGCATTATTCATTTCATCATACTGACTGGTAGGGCCACACTGTAGAAACTGCCGACCTCATTCATTTACCCCCCTTTGAATGTACTAGGATACAAAAATAATAGGAATTGAGACAATATGCTTTTGATTGGAATCTTTCAAACAGCTGAAAGGTAGGAAACATGATTAATTAAACTTACTCTTAAATCCAAAGGGAAGTTATATCAATTCCTGCATTCTGCCTTCCTGACTAAAAAATGGAAAAACTTTCTACCTTTCATTTTTTTTACGACATACGTTGAAGTTCTACTCAGGTCTCAAGGACAGGTGGGACGATGTTTCGCAGTTCCATTTTCAGTGTGTTAATCATGCTAGTATGAGAGAAGGCGCCTATCAGGGGCGCACTCTCATTTCTGCCATCACTCCACTCTCGGACGAGGTTCTACTGACTTAAGTTACTCACGCTGATGAGTGGGGCAGTGGCTGCGCACGGCCCAGGTGCAGTGACCCACTGCCCGGTGCCTTAAGTTAGCAGATCCGATTCTCTCTCTCCTGCTTCTCATCTTCTTTGCCGTGCTCAAACCACCTCAGCCCTCGCTCGCCGCTCGCCACACACAAATACCATAGTGCCCATGGGGGACTCGAGGGAGCTTGCTGGCAACCGCAACCTCCGTACCCCTCTCCTCCCAGAGTCTACGGTATGTTTCTGCCCATGTTCCGTGATTTCTGTATAATTTTAGGGTTTTTTGCTATTCATCGACTCTTTACAGACCGGTGGTTCGTCTTCTTCCATGGCTATAGCACGCCACAACGAACGTCTCGGTGGCATGGAAGGAGGAGGAGGTCGTCCCGGTGGCGGCAGAAGAGGAGGAGGTGGCGCCACCAGAGGTTGTCAAGGCGACTGTCGGCAACGATGATAGTGACGAAGGGTACAATGACAGCAGCGACTCCATTGACTACTACCACTCCCCCGATGGCGACATGCACGTCATGTACCCGATGGATTATTCCTCCGGCAACACCTTGTACTCATGCCCGGTTTGCCAAGATAGGGAGTTCAACTACAAGGAGGAGGTTCCGGTGCACGCGTTACGGTTATTCCGCGATAACGTTGGGGTGTCCGACTACTTTGAGAGGCACCGTTAGATTGCTCGGGCCACGGGATAAGAGTCTGCCTTCAAGAAGAGATCGACTTCCTCCTAGATCATTGTCACCACCTGAGAAATCATGTGGATATGTGCCATGGTTTGCTATATTTGTGATGAGTAATTGACTTGAGTGGATTTGGTGTTTGAGTTGAAATGCGGGAATCCAGGGATTGCATGGGTTTGCATATCATGGTTATAACTAACCGGAGTTGGTGGAGATATTGGTGATATTGCAGGAGATGGGAAATGTGTTTGCTTGTCTCATGATGTGTAGGTGACTGGAGTCGACTTGGTGGTCAATGGCGAGAGGATCAGGCACAAGTAGGGGACTTAGGGCCAGACGATTGGGATGCCAGGTGAAGTCAAGGATGACCCACACCCCCGGAGAGGCAAGAAGCATGGACGGTTTCGCGGTTGAGCCTCAAAACCGTGGTGGTGATGAAGACGGCGTGTTGACCAAGTCAAGGTGAACGGGATGCCGGTGCAAGTGACAAGGGGCCCCGATGGACAGGGACTGGGAGAGACTTCCCGGTGGTTAGGATCACGGGACAAGGTGACACGCGTCAACATCGGGAAGTCGCACTTTGAGAAGCGTGCAAGGCGGTTTCCCGGTTTGGGCCTCAAAACCGGTGGCGGTAGTTCGTGGTGCACATGGTACCATCACGGAGCTTGCTTCAAGATGAAGCAAAGACGTGAAGCGTCCGATGGCATTCGGGCGATGAGAAAAATGATGGACGATTATGCCCCCAGTGGTAGGTGGGTGTGTTATGTAGGTCAAGGGTAGAGTGGTCATGTGGACAATAGACCCTAGGCCTATATAAGGAGAGGTGTGGCTAGTGGGAGAGGTGCCTCTCTTTCCATTAGCCTTGTGTTAGAACTCCATTCAAAGTGCTAGGAGAGGACTTCATGTTTTAGAGGAGAGGAAAGGGTGTGTGAGAGACATCTCTTGCTCTTCCAAATAGTGGGAGGAAGAGGGTGGATTCCTAGCCTTGTACCTATGGATCTTGTAAGCACCGTTCTATGATATGAGAAGTATTTTCGTGCTCAAGATTTCCCTCTTCACTTGAATCCTGAAATTCCCTTTTTCTTATTTTCGGAGCTATTTTCATGGTGATTTTCATCTCATCTTTGGATGAGTTTTTGGGGCGAATTTCTTGAGGAACTTGTTGCTATGATAAGCTATAACAATCCTTCATAGGTCCATGACCAAATCAAGAGCTTTAGCACCTTCAATTTGAAGGATTTCTCAAGTTTCCCCTTTTTGGTGTTCTTGGCACAAGATCTGAAATTCGTGATAAATTCTTGATCCAATTGAGTTGTTCTTCTAAGATTAGGGTCGTGATGTGAGGAGGATTCACTGGTCCAAAAATCGCATCATTTGGAGTTCATTTGGTTAGGTTTTGGAGAAGATTTGCCAAATTCCCGAAAGTTTCTGCTGTTCTGTCGGGGAGGATCGGCACTATCGACAACCTGGACCGGCACTGCCGGTGGGTCTGAACTGAAATCGGCTTGCCGATAGGGAGAGTCTGAATCCCACACCGGCACTATCAATTGCACCGATCGGCACTGCCAATCTGTTCTATCTGTAGGTTCCAGAGAGTCCCGTGTCCCGCACTGGCACTGCCGATGGGCATGACCGGCACTGCCGATGGTGCCAACCGGCACTACCGATGGCTATGGTTGGCACTGTCGATGAGAGTCTAGAATTGATCTGTTTTGAGTGCTTCTTATTTCTTTTTTCTTTCCGCTGTTTCTTTGTGGTGGTTGATCACTCCTAGGCTAGTACACCACTAGTTGGTGTGTGTAGTCTTGGTGATCGGTTCGTAGGTTGGCTTGGGTTATTTTTGGGATATAGGCCAAGTTCTCTTGGAGAATTTTGATTGGCTCCCATTCACCTCCCTCTGGTCGCCTTCTTGGTCCTTCAATTGGTATCAGAGCTGGTTTTATCGCTACTTGACGTTCACCGGCTTTATGATCCGAAGGTGACATGGAGAAGCGCACTGTTAAGCTATGGATGTTCGATGGAGAGGACTTCTCCTACTGGAAGTCACGGACCAAGTCGTATCTACTGAGTAAGGACGTGCAATTTGGGAGATTGATGAGCAGGAGTATGCTATACCACAGGACCTGAACACTGCATCTACAGGTGTCTATGCTCAAGACCGGCAGTAAATATATAGGGCTACATCAAGACCAAGAACTATGATGGTTACATAAGACGCCAAATTATACAGGTTCGGGCCATCTCAATGAGAGTAAAAACCCTACGTCCTGTGTTCTGTATTGTATTGATTATCACGAGATGTTGTGTCCCCCCCCCCTCTCTGTCTATCCCCGATAGGGGGTACCCTACCGCCTTATATATCCGGTTGGCAGGGGGCTTTAGGCAAAGTCCTAGTCGTACTTTACAAGGATTCTATATGGCAAGTCTAATCTTTCTTGTCTTGCACTCCAAGCCGAGTCAGTCGGCTTCCTTGTTGATGAAGTACCCGGTCGGTCACCGACTTAGCCTTGTATGAGGATACCCGTAAAGCAAGTATCCCACAGTAGGTGAGTTAGTTAGGTATGAGAACAACTCCAAAGCTGTCAATATTTTGCTCTCTGCACTTGGTAGGCGTAAATATGATAGGGTTGCACACCTTAACACTACTCATGCTATGTGGGTTAAGCTCTATACTTACCATGAGGGTACCAACCAAGTCAAGTCTACGCTAAAGGATTCTTACAATAGACAGTACCAAACCTTTGTACAAAAACCTGGTGAGTCACTAGATGACACCTTTCATAGGTTTGAGGCAATTGTGTGCAACTTACGGGCTTGTGGTAACCTTGTGTACAATGACAATGATAGAGCTAAGCAACTGCTGTACTCACTTGATGAAAATGTTTGGGGGGCTAAAATTGCTGCTTTAGAAGAAACTGCTGAATTCAATACCTTGAACTGTGAGCAACTGTATAGCAAGCTGAAATCTCATGAACTGTCTAGGAAATCTCGTCCTAATCTTGCTATTCTTGCTTCTATCGTGGCTTTGCTTTCTAGTTCTCAGAAGGGTGATCACAGTTGTGCTTCTTATGGAACTAACCCCTCACTTGACAAGTCTTCCTTGGAGTTTGCTTTGTCATCTCTTGTTGCAGCTTCCGATGAACAGATGGAGTGCATTCCTCATGAGGAGTTGTCCTTGCTCACAAGGAAGTTCAGGAAGTTCTACAACAACCGGAAGGAGAGAAGAGGAGGTGGTTCAAGAACCTGCTTCGAGTGCGGTGACCCGGAACACTTCATTGCTGACTGTCCCAAGAAGAAGAAGGCTGGGTACCGCAACAGCAACACTGAAGACTTCTAGCAGAAGAATAATCGCTTCTACAAGAAGGGCAAGAACTCAAAGAAGTTCGCCAAGGCCATTGCACGTGCCTACGTTGCCGCCTTGAGCGATGTCGACCTCACATCAAGCGAAGGCCTTTCAAGCCCGGAGGAGGAGGTTGAGAAGCCATGAGTCAAGAGGAAGGATGACTTCACCGGGCTTTGCTTCATGGCAAAGAACGACCACGACACCGACTCTGGATCCGACTCCAAAACAAGCAAGGTACCTTCCACTCTTGATGAGCTCTCCTCTGAACGTGATCATTTGTGTGATGTTCTGCTCTTGCCAGAAGTGCCCCAAGCTCATAGATGAGTTGGAAGTCAAAGAGCATGAGTCCAAGTTGCTTCATGAGACTCGCTCGAAAGTTCTCCCATATCCGTGTGAAGTGTGTGTCACCCTCAAGGACAAGCTAGTAATCACTAGGGAGGAAAACAAGGTCCTAGTTCAGGAAAATGACTTCTTGTTTCTAGACTCCAGAGAACCCTAGTGAGTGAGGAAAAGATTGAGAGTGATTTGGCAAGAGTGAAGGAGAGTGCTTCTAGGTCAACCTATAACTTGGGCTTGGGATTTGAGAGGTATGACAAGGAGAGTGAGAATGTGGGTAAGTTTGTTCCTAGCTCCAGCTACAAGGATGAGGAAAACACCATCAAACCCACTAACACATACTATCCACCCAATCCAAAACCCTCCTTCAACCCAAAGCAAACAGAAAAGCCAAAACCCAAACCTGCAATGCAAACCAAGCCTAATCCTAAGGGTGTCTACATTTGCATGTTTTGTGGTCGCAAGGGCCACTTGGATGAATTCTGTTATAGACGTAAGAGGATTGAGAGGAAGCAAGCTGAGTTGACTAGGGATGCTTTTTATGATGATTTTGTTGACTTTCAGCCTTGCTCTTTTTCTCGTGCCTTTTGTGGACAGGGTCATTCCTCATATGGCTTTGATTCATGAAATAGAGGTTTTGCGCAACAGCGCTTTGGCGCCCCATGTTTTCCCCATCGTGGTGAGCGTCATTCGCGTGGATTTGGCTTTCACACTAATGACTTCTATCCTCACAACCCAGGAGTTGAGTCAAGACGCTTTGATAGGCGACGTTTTTTACTAACCCCAGCACTGTGGTTCTCGTCCTACGTGTTCGACTGATAATGTGTAAAAAACTGTGATGACTACTACCGATCGTATGGTTAAGTTCTGGATTCCCAAATGCTTTTTGACTAACCCCAGCACTGAGCCATCGACTTTCCCTTCACATTCTTTGTAGGCAGCAGGTGGAGGCTTAGAGAACAAATGGTTGATGGACTCCGGGTGTTCGCGCCACATGATCGGAGATGCAAAGTGGTTCTCAAGCCTCACTCCCTTGAAGCAGCGGGAGTATGTGACCTTTGGAGATGACAAGAGAGGGAGAGTGAAGGCAAGAGGCACGGTAAAGCTTCTTGATGTTGGTTTGGAAGTGCGCTTTAAGTCGAATTCTTCTTGTGTTCTTGATTCGAATGGTTCCTTGGTTTGTGGGATTTCTCGCATTGGCAGGGTTTTTCAGGCTGATTTTGCTGGTTCTCCTGGTTCTCACAAGTGCTTGTTTGATCAATCTTCTTCTGAGCTCTGGAAATGGCATAGGAGACTGGGTCACATGAGCTTTGACTTGTTATGTCGCTTGAGTGGCCTAGGTTTGATCCGAGGATTGCCTAAGCTCAAATTTGATAAGGATTTAGTTTGTGCTCCTTGTCATTATGGGAAAATGATTGCCGCTTCTCATCCACCAATCAATTTGGTGATGACTGAACACCCTGGAGAGTTGCTTCACATGGACACAGTTGGTCCTTCTTGGGTTCGTTCGGTGGGTGGGAAGTGGTATGTTCTTGATGACTATTCTCGCTACTCTTGGGTCTACCTTCTTGAGAGCAAGGATAAAGTGTTTCATCACTTTTAGAGCTTAGCTTTGAGGTTGTTCAAGGAACTCCTTGGTGCATTACGAGCAATCCGCAGCGATAATGGCACCAAGTTCAAGAACTCCTCCTTTGATGCTTTCTGTCTTGAGCATGGTATTGAGCATCAGTTTTCAGAACCTCGTGTTCCCCAGCAGAATGGAGTGGTCGAAAGAAAGAATAGAACCCTGGTGGAGATGGCCCGGACGATGCTCGATAAGCATATGACTTCGAGGCGGTTCTGGGCTGAGGCCATTAGCACTGCTTGCTATGTTTCCAATCGGATTTTCTTGCGCTTAATTCTTAATGTGACTTCTTATGATCTGCGTTTTGGGAGAAAGCCCTCGGTTTCTCATTTATGTGCTTTTGGCTACAAGTGCTTTATTCTCAAGCGTGGCAATCTTGATAAGTTTGAGCCGAGATCTTCTTATGGCATCTTTCTTGGTTACTCTCTTCATGGTCATGCCTATAGAGTTTTGAATTTGGAAACTAACACCATCATAGAATCCTACGATGTAACCTTTGATGAATCAAACTCTTGTGCAAGGAATGTGATCGAGTCTGCATGTGACAAGGAGATGAAGGAGAGCATCTTTGTAGAAGAGGACCTACAAGGCTTTGATGATGATGACGATGAATCACTTCATCTCTCATCTGAGCTTGTTCCTGCTACTACCACAACTCCAATAGAGGGTCTAGAAGCTTCTACATCAACTTCAGCAGCTATCGAGTGAGCTCCTGCTACGGTTCAGGAGGAGGTACACTCTGAGAGAGAGGCTCCTCACCACATTCAGCGTCAACATCCACCTCAATAGATGATCGGTAATTTCTATGAGAGGACACCAAGGTCAAGGTCTGCACATCTTGCTTGCTTTACCAATTCTCTCTTTGTTGCAACCTTTGAACCCCGGGATATTGGACATGCACTATCTGATGAACATTGGGTTAGTGCCATGCATGATAAGTTGGAAAACTTTGAGAGAAACAAAGTCTGGACCCTTGTAGAGCCTCCCAAAAATGTCAATGTCATAGGAACCAAGTGGGTGTTCAAAAACAAACATTGGGAGGATGGTGAGGTTGTGAGAAACAAGGATAGGCTAGTTGCTCAAGGTTTTAGCCAAGTGGAGGGCTTAGATTATGGTAAAACCTTTGCTCCTGTTGCTCGCATAGAAGCCATTAGGATCTTGCTTGCATTTGCTGCCTCCAAGGGTATTAGACTTTATCAAATGGATTTCAAGTGTGCTTTCCTAAATGGTTTCATAGAGGAAGAAGTGTATGTGAGGCAACCCCTAGCTTTGAGCACCACAAATACCCAAACCGTGTGTACAAGCTTCAGAAGGCTTTGTACGGGCTAAAGCAAGCACCTAGGGCATGGTATGTTAGGCTTAAGACCTTCTTGCTAGAGCATGGGTATGTCATGGGGTGTGTTGATAAAACCTTGTTCACTCTAAAGCATGGCAATGACTTTCTAATGGTTCAGATTTACGTGGATGATATCATCTTTGGTGGTTCCTCTCATGCTCTTGTGTCCAGATTTCAGGAAGCTATGGAATTTGAATTTTAGATGTCGATGATGGGAGAGCTCACCTTCTTTCTTGGGCTTCAAATCAAGTAGTGCAAGCAAGGCACTTTCAGATATCAAGCCAAGTACATGAAGGATCTCATGAAGAAGTTCGACATGGTCAATGTGAAGCCGTTGTCTACACCAATGTCCACTACAACGGCTCTTGACCCTGATGAAGACTGTGAAGTGGTGGATCAAAGGGAGTACAGGAGCATGATTGGCTTCCTCTTGTACCTGACGGTGACAAGACCTGACATACACTTTGCGGTGTGTATTTGTGCTCATTTTCAAGCTTCCCCAAGGGTGACTCATCGCAAGGTTGTCAAGCGCATCTTCAGGTATCTCAAATACACCCTTGAGTTTGGTCTTTGGTACTCTGTATCTTCATCTCTTGATCTCATTAGGTATTCGGATGCGGACTTTGCTGGGTGTATAATTGATAGGAAGAGCACTTCTGGTACTTGCCATTTCTTGGGTACTTCTTTGATCTGTTTGTCTTCTCGTACGCAATCGAGTGTTGCCTAATCCACCACAGAGGCTGAGTATGTTGCTGCTGCTGCTCACAAATCCTATGGATTGTGTTTACCATGAGAGACTATGGGTTAACTTTTAAGGGTGTTCCACTCATGTGTGATAACTCCTGTGTCATATGCTTAGCCAAAAACCCAGTCCAACATGGTAAGGTCAAACACATCAATGTGCGATTCCACTTCCTGAGAGATAATGTTGAGAAGGGGGATGTTGAGCTCAAATACATTGATACCAAAAATCAACTAGCTGATATCCTCACCAAGCCCCTAGATGCTTCTAGACATGCTTTTCTTCGGGGGGAACTTGGTGTGTGTCATCCTTATGGCATCATTTGAGGGGGAGTTGGTGTTCACTTGTATATGTGTATCTTACCATTTTTTCATTGCATCTTACATGTAATATATTCATTTGTAGATGATCTTTGATTCTTATGCTTTGTTGTATTTCTCTTTGCTATGATTGAGCTTGAGCTACGTTGTGTGGATATGATGGTAATCTCTCATGCTTAGATTTTCTAGATGGCCTGTTATAAACTCATGTGAGCAACTTGCTAATCTTAAAGGTAAACTAAGCTTCTTGTGAGCCTTATGAACTAATCTTCCTAGAACTTGCTCACCATGTGTGTAATTGCTTTTATCCCTGTTGAAACTTGCATTGAGGCTAGTCTAGAGGATGTCTTGGCTTTACAGCTTGTGTTTGTGAAATGGAAGGCTTTGCAAATGTTTAGCTCATGACGAAACATTGTGGGAACGTGTGTTCCTTTTGCTGCAAAGGCATGCTCTTTTGTCTTGTGCATAATCTAAAAAATCTGCTATGTTCTTTGATCAAGAACTAATCAATAATGCTAAATCCAAACATTGTGACTTGAAGCCTCGGGGTGTTTGCCATAGCCAGTCATGCGACCCTCCACATGGATAAGAGGACACATGAGGATAAACAATAATCACTTGATCAACTGAGCCTCTGTTTCATATGTGAGCGTTTGTAGAGCTCACTTTTTGTGAATGCTTGTTGCCCTAGTTGAGATTGAGACTGGCTAGTATCCTTTTGATTCACTTGGTGCTTGTTTTGCCTTGGATGGGAGTACTTACACATGTGGTGACAATTTTGCTCATGATAAGCAACTTTGGTTCTATCTAAGCTAGTCAATCATTCCGCTTAGCTTGTATAGCTCATGGTGTTTATGCCTTGCTATCTATTTTTGATCTTTGCATGATTGGGACCAATTGCTTTTACACTTCATGGCACTATGGTTATGGTTAGCAAAGTTAAATGCTTGTTTGCATAATTGTTGAAGCTCCTTAGGTTTGCATTTTCATGCATTGCATGTTTGCTTGTTCTTTTGCCTCTTTGATGAGTTCATTGCCAGAGGGGGAGAAAATTTTGGGTTCATGCACAAATAATGCTAAGAAACTTGTATGATCCATTTTGCACTACATGAGACCTACCACAACTTGAGGGGGAGCATATCATGATCTTGAGCGTTTTCTTGCGCTTTTCACATTCTTTGCGTCTCAAGTAGCTTTCTTTGCCAACTCTTGGTTTTGTGATCCCTAGTTGCTAGATGGCTTATTTTCACCTTTTCTTTGGGATTGGCCATTTGGATGTGCTTATTTGGCTTCGCATTTCAATCTCTAATATTTGTGCATTTGAGGTTGTCAATATACTCATCAAGGGGGAGATTGAGAAACCATGTGGATATGTGCCATGGTTTGCTATATTTGTGATGAGTAATTGACTTGAGCAGATTTGGTGTTTGAGTTGAAATGCGGGAATCCAGGGATTGCATGGGTTTGCATGTCATGGTTATGACTAACCGGAGATGGTGGAGATATTGGTGATATTGCAGGAGATGGGAAATGTGTTTGCTTGTCTCATGATGTGTGGATCACTAGAGTCGACTTGGCGGTCAACGGCGAGAGGATCGGGCACAAGTAGGGGACTTGGGGCCAGACGATCGGGATGCCGGGTGAAGTCAAGGGTGATCCACACCATACACGTGGAGAGGCAAGAAGCACGGACGATTTCGCGGTTGAGTCTCAAAACCATGGTGGTGATGAAGATGGCGTGTTGACCAAGTGAAGGCGAACGGGATGCCGGTGCAAGTGACAAGGGGGCCCAATGGACAGGGACTGGGAGAGACTTGCCGGTGGTCAGGATCGCAGGACAAGGTGACACGTGTCGACATCGAGAAGTCGTGCTTTGAGAAGCGTGCAAGGCGGTTTCCCAATTTGGGCCTCAAAACCGGTGGTGGTGGTTGGTGGTGCACAAGGCACCATCATGGAGCTTGCTTTGAGATGAAGCAAAGACGTGAAGCGTCCGATGGCATTCGGGCGATGAGGAAAAAGATGGACGGTTATGCCCCCGGTTGTAGGTGGGTGTGTTATGTAGGTCAAGGGTAGAGTGGTCATGTGGACAATAGACCCTGGGCCCATATAAGGAGAGGTGTGGCTAGTGGGAGAGGTGGCTCTCTTTCCATTAGCCTTGTGTTAGGACTCTATTCAAAGTGCTAGGAGAGGACTTCATGTTTTAGAGGAGAGGAAAGGGTGTGTGAGAGACATCTCTTGCTCTTCCAAATAGTGGGAGGAAGAGGGTGGCTTCCTAGCCTTGTACCTATGGATCTTGTAAGCACCGTTCTATGATATGAGAAGTATTTTTGTACTCAAGATTTCTCTCTTGACTTGAATCCTGAAATTCCCTTTTTCTTATTTTTGGAGCTATTTTTGTGGTGATTTTTGATCTCATCTTTGGACTAGTTTTTGGGGCGAATTTCTTGAGTAACTTGTTGCTATGATAAGCTAGAACAATCCTTCATAGGTCCATGACCAAATCAAGAGCTCTAGCATCTTCAATTAGAAGGATTTCTAAAGTTTCCCCTTTTTGGTGTTCTTGGCGCAAGATCTGAAATTTGTGATGATTTCTTGAGACAATTGAGTTGATCTTCTAAGATTAGGGTCGTGATGTGATGAGGATTCACTGGTCTAAAAATCGCATCATTTGGAGTTCATTTGGTTAGGTTTTGGAGAAGATTTGTCAAATTCCCAAAAGTTTCTGATGTTCTGTCGGGGACGATCAGCATTGCCGACGACCTAGACCGGCACTGCCGGTGGGTCTAAACTCAAATCTGCTTGCCGATAGGGAGAGTCTGAACCCCACACCAGCACTGCCGATTGCGCCGACCGGCACTGCCGATCTGTTATGTCTGTAGGTTCCAGAGAGTCCTGTGTCCCCCACCTGCACTGCTGATGGGCATGATCGGCACTGCCGATGAGAGTGTAGCATTGATCTGTTTTGGGTGCTTCTTGTTTCTTTTTTTCTTTCTGCTGTGTTTCTTTGTGGTGGTTGATCACTCCTAGGGCTAGTACACCACTAGTTGGTGTGTGTAGTCTTGGTGATCGGTTCGGAGGTTGGCTTGGGTTATTTTTGGGATATAGGCCAAGTTCTCTTGGAGAATTTTGATTGGCTCCCATTCACCCCCCTCTGGTCGCCTTCTCAGTCCTTCACCACCGTGGTTTGGTCATCCAGCTCATAGTCATTAACTACTAGTACTACTTTGATGCTTTTGTTTTTTGTTTCTTTCTTTCCGTGTGCTAATGATGAACAGGGGTATATCGATGCATGTCGATCTTCATCTATGTATATCCAGTGGTGATGAACTAGCCAATGCTATTTTGTGAATGTATATATATTATTAGGTCATATATGTGTCTTGATCGATTTTCGATCACCATCATCGCCTAAAAAGACGCTAGTTAGTCTGACATACTACAATATCCTTTTTCTTCAGAATAATCCATCATAATTTCAAAATCACAAAGTGGCATTCATTACATAAGTCACCTTGACACTAGATAAGATCATTCATACATGGCTAAAAGTTGATTATTTGTTACTCTTGTACACAGTGTCCATCACCTTTTTCTTCAGAATAATCTGAAGATCCTCTGCCCTAGCCATGATCTGAAGTTTTACAAGATGCATAGTTAAAAATAAGTATAATATAGCATGCTGAACTATATCAGTGTTTGTAATCAACAGGGAAGGACCATCACCTCCTTGCAAGACAACACCTCGTGAGGTCTAACATCGTGGCTTTCATTAGTGAATGTAAACTTGATGTGCATTTTTTCCAACCTGAGGTCACATTGGACTTCATGTCCTGGTGGCACATTGGCAACACAAACAAGATCAAAGATCACTTCTTTTGATTTCTTCTTCCTTTTGTTTTCAAATCCTGGTGGCACATCGAGAAAATTGGGCTTGAGGACCTATAATAAAGAGATTGATGAGATGAGATAATCATGATTTTCTAATGGATAGCATGACTAACATATTAATCAAGTGAAGTAGAGGGTACTCATAGATCGATACATATAGCATATATAAACCAACTAAGAGCATCTCCAAGATCTCTTCTATATTATTCTTTATCTATAAATTTGAAGATTTTCAACAAAAAATGCCATCCAACAAGTGTCCTATATGTGTTTCTATTTTTCCCGATAGCTAAAATACTCCTCTCAATAGTTGTTTTTAACCAGTCATGGAAGCTTGCTATATGGCCGTAACTACCGCATGCAAGGGAGGAAAACCTGTGCATGCAAAGGAGAAAAATAGAATTGCTGACATCATTGCATGCAACTTTAATTTTAAAGCTAAAAAATTTGATAACTCTCAAATCAAACGTCAAGTCCGAAAACAATTTCACCAATGTATTCCTAGTGATGAAAGCTTCCAAACTAGACCCAACTTGCCAATATTTTAACAATTTTTAAATATAGATATAAGAAGTTTTAAAGAGTCTGTTGGATTACTTCATTATTTTAGAGGATATTTTATTTTATAGAGCGGCTATAATAAGAATTTAGCACATTTCTAATGAATCTGAAAGTGCATTAATCAATCAATCTAATTACTTTAATAGATTAATCAAGTGAAGCACATAGGAGTAGTACGTAGTACGCACGGACGGATTCGTGGCAATGGCTGATGCAGAGGCTGTTGTTGTTCCCTTCCCTTTCTTCCTAGTGGTCACACTGGCTAAGACAGAGGCTTCTGCAAGGTCCATCCCTTTGTCCATGGCATTCGAGGCGCGCAGTGTCTCAGGCTGAGGCAGAGGCATGTTGCGGTGGTCGAAGCTGAGGTTGAACGGGATGAGGGCCGAGGAGTCGCGGGTGTCTGACGGAGAAGCAGCGGTTACTGCGCTACGCGAGAAGCGCCCGCATGCGTCGCACATCTGGTGACGCGACTGGAACCTTCCGTGTTTAGGCTTAACTACTCATGTCATGGGATATTTCTTCCCCTACAACTACTTCATCCAGCTTAAATAATCTAAAAAACAAACACCACATTCAGATTAATTAATCCAGCTAAAATAATGCAGATTAAATAATCTAGTGATATAATCCAGATAAATTAATCTGGTGAGAAAACAAACAGGCCCTAACACTCGCATGCCCACCCTCAGATCCGAAAGATGCATTTATTTTTTTGCATCTGTTTTTGGCATTTTTTTCCTTTGCCCCCCCCCCCCCCCCCCCCCCCCCCAAACCAACCCGATAGCATTTGGCCCAACCTAGAGCTTGGGCCTAGCTCAAGCTCTATTGCCAATTAAAGATTCATAATGCTCCTGAAAGTTTCTAAAATTGCTCACATAGATTATAGTCAAAATCTCGATTACTTTTGAATTTGTCATATTACATAATTTGTTCTCTGTTTTGTAATTAGCAGGTTCCTACCAATGAAACCAACATTGCATTAGCGACCACTGAAGGCATAATTGCAGAGGAGACCAATGAAGGGAGAAATAGGATCACTGAAGGCATAATTGCAGAGGAGACTAATGAAGTGACGAACAATGTAATATGCTGTAATACAACAAAACCTGAAGCTAGGAACACTGAGAACAACATTGATGCAACACCAGTGTATAACATTCGAACACTCGAGCTGAAGTAGGTAATGGTTTTGAACAAGTATAGCAATCATGATGATGTGATGCTTGGATTATAGCTAACAATATTCCAACATCTTTATACCAGATTGAGACAAGAAGCATTATCACAACACAAAAAGAAAATGTTTCAGCTCGCAAACCAAAACCTACCAAGCCGTCCAAGAATTTGGCGAAGGAATATCGTGATCATGAGCCATCAAAAAATTTTATATCTCGAAATGAGCCGATAGTTCTAAGTAGAACACGAGGAGGCAAAAGGAATCAGCATGCATGTAAGCAACCTTAGTGTCTCCCTTCACTGTTATCATTTCGGCATGCAAAAATTTCTATGGATACAATCACAGTTCTGGATTTGAATGGGTTGTATGAGTGAATACTGGATTAATGTAACTAATAATATTGGATTTCTATGGATACAATCACATCAATAATATTGGATTGATATATGCTATTCATTTCATTGCAATACACTGAACGCAGATTGCAAAGGCTGATATATTGATGTGATACCCTCTATCTATAGAACCGTGGAGGAGGTTGTTGCAGTTTGGGTCAGATATCGCGACGACCACCTGTGTGGCAATTGCGGCATTCACTACACCTCAAGAGCGTTGCAATATTACGTATTTGCAACTATGCTACGTTGATGCAATAGTGTAAGGTTCATGACTATTGAGGTCACCCCAAGGATGTTTTGGTGATGAATGATGAACATGAAATGTGACTAATGTCTACACGAGTACTGTTCGTGTAGGAAACCTTTTCTACCTTATGATGATTGTCGTGTCCTTGGCAATTGATGACAATGACCACAAGCATGGAGGCTTGTGAACTTGATGGAGTCCAAGGGTTGATGAAGATGGATCAAAGCGGAGAACAAGATATGGTGCAAGTGTTTGGTACACTTGTCTAGTTGATAGGGCTTTGAGTCCATAGGAAAAACTGGACTATCAAGGGGGTCTAGGTCATTCTCTTAGGTCATGTCTAGTCGATGATGTGCAAGGTTGCTCGGTGCAATCACAGGCACTAGTTGACAGTGGAGAAGCCAAGGAGCTGTTCGAAGAAGCTAGGAAACAAGGTCAAGCGAGGACGACAAGTTTTAGCTTCTGGACATAGAAACTAGATAGAGGGGTCAGAGTGACCGGACTGTGCGGTCACTATGGGGAGTTGTCTGGGACTTCTAGCGAGGAGCAAGGAAACTATCTATGCTAGAAGCCTGTACAGACCATACTTGTGCTTTGTCCAGCGGTGATGCACACCGTGTCTTCACTCCATGAGTGATTGCGGGCTCGTGGGCGAGAACTCCACTTGGTAGCGGGAGGGACCGGAACTCCGGCGGGAGTGGTCCAATGAGGAGTAGGGGAAGGCGTCATCCTTCCGAGACCTCGGGAAAAAATCATGAGCCATCTCTTACTCTACTCCTTACTTTGATGCATTACTTTCCGCATTTACATATTGTGCTATTCATGCTTGTGTGCTTGTCTTACACTAGTTGATTACCTTGTAGACTTGCATGAATAGGCTCCATGCTTGCTAGTAGTGTTTGAGCTTCCGTATTTGATCACTAGCTTGTTTAGGAGTTGCATTGCCTTTTACTGGTCCACTAGTATGCTTAGGTTGTTGTTCCTTTCATAGGTTCATTATCTTGCTAGTGTATTCACCTCTAGATTTGTGTAGGAATTGATTTCAGTGGTCGGTTTAAAGAATTGGCAAATTTGGTACATAGTGTGAGTTCCTGATTCACTCCCCCCCCCCCCTCTCGGTCACTCGGTCCTTTCACGTGGTATCAGCACCAAGTGCTCATTATAAGCCTTAACCACCTTGAGTAGTAACCGCATTGAGTTGGGATGTCATCCCATTTGGGGTCGGGTCATGGCTCGTGGAAGGATCGCTTTAAAAGCCATATTCCAGATGAGTTGATGGATACTCTTGTGGACTTTGCCAATGCCTTTACCGATGATCATGTGTATGATGATTGTGATGATTGTGTGGATGTGCCCTGTTCTAGTGACTGCATAGATTCTTCTAGCAATGACTTGATAGGTTGCTCTACTAGTGTGCCTAATATGATTATTGATAATGATGTGTCTCTTGATCTTGCTTGCTCTAGTAGCATGACTAGTATTGATGATGTTTGTGAGCCTCCTATGATCATGCTAGTAGTTCTCTTATTGAGGAGTTCTTTGCTTTTCACACTAATGACAATGAGGAATTACTTGACTCTCTCATTCGCTTGCGAGGTATTATGGACAGGATTGGGGCAACTTCTTTGGCGCTTTCCAAGATTGTGATAGTTGAGAAGATCCTCTCCTTGCTTCCGAGTAGCAAGCTCTTCTACATCAATCTTGACCTTCTCATGGAGAAGAGTCTCTCCATCGAGGATGTGATTGAGCTGCTCTTCAACGATGAGCAGATCACCACAAGCATGGTGTGGAAGAAGACATCCAAGACAAACCATGAAGCATCTTCAAGCAAAGGGAAAGAAGTAGCTTCAAGCTCAAACTTGTTTGATCCCTCAACAAGACTGTCTTGCAATAGCTTCTACAACCCCTTTGGAGCAAAACATTCACCAAGTTCTTCATTGGGCACTTCGTCAAGCTCTACCTCAAGTGTCATTCCACGTTCTACTCCAAGCACCTGGGGTGGACCTAGCATTGTCGTAGGGGGAGCACCAAGAATAATGCTCACTCGATCATCTTTGGCATCTTCGTCGAGCTCACCACTATAGCTCTGACTCCACCACCTCCTCAACCTCCTCCACCACAAGATCACCTTTGGCATCTTCGTCGAGCTCACCAACAGGATCTCTTCTTTGAACTCAGTGAATTTGTGAGATATCCGAATGATGACCTTTGTGAGAATTTATTGAGCATCTATGATCTTGTGTGTAGGATAAACTCCTTTAAAGGACTTCGCAAGATTGCACCATATGAAGTGATTGACAAGCTCCTCCAACAAATCACAACTCCTAAGAGGGGTTTCTTACTTGAGGAGGTAGTCAACAGGATACATGAGCTCTCAATTGAGAGAGCAATGGAGATGATACTAGTGCTCCATTCACAAGTGGGGCATGTGCTTGAGCACATTAATGGACTCTATGATCCTCCCCATTACTACATCAACCTTGACAATGTGCACATAGGGGATGGTCATGGACATTGGAGGTATCATGCTCCTCACTATCCTATCAGGAGAAGACTTCAGGATGGGATTGCAAGAATCCCTATCTATGAGGATGGTCTTATTGCTCGACACAATGAGGTTGGTACTAGCCAATCTAGTAATGCTTTAGATACTAACCCTTCTTCCTCTAGTGCTTGTCTTATGACTACCACTAGGGTCAACTACAAGAGTGGAGGTACTCATTGGATTCTTGATAGTGGGTGCACTCAACATATGACCGGGAAGCCAACCATGTTCACCACTATTGATGAAGACAGAGACACTGAGAAGGTGACTTCTGGGGATAACTCAAAGAGGAGAGTTAGAGGCTCGGGCAAGGTGGCCATCACAAATGACCTCCATCTCTCCAAGGTCTTTCTTGTGGAAACCCTCAACTTCAACCTTCTGTCTATTGGTCAACTCTATGACATGGGTTTCAAGTGTACATTTGATAAAGATGGTGCAACGATTGAGAATGCTAAGAGAGGGCTAGTATTTCATGGAATAAGGCATGGGAATTTGTATGTCATGGACTTCAAATCAAGCAATATGCCACCAAGCAATTGCCTATTCACTAAGGCATCCAAGGGATGGTTGTGGCATAGAAGGCTGGCACATGTTGGAATGAATCAGCTCAAGAAGATTGTCAAGAGAAATCTAATTGAAGGAATCAAGGATGTGACCTTTCAGAAGGACAGACTGTGCAGCGCTTGTCAGGCAGGAAAACAAGTTGCATCTTCACATCCCACCAAGTCATTCATGTCTACATCTCGTCCTCTAGAGCTCTTGCATATGGACTTGTTTGGGCCAACATATTACAAGAGTCTGGGAGGCAATCTCTATTGCTTGGTAATTGTTGGTGACTTCATTAGATATACTTGGACCTTCTTTCTTGTGGACAAATCTCAAGCCAGTGGTATCTTTAGAAAGTTTGCAAAGAGAGCAAAGAATGAATTCAATGCTAGCATTGTGAAGATAAGGAGTGATAATGGGACTAAGTTCAAGAACACCACAGTCGAGGAATATTGTGACAAGAACGGGATCAAACATGAATTCTCCGCTATGTATACTCCCGAGCAAAATGGAGTAGTGGAGAGGAAGAACAAGACGCTCATCACTCTTGCTCGTGACATATCGGATGAGTATGGAACTCATGAGAGGTTTTGGGTGGAGGCAATCAACACGGCTTGCTATACCTCCAACTGTGTCTATCTCCATCGGTTGTTGAAGAAGGCGCCATATGAGCTTTTGGTGTGATGTAGATATGGCCTGATCTTCTGAGAGGTAACGGAATAAACTCAAATTTGGGGAACTCAGTGTCGACGACCCAGCTTGAATCAGACACGATCTAACCCCGCAACCATTACACCAAGTACAACTTGATTGTTAGCGAAATCAAGAACACAAGCAAGAGAGGATAAACACGCAATCTGAAATTACAAATATGGATGAAGTGAATCACAAGAAAAGGTTCAAGCTCTAAACACAAAAGTACTAATCACCACAGTGGTGTAGAACAAGAACAGGGGCCCTGGATTACTGTAAAAGGACTTGTCGCTACAGTTACAATAATTCGATCAAGTTTCTCTCAAGAAAACTGAACTAAACAAAACCCAAAACTAAAAGACGGTGGCTACTGAGTTTATGCAGGAACCAGGGGCTTCCTAGGGTTGGGGCGACCAGGGGGGCGCCCACAACATGGGCTTAAGGCCCGACACGATACATGGCCAAGTTGGCCCAAAATAGGTGGCGTAGCACCTTGACATGGTCACACAGCATGACTCACGACCCTTCTGGAGCTAGGACCAGAAACAACACGACGGCGTCATCGTCCCCTTTCTGACGCATCAAAGAACGCCTCGTTTGGATGTTGGATGTGGGAGATATCATCAAAACCGTGAAGGGGTGTTTGCTGAATCCGAGACGAACGCGGCGACCGAGTTGGTGATGACTTGTAACTTGGGGAAGACCATGATATGTGCATATCCAGCATGGTGATGTCCTCATCATCCTCCCCTTTTTGAATTGAAGTCACCCTCGACTCCATCCCATCATCAATCTCCTACAAAAGGTTCATACCAGCAGAATGCAAAGTACAAGACACATGATCATTGATAGAAGATATATCACGACAAAGCATAGTATAGCAAGGTGCATCATGATCATCACAAAGTTCAGCAATAGTAGATGTCATAGCAAGAAAAGCACCTCCCTTTAACTGAATAGGCTTATGTTTAACATCAGAAAGTTGTTTGTTATCTTGTTTATTCTTAGTATTTTTAGCAAGCAGTTTAAAATGATTTCTAATATCAGCAGGCAATAACGAACGCAAAGTAATATTCCTGTCCTTATGCATGAAAGTATATGTATTAGTTCTACCATGGTGGGGAGCATCCGTATCATATTCCCATGGACGGCCTAATAAAAGCGAACATGCTTCCATAGGTCGACATGAAAATCAGCATAGTCATGATAAGAACCGACTGAAAAGTGTATGCGTGTTGACCGAGTCACCTGTGCCGTACCACTATTGTTGAACCATTTGATGTGGTAGGGCTGATGTAGTGCATGCGTGGTCAAGCCAAGTTTGCTTACCAAATCAGAACTTACCAAGTTGTTACAACTCCTAGTATCAATGATGGTGAGAACACGGCGGTCCGCGATAATGAGGTATATGTAGAATAAATTGTTGCGATATTGTTCGTCCTCTTGTCCCACCTGAGTGGTCAACACACATTGTACAATGAGGCTAGGAAAACCCACGGTGGCAGCAATGGAATCAATGGTGGTAGTCTCCTGCTCCTCCTTCATTGAATCTGCAACAAGGTTAGGCAGACGAGCAAATTCATCTTCAACATCACTACAACTTTCATACCAATCAGCAGTAGCGATGAAAGCATGACGACTAGTGCAATCCTTCATGACATGCCCAATGCCCTTGCAGCGGTGGCAAATAATGGTGGTGGAGGAGCCACTCCTAGCACCGGAAGTAGCAACCTTCTTCTAGTGTTGGTGCTGCACACTAGATGATTGCGCTTCAGAAGCAGGTGCAAGTGGAAGAGTTGTTGCTGGTGGCTTAGCAACATGACTCTTCAAGTTCTCTACTCCAGTGTGCTGCTGGATAGATAGCTCAGTACTGGACTTGCAAGATTGTTGTGGAAGGCGTTCCTGTACTTCTCGTTCAGCCTTAAGAGCAATATGATACAATTGGCTGAACCTATGCCACTCTTTATAGTCAACAATATTCTAGATATCACGGTTCAAACCACCAAAAAATCTAGCACTAGTCCCAATATCATCTTCATGTATATCACAACATGCTAAACCAATAAGCAATTCCTGATAATATTCCTCTACTGTTTTACTACCTTGTGTTAAAGATTGTAATTTCAAATGTAAATCATGTTGGTAATAAGGAGGAACAAAACGAGATTTCAT
This sequence comes from Eleusine coracana subsp. coracana, assembly GCA_032690845.1. Classification (NCBI taxonomy): domain Eukaryota; kingdom Viridiplantae; phylum Streptophyta; class Magnoliopsida; order Poales; family Poaceae; genus Eleusine; species Eleusine coracana. The sequence continues at coordinate 37,914,005 of CM064430.1, read as the reverse complement.
GCGTTGTTTCAAAACAGGCCAAGTGTTGGGTATAGCAGCATTATTATTGCAAAGATCATTCCACCAAAATAGAGTAAAACTCGTAAACTCACTAATAGCAAGTCTAACTCTATGCTCAGCAGGAACTAAATGAGAATTAAATTTCTGTTCAATAGCAAGTTCCCAATCTAAGTATGCTTGGATCAGCACTACCAGCAAAAGGAGAAATGTTAAATTTTGGCTTAACAAAAGTATCATTATTATCACAATTGTTATTACCTCCCATACCATGTCGATTACGGCGAAGACGGTCTACATCATGGTCAAAATCATCATCATTAGCAGCTCGTTGAGGTGGAGGTCACTCTTCAACATCCTCAATTCGGTTGGCAACAGTGTTGATGTGGCCCATCAACTCAGCAAACTTTATTTCCATGAATGTACGCTGGTCCGCAAGAAGCTTCGTAAGCTCAACCTTGGACACGCAATCATTGAAGTCTGTAGGGGACTCCAACTCTCCAGGTGATGAGGACATCACCATGCTGGATACGCGCATATCATGGCCTTCCCCAAGTTACAAGTCGTCACCAACTCGGTCGCCGTGTTCGTCTCGGATTCAGCCGACACCCCTTCACGGTTTTGATGATATCTCCCACATCCGACGTCCAAACGAGGCGTTCTTTGATGCGTTGGAAAGAGGACGACGACGCCGTCGTTGGTTCTGGTCCTAGCTCCAGAAGGGTCGTGAGTCATAATATGTGACCATGATAAGGTGTTGTGCCACCTATTTTGGGCCAACTTGGCCATGTATCGTGTCGGGCCTTAAGGCCATGTTGTGGGTGCCCCCCCCTGGTCGCCCCCAACCCTAGGACGTCTTTGTTTCCTACATAAACTCAGTAGCCACCGTCTTTTAGTTTCGGGTTTTGTTTAGTTCAGTTTTCCAGAGAGAAACTTGATCGAATTATTGTAACTGTGGCGACAAGTCCTTTTACAGTAATCCAGGGCCCCTGTTCTTGTTCTACACCACTGTGGCGATTAGTCCTTTTGTGATCAGAGCTTGAACCTTATCTTGTGATTCACTTCATTCATATTTGCAATTTCAGATTGCGTGTTTATCCTCTCTTGCTTGTGTTCTCGATTTCGCTTGCAGAAACAATCAAGTTGTGCATAGTGTAACGGTTGCGGGGTTGAATCGTGTCTGATTCACGCCGGGTCATCGACGCCGAGTTCCCTAAATTCGAGTTTATCCCCTTACCTCTTGGAAGATCGGGCCATATCTACATCAAGTGGTATCAGATTTCCAAGTTTCCCGTGAGGTATTATCGTGTTCTTCCCTTTAGATTCATTTGTGTTCATCACCTTTTGTCCATGAAAAAGCCTACAAAAAAAAATTTCCCCACCATCCTAGACATTGTTTAGCCTTTGCATAATTTAATTTCAGAGTCCGTAGTGTTGAGTTTGTGTCCTAGTCGAGTTCAGTTGCTGGTTTGAATTTGTGTTTTGATTCGGTTTGTGTTTTGATCTCCACTGCACACCACCATCACCATCGGTTTTCTATTGGATTCATCATTGTGTCACCCACCCACCATACCCACAATCCGTTGCCAACAAAAAACCCTACCCGATTCTGTTCCCCCCCCCCCCCTCCCCCCTCAAACCCTATCTTGACATACCTTCGGTAAAACAGGCATAACTTTTCACTCGTTGCTCCGATTGGGCTGAAATTTTTACAGCAGATTCTTGACTCAAAGTTGAGGTGACCCACACTGAGCTTTTCCCTGTGTGCCCTTGTCAAAAAATCCAAAAAAAAAATGGGAAAAAATAGAAAAAAATTGTCAAGTCAAAAATAGCGCTTTTGGTGAAACTTTCAGATTTTGCCTACCCTTTGTTTTCCCTCTGTTTGAGTTGAAACTTGTTGTGGTTCCTTCCTTTGTGTTCCTCTATCATAGAAAAATAGTGAAAAAATCATACAAAAAAATCAAGATTTTGATTTGCACCCCGTCCCCCGCCCTGAAAATTCTAAGTCTGTGAAGTATGTTTTGTTCCTTGCTACCTTTTCCATTGTTCTTTGCCATTGTTCTTGCTGTCACAACTGTTTCTGAACACGATTCTTTTGCCAGCAATTAGGACACTGCTTTGGACATTTATTCAGTGCTACTATCTGTTATTAAATTGTGTTCCAGTGACATACATATTAGCCTTCCAAGCTATACATATTGCAGCACAGGTTTCTTCCTTGCAACTGTTACACCTAAGCTCAACTACAGATTGTGTTGACCTGTTTGGCTTTGGTAAGAACACTTGCAACATTGTGATATATTGCTTCTGATATTGTTTTCCACTTTCTACACCCTCTGCTGCCTGTTAGTTGATAGGGCAAATCTTTCTGTTTAGTCTTGTCTTATGCTGTTGACCATGTCAGAGAAAGGGAAAGGGACACCTGGAGAGTTGGAGTCCCCTACAGACTTCAATGATTGCGTCTCCAAGGCCGAGCTCACGAAGCTTCTTGCGGACCAGCGTACATTCATGGAAGCGAAGTTTGTCGAGTTGATGGGTCACATCAACACTGTTGTCCACCGCATTGAGGATGTTGAACGACAACCTCCACCTTAACGAGCTGCTGCTGATGATGATTTTGACCGTGATGCAGACCGTCTTCACCGTAATCGACACAGTATGGGAGGTAATAACAATCGTGGTAATACTGATACTTTTGTTAAGCCCAAATTTAACATACCACCTTTTGCCGGTAGTGCTGACCCTGAAGCATACTTAGATTGGGAACTTGCTGTTGAACAGAAATTTAATTCTCATTTAGTTCCTGCTGAGCATAGAGTTAGACTTGCTACTAGTGAGTTTACAGGTTTTGCTCTCTTTTGGTGGAATGATCTTTGCAATACTAATGCTGCTATACCTGTCACTTGGCCTGTTTTGAAGCAACGCATGAAATCTCGCTTTGTTCCTCCTTATTACCAACGTGATTTACGTTTGAAATTACAATCTTTAACACAAGGTAGTAAAACAGTAGAGGAATATTATCAGGAATTGCTTATTGGTTTAGCACGTTGTGATATACATGAAGATGATCTTGCAACTAGTGCTAGATTTTTTGGTGGTTTGAACCGTGATATCCAGAATATTGTTGACTATAAAGAGTGGAATAGGTTCAGCCAATTGTATCATATTGCTCTTAAGGCTGAACGAGAAGTACAGGATCGCCTTCCACAACAATCTTGCAGGTCCAACATTGACCAATATCTCCAACAACGCACTGTAGTAGAGAACTTGAAGAGTCATGTTGCTACGACACCAGCAACAACTTTTCCACTTGCGCCTAGTTCTACAGCGCAATCGTCTAGTGTGCAGCACCAACACCAGAAGAAGGTTACTACTTCTGGTACTAGGAGTGGCTCCTCCACCACCATAATTTGCCACCGCTGCAAGGGCATGGGACATGTCATGAAGGATTGCCCTAGTCGTCGTGCTTTCATCGCTACCGCTGATGGGTATGAAAGTTCTAGTGATGTTGAAGATGAATTTGCTCGTATGCCTAACCTTGTTGCAGATTCGACGGAGGAGCAGGAGACTACCGCCATTGATTCTATTGCTGCCACCTTTCCTAGCCTCATTGTACAGCGTGTGTTGACCACTCGGGTGGGACAATAGGAAGAACAACAATGCAACAATTTATTCTACATGTACCTCATTGTTTCGGACCGCCGTGTTCTTACCATCATTGATACTGGGAGCTGTAATAACCTTGTAAGTTCTGATTAGGTAAGCAAACTTGGCTTGACCACGCATGCACTACATCAGCCCTACCACATCAAATGGTTCAACAATAGTGGTACAGCACAGGTAACTCGGTCAGCACGCATACACTTTTCAGTAGATTCTTATCAAGACTTTGGTTATTTTCATGTTGTACCTATGCAAGCATGTTCTCTTTTATTAGGCCGTCCATGGGAGTATGATACGGATGTTGTCCATCATGGTAGAACAAATACATATACATTCGTGCATAAGGACAGGAATATTACTTTGCGTCCGTTATTACCTGCTGATATTAGAAATCATTTTAAACTGCTTGCTGAAAATACTGAGAATAAACATGATAACAAACAACTTTCTGATGTTAAACATAAGGCTATTCAGTTAAAGGGAGGTGCTTTTCTTGCTATGACATCTACTGTTACTGATCTTTGTGATACTCATGATGCACCTTGCTATACTATGCTTTGTCATGATATATCTTCTATTGATGGTCATGTATCTTGTACTTTGCATTCTGCTAGTACTAACCTTTTGCAGGAGATTGATGCTGAGATGGAGTCGAGGGCGACTCCAATTCAAGAAGGGGAGGATGATGAGGACATCACCATGCTGGATACGCGCTTATCATGGCCTTCCCCAAGTTACAAGTCGTCCCCAACTTGGTCGCCGCGTTCGTCTCGGATTCAGCCGACACCCCTTCACGGTTTTGATGATATCTCCCACATCCGACGTCCAAACGAGGCGTTCTTTGATGCGTTGGAAAGAGGACGACGACGCCGTCGTTTTGGTTCTGGTCCTAGATCCAGAAGGGTCGTGAGTCATAATATGTGACCATGACAAGGTGTTGTGCCACCTATTTTGGGCCAACTTGGCCATGTATCGTGTCGGGCCTTATGCCCATCTTGTGGGCGCCCCCCCTGGTCGCCCCCAACCCTAGGACGTCTTTGTTTCCTACATAAACTCTATAGCCACCATCTTTTAGTTTGGGGGTTTTGTTTAGTTCAGTTTTCCAGAGAGAAACTTGATCGAATTATTGTAACTGTGGCGACAAGTCCTTTTACAGTAATCCAGGGCCCCTGTTCTTGTTCTACACCACTGTGGCGATTAGTCCTTTTGTGATCAGAGCTTGAACCTTATCTTGTGATTCACTTCATTCATATTTGCAATTTCAGATTGCGTGTTTATCCTCTCTTGCTTGTGTTCTCGATTTCGCTTGTAGGAACAATCATGTCGTGCTTGGTGTAACGGTTGCGGGGTTGAATCATGTCTGATTCACGCCGAGTCGTCGACGCCGAGTTCCCTAAATTCGAGTTTATCCCCTTACCTCTCGGAAGATCGGGCCATATCTACATCACCAGGTGTCCCTTTCCCTTTCTCTAACATGGTTAGAAGCAAAAGACAAGACTAAACAAAAGGATTAGCCCTATCAACTAGTAGGTAGCAGAGGGTGTACAAAGTGGAAAACAATATCAGAAGCAATGTATCACAATCTTGCAAGTGTTCTTACCAAGGCCAACAGGTCGGCACAATCTATAGTTGAACTTGGGTGTAACAGTTGCAAGGAAGAAACCAGTGCTGCAATATGTATAGCTTGGAAGGCTAATATGTATGTCAGTGGAACACAATTCAATTACAGATAATAGCACTGAATAAATATCCAAAGCAGTGTCCTAATTGCTGGAAAAAGAATTGTGTTCAAAAATAGTTGTGACAACAAACAATGGCAAAGGCAGCAAGGATCAAAACAGACTTCACAGACTTAGAAATTTTCAGGGCGTGTGGGGGTGGTGTAAATCAAAATCTTGATTTTTTTTGTATGATTTTCCACTATTGTTTTTGTGATAGAGGAACACAAAGGAAGGAACCACAAGAAGTTTCAACTCAAACAGAGGGGAAACAAAGCGTAGGCAAAATCTCAAAGTTTCACCGAAAACGCTATTTTTGACTTCACAATTTTTTTTCTATTTCTTCCTGATTTTTTTTGAATTTTTTGATGAGGGCACATAGGTCATGGCCTAGTGTGGGTCACCTCAACTTTGAGTCAAAAATCTGCTGTAAAAATTTCAGCCCAATCAGAGCAACGAGCAAAAAGTTATGCATGTTCTACCAAAGATAGGTCAAGATAGGGTTTGAGGGGTGAGGGGGGGGGGGAACAAAAACGGAATCGGGTAGGGTTTTTTCGTTGGCAACGGATTCTTGGGGGTGGGTGGGTGACACAATAGTGAATCCAATGGAAAACACGATGGTGATGGTGGTTGAAGCGGATGGAGAAAACGGTGGTGTGCAGCGGAGATCAAAACACAAACCGAATCGAAACACAAATTCAAGCCAACAACTGAACTCGACTAGAACACAAACTCAACACTATGGACTCTGAAACTAAATTATGCAAAGGGTAAACAATATATGGGATGGTGGGGATAATATTTTTTGTTGGCTTTTTTGTGGACAATAGGTGATGAACACAGACGAATCTAAAGGAGAGAACACGATAATACCTCACGGGGAACCTAGGAATCTGATACCACTTGATGTAGATATGGCCCGATCTTCTGAGAGGTAAGGGAATAAACTCGAATTGGGGAACTCGGTGTCAACGACCCAGCTTGAATTAGACATGATCCAACCCCACAACTGTTACACCAAGTACAACTTGATTGTTCCTGCAACCGAAATCGAGAGGATAAACAAGCAATCTGAAATTGCAAATATGGATGAAGCGAATCACATGAAAAGGTTCAAGCTCTAAACACAAAAGGACCAATCGCCACAGTGGTGTAGAACAAGAACAGGGGCCCTGGATTACTATAAAAGGACTTGTCGCCACAGTTATAATAATTCGATCAAGTTTCTCTCAAGAAAACTGAACTAAACAAAACCTGAAACTAAAAGATGGCGGCTACTGATTTTATGTAGAAACCAGGGGCGTCCAAGGGTTGGGGGCAACCAGGGGGGCGACCACAACATGGGCTTAAGGCCAGACATGATACATGGCCAAGTTGGCCAAAAATAGGTGGCGCAACACCTTGTCATGGTGACACAGCATGACTCACAATCCTTCTGGAGCTAGGACCAGAAATAAAACGACAGCATCATTGTCCCCTTTCAAACGCATTAAAGAATGCCTCGTTTGGACGTCGAATGTGGGAGATATCATCAAAACCGTGAAGGGGTGTCGGCTAAATCCGAGACGAACGCGGCGATTGAGTTGGTGACGACTTGTAACTTGGGGAAGACCATGATATGTGCATATCCAGCATGGTGATGTCCTCATCAGGACGGAAACCCAATGTTTCCTATTTCTGAGTCTTTGGCTGCAAGTGTTACATTCTCAAGATGAGGAGAAAGCCTGGGAAGTTTGAAAGCAGAACTGATGAAGGCATTCTTGTTGGATACTCTGGAACTTCTAAAGCATATAGCGTCTACAACTTAGCCACAAGTTGTGTGGAAGAATTCTATGATGTGAAATTTGATGACTCAAATGATTCTCAAAAGGAGGATGAATTTCATGAAGTGAACATTGAGGATGAGCCCATGATGGAGGCTTTGAGAAACATGCCCGTGGGCGAGGTTTTACCACATGAGGCCAATTATGGTGATATTGATGAGCCCTCTACTCCACCACCTCAACCAACCTCCTCCTCCGAGGTACAAGAACCCATCCAAAATGCCACAAATACACCCATAAGCTCCTCCCAAGATTCATTGAGAGTTCACTCACCAAATGATGAGGAAATCCAAGTGAGAAGTGTGTAAGGGCTGAAGGCGTACCGAGAGGGGGGGGGGTGAATCGGTAAGCCGCTCATGAATCCAATTAGGGTTTAAGGAGCCGCTCACGAATCCAATTACTTCAAATTCCACTACTTGAGCACATAATTGCGTAATAGTAAAGAGAGGGTCAAGGAATGCTCATGATTTTTTCCCAAGGTCTCAGAAAGATGGCGCCTTCCCCTAATCCTCATTGGACCACTCCCGCCAGAGTCCCGGTCCCTCCTGTCACCAAGTGGAGTTCTCGCCCACGAGCCCACAATCACTCCTAGAGTGAAGACATGGTGTGCGTCACCGCTGCACAAAGCACAAGCTCGCCTCCCTTGAGAACTTGTTGGACTCCCTGAGCAGACACGATCGCTCACTAGCGATGCCCCTTTCACCGGCGGGCTCAAACTATGTACAAACATGTGACAGCCTTCACATCCGATCACGATAGGCTCGATCATCGACACCTAACTGGTCTAGGTCTCACCATAGATTAAGAGTAACAATCTAGATCACACCCTCAAGGACACCCTAGCCTTAGATGTGCAAGATGCTCAAGTTACTCTCCACTAGCACTCTCAAGATATGCAATATCTCCTCCTAGTGCTCTCCTCTTTTCCTCTTGGACCTTACCAAATATTCTTAGGTATTCCACTGGCCAAGAGAGGTCTCCAAGACCCCAGCAACAAAGCTATATAGGCTCCCAACCTCAAACTAGTCGTTGCTCCACGAAGTTGCCTTTCTGGACCCAATAACCGGACTGTCCGGTCACTCCCAGACCGGACCGTCCGGTCTCTCTGGAACGGTTCCCAGAACTATTGGTTGCACTGTCCAGACAACTTTCCTATCCTGACCGGACTGTCCGGTCAGTAGACCGGTGTTGGTCGTAGTTACGCACCCACTTATATACCACAAGAGGATGGTGTACAGTTGTAGCTCTTTTTCCCTCAGAGTATTCCAAGGTTATCGAATCCACAGGGAACGAGCGGGACTATTACTATTAAAGGCTTACTAACAAATTGCAATGGTTGAGTTGGTGTGAATGATGACGGTGAGAGAGTTGTGGATGAATGTTATTAGAGATGTACCAGGATAATGAAGGATTCTCTCCTTAGGATTGGTTCACTAGCATGCAACCTTATTCTTATTAACTCGGATGATGATTCTAATATGCTACAAGACATGGTGGTTTCGTTCGCCCCGGTTGTCACTATGGAGGTTATTAGCTCCCCACTGGTTTCTTGCAATATGCAATGGGCTGAAGTATACCAGCCGATACACTAATGAAATAGATGCACAATTGAGTTCACTACATAGATTGAATTTATCAAGAGAGTATCAACAAGTATGAGAGTTACATGACCAAATCCCTGCACCAGAGAAGAGAATATGAGACTACTCGCTCATCCTCCTGCTAAGCATAGCAGAAGGGCAAGAAATAGCGCTGGAACGTGCACGTGCCGATCGGCGCAACCGTCGTGCCGATCGGAGCGACCTCCCTTCTGGGTGGTTCTCGTCGGTATTGTCCCACTATCGCTGCCAATATCCTGAAACCCCAGTTCTAACAACTGGATATCGCGATTGCTATCTCTCTCTTCCCTCCTTTGGCTCTTGATAGATGTCTTCCTTTTATATCCGGCGAGATTAGGTCAACTTCCACCGACTTCGACTTGTATTGGGCTGGGCCTGTGTCCTTGGACTGAATTATGCTTTTCATTGCCTTTCACCCTCCTGCGCCGATCGGCGCTGGCCCGCGCCGATCGGTGCAGCTCTGTATCTGGCCCATCCTTGTTGCTCTTTAATTCCTTGTCCATAATTGCCCTGTTTTATACCTGTTTTCTACAATTACATACAAAACAGAACAACTACAAATATATGCAAATACGGGGTGAATTGTTAGTCAATACCACCAAATTAAGACGTAAAACATCCCTTTTTGGTAGATAAAATGGGTAGCTAGAAACCACCAACAACCGGACCGTCCGGTCCATTTCTCTCTCCAGTCCAGAAACATTCTGCGCCAAAGCTCCTCGCTGCCCTGCCTAATCCCTAATGACCGGACCGTCCGGTCAGCAGACTGAACCATCCGGTCTGTACAGGATCTCCTGCTGACAATTTTCCTGCTTCTCGCTCTAAGTTCTGGAAAACTCCTCATAGTGACCGTATAGTCCGGTCTCCACTGACCCCTCTGTCCTATCTCTATGTCCAGAACCTGAAACTCGTCCTTGCTTGACTTCGTTTTTCGGCTTCTCCAAACAGCTTATTGGCTTCTCCACTGTCACCTAGTGCCTGTGATTTCACCGAGCAACCTTGCACATCACCGACTAGACATGACCTAAGAGAATAACCTAGACCCCCTTGATAGTCCGGTTTTTCCTATGGACTCAAAGCCCTAATAACTAGTCAAGTGTTCAAAACACTTGCACCATAGCTTGTTCTCCGCTTCAACCCTTGGACTCCATCAAGTTCACAAGCCTCTATGCTTGTGGTCATTGTCATCCATCCCCAAGGACGCCATCATCCATATGATTTATAGGTTAGTTAAGAGATGATTCCTACATAGACAACACTCATGTAGATATTAGCCCACAATTTCATAGTTGTCATCTATCACCAAAACATCCATACCTTGGGGGTCCAATCACCAATGGTCATGAAGCTTACAATCTCCCCCTTTTTGGTGATTGATGACAACCACTACTTAATTGAAAACTTTAATCAATAAACAACCAGGCTAAAAGAGCTACACAAAGATCGAGAGGAACCATGACAACATATAAGAGAAACATATAAGGTCCTACTTAATCAAGCATCATCTAGAGATACAAGGAAAAGACTGAAGAGCATACTCTAGATGAAATATGCATGCATGCCATGGCAATATATTGAATGAAAGTATAAGGACCTGCAATGCAAGACATGAGTGATGAGATGCAACAAGTTAGCATGGCAATGCATATGAATTAAGAACAAGCACCCATCTCCAACAAGGGCCTTGTAATCTTGAGCTTTGCCTTTGCCTTTGCTCTTGTCCTTGTTGAAGTACCTCTTGTTCTTGTGCTTGGCCTTGGGGTCTTCTTCTTTTTCTTCACTTGAAACTTGTGACTTGAATGCTTCTTTCTTAGGCTTTGGGCACTCTCGGACAAAGTGATTCTTTGAGCCATAATTGAAGCACTTACCCCTTGACTTGGAAGCAAACTTGTTCTTGAAGTTCTTCATCTTCTTCATAAGAAGAGCCAAGTCCTCGGTCAAGACACCCTCATCATCATCTTCATCATCATCATCCTCAATGATCACCTTCTTCTTGTTCTTTTTGCTCTTTCTAGATTCTTACTTGTCAGCCGGTACAGCAAGATTGGATGGTTGAGTATCATCCAACCCCAATTGGTAGGTCTCGAAGGCGGTGATCTTGCCAAGTACATCCTTCATGGTCTTGGTCTTGAGGTCACCTTGCAAGATGAAGGTGATGATGGACTCATACTTGGGGTCTTTGAATAGCCTCAAGAATCTTCTTATCACCTCAATGGGCTTCATCTTGAAATCATCCCCAATTGCATTGATCTCCTCCACTAGTATATGAAAATGAGAATGAACAGTGTTAGCTCTCTCATGTGGCAATCTAGTGAAGTTATCATACTTGTTCTTCAGCACATAGTATCTTTCCTCTTTGACATCACTGGTGCCCTCATAGAGCCCCTGAATCTCAGTCCAGATACCAGATGCTAAGGAACTAGCATCTAGCTGAGAAAAAACATCCTTAGAGATGCAAGCAAACAATGGATTCTTGGCCTTAGCATTACACTTAATGTAGTCAGGCTCAAGTAGGTTCACATCCTCATCGAACTCGTGAGTGACCGTCCATATCTCTAGATCAAGTGACTGAAAGTAGGCTTGCATGCGAGCCTTCCAATAAGCATAGTCCTCCCCATTGAATATGGGAACATTCCCCACCTATCCCAGCAAACTTACTCAAGGCGGTGAAGCCTCAAAGATGAGCACTAGGCTCTGATACCACTTGTAAGGACCGAAGGCGTACCGAGAGGGGGCGTGAATCAGTAAGCTACTCACGAATCCAATTACTTCAAATTCCACTACTTGAGTCTAACAAGATAAGAAACCTAAGCAATTCTAATAGACCAAGACCCTACACATGCTAGTGTTCATGATATGATAAAGAGGGGAAGCCAAACACATTAGCCTATGCAAGCCACAATTCACCCTAGTCAATAGAGCATACAATTGCAAAATAGTAAAGAGAGGGTCAAGGAATGCTCATGATTTTTTCCCGAGGTCTCAGAAAGATGGCGCCTTCCCCTAATCCTCGTTGGACCACTCCCGCCGGAGTCCCGGTCCCTCCCGCCACCAAGTGGAGTTCTCACCCACGAGCCTACAATCACTCCTAGAGTGAAGACACGGTGTGCATCACCGCTGCACAAAGCACAAGCTCGCCTCCCTCGAGAACTTGTCGGACTCCCCGAGTTGACACGGGCGCTTAGTAGGAATGCCCCTTTCACCGGCGGGCTCAAACCGTGTACAAACATGTGACGGCCTTCACAACCAATCAAGATAGGCTCGATCACCGACACCTAACCGGTCTTGATCTCACCATAGATCAAGAGTAACAATCTAGATCACACCATCAAGGACACCCTGGCCTTATATGTGCAAGATGCACAAGTTACTCTCCACTAGCACTCTCAAGATATGCAATATCTCCTCCTAGTGCTCTCCTCTTTTCCTCTTGGACCTTACCAAATGTTCTTAGGTATTCCACTGGCCAAGAGAGGTCTCCAAGACCCCAGCAATGATGTTATATAGGCTCCCAGCCTCAAACTAGCCGTTTCTCCATGAAGTTGCCTTTCTCGACCCAATGACCGGACTGTCCGGTCACTCCCAGATCGGACCGGTGACCGGACAGTCTGGTCTCTCTAGAACGGTTCCCAAAACTGTTGGCTGCACTATCCAGACAACTTTCCTATACTGACCGGACTGTTCAGTCAGTAGACTGGACCGTCCGGTACGTTTCTCTCTCTAGGCCAAAAACATTCTTCGCCGAAGCTTCTCACTGCCCTGCTTCATCCCTACTGACCGGACCATTCGGTCAGCAAATTGGACCATCCGGTCTATACAGGATCTTCTGCTGATAGTCTTCCTATTTCTCGCTCTAAGTCATGGACAACTCTCCATAGTGACCGTACAGTCCGGTCTCCACTGACCCCTCTGTCCGGTCTCTATGTCCAAAAGCTGAAACTAGTCGTCCTTGCTTGACTTCATTTTCCGACTTCTCCGAACAGCTCCTTTGCTTCTCCACTATCACCTAGTACCTGTGATTTCACCGAGTAACCTTGCACATCACCGACTAGACATGACCTAAGAGAATGACCTAGACCCCCTTGATAGTCGGCTTTTCCTATGGACTCAAAGCCCTAACAACTAGTCAAGTGTTCCAAACACTTGCACCATAGATTGTTCTCCGCTTCGATCCATCTCCATCAACCCTTGGACTCCATCAAGTTCACAAGCCTCCATGCTTGTGGTCATTGTCATCCATCCCAAGGACGCCATCATCCATATGATTTATAGTTGAGTTAAGAGATGATTCCTGCATAGACAACACTCGTGTAGATATTAGCCCATAATTTCATAGTTGTCATCTATCACCAAAACATCCATACCTTGGGGATCCAATGACCAATGGTCATGAAGCTTACAAAGTGTGCCACAAGCCTCCCCTCATACCTCACCACAAGCCACTTCTCCTAACTCTTTGTTGCTGGCCCTTAAAACCCAATATTGGCCACCAACCGGTCAGGAAATGCAAGGTAAAGACCAAAGTTTCATGAATATTTGTTTAAACTAATAAAGTTCTATGAGTTTTGGTGAAATATGTGTTTGTAGGGTAAAAAGAGCCAAAATCATGTAAAAATATGAAGAAACACCCCGTCGGGCGATCCTACCATAAAACAGCCGGCCGACAGGGTCGTATGAGGCTGAAATCTGGGCCCGGGAGGGTCGTGAAGGCTGAAATCAGAACTCAGCCCGGCAGGGTCATGAAGGCTGAAATCAGACACCCGGAGGGTTAAAATAGAGTCTCATCAGGCTGAACCATCCGACCCAGCCGACCCTGAAAAAACTCCACCATGAAGCCGTTTTCCATTCCCGGACTAAGGAGGGTAAAAAGTGGAGAAATAAAGGAGGAATTCATGTGGCACAACATGGACAAGTCAAGACGTGACCCGGGGGGCGGCACCAAAGATGGGCCGCCGCCTGGCCTGGCTTGCCGCCCGGCAGGGTTTGCCGCCCGGCCCGGGTTGGCCACCCAGGGTTGCCAGCCCATGATTCTACCGACACCAAAACGGAGATTTCGGTGAAAACCGACCAAGGAACCACCATCTGGACCAAATCTGAGCCATCCGAAGCAAAGGCGGTTGGAAACCGACTCCATCCAATGGTCGCCCGGCCTGGCCTGCCGCCCTGTGGTGCATGCCGCCCGGCATGCTCGGTCGCCCGGCACACGTGGCCGCCCGGCGTGACCCGCTGCCCGGCGGGGGACTTTTTGCCCACCGACTCTCCTCCACTTTGAAGTACCCGCCAAGTATCTGCCACCTATAAATAGAGGGGGAAATCGGCAGAAACAAAGTTTCAAGCAAGTGAAACACATTGGAGTCCATTTTCCCACTACTTTTCTTACTAGTAGAGTAGGATAGTTAGTTGGGAGTTAGAGTCTAGTCGAGAGCATCGCTCGGGATTCCGAAAATCATCTCGGAGTCTTGGTATGAGATCTCTTGTATCTTTTCTCCTTTTGTGAGACTTATCCTTTATTAAATATAATTATGTTTTTCTTATTTATCTTGTCAAGTATTTATCTTTACTTAGTCAATTTCCTCAAGTTACAATTATCGGGAAAGAACTTTGAAGCATAGTTTATGGGATTCCCGGCTAGGATTTAATTAAGTTTAGTTCTTGAATAGAACATAGACTTGGTTATTTCCCGGCTATTCTTTCGCTAGGCCAACGAAAGAATATCTAGTGAAAGCATAGGCGCGGTGCCTAGATTAACACTAGCTGGATTTGCATTCGTCCCCACGGGTTGTATGGTAGGCGGCAGGTGGTGACAGCCCTGTCCGTCCATTTAGTATTCCACCATGTTTGGGAAGTCTCAAGCAGGGTTGTCTAGCGGGAAGGTGCCCACTAGTGTACGAGGTTAGTTACTGACCCTATTAGTGGATCTTTGTCGTGCCCCGAAGTAAACTTATTGGTGAAAGACTCGAGGTTGTACCATGGATTTGGTGTAAGCACTCAACCCGAGTAACTAGGAATTTTGACGCTTGACTAGATTTAGGAAAGTTTATCTTAGGAATTCTAGACTTAGACTCGCTGTCCTCCTGGCTAGCTTAACCGATCTCTTTATCTATCTTAGTGTGGATTTCTCCTGTTTCACTACCCCAACTATTATTATTGAATATCCATACCCCCATCTTTGGATAGTTGGTATAACTCTTATAGTCATATCTTTGTTAAACCAAGATATTCTTACGCCTAGCTTCCCTGAGGAAAATAAATACGATACCTTAGAATACTCCCGGGTGAAATGCTACAATAGATGTTCCGTGCGCTTGCGGATTGGTTCACTCTTCTCCTAAAGCATAACAAACATCAACACTTCAAGCATTGTTACCAGATAATATTTTGGTGCGACGTTAAGAAGTGCCAACAAGCATTTCTGGCGCTGTTGCCGGGGAAGCAATAGGCTAAGATATCAGAATTTTAACATTGATATTTCAATTAGGGAGTTACCGCTTTCCTTAGCGGGCTTACCCTTGTTCTGTTTATTTGTGGTGTAAGAAGGATGCTTTATGACTGGTTTCGACCTACCAGACAACTACCACAACAATTCGGAGGCTTTGTTGAGGAGAGTGCGTCAACGACTCACTCCACCTCGACCTAGACTTGCTCTTGTAGCACCTTCAATCCCACCAGCTCAACCGCAAGACCCCTCCATGTCCGCTCAACCAACCATGACTGAGAAGACAATCCGTGACTACTTCGCCCCGATTATAGACAACATCCGCACCGGTCCAAACTCGAACATGGGGAATGGATGTTATGAGCTGAAACCGGCCTTAATCAACATGGTTTTG
Source organism: Eleusine coracana subsp. coracana (assembly GCA_032690845.1). NCBI lineage: Eukaryota > Viridiplantae > Streptophyta > Magnoliopsida > Poales > Poaceae > Eleusine > Eleusine coracana. The sequence continues at coordinate 37,898,355 of CM064430.1, read as the reverse complement.
GCCAGTCCTTTCTGTGGCAAGGCATCGAAAGACGCAAACGCCCACCTCCAACAGTTTTTGGTGGTGTGCAGCACCTTCACCATAAGGGAAGCAACTCCTGAAGCTATCCGCCTTCGCCTTTTTCCATTTTCACTGATGAGAAAGGCGAAGTAGTGGTTCTACAGCAATCAAGAAGAGCTCACCACATGGGACAAGTGCTCCAACGCCTTCCTTGCCAAGTTCTTCCCGCTAGGCAAAACCAATGCCCTGCGGAATAAGATTTCAAGTTTCCAATAGCTAACCGATGAAAGCATCCCTGAGGCATGGGAGCTTTTCCAAGAGTATACTCTTGCATGCCCACATCATGGAATGCAAGATTGGTTGCTAATCCAAAGCTTCTACCATGGGCTCAACTGTCCCACTCGTGAGCACCTAGATGCAGCCGTTGGAGGTTCCTTCTTCTCTTTGAAGGTCAAAGAAGCTCAAACTCTTATAGAAAAGATGGTCGCCAACTATAGTGGCTATGATGAGAGGCAGAACCAGCCGCAACCCAAGATGAGGGGAGTCCACCAAGTTGACGGTATTGACATGCTAGCAATCAAGATGGATCAACTTTTGAAGAAAATGGATTTGCCACAAACTGCCCAATCCTTAGACTCTCGCATGACTTGCGAAGTTTGTGGGAACCTTAGGCATATAGGAAGCCACTGCCCTAAGACTCAAGAAGAAGAAGTGAACTACCTCAACAACAACAACAACAACAACAACAACAACAACGGGTTTAGGCCCCGTATGAACAACTTCGGATGGGAGTCCAAGCCAAACCTCTCCTTCGACAAGAATATGGGTAACTCTGGCAACTTTACTCGTAATGAACCTTCCTTCCGTGATCTTGTTCTAGGACAATCTAAAATAAATGAAAGTATTAGTAGGAAATTTATTGCTACTGATAAAGTCCTAGAAAGCATAGATTCCCGTATGGAAGCATTTAATACCTCTCTATAAAACCAGCTTAGCCATAACAAAATGCTAGAGACACAAATTGCTCAGCTAGCAGCTTCTATTGTTAAGCCTAACTCGGGCAAGCTCCCCGGTCAGCCGGAAGCTGGCCCCAAAGAAAATGTTAATGCGGTCACAACTAGAGGCGGAAAATCTACACAGGATCCGCCAAATCCTAACAATGCAGGGAAGACCAGGGAAACTGATGAAGAGTCAGAAGGGGAGGAAGAAATTGAAGTTGAAGAGGCAAAAGCACCCCTCAAGAAATCACCGCACAAGTTCTATGATACCCCGGTGTTGCCATTTCCCCCGCGATAGAGGAAGCCGATGGTGGACGAACAATTCGGGAAGTTTGTCGCGGTAATAAAGAAATTATATGTCAACATACCACTACTTGTTGCTATGCAGGTTCCTACATACTCCAAGTACCTAAAGGACATCCTCAACAACAAACGCCCAATGCCATCCATGGAGGTCGTCCAATTAACAGAGGAATGCAGCACCGCTATCTTGAACTCTCTTCTAGAAAAGAAGCGAGATCCGGGATGTCCAACCATCCCTTGTTCCATCGGGATGCAGAAATTCAACAACGCCCTCTGTGACTTGGGGGCGAGCGTGAGCGTCATGCCAAAGGTAGTGTATGACAAACTCGATGTCAATTCATTGTCCCCTGTGGCAATGTGCTTGCAGCTCACCGACCAATCAGTCCGCTACCCGGCGGGCATCGCGGAGGACGTACCCATAAGGATAAGGAACTCTCTTGTTCCCGTCGACTTTGTGGTGCTAGGCATGGAGGCCGATGCAAAGACACATCTTATACTAGGAAGGCCGTTCCTTAGAACCGCAAATGCCAGCATTGATTTTGGGCTGGAGAAATCCACCTTAACATTAATGGATACGACGAAAAGTTTGTCTTCAAACCCCGAATGGAACAATGCAATCAGGTACGCATCTTTTATGGCAAAAATCCTAACATGGTGTAGAAAATTGAAGTGTATCCAATTCCATCAAAATTGGGTACACCAGTGGTAAAAGTCAAGAACAAACCGCCACCACCCAAGAAGAAGAACGAGCCACAGGAAATGAGGAGAAAGGTCGCCGCCAAGTCAAAGAAAATCAAACAAGTATGGCAGAAGAAAGAAGTTCACGGATCGTGGAAAATTCTCCATCCACGACGGGCATCATGAAGAATTAAATGAGGAGAACGTCTTGTTCGAGACGTAAAATCCGGACCCTCGTCAGGAGGTAAACCGATATTTATCCCCCTTCTTTTTCTTTACCTACCACCAAATTAGGTTGTTTTTGGTTTCATCTTTAACCATTAAATTAGGCTATAAAAGAAAAAAAACTTAAAAAAATAAAATTCTGAAAAATAATAAAATTTTGTGGTGATGACTCGGCCAAGTTTCCTAGCCGGGAGGTCGTTTTCGTATCAAAACGACCATCCGGTTGCTTATCCAGGGCTGTAGCCCAGCCTGAAATAACCTAGTCAAATTTCAGCACCCTCGAGGTCGTATTTCATGAAAAATGACCCCCGGCTGGGTCATTTCTGCCGTCCGGCACATTTTTTCTTCGGATTCTTGGCACTTTTAGTGTAGAAATAATGACCATGAGTGGTGAAGGTGTGGCCAGCCTTAACTTGAAGAAAAATGCTCATGAAAAGCCCCACCATGAGTGAAAGTGAATGAATGAGAGCCAGCCATGTCACCTCACTCTTTCACCACTCACACTCACCTACCACCCTACTCACCTAGGCCTCATGGGTGGCAGCACACTCATTGCAAACATACAACTTTGGCCATCCCATCACTCTATCCTTGCTCCCTACACTCTTAGCAAATTTCTGGAAAAATTGAGCAAGTGGATCACATGGCACTTAGGCCTAGCCACCTCCCATCAACACTAGAGCAATAATAGAGCAAAAGAGAGAAAAAGGGAGCACCGGCCGGCTTGAGACGCCGCCCGGCCTGGCTTGCCGGCCGGCATGGAGCGCCGCCCAGCCTAGCCTCTCCTCCCCCAAGGCTCCTCTTGGGCCTATAAATAGAGGGCTCTCTCTCCTTTGTTTCTCCACCCTTTGCTGAAAACATTTGCTCTCCCTCACAAACTCTCTCCCTCTTCATCCTCTTCTCACTTTACTAGCTCTCTCTAGTAAGTGCACTTTGCACTTAGCAATAAAAGTGTGCTGCAATAAAACCAACTAGAGAGAATTTGTTGTCACCCTTACATGTTTGAACGACTAACACTTGGACTACTAACCGGACGACTAACCGCTAACCATTATCATCATTTTGTCCTTCGGGTATTGTGTCCAAGTAACCCTTTTGCAGGAATGGCAAATATTTGGAGAGGCCTCTACACCAAGTTCAGCAGCAGCGGCGGCTCGAGCCGTGGGAGGCGCACGCCAAGTGAGCGCTTAGAAGCCAAGCACTTGGGAGCTTCACTTGGGTATGCCCCGAGCTACCTCTCAAACTCAATGTCCGTATCCGAAGCCCCAACAGTGCAAAGCATGCAAGACGAAGAGTATGACAAGTTCATGGAGAGTGAAGAGAATATGGTGTTCAATGACTACGACGAGCAAAGCAAACTCACCGCCATTCGGGACCGGGAGTTCACATCCGTGCGCAAGTTCGACCACAACTTCCTCGAGCAAATCAGTGTCCTTGCTGATTTTGAGTACGCGCTCAACACGGCCGGATAGTATGATTTCTACCACCTCGATGATTATGGTTCTAAATGGCTTACTATTGAATTCCTCTGCACCTTAAAAGTCCACACCACTCCGTCCAACAAACTAGGCACCCTCTATCAATTTCATCTTTTTGGTGAAACCTATGAACGGTCTTTAAAACAAATTAGCACTTACTTTGGTTTTGACCGTAAAGCCGTCATAGACATTGATAAACTTAAAGGTTTCACCCCGCAAGGACTTGGGCTAAGATAGGAAATCCCATCACAGGGCAGGAGCGCACTAGCGACATTCATAACCCCTTGCTCCGTATAAATCACCGTTTCATCACTCACTACCTCACTCCTCGGGGTGATGTACGCTCAGTGAATAGTTTGGATAAAGCTTATCTCTATGCAGTGATAAAGAAAGTAAAAACAAATCCCACTTTCTTCCTCACAACCATTGGCTCACCCTAGCATTCAAGCAGCATGGACCTATCACTTTTACACCTTTTGTCACTAGAATTGCTAGAAAGGTTGGTGCACTCCATAGAGCTAGAACGGATCGCCTCCCTAGTGTTTCTTTGCTAGGGAAAGATCACTTTTGGCAAGCCCACCTTTTGAAGGAGGAGAACAATAGGTTCTACATGCTTTATCCAGCACGTAACACAGAAATAGAATTGCCTAACCCCCAACTCACCATCATCGGTAAAAGAACTTTCCGTACAATTGGGAAGCTCCCGTGCAGCGTGCACAGCATAGTGTTTCAGGGGATAGGCCAGGAACAAGACCACCTCGAGCAGGTGCTTTGGGAAGCTCACAATACCATTGGGAGCAATCACAAGTCCCGGGATTTACTAGCTCATCACACTACACTAGTTCATCCCATGAAGAATATAAACCGTACAATCCTTATGGGACAGGGAGCTACCACCAACCACATGGATGCGTAGGCACTTCACGCTCCACCCGATTCACGTTGTACAACTTTTCGGAGTTGGAAGAAAACATGCAATACTTGGCTACCAATGCTTATGAAACCAATGAACGAACTCAAGAAATACAAGCAGCCATAAGGGATGGACAAGAATGGTAGCAACAAACGTCGGAACAACTTCAAACGAACCTCTCCATGATGGACCAGCTGTTCGGCCACTTCAACATCAAGTATCAACTGCCACAGTGAAAGCCATCTAAGCTTAAGTCTTGCAAAGACCTAAGCTTGGGGAGGTACCCAAACCAAGGTACGCCGCTTGTTCTATCCTCTCTCCCCCTTTCTCTAGTTGAGTTGTTTATATTTTTTTTTAGAAAATTTAAGAAAACCCAAAAATATTTTTTTGCTTTCAAAGAAAAACCATAAAAAATTGCATAACCAAAAAGAACAAAAATATTTCCCTTTTTAAATAAAATTTGAGAACTTAGTCTCTACCTTGCCTATGGAAATGATGAATAGTTGCTCTGTTAGCTCCCTGTGAGTCTCAAGTATACAACCTCTACTCTTCATTTTGGTGGGTAATGGTAGACCGGCATGATGAAAAGCTACTCTCTCTATGTTTTATTGGGTGCAAAATGGCTAATAAACACCAAGTCTAGTTGTTGGAATTCACGATATAGCATGTTTGGATGAGTCTATGATCTCCTCATGATTAGAGTCCAATGACTTCTTTCAAAACCATGCTGCAATAAAAACCCCCCTACTTGGTGTATGTCTTTCCTATGATAGAAAAATTCCTACCAAGGCCAGATATTAATTGTGAACCCACTTTTATGCCATCTATGTATGCATTGAGTTTGGTTAGGATTTTATCCTTATGAGGGACTTGCACTTTCAAAGCCAATCATTTTCCTTCGCGTTACCTTTGAGTTCTCAAATGATCATGCTTGGTTATGCGGTTTCCACATTGGATTCAAGCATCCACTTCACCAAGCATGTTAGCCAAAAATCTCTCCTTTGCGAAAACCTTGATCCTACAAGAAAGATTTTGGTCTTCCCAAAAATAAATGCTCGGAAAAAATTTGCAAAAATATTTGAACCATTGAACTAGCTTCCCTACACTATGAGAGCTGAAAGATAATAAAAATTATCAGCTCTCATAGTTGTACAAATGTCAAGTTTCAAGGTTCATTAAATTCATTGAGCAAAAATAAAAGACCATCCTTTCACTCTAGCACAAAAATCCAATCTTTGATAAAGATTTTTTCTATTGTGCTAGTCCATTCCTTCGCGTGAGTCCATTCTCTCCCTCCCCCCTGGACATTATTTCCAAATGGTTGGAATGAGAAAGTGCAAAGTCTTTTCACTAGGACCATCTCTTAACTTAACAAAATATGCATACTAGATGTGCCATCCTACCAAGCTCCACACATAAAGCCAAGCTTTTAGAATGTAGGATAAGCACTGGTGAGGAAATACACATTCTGAGACATGAGCGTCATAGTAAAGGATTGCACCAAGAGGGAGAATTTTCAATCTTATGCAGCATTACAAAAACTTTGGACTCATGATCATAAAGGAGGTTAAGTGACAAAATCTAAACTAGTTGTTCTGAGTTCCAACCGCTCATGACAAGGTCATAAAATGCCTAAGAGCCCCACTCACAATGAGAAAGACTTAGTGATCAAGTTGTGCTGGTTTACTATTACCCCTATGTTGTAGGAGTATGTGTTTGTACACTAGATCCCTGTAGGGCTCTAATATCGTAGCAACTTCTGATCCATCACTTCCAAGTTTTAATTTTCTCGGGATGAGCAAAGGTTTAAGCTTGGGGAGGTGTTGGTGGCCCTTAAAACCCAATATTGGCCACCAACCGGTCAGGAAATGCAAGGTAAAGACCAAAGTTTCATGAATATTTGTTTAAACTAATAAAGTTCCTCGAGTTTTGGTGAAATATGTGTTTGCAGGGCAAAAAGAGCCAAAATCATGCAAAAACATGAAGAAACACCCCGTCGGCTGATCCTGCCGTAAAACAGCCGGCCGACAGGGTCGTATGAGGCTGAAATCAGGGCTCGGGAGGGTCGTGAAGGCTGAAATCAGAACTCAGCCCGGCAGGGTCGTGAAGGCTGAAATCAGCCACCCAGAGGGTTAAAACAGAGTCTCATCAGGCTGAACCATTCGACCCAGCCGACCCTGAAAAACACTCTACCATGAGGCCGTTTTCCATTCCTGGACTAACAAGGGTAAAAAGTGGAGAAATAAAGGAGGAATTCACGTGGCACAACATGGACAAGTCAAGACGTGACCCGGGGGGGGGGGGGGGGTCGGCACCAAAGATGGGCCGCCACCCGGCACAGGCCGCCGCCCGGCCTGGTTTGCCACCCAGCCTGGCTTGCCGCCCGGCCCGGGTTGGGCACCTAGGGTTGCCAGCCCATGAGGCCCATGACTTCTACTGACCCCAAAATGGAGATTTTGGTGAAAACTGACCAAGGAACCGCCATCCGGATCAAATCTAAGCCATCCGAAGCAAAGGCGGTTGGAAACTGACTCTATCCAACAGCCGCCCGCCCTGGCCTGCCGCCCGGTGGTGCATGCCGCCCGGCATGCCCGGCCACCCGGCACACGTGGTCGCCTGGCGGGGGATTATTTTCCCACCGACTCTCCTCCACTTTGAAGTACCCGTCAAGTATCCACCACCTATAAATAGAGGGAAATTCGGCAGAAACAAAGCATCAAGCAAGTGAAACACATTGGAGTCCATTTTCCCACTACTTTTCTTACTCGTAGAGTAGGTTAGTTAGTCGGGAGTTAGAGTCTAGTCAAGAGCATCGCTCGGGATTCTGGAAATCATCTCAGATTCTTCGTATGAGCTCTCTTGTATCTTTTCTCCATTTGTGAGACTTATCCTTTATTAAATATGATTATCTTTTTCTTATTTATCTTGTCAAGTATTTATCTTTACTTAGTCAATTTCCTCAAGTTACAATTATCGGGAAAGAACTTTGAAGCATAGTTTACGGGATTCCCGGCTAGGATTTAATTAAGTTTAGTTCTTGAATAGAACTTAGACTTGGTTATTTCCCGGCTATTCTTCCGCTAGGCCAACGAAAGAATATCTAGTGAAAGCATAGGCGCGGTGCCTAGATTAACACTAGCTGGATTTGCATTCGTCCCCACGGGTTGTATGGTAGGCGGCAAGTGGTGACAGCCCTGTCCGTCCATTTAGTATTCCACCACGTTCGGGAAGTCTCAAGAAGGGTTGTCTAGCGGGAAGGTGCCCACTAGTGTATGAGATTAGTTACCGACCCTATTAGTAGATCTTTGTCGTGCCCCGAAGTAAACTTATTGGTGAAAGACTCGAGGCTGTACCATGGATTTGGTGTAAGCACTCAACCCGAGTAACTAGGAATTTTGACGCTTGACTAGATTTAGGAAAGTTTATCTTAGGAATTCTAGACTTAGACTCGCTGTCCTCCCGGCTAGCTTATCCGATCTCTTTATCTATCTTAGTGTGGATTTCTCCTGTTTCACTACCCTAACTATTATTATTGAATATCCTTACCCCCGTCTTTGGATTGTTGGTATAACTCTTATAGTCATATCTTTGTTAAACCAAGATACTCTTACGCCTAGCTTCCCTGAGGAAAATAAATACGATACCTTGGAATACTCCCGGGTGAAATGCTATAATAGATGTTTCGTGCGCTTGCGGATTGGTTCACTCTTCTCCTAAATCATAACAAACATCAACACTTCAAGCGTTGTTACCCGATAATATTTTGGTGCGACCTTAAGAAGTGCCAACACTCTTCATAAGATACCCTCCCATAAAACTCAAGCTCAAAGTCGAAAACAAGAAAGCATAAGAGTAACTCTTCACCTCTCTTAGGATCCAAGACACCCATATAACGAGAGAGCAAACCATCCATGATGCACAAGACACATCACCGAGAGCTCCTCCCACTCAAGAAAAATACCATCCTAGACCCAAGGCCATCAACAAGGATCATTCACAAGACTTGATCATTGGGAATCCATCTCAAGGAGTAAAGACAAGGAGAAATCAATATAAGCCTAATTATGTGAGTGAAGAGAATGATGATGAGGCCAATGTTGCAATTGAGAACATCTCTTTCGTCTCTATGATTGAGCCCACTACCATTGATGAAGCTGTGGATGATCACAAATGGGTTATATCCATGCAAGAAGAGTTGAACAACTTCAAGAGGTGCAAAGTATGGAAATTGGTTGAGAGGCCCAAGAATCATAATGTGGTTGGCACCAAGTGGGTCTTCAAAAACAAATAAGATGAGAAAGGAGCAATTGTCAAGAACAAGGCTCGCCTAGTGGCTAAGCGATATTCTCAAGTGGCAGGGATTGACTTTGAAGAAACCTTTGCTCCTGTGGCCCGTCTTGAAGCTATTCAGATCTTGCTTGCCTATGCATCACACAATGGATTCAAGCTCTTTCAAATGGATGTCAAGAGTGCCTTCTTGAATGGGGAGATCAATGAGAAAGTCTATGTGGAACAACCTCCGGAGTTGGAGGACCCAAAACATCCAAGGCATGTATACAAATTGAAGAAAGCTCTCTATGGCCTCAAGCAAGCACCAAGGGCATGGTATGAACACTTGAGGAACTTCCTACTCAAAAATGGATTCACCATTGGAAGCATTGATACTTGTTTACAAGGCATGTTGGGAAGGATCTCTTTGTATGCCAAATCTATGTGGATGATATCATCTATGGGTCAACCAATGAGAAGTTTACTGAAGAGTTTCAGATGATGGCTAGGGAATTTTGAATGTCAATGATTGGAGGGTTGCATGTTTTCCTTGGTTTTCAAGTCAAGCAATTGAGAGAATGAAACTTCATCTATCAAGAGAAATATACCAAGGACCTTCTCAAAAGATTCAACATGGAAAATTGCAAGCCCTTGCACACTCCTATGGCTACAAGCAAACCCTTGGATGATGATGTGAAAGGGAAACCGGTGAACCCTAAGCTCTATAGATCAATTATTGGGTCTTTTCTCTATCTCACCGCTTTGAGACTGGACATCATGTTTAGTATGTGCTTGTGTGCACGCTATCAAGCAAATCCAAAAGAATCACACTTAAAGGCCGTGAAGAGAATAATGAGAAACCTCAAGTAGCCACCCACCATGGGCCTATGGTATCCTAGAGGAACAAACTTTGAGTTACTTGGGTATTCGGATTCGGACTTTGAGGGTTGTAAAGTGAAAAGAAAGATTACATCGGGAGGTTGCCAATTTCTTGGAAGATCTCTAGTATCTTGGAGCTCAAAGAAGCAAAACTCGGTGGCTCTATCCACAGCCGAAGTGGAGTACATGGCGGCGGGAGCATGTTGTGCACAACTCCTTTACATGAGGCAAACACTCTCGGACTATGGTCTCAACTACACTCAAATGCCACTATGTTGTGATAGTGAGAAGGCAATCAAGATGGCTCTCAAGACCGGAGATCATGGTCATGCAAAGCACATTCAAGTGAGGCATCACTTCATAAGGGATCATGTTGAGAAGAAGGACATCGAGTTGGTGAGTGTGCGAACTCATGAAAAATTGGCGGACATTTTCACGAACCCCCTTGATGAAAAGACCTTCAACAAGCTAAGGGGAGAACTCAATGTTCTCGATCTCTCCAACTTCACATGAGTAACCCTTGAGCTTGTCCTTTGTAAATATGTATAGTGTTTGTTTGTTTTTGTTTGTGCTTGTTTCTCTTCTTTTGTAAGTTGACTTCGGACCTTCTTGAGATAGCAATGGACATGGGTTAAGCTTGGGAAGGTGGTTCATGGCGTACCCAAGGCTTTGAAGAATGGTCCATTGTGAGAAAGCTTGAGAAGGGAACAACTCATTGTTGACACCTTGGTTTGTAGCGGTTCTCTCTCTTTTCTTTAGCATTGCATCATGCATTGTATACTTGTTGCATTTGCATTCTTTGCATCGTGATACCATATATGCTCCCAAGCATGTGTCTAGGGGGAGTTATTCATTTACAATGTGTCACACCCGGTTCTAACGACCGAAACCGAATGCATCTGTATGCGTGCCCAGGATCAAGTTTTCACGCACACATGACAATTATTGTGATAAAAGAAAGATATGTTTATTAAATCGATAATATTATTACAAGAGTGACCCGTAGGTCAAAAGAAAAAAATTACATTGCAGGGGAATAAACTAAAGCGTTGGCGTCCTTCAGCTCCCATAGGAAGTCGACCGAAAGACCGCATGCCTAGACTCCTCCATCGTCTTCATAGTTGTACCTTCATTCTCCTATAGCTGAGCAGCAATGTGATATATAGCAAGGGTGAGTACATGTCGTACTCAGCAAGTGGGGGAAAAGATGACATGGGGCTAAAGACAAGGAAGGCTTAATGGGGTTTATGACATGAGCTTTTAATTTACTAAGCATCCTAATTACTAGGTGGGGTCATCCCATCCCTCAACCCACATGGTACTATCAAATCCAAGTCCGAACAATCCCAACCATTCCAACTCATAACCAACTAATCTTGTGAGGATTCCAGGCCGCTCGTGACCGTGAGCACGGCTATCATGATAGTTTGATACTCTGTAGAGTTTGTACCACTTTACCCACAAGTCGTGATTTCATCCCCTATTGCTAGGTGGACTAGAGTCTCCATGTTGCCATGCCGGCCAAGCACTAGCACACTTCCTCAGATGTGCGGCTAGGAGATCACTACGAGGCTTTTACAAAGGGTCTCCTAGTAAATGCTAGCCACTAAGGTTCCACTCCCGTCCATAAGTGATAGCCCATCACTAACCAGCTCATCACCCCTGGAGCCCCCTCTTGAGCAATTCGGATACAAGGACAGTCCTCTTGACTTCCATTCCCCGCTCCACCAAAATGCTGCACCGACACTGGGAGAACTCCTAATTAATCAGCCAAGCTGTTCCATAGCAGCCTTGTGATGGCACTGTTGTCCTAGGTTATCGCTCCAAGAACCGGTTCCTAGGATCTACAACAAGCCTACCACCACCAACCATGTGCGCACGGCACCACATCCATTCCATCCGACTTGCATAGATCCCTAAGTCCATGTTGCTAACATAAATTACCATTCCATCCATGAAGTGACATAGTTCATTAATCAAGATTAATATTAACCCAACATCCCACAAGCAACCTAAGCATTATGTACCCATAACCAACCAACCAACTAGTTCAAGGCGATAAGGAAAAGGATAAAGCAATACTAGGGAAACCCTAACAATAGGTACCCATTCAATTGACACAAGCATGCAATTCTACAATAACATTCATAATAGGATCAAAATGCATCAAGGACACTTGCCTAAAAATGGATGTTGCTGCTCAGATCTTCAATTCACGCTCTTGTGATTCCAGGAACAACACATTCTCTAATTAACGTCACGTAGGCACGACATGCACATAATCATATAAACAAACTAAGAAACAGTACACTAAACAATAATAAAATTCTTTAAAATCAATCACAAAAGATGGTACGCATTTCTACGATCGCGTGAGCGCAAGAATCATCTAACTCAGAGTTACGAGTAAAAAGTTATGAAGGTTTAAAGGTGTATGGTTAAAATAGTAAAAACAAATAGGTTTAGGGACCTAAAAGTAATTTTAGAAAAGTATAGGGACTAAATTGTAAAATAACAGGATGAAAATATGGTTTATAAAAAGTTTAGGGACTAAAATGTAATTTATAACAAGCTCAGGGATCGAAGTGTAAAAAGACAGGACTAAAATATAATTAAAATTAAGTGGAGGGGTGTTTCTACAAAATGGTAGGGTTAAAATAATATTTATAAAAATATTAGGGGCTAAAAAAGAAAAAACTAAAGCTTATGTGAAGAAATCAGGTTTAAAAACTAATTAGGATGAAAGAGAGGGGCTTAGGTGCAAAATGGCCATTTTCCTGGATTTATTTGAATTAAAATAAATCTTATAATAGGTGGGCCGAGTTCATGGGTTCATGGACCGGCTCTGGGGCACTGGTTCAAAGGTCCATGGTGGGCTGGGACTGGGTAGGCAGTGGGCTGCTGCTATGGACAGAACAACACGATAAAAGACTTGCGCGTTCCCGCTGAATGGCTATACTAATCGAGCTACAACTTGAACCTATATGTTGAATAAGTTGTGGGACACAATACTAGTAATCTGGTGTCGATGTTAGCTCACCTGATCTGGAGATCGCAGGGGGGGAAACAGGCAAGGTCACGACGCGATAGATGGTGGGCCAAACACGTTCCTGGAGCAATCAGGACAGATCTTAGCATATTCTTTGGTCGAGACGATCATGACTTCCTGGAACACATTGTGGATATGATTATGTATCAAGTACACATCAGAATTGGGAGAAATAGAAGGGGAATTATGGATGCACGTGCTAGATGCACCCAGAACAGAGAGCAGTCGTCATTCAAAACATGATCCTGCTCACATCACAGCATCTATGGCCATGAATTTTGGATATGTTGTAGGCTGCATCAAGGTGCATCTCCTGGTAAAATTTCGTGATGTTTTGTTGGCTGGATCAACGGGAACATGGATTGGAATTTGGGGCGTTGTGGCTGGACAGACCGATGGCAAGAGGTTAACTTGATGCTTATGGATGGGAATGAAGGTGAGGGGGCAAGGGAGCTCGTGAGCCAGGCCAAGGGGCATCCAGGTAATACTTTAGAGACCTAGGGAGGGAGGGGAAAGGGCAAGGAAGGGAGCTTAATGGTCTGCAACTGTTCAAGTGCAATAGTGGATTTGAGTGGACCGGTTTCATCATTGTCATAGTGGAGATGAAGGTGAACGAAATTGGCTGCCAAATTAATGATTAATGGGTGTGAGTGTTGTTTTATTTAGCACCAACACGAGCTCACCTAACCTCTATGGTCAGCAAGAGGGAAAATGAGTGTTGGGAAGAAACAAACGAACATGAATATTGTCGCTATGGACATTGAGTGTAGTTAAAGTTCTAGGATTGATTAGATATTGCTTGACATGGTATGTGAAGGATAAAGATAGAAAGAAGAAATGTGGCATCAAATGGGTGGAGGGATCGACTTGTTTGTAGGGGCATGAGTTTGAATGAGACAAAGTGTTGGGAAAGGTTGAACGTTAATGGGGGTGAAATGAAAACTTTGCCACGACAATGAAGTAGCAAAATGAGAAATTTAGAATAGCATGACATTAAGCCATCAATAAGGTTTATGACAAGGATAATGTGCGAGAGAATATATTAGGGAAACAAAGTTAGTTCATGTGACAAAATTGTCTTTTGAGTGTTGAAAAGGTTCACAACCCGAATTTGGAAAATGCAGGGTGTGACACAATGTGAGTACATGACTCTCTAGATGATCAAATAGTGATATTTGTGCTTCATGACCATTGAGCCATGTACAACCGAGCTCCAAGGTTAAATCTACTCGCGCGGCTCAAAGAGGAGTGGCTCATACATTCCCACCACTCTAATGACTAACCCCTACACATTTGAGAAAGTATGTTGTTGAGTCATAAGTGTAGGGGGAGCTACGATGGAATGCCACTACGACCAAGGAGGAGCACCAAGAAAGGGGGGAGTTATCCTAACTCTTGCCAACCATCTTATGCCTCTTGGTTTCGTTATGTTTAGGTGTGGTTTTTTGGTGATAGGTGACAAAGGGGGAGAAGAAATATGAAGATCCAAAAGCCAAATCTCGATCAATAACACAAAGGGAGAGAAGAACATCAAGAAGGAACATGAAGATCCTAAAGCCAAGTCAAGATTGAGGATAGCTAAAAGGGGAAGAAGAAAATAATGAATATCACATCAACATGGAGAAGAACAACGATGGTGCATGTCTATGGTGACTATGTACATCTTCACCGACATGAGCATCTACGTCCTTGGTGCGTGTCTACATCACTCAACTACCACAACACCAAGATGGGCGCAAATTCAGCTCAAGATTGAAATCCAAGTGCGCTAAATGAGTGGGTAGTTCTCCCTTAACACCTATCACATCTCAAGGGGGAGACTACTTCCAAGGTAAGGACCAAGGTATGTCTTTCAGTCTTTTCTTTTCCTTTGGTTCTTTCTTGCTCATCCATTTTGGATCATCATAAGTAGTGGTTGTCATCCATCACCAAAAAGGGGGAGATTGTAAGGTTCATGATCATAGAGGTCACCCCAAGATGTGTTTTGGTGATGAATGACTTATGATGATTGTCGATGGTGTCCTTGGCGATAGATGACAATGACCACAAGCATAGAGGCTTGTGAACTTGATGGAGTCCAAGGGTTGATGGAGATGGATCAAAGCGGAGAACAAGCTATGGTGCAAGTGTTTGGAACACTTGACTAGTTGTTAGGGCTTTGAGTCCATAGGAAGAACTAGACTATCAAAAGGGTCTAGGTCATTCTCTTAGGTCATGTCTAGTCGGTGATGTGTAAGGTTGCACGGTGAAATCAAGGCACTAGGTGACAGTGGAGAAGCCAAGGAGCTGTTCAGAGAAGCCGATAAACGAAGTCAAGCGAGGACGACAAGTTTCAGCTTCTGGACATAGAGACTGGACAGAGGGGTCATTGGAGACCGGACTATATGGTCACTATGGGGAGTTGTCCAGGACTTAGAGCGAGGAGCAGGAAGTTTGTCAGCTGGAGATCCTGTATAGACCGGACGGTTGTTGGCACTCCTCAAGTGCCCTTTTTATATGTGAATATTACCCCAATTAGAGCATAATTGATACTAATTTAGGCCATTTACCTATGATATTGTCTATATATATGTACATGCGTTGTTTTGGAGCTTTATTGCAGAAATTAGTAAAATTGGTGATTAAAGTGATGCTGGAGAGGACATGAATCCAGAACCGACGAAAAGCACTGAAGAAGCCCAGTGCGCCGATCGGTGCAGTCCATGAGCCGGTCAGTGCAAGGGTGTTTTGGGCCACAGAATTGACCGATGCCCATTTCACATGTTTATGGAAGTTTATCTGCGCAAGACACTTGAAGATATTTGCCTAAAAGATTTATGGAACTTCAAGATCTCAATGTGCAGTACAAGACTTTATCTCAAAGGAAAAGGCCCACATGGCAGCTATGGAAGATAGAGGAACCGACTCGAAGAAGAAACAAGAGAAGACACAGCTTGCACCGATCGGCGCAATCCTGCACCGATCGGCGCAACCACCTTATTTGCTAGATCCCGAGTCCTTTACGAGTAGAACCTCTATAAATACTTGTATACCCTGGTCGCAACAGAGAGAAGAAAGAGGAGACAGAGGGATAACAGATCCATGAGTTAGAGCCACCGGGGCTTGCCCCGTTAGAATAGATCTCTAGTTGAGTTTCAAGAACCATTGGTGTTAAGAGTTGATCCGTCAAGGTAGGCCATCTCGACGGGGATGAATCTTACTCTATGTATCTCAAGGATGATTGAATATGTTAATGATGGTTTTGGTGATTTGTCTATCTTGATTCTATAATCATGCATGTGCTTATTCCAATTGCTTAGTTCTAGGCTAAGTAAGTAGATATTATATTGATCGTAGTGACTAGGATAGTATTCGGACATTGTATTGATTATGGTTGCTTGATGATGCTAGTGGTGTGGTTTAGCGGTGACAGCACTAAGCCTACGTAGCACTATTGGATAGTTGAGTAGGGTAAGATACTTGCGCGATTAAGGGTTCCTCTCGGCAGCGATAAATCAGGAGCCGCTCGGAAAGCAAGGTGGTCTTATTCATTATAGGTTTTCATTGATCCATGTAATTACCCATTATGATGCTATTTAATTAGACTATCTGGTTACAATCTTACTAGCAGATATCTGGTTACTCACTTAACAGCATAGTCTTATAAGGTATCTGGTGCACTTTGCTTAGCTTTACTAGTGTGCCGATCGGCTCAATGCCTGTGCCGATCGGCGCAACGACAGATTTATTGTCTGGCGCACCTTTGCGCTGGCCAGTCTCCCCTCATGCAACCTGAATGTGACAGTAGCTTTGATTGGATCTTTTACTGTTAACTTTGTTTGATTACCCCTAAGGTCCCTATGGATTTGATTAACCTTGGAATACTCAATTCAAGAGAAAAAGTGCTACAATCATACACCGTCCTCTTGCGGTGTCTAAGTGGGTGCGTAGTTATGACCAACAAGCTTTCCTTTTTCTAGCGCCGTTGCTGGGGACCATAGCAGGTTTTTAAACATTGTTTGATGTATTAGTGTTTAGTCATTGTGCTTTATTTTACTCGTCTCTTTAGTACATATATTCTGTTAAGTGAAACTAACAGGTATGGACGATCCTAAGTGAAACAAACCCTCTAATTGCACCGATGATCCAGAAAGACTCTTTCACAAGAAGAGAACAGCGGAGAAGAGAAGCAAGTCACTTGGAGATTTCGCTGGAGAAGCAGTCCGTGTCACCCCTCGAACATTATTCACAATAGAAGACCCAGTTCAAGATCAAGAAGAAGAGGAGATGGCAGAGGTACCTATGGTTAATCGTCTCAAGCCTCAATTGACTAATGTTGTCAAGACAGATTTCCAAGAAGCTCAAGATCAACTTCCGTATCAATTGGAGAGATATGTTGGAATAGTGGCGCAACAACCATTCATAGGTTAGGAAGATCCCAATCATCACTTGCAACACTTCCTTGAGGTTTGCAGTACATTCAAGATAGCGGGATTGACCGGAGACCAAGCACGTGTGCGGCTGTTCCCCTTCTCTCTAGTTGGATGCCCCAAGCAATGGTACAATGGATTGGGTAACCCAGTAAAGACGGTGTGGAACACATTAGCAGCTGAATTCTTGGCCAAATACTTCCCTCCTGGTAAGACTCAAGCTTTGAAGAATAAGATTCTTGGATTTACACAGAATGTTGATGAGGGCATTGGAGAAGCATGGAAGAGATACAATGAATATATGGATGCATGCCCTCATCATGGTCTGACGGTTGAAGAAGTTGTTGAGAGGTTCTACACAGGATTGAATCTTCTATCTCGTCAACACTTGGATGCTTCAGCTACAGGTTCATTCATGTCAAAAACTCCCACCGAAGCTAAGAATTTGATCAAGTTGCTAGTTGAAAATCAATCGTGGGATGGTGAGAGAAGTTCAAGGAATTTGCAACCTTCAAAAGGAGTGGCGAAGAGTATGATTGAGAGGACTCATGAAGACTTGATTATAGATCGCCTCGATGCTATTCAAACGAGATTGGACAATAATCTTCATATCCCTAAGGAAGAGCCACTAAAGCCAGCAGAATCACGCTCCACTTGTGGTGAGTGTGGAGAATTTGGTCATGTGCAGGAAGATTACCCTAAAGAGATGAAGATGCTAGAATATATGAAGAATAGTGGATGGAAGCCCCAATATCAGTAGCAAAGAAGTTATTTCTCTCCTAGTTCATCCATGCAAAATTCTATCCCACTTCATCTCCAATGTCATGAGTTCTTCCAAGCTCAAGAGAAGATCAACAAGGGCAATCAAGCTAAATTCAAGGAGATTGATCGTGTCCTTGAGGGAATTAATGACAAGGTCATAGAAATTGGGAGCTCCAATGACCAGATTTTGAAGCATACCAAGATTATGGAGCAACAGATGGGACAGTTATCGCAAGCCATTCAAAGCAACAAAGGGGCTATTCCTGGCAATACAAAGTCTGCAGAGCAGTTGAAGGCAATAGCTACACGGTCAAGAAAACAAATAGAAGACCCAGAGCACCCTGCGGGAGCAAGGAAGCCCCGCGTCGATCGGCACACACCTAGCACCGAACGGTGTGCGCCGATCGGCACGACGGTCCTTACAGCACCGATCGGCTCCCTGAAAGCACCGATTGGCGCGAGGAGGATGTTGACCTCTCTGGTCTGAAAATGGGCATAGAGACAGAGGAGCATGGCCCTGCCACATTCCTGGATACTTAACTGCTATCAAAGACAGAAAGAGCGCGACAACACGACGAGCAATTTGCAAGGTTCATCGATATTATGAAGAAGCTTTACATCAATATCCCTTTTGTTGATGCTATTTAAGTACCCACCTATGCCAAGTACATTAAGGACATGATGCAAAACAAGAAGGCTCTAGTTTCTGAGGAGGTTGTGAAGGTTACTAATGAGCTTACTGCGGCAATCAATGATGTTGCACTTGAGAAGAAACCTGACCCTGGATCACCAAGCACCAAATGCATGATTGGAACAAGAATATTTGATAGGTGCTTGTGCGATCTTGGAGCAAGTGTAAGTGTTATGCCCCGTCATATATTCACAAGTCTCAATTTGCCCAAATTGGAGCCTACGGGTATGTGTTTGGAGTTAGTCGATCAATCGGTACGCTTCCTCGATGGAATTGCGGAGGATGTGCCAATTCAAATTAGAGATCACATCGTCCCTATTGATTTTATTATGCTTGATATGGATAAGAGGACGAGGACCCCGTTGATATTAGGTAGACCCTTCTTGAGGACAGCAAGAGCAAGTATTGATGTTGGGAGTGGTGAGATAAGCTTCGATATAAGTGGGACTCCCTACTCTTTCAAGTTTCACCTAAAGGGAGAAGAGTGTCGTACTGTTGATGAAGTGAAGAGATACAAGACACCATGGCAACATGGCGTCGAGAGTAATTGGAGGGGATGTATGGATAGGTCGTCCGAGCTATATGAACCATGGATATAAGAGAACCTTGTAGTGTCGCGGCCTCACATCCCGCACCGTGACACTAAGGATTGATTGTTTGCGGGGAGGTCAAGCTCTTTGACATCTAAATAACAAGAGCGCTCTTGGGAGGAAATCCAATGATCAGGGGATTTAGAAGTTGTTTAATGCTTGTGAGAGGGCAACCCGTTTCATTTAGTTAATTAGTGCTGGCTAGGAGGGCAACCCGGTGTTTTTAATTTGCTTGCTTATAATAAAAACAATCTCCCGAATAAAAAAATAGAAAAAGCATGTGCTTAATTCTTGTGTTCTCTTGTGTTGTCTGTTTATTTATGCAAAACTGTGTATATACATACTATAGACTAACAACACAGGAATAAAAAAATAAAAGAAGAAGACCAAAAATAGGAAGGAATAATGCTTGCACCGATCGGCGCATT
The DNA here is from genome assembly GCA_032690845.1 of Eleusine coracana subsp. coracana. Lineage (NCBI taxonomy): Eukaryota > Viridiplantae > Streptophyta > Magnoliopsida > Poales > Poaceae > Eleusine > Eleusine coracana. The sequence goes on along the minus strand of CM064430.1, from coordinate 37,878,683 downwards.
ATTGCCCGGGTCAGGACAGAAGGCTGACGACGCCCAGAATTGAAGGGGTGCTAAAAATCAACCAGCACAGCAATTTTTAGAGAAAGAGCTATTTTCAAGGTAATTAAAAATCTTTTTTGAATTAATTTTTGTGTACAAAATGGTTGCTAAATGACGCAGAAAAGGATGAAGAGCAACATCTAGCAAAGAAGCGAGGGGCCAAGAGCAAAAATGGACATCGCATCGAACAGCGCGCATCAGCACTATTCAGCGCAGTCACTAGATGGGCCCCGCTACGTATGTCAGTACTACAGAAACATTGGAAAAAGTGGAAAATTAGGTGAAAGAGATGAACACGAGGTATCAGGATCAGCGCCGGATCAAAAGATGAGGTGCAAGGGACTTGCGCCGTTCGGCGCCCTACTGCGCCGATCGGTGAAGGTACCCATGCGGTTCCCGAATGGGCAACAAAGGTGGCAGGCGTTAATTTTGAGGAACAGGTATGATTGCTACATAGGTGTGTGGTGAAGAGGAGACACGGAACTGACCAAAAGCTAAAAAAGAGACGGCGCGTCAATCGGCGCGGGCCCGTGCTGATCGACGCAGTCAACAAGACATCAGGATTCTGTGTTGTTCCCCTGCCAGCTAATATGATGTACCAGGAAGTGACATAAAGGATGGGAATCAAGCACCACAGTTGTCAGAGCATTCAAAATTTGAATTGTGCGGAATGGTGCACCGCCGAGCCGATCGGCGCGCTTTCAAATTTTGATATTATTGGCGGTTCCTTCTCCTGGAAGTTTCCCATACTATAAAAGGGAGGCCGGTAATCTCTCCACCTTCCCCACTACCCATGATCTCGCACACGTTCCGCAATCCTCGCAGATGGATCATCTCCACTCCTCCATCGGCAAGTTGGGCAAGAGGCTGCGCCGAGGAAGCAGTTCCGGCGGCAGCGGTGACTGCTCGGCGAGGGGGAGCTCCAGCGCTCGTGATGATATGTTGGTGGGTGATGCATCCATCGGCTCAATGGTGGCAAACTACGAGATCCGCACCCGCCACTCCGTCTCCGGCGCGCCCCTTCCAATAGGGCGTGCTACAAGGAGCCAAACGGCGGCAAGTCATGGGGTTCCCACATCACCACCACTGCCGGCATACGTGCCGCGCATGATGGAGGAGGGCTTCACCCTTCGGAGCCCGGAGGAACAGCAGCAATACCTCGTGGTGAGGGGAAGGTTCGTCCCCAACTTCAACTTGGACGAGACCTTCCACACCACGATCGGCATGTGGCAGGACATAGGGAGGATGCTCAACAATCTCGGCTGGGTGGACTTCCACCTCCTTCCCATGGACTACAACCTTGACGTTGTCACCGAGGTTGCCTCTACGATGAGGCTCGCTACTGATTAAGCCGGCAACGAGGCCGTCAACTTCCGCGTCCGCGACATCAGCTACATGGAGACCATGGAGACAGCGACTCAAGCCTTTGTTTCAACGCCACCGCCGACGTCACCAGCATCTTGGGACGTGGGGACTTGGACTCCTTTTGGAGGTGGCTCTTGCTCATGGAGGAGATGAAGCGCGGCAACATCCGCAACCCGACCATTCAAGTCTTCCATCAGTGGTTGGCGGCGCGCACAGGAGACAAGGTTGACTCCAGCAACGTCACCGATGCGGACTTGTCGTGGCTCTACAACACCATCGTGAGTTCGTCTCATTGCAACCCCATGTTGGTGATGGTGCGGGGTTGGCTCGACAAGAGCGGCAAGGCGAGCAAGAAGTTGTCTTTCGAGGCCTATCTTTGACGCCTAGCAGCCCTCATCTGTGACGGCGATGGACCGGGAGGGCGCAACAACAAGTGGGAGTCCACGATAGAGATCGGCGAGAATATGACTCGTGGCAATATTATCACGGGATGTGTTCGCGCCGGCTTCCATGTCGGCGGCACCAACATCAAGCTCCTGTGTACGGAGCTGGGAGTTTTCCTCCATCACAAGCTAGAGGGTGGAAATTGGCTTGAGGAAGGTCTCCTGGAGGGGGGTCGAGCTCTCAAGGACCGTCGTGGGCGGGTCTGACAACCGGCGACATATACAGCAGTCGACGGCAAGTAGGACTCCTGGAATTCACGCCAGGAGCCTCAGCAGTACCAGCCAGGGTGGAGCGACGTAGCGGGCGGTTCACAGCCCTTTGCGCCGGTCGGCGCAGACGACGCGTCAGTCGGCGCTCCCTACATCAGCGTAGGTATCGACTACATGTACTAAAGATGCGTACCTGTGGTGCCTCCTGTGCCCAGTGCAGACTTTCTCGTGCCCAATCAGGGGTACATCAACAACAACATGCACTACATCGAGTGTGTGGAGGACGCCATGTCCCAATGGAGGGACAACCACGAGGCGATGGTGGAGGAGCTCAAGCGACTCAAGGCACTATGCTATGGCTTTGATCAGCCACCGCCTTCACCTTCGTTTGACTAGAGTGCCTAGGAGTTGGCACGTGTATCGGTTTCCCGGTTTGCGTTTTCTCTTATTTTTGCAATCTTTTTCATTATTTGCTTATGTGTGTGTGAGCGGGTCGGGAAACATGTATCGGGGGTGTTTACTTTCATGCAAGTGGATTAGTAGTAGTTGGTAGTAGTTTTATTTTTATGCAAGTGTGTGCAAAAATCATCACCGTGTATTCAAGTTTTGATCTTAATATAATGGTGGTGGTTATGCTCTTTTAGGAGAATTGAATTAGTTATTCTTTCTTGAAAAGTGATGATGAAGACCAAATAATGTTGAGCATTGAATAAAACTTTGAACTTACACTTAATGATCATTCGGCAAATATGTCTTATATTGAGCAATTTTGAGTACCCATGTGCTTCATTTTTATTGTCCAATTTGTGATGATAACTTAGTACCAATCTTTTCATAAATAAATTTTCATGTTGTGAACTTTGGAATTTATTCCTCTCAACATCCTTACCTACCAATGCCATATTCTGAGCAATTATCATGAACCTTTGATTTGTAGATAAATATTAAATTGATGGTTGAGTTCGGTTAGGATTTAATTCTTTTGTATGAACTTTACTAAGATGGCAAATCTTTGTGTATCTCTTTCTAGCCTTGAATTACTCATGCAAAAATTCAATTCCGCTAAGTATCCTACCATAAACCCAAAATATCTTGTTGAGTATGATTCCTTGACCACATCCTATATTTCTGGCTATATTTAATTCTTGAATAAATGTTGAAGCCAGACAAATCAAATACCAACAAATGTTGGTGAATTCGGGTTGAGAGCCGATTGGCGCACCCTAAACCAATCGGCATAGCAGAGAGAAAAATAAAAAAAGGGATAAACAAAAAATGATAAAAAAACAAAAGAAGAAGAAGAAGAAAAAGGAAAAGCTCTGCTGTTTGCTAGGGACAAGCAAAATTTTAAGTGTGGGGGGATGGTATATAACATGCTTATTCTCGAAATTCATTCTAATATAGCCACAAATCATTCCAACCATGTGCAATCTGATAATAGGAGTTCTTTTTCTTCCAAGATCAAATTTTTGCTATGTGCATGTCCATATATCCAAAGTGTGAGTCCTTTCTTAAATTTTTCTTTCTTAATGGTCATCTTGATAAGTTTCTATAATTCCAACGAAGAATAATCTCCTAGCTTTAAATATATTGTTGATTTATGTTTGCAATCCTTGAATTACCTCACCAAACTACTCATATAAGCCTTACACAAATATTATTTGATCATTATGATGTAGAATATAGGTTGAGTGATTTGAAAGATGAGTTGTTGCCTTGGATTATTTAGAAGATAGATTATTTATGTTCACAACAATCTTTTAAGTGATTTACACGTGTGGAAAAGTTATAATTTGTGAGTTGGACATGATTTGTTGCTTTGGGGCGATACTTTAAGCTATATGCCCATATTTTAACTATTTTGCTGAATATTAATATGAAATACACCACAATAGAACAATGCTCAACATTTGCTGATTTGAGATATCTTTTATGATAGAAAGAGTACGTTCTTTGATTTTTTTTTCTTTTACTTTACTCGGGATGAGCAAAGGTTTAAGTGTGGCAGAACTGTTAGCACTCCCCAAGTGTCCCTTTTATATGTGAATATTACCCCAATTAGAGCATAATTGATACTAATTTAGGTCATTTACCTATGATATTGTCTATATATTTGTATATGCGTTGTTTTGGAGCTTTATTGCAGAAACGGGTAAAATTGGTGATTAAAGTGATGCTGGAGAGGACAGGAATCCAGAACCAACAAAAAGCACTGAAGAAGCCCAGTGCGCCGATCGGCGCAGTCCATGAGCCGGTCGGTTCAAGGGTGTTTTGGCCCACAAAAGTGACCGTTCTACATGTTTATGGAAGTTTATCTGCGCAAGACACTTGAAGATATTTGCCTAGAAGATTTATGGAACTTCAAGATCTCGACGTGCAGTACAAGACTTTATCTCGAAGGAAAAGGCCCATATAACAGCTGTGGAAGACAGAGGAACCCACTCGGAGAAGAAACCAGAGAAGACACGGCTTGCGCAACCGCCTTATTTGCTAGAAACCGAATCCTTTACGAGTAGAACCTCTATACATACTTGTAAACCCTGATCGTGATAGAGAGAAGAAAGAGACAATAGAGGGACAACAGATCCGTGAGTTAGAGCCACTGGGGCTTGCCCCGTTAGAATAGATCTCTAGTTGAGTTTCAAGAACCATTAGTATTAAGAGTTGAAGGGGATTAATCTTACTCTATGTATCTCAAGGATGATTGAATATGTTAATGATGGTTTTCGTGATTTATCTATCTTGATTCTATAATCATGCATGTGCTTATTCCAATTCCTTAGTTCTAGGCTAAGTAAGTAGATATTGTATTGATCGTGGTAATTAGGATAGTATTCGGACATTGTATTGATTATGGATGCTTGATGATGCTAGTAGTGTGGTTTAGTGGTGACAGCACTAAGCCGGCGCAGCACTATTGGATAGTTGAGTAGGGTAAGATACTCACACGATTAAGGGTTTCCTCTCGACAGCGATAAATCGGGAGCCGCTCGGAAAGCAGGGTGGACTTATTCATTGTAGGTTCTCATTGATCCATGTAATTATCCATTATGATGCTATTTAATTCAACTTTCAAGTTACGATCTCACTAGCAGATATATGGTTACTCACTTAACAGCATAGGCTTATAAGGTATCTGGTGCACTTTGGCTTAGCTTTACTAGTGTGTCGATCGGCGCAGGCCGATCAGCTCAACGCCTGCGCCGATCGGTGCAACGACAGATTTACTATCTGGCACACCTTTGCGCTAGCCAGTCTCCCCTCATGCAACCTGAATGCCACAGTAGCTTTGATTAGATCTTTTACTGTTAACTTTGTTTAATTACTCCTAAGGTCCCTGTGGATTCGATAAATCTTGGAATGCTCAATTCAAGGAAAAAAGTGCTACGATTGTACACCGTCCTCTTGCGGTATATAAGTGGGTGCGTAGTTACAACCAACAACGGTTCGATCTACAGACCGGATGGTCCGATCAGTAGGGATGAAGCAGGGCAATGAGGAGCTTTGGCGCAGAATGTTTCTGGGCTGGAGAGAGAAATAGACCGGACGATCTGGTCTACTGACCGGACAGTCCGGTGAGAACAGGAAATTGCCTGGACAGTTTTGTGCCAACGGCTAGGAGAGCCATTACGAGAGTGACCAGACTGTCCGGTCAGAGAGTGACCGGACTGTCCGGTCTGGATGTCCAGAAAGGCAATTTCATGGAGCAACGGCTAGTTTGAGGTTGAGAGCCTATATAACTTCATTGCTGGGGTCTTGGAGACCTCCCTTGGCCAGTGGAATAACTAAGAGCATTTGGTAAGGTCCAACAGGAAAAGAGGAGAGCACTAGGAGAGGATATTGGATATCTTGAGAGTGCTAGTGAGAGTAACTTGAGCATCTTGCACATCTAAGGCTAGGGTGTCCTTGAGGGTGTGATCTAGATTGTTACTCTTGGTCTATGGTGAGACCTAGACCAGTTAGGTGTCGGTGATCAAGCCTATCATGATCAGTTGTGAAGGCCGTCACACGTTTGTACACGGTTTGAGCCTTCCGGTGAAAGGGGCATCAATAGTGAGCGCTTGTGTCGGCTCGAGGAGTCCGGCAAGTTCTCGAGGGAGGCGAGCTTGTGCTTTGTGCCGCGGTGACGCATACCGTTTCTTCACTCTAGGAGTGATTGTGGGCTCGTGGGTGAGAACTCCACTTGGTGGCGGGAGGGACCAGAACTCCGACGGGAGTGGTCCAACGAGGAGTAGGGGAAGGCGCCATCCTTACGTGACCTCAGGAAAAAATCATGAGCCATCTCTTACTCTACTCCTTACTTTGATGCACTACTTTCCGCATTTACATACCATGCTATTCATGCTCGTGTGTTCTCTTAGTTCTAGTTGACTATCTTATAGACTTGCATGTTTAGGCTCCTTGCTTGCTAGTAGTGCTTAAGCTTCCGCATTTGATGACTAGCATGAGTAGGAGTTGCATTGGTGTGCTTGAGCACTAGAAGTGTATAAGAGTTGTATTGACTTGTGTGATCCACTAGTATGCATTGGTTACCTTTCCTTTCATAGGATTATATTGTTAGCGTGATCACCACTAGATTTGTGTATGAATTGCTTTGAGTGCTACCGGTATTTTTAGTGATTGGCAAAATTGGTACATAGTGGTAGTTCCCGATTCACCCCCCCCCCCCCACCCCTCTCGATCACTATGATCCTTTCAGATATATTTTCATGCTCAAGATCTTCCTCTCTCCTTAAATCCCAAATTTTATTTTTTCTCTATTTTTGGAGCTATTTTCATGGAGATTTTCGATCTCACTCTTGAATGAATTTTTGGGGTGGATTTCTTGGGGATCTTCGTGCTACGATGAGCTAGATCAATCCTACATAGGTCCATGACCAAATCAAGAGCTCTAGCACCTTCGATTTGAAGGATTTCTCAAGTTTCCCTTCTTTGGTGTTCTTGGCACAAGATCTGAAATTTGTGATGATTCCTTGAGCTAATTGAGTGGATCTTCTTGGATTAGGGTCGTGATGTGTTTAGGATTGGGTAGTCAAAAAATCACACAATTTAGAGTTCGTTTGATTAGGTTTTGGTCATGTTTTTGCCTAATCCCGAGCCAAATCATGTTCTGTCGGGGGTCGATCCGCATTACCGATCTATGCACCGGCACTACCGATGCAGGGATAAAAATCCATATCGGCACTGCCGATAACCTGCTTAGGTTTTTCGTGTTGTGTCTGCTCTGAATCGACACAACCGATAGTATGACCGGCACTGCTAGTTGGTGTGTGTAACCTTAGTGACTTGCTTTAGGGTTGGGTTCTCTCTAAGTCTTCCGCTGGTGTTAGTCATTCTTCCGTTGCTGTTAGTCATTCTTAGGGTTAGCACATCACAAGTTGGTGTGTGTAATCTTAGTGACTTGCTTTAGGGTTGGGTTCGGTTTATTTCATGACATAGGCCAAGTTCTTTTGGAAAATTTTAATTGGCTCCCACTCAGCCTCCCCCCCCCCCCTCTGGTCGCCTTCTCAGTCCTTCATATGACTCTCACGAAAATAACTCACACACAGGAAAAAAATGTTTTGTGGTAGTGGGTGTCAAGAAAAGAATCTAGCTATGTTGGGTCACGGTGAGCACATCTAAGATGCAATATACAAAAAAAAAAGATTTAACCCTGGCAAATGCTAGTTCAAAGAAAGCTTTTATCTTCTCAATCCATTCATCAGTCAACTCTCCCTGACTTGAGCGTCCCGTGTATATCCACGCACGGTCATCCATCCTCTTATATCAACAAGCAATATAAAACTCATTTGCATCTACACAATTTTTATACTATCTAATAGGTGAAGATAAGTTCTAATCCCACCTGAGAATACGTAGATGGAGTTAATTCCCAAAGTCTACTTCTGTAAGAGACATAATTTCAGTAGCACCTCCCCGCTATTCTCAAATACACGTCGTGATGGGATGATTGTGTATCTAGAGAACAACAGGGAGATGATGTCGAAACTCTGTCTCAGACCAAAGTTGACCATGGAAGCTAATTCCATCTACTCCTCGGGCTGTCAATAAAAGCAATTTGTAACAGATACAGTTATAGATATGCTCTTTCGAACGGCAGACGACTAACTAGGTTACATGATCTATAATTAGGGAACAAAAAGATGAGTGTTGCGGATGTGCTCACCTAGGGTGCGGGCTCAACGTCAGGCAAGGCGGTGAAGAGCGTGTCATCGACGGGCATGACCAATGAAGCCTATACATTGCAAAAGAGAGAGTTTGCGGTTCAGATGATAACCACCAACATACACAGTATACAGATATTCTGATATGCTGTGACAACGGTTCTTGCTGCTGTAGCACAACTGACGAAAGGGGAAATTCCCTAGCATCAAAATTAGTTCAAGTCATAGCACATAATTACTTGACGATACACGTTGATATAATCCGAATTACCTCTATATAATGAATTGACCTACGATTGACCAAATTCTTATTGGTAAACAGAATCAGTATGCACTCTCGGGTGGGACAAGCTCTGTACCTCACGAAATGTGGGAAGGTAACCTTCAAATCGATGTATATTTGTAGCTAAATGAACTAATCATGAAACTAATTCAACAGAAACAGTAAAATCTTGTCTTTGACAACTCAACAAAATGATCAGATTCCAAAAATTAATCGATCCACTTCAGTGATCAGTCCACCAACTCAAATACAACCAATAATAATGTATGAAAATTCAGAAATGAAAAGGGGCGAAGTTTGTTTCACTCACTGAGGATGGAGATGGGTTGATCGACGAGCGTGACCCATGTGGCACTGTCAGCCTGGATGGCCCGGCGCTGGGTGTCACCAACGGCGAGCACGATGGGAAGGAGGCCGGCGGCAGTTGGGGCATTGGGGAGCTGGAGGACGTGATGGCCGGGGGCGCAGAGGTTGCCGGCGGTCGAGAGGCCGGGAGGAGAAGGCCGGGGTGTGTGGGGCCTACTGGCAGCCGAGAGTCGTGCCGGGCGGCCGGCGGTTTTAATGGGCGGGCATTGGGCCGCCTAGGTCAGGGCGGCCAGGTGTCGGGGCATCAGCCCGCGGCGGCCAGGAAGAGGTCGTGGCGGCGGCTGATGGGACTGCCGAAGGCCGTGGCGCGCGGGGGCAGCTCGGAGCGCAGAGTGGAGAGGACGTGGCGGGGAGAGGCCACGGCGATGGTGCGGCAGCGGGCAAGGGCGACGACAGCTGGCACATGCGGACAGAGACGCGTGGGGGCGACAGGCGCGTGGACAAGGTCGTTGCCACGCTTAAGGGGGTGGCCCGTTTGCCATGTGCACCTGATCTGACACTCGGCATATGACAGATTCATCGAGAGCCGCCGATCTGGCTCTTAGCACACAAAAATATTTGTCGAGTGCCCCCGAGCTTATACTCGACAAATGACATATTTGCCGAGTGCCCCCTCCCGGGCACTCGGCAAACTACCTATTTGCCAAGGTCCAACACTCCGCAAAATTCTAAATTACAATTTGGAACCCTACTTATTTTTCATAATCGAAGAATTTCTTTTACTCATAAATTTTCTTTTACTCATGGATCATTTTTACCGTCCATTTCTTTTTCAAAAGATCCAAGACTTCAGTCAAGGTAGCTATGACGAGAAAGGACTACGCAGCAAAAAGTGCATCATGCACATATCACACATGGACGATCGAAGCGATGTGATGCTTCGTTGATATTAGGACTTTATTTTCCTTCTGGAATGTTAAGGTTTTGATACTTTGAGTCAAATGTAAGCTTTCATTCACAACAACACTACATCTCTTAAATGCCCAAGTACGAATGTTCAAGCTGCAGCGTGTGACGGTGTGAGTCCCATATGAATATACGAGGTGAGATTGGAGATTTACAACTTATGAGATCTTGTAAACTACGGCGCGAAACAAGATCATGGCTCGTTTACTATAGGATTCATTGTTGTATAGTTTTGTTAGGAAAGATATTGATTGATGCTTAGGATGTCTTAATAAGACATGTCCATACACATATAGGCACAAACTAAGCTAGGAACATTATGATTGGAAGTAGTATAACTTTTAATTTATCCATATAAGTACTAATTTATCTCTAAAACTTAAGTGTTTAACAATCATTGCACCGAAAACATAAACTAAAACCACCTATTTGTTGAGTGCCTTACCCAAGGCACTCGGCAAAAGCTCTCTTTGCTGAGTGCCATGGCGCAAGCACTCAGGTAAAAGCAATCTTTGCCGAGAGTCAGATGGCAGGCCCTCGGCATAAAATTTTTTTGCCGAATGCCTCAAGCGAACACTCAGCAAAGTCTTGATGGTCGTCAAGGGTGGTTAATAGAATTGCTCTTTGCCGAGTGCCACCTTTGGACACTCGACAAATATCAAAATTTTGCCAGAGTGTTTTGTTTTACCGAGAGCTTTTGCTCTCTTTGCCGAGTGTCAAGTTTCTAGTACTCGATGAAGGACTCCTATTGTTGTGTGTTCTTTCATTGTCGAGTGTTCCTCCGAGGACACACGGCAAAAGCTTTCTTTTTCGAGTGGCTGAGGTTATGCTCTCAGCAAAGCCTCCAACACTCAGCAATGTTGGGTTTCTAGTAGTGACCAACGCTCACGAATCGACAATAGCAATAAAGACTATGAAAGTTGCCTAGAGGGGGGTGAATAGGAAACCTAAAAATTTAACCAGAAACCAACACTTAATTCGGGATTAAACACAGTACGATAGAACTTCCGTCAATTCCTAATGGAACTTCCGTGGAGACGAAAGTTCTATCCCATGACAGAAGTTTCTCGCTATGAGGTGTAGAACATAGTGGAATGAGGAATATTAGAAGGTACAAAGAAGCTACTTGAATAGAATGGTTGTTGTTGCCGTGTAGAGCTTAGTTCCTGCAAGAGATAGCAAGCAACACAACACACAAGTAGATCGAGCACAACATGTAGAGAAGAAATAAATTGCTCCCGAAGAAGTTCTAACACAAGGAAAAGAAACCAAAGGTTGCACATAAAAAAGAGCAGGTTTATCCACTTTGGAGAAACAAGAACTACTATGCATGCAACTTATTGGAAGTTAAAGCAAACTAGAACTTAAACAACACCAAGAACAAGGGAGCACATATGAATTTATTTACTGGAGTTCAACCAACTTGCAACCAAGTTGTCTACCTCTCTGTTGAGGGATCCACCAAGGACTAGGTCTCTTTCAACCTTTGTACCTCTCCAAGCAATCACCAAGATCAAGCTTGGATGACCAAGCAATCACAAAGATCCAACCTGGTTCTCCACTAAGCTTGCTTCTTCCCTTGCAGAGGCGAAGCCGACCTTTACAAACTTTCCCAAGACTCATCACAAGTTTGAGAGCTCTAGGGCGACACCTAGCCATGGAATCTTCAATTCCAAGAGTAGCAAATGTCTCACAGATGCTTGCTTTCCAACAATGCTCAAGCGCTCACTTCTCTCACAAAGAGATTCTCTCTCAACCTAACTCTCACAAGGAGATCAATCCTCACAAAGAGGAGTTGGTGAGAATGCTAAAGGGCTTTGAGAATGATATTTTCATGGGGGTAGTCAACAACAACTGAAGAAGGGAAGGGGGGAGCTTTTATACTCATCCCCAAAAAAACACTAGTCATTAGAGTGTATTTCAGAGTCTGACAGAACTTCTATGAAAACCCACAGAACTTCCGTCATTTCAAAGAGCTATTGTGCGGGCTAGGATTCCACTATGATAGAGCATAATGGAACTTCCGTCATAAGCATGACAAAACTTTCGTGACGCTCTGGATGGTAGGTCACTAGAGAAGGTTGTGATAGAACTTCCGTCATAGGGTGACGGAACTTCCGTCACTCTCGGTTTGGCCGTTATGACAGGTTTCCAAGTGAGGAAACTTCCATCATAGAGGTGACAGATTTTCTGCCATTCTCTATTTGGCTCAAACTAAGTTGGTTCCTTTTGGGGTTTTTGTGGCTAGTTTGAGTTTCTCTCATATCACTTGGGATTTAATTGAGCATTGAGACTTTACAAGCAACCATGTCACATTGCTCTTGATAGAGCGGCATTCCTAAACTCAAGATTAAATATAAAAGAAACTTTCTTCAAATTGAGCTTGCATAGTTGTGAATTGTCACTTTTCTTCATTCGGCATCATACAGAACTGCCACATGTAATCTTCTTCTGAGCGCCACCACCTAGAGCTTGTGACTTGGAGCATTTGAATCCTTACGATCAACTTCCATTTGTACTCACAAGTCACTTAAGATCTTCAACATATTGATACTCCTAAGTACATGGCTCTTGTTGCCTGGTACATCGAGATTGAGCTTTACCTGCCCATCACCACTACTCTGGTCCTTTGGACTAAGCCTTGCTTGCCCTTCTCCTTTGCATGGTTCATCATGACGCGATCGTGCATAATTCTTCACCACTAAGCTAACGCAACTCACATACAACTTGTGTTGTTGTTAAGCCTTTGTTTGAAGATATTCTTTATATTATTGATCAAGTTGCTTGTCGTTATTCATTCATCTTGTAATCAACTCTGCACTTGATTCCTCCAAGTCTTGTTCATGCATGGACTTGATAGTTTATGAACTTCATTGTATTGATGATCAAGCTGCTCATGAGTTTCATTCATCATGTCATCATTTTATACTTCATCATACTTTGATTATGTACAAGCATTGTCTTGTGAGACCAAATCATATCATGAACTTCCATGTCTCACACTTTGAATCAATGTACAATCTCAAATATATTCATTTCAGCCATAGAGTGTACATCCAAGGTCTCAATCCCTGCTTATGCACTTAGAAAGAATCATTAGACCTTTAATCATGTTGTTATTCAAACACCAAAACCCACTAAGGGACAAGATGCACTTTCAACCTCTCCCTTTTTGGTGATTGATAACAACCTTGACTAAAGCTTACAAAAGAAATTCAATAAGCATTTTGAATGCAAACATGTAGCTGAGCTCCCCCTAAATATGTGCATATTGAATTAATTTCAAGAACTTGGCCTAAAGATGCCATTTCCACATTTTCAAGTTGTCATCAGAGTTCCACCTAAATGTGTGCATTCGTGGGGCGCAAAGATGTGTGTGTGAGTAGATATCTCATGATGCATATGACAAGAAGGGCACAAAAAAACAAAACTGAAAAGAAAGCATATGTGTTGTCTACCAAACACTAGACTCCACATATTCACAATAAGAAACATTACACCATTACAATCATGCATCACATCTTATTACAAGCAAAAGAAAAGGTTCTTAATACAAGGATAAAGAGAGGTTCACACACAACTCACATTGTTCTCAAGTCCATGAGATAAAAAAGACTTCTCCACTCTTTAAGAGACTTCTTCACTCTTTAGGAGACTTCCTCACTTTTAAAAGACTTCTCCATTTTTCTGAGCTTCGATCTTCTTTTCTCTCCCCTTTGTCATCTAGCACCAAAACGTTTGAGCTCAAAGCATGAAGTCCAAGACACCTTCCTTCTTTGGTCAAGTTTCCTTTAATTTTCAAGGTGGGTCAGACGGATAGGGTTGGTCTGATGTGGAACCTCTAGTACCACCAAATTCATTGCTGCATAGCCACTAAGGCTCATGTCACCGCAAATTTGAGAGGCACGGTCAATTTGCTCAATGTTGATTATTTTCTCATCGCAAAGTTCTATGGGACTCGCTGCACCTTCTAAACCAATAGGAGAGCAAGGATGCTCAAGTTCTAGCTTGGTATGTATTTTCCTTGATTCTTCTGGAGATCTTTGTACTTTCCCATCTCTAATGATGTGCTCTCACATCTGCCTTATACCATTTCTTGTTTAGACAAAGTAGCATGTTTATGATTCTTCTCACATGAGAGAAAGACTTGTCTCCTTGTTGCACACTTCCAATAGTGCTCACAGAAAGTGGTGCTTGCCATATGCTGAGTGGAAACTGTGGATGACGGAAGTTCTATCTACGGGTGATAGAAGTTTTGTTGCTCTCTGTCTTGAGCAGAGATAAATCCAAATAATGATGGAAGTTCCGTCAATGGATGACAGAACTTTCGTCGTTCTTTGTCTTCAACTAGCAGAAGCTTTCAGAAATTTGAACTTTTGGACAAGTACCATATTTGTGAGGGAGCTTTGGGTGTGTCCTCCTCTGGCTGTGGTAAAAAAAATTGGATTTACTAATTCTTGAGAGTGCCACTTGTGACCCTCGACCATGTATTATGATATATGGTGCACATTCACAACTTTTCTCAAATTGATTTGTAGTTCCCTTAATCTCTTCCCGTATGAAGTCAAACACTAAGACAGGAGTGCCATGGGGAGGGGTAGAAGACATAGCAACATGAATGTTGTTGTTATATAAGAGAATGGTTGTGGAGTCTTCATTCCTTGATGTGATGGTCTTTCTAAACATCCTGTTGAGATAGGCTTAGAATGGAATTAAATCTATAGCATGTCCTTGACTGACCCATTTGTTTATTGGATACATGAGACCCATCTTATCATGCTTCAAAATGAGGTGAATATGAAGGTGTGAATGGTTGGCATCATTTCACCCAAATCCAAGAAGTCTAGCAAACTAAGCATATGTGAACTCATACCATTATCCCTTTGTCATCCAATCAGATCTTCTGACATTTTCTTGCTCTTCAACACAATGGTCTCATTGTTTCAATTCTTCTAAAAGGCTAAAATATCACTCACATTCTTGGCATTGCATTCAGTCATCTCAGTGTTAAGAATTTGTCATCATTGGTAGATAGGTAGTTCCAATCTGCCCATTGAGTAATATACATTGCCTTGTTTTTGTGTATGACCATAGACTCATAGTAATCCTTCTGAAAAGTAAGATCAAAATATGTAATTAGTTCCAACCTTTTTTGGAGTTAGCTTGAAGTTGATCGCCCTTATTTTCCTTATTTCTTCAGATTGTCCTTTGTAATTTACTTTTGCCCTCCAAGCAGGATTAATAGGTTCTGAGAATAAAAGGAGCACCAATTTTCTAACTGTTGGTGCCATAGGCTCATCCACATCAAATGTTTTAGCATCCTTATTTTCTTCTTGTTCCTGAATTCCTGCAACATCCATTGTTGCACTAGATGGCTGGCCCTAGAAGGAGAAGGAAACCGAGTTAAATCCTCTTTATCATCATCAGAGGAGGAGGAGGATTGATTATTGTCAACAGGTGAGTTAAATCCTCTTTATCATCATCAGAGGAGGAGGAGGATTGATTATTGTCAACAAGTGTCACTTGTTACTCTTCTATGATTATGTCTCCCCTAGACAAGGGCCTCTTAGTTGTCTTTCTCTGCTTTTGATATTGAGAGGAATGAAACTGCACTCCTTTTTTTATGCCATGCCTTCCCTTGATTATTCCCTTTTTCATTTCATCCACATATACTGCCTCTGTAACTGATAGGGATGAATAGTTCACAGAAAACAGCTAGATCAAGGAATGATGGATGGACGATAGGTTGGAGGACTCTAAATCTATGGATGACGGAACTTCTGTTACTTGAGCGATGGAAGTTACTTGAGCGACAGAAGTTATGTCACTCTCTGGTTCCAACAACATCTCATATTCAAGGACAACACAAGGTTTTGGCAGGATTGGGTTAAACTTAAGAATTGTATTCTTTGCAATCATAGGTTCTTATCCAATTTCAATCTCCTTTCTTCTTGTCTATAGATATTATTCCCATATACATCCTTTGCACTTTCCGTTTCCAACTTTTTACAAATCTTATTTCAAAAGGTGAGAGACTGAGAGATTTTGATCAAAGTGGAGCAAGATTGAATTTTTGGACTTAAGATAGATGATCTCACATACATGGTTAGACAACAATCAATCAATTTTGACTATAACCACAATTTTCTTGATGTTATCATAAAGATCAAGAACCAAAGATTTCCAAAACCACAATTATAACAAGATAAGGAATTTTTTTGAAAAATCTATCCTATCTCACAAAGAGCATGCCATGATACAAGGTCATACACATGCCAAGACATAACCTATCACATGGGTTCTATATTCAAGGGAACAAAAGGCAGTAATTGCAGGACGTACCTTTGCCATTAGATTGCTCTTCTCTTCCTCTTGTGAGGGAGCAATTTATGCAGCTGTACTCTTGCATGATTTGTCATTCGGATCAAGACATTGTCAGATTTTGAGTATGAGAAATCTTGGGACTTATGAACGTCGGATGTCTCCATTGTCATTAGTCACATCTACTTCTTGATTGAATGCACTTTCAATGCCTTCACAATGATAGTAGTTCCACAAGCAATGTTATCCATGTAAATTCTGCCCACAATCACTTACAAAAAAAAACATTAGTTCCTCTTAACATAAGACATGGTGTGAATCCCCCCCCCCCCCCCCCACAATAATATGTGCACCATATTATTGAACAATATTCACATGTGCACACTACTCAGTTATGATCATGAGGAGGTTTAAACTATGTCCTAATTAAGGTATTAGATAAACCGCTAGAAATTGAGAAGTGTCAAGAGCCACTTACAAACCAAGTAAGTAGGAATTTTTCTTATGAAGAGAAGAGGCATGAAGGTTCAATGACACTCTTGAATTATGGTCTTGAATCACTGAAGATCGTCTCAATGAATTTTTTTTACTCATTTCTCCTCCCTTCTTCTTCCGTGTATCTATTTTGTGGATATGACGGAACTTCTATCACTCGGTGATAGAACTTCCGTCACTCTCTGTCACAAGCCGGTGAAGCCATGGAACTATCATGAACCACAGAAAGGGTGTTGGCGGAACTTCCGTCCCTCTCTGTTTGGCTTTCCTGACCTCTTGTATTCTTGTAGCTCTTGAAAGATGTTCACAAAACAGATTTCTCCAAAAGAGACATTAACTGCAACTCTTTATATGCGACATTCATGTAATGTTTCTTGAGAGCACTTATTGAGTTATTACATGAACATGTAAATACATTATAGTAGGAATAAGGAACACCAAAGAGAGATGTGTAGTGATACTTTTTGTTCCCTTGATAACATTGATGTGGAGAATGTTGAAATGTATTCACGCTTGGCAAGTTTGCAAGTATATGTTTTCTTCTTGTCCATGCCAAGCCATCAATGCATCACCTATACTCTATAAACATTTTCAAGCATATTTTGGTACCCAACACTTGTTGGGTCCTAGAGTGTTAGTTACACAAACTTTTGGCATCCAAAGTGACTTTGCACTATCAATGGGCAAACTAATCACCTTGGTAGCACAAGTCAATATTGGCCTTAGCACATAGCAAATTATTATGGACAAGATTAAGAGAGGTTGGGACAAAGAACAATCCTTACTCATGTGTCCTTTGTTATAGAAAATATAACATTTTTGGTGCTTGATCTTATTTTCCTTCACTTTGAGTTGCCTCTTGGTGCTTTCACTCTTGTTCATATATCGGTTAAGTGCTGACACAAAGCCTTTCTCAAGCTTCTCAACCGATTTATGTATGCTTGTGGAAACCGGGCACTCTGGTTTTAGAGACCGGTCCATCAGGTTTTCACAGACTTGTTGCTTTCTTGTTTCTGATATACATTGAATGATTTTGTGCCCTGTGTCTTTGCAACCAAAACACCTTTTCTGAGATAGGCTTTGTTGCCTTCTAGAAAGTGTTGGTTGAGCTTTGTTCTAGTTTGGACACTTAAATGCGAAGTGTCCCTTTGTTGAGCACTCAAAGCATATGACATGAACACTTGATTTGGTATTTCTCTTGCCCTTCATGTCATGAGCTTTTTCAAGGTCACTTGTGGAGGTTTGGGAGCATATGACAGTTGATCCCTTCTCAAGCTTCTTCACCATGTTGTCACAGTTACCTTGAGATAGTTGCACATGACCTTTGCCTTTCAACCAACATAAGTCCATCTTAAGCTTCTTCACTTCTTCCTTGAGAACATCATTTTTATTTGCAATGAGATCATCACAATTTTCTACAATTATGTGCTCATCAAGTGATGGCTTTCTTGGGGACAACTTAAGTTAGCACATGATAAATCAGTGGAAATAGGTGCACATGTGCAAGTGTGAGGTTGGTAGGATTTTACCACTGTTAAAGCAACATCATGTGTTGTCTCTAGCATGACATAAGTATCAACAATATTTTCATTAGAGCTTAGAATCATGCTATGTCTCTTTTGCAAATCAAGATGCTTTTTAGCAAGCTTTTGGTACTCCTTGAAAATCATTTGATTTTGCCTTCTCTATTTGTTCTACATAAGATAGAGAGTTAGTAGCACATGCATCATTGTTAATCAAATCATCACCTTTCACAAGTGTGGATCTTTTGGGCGCTCTTTGTCTCTTGGTCATAAGACAAAAATCATCCTCATCTTCCGGCCATGAGCTTGTAGGTGATGTAGACTCTTCACTGGGTCTAAACCTACAACAATTAAGATCATTGATGGTTTTAACTGAAACAACTTTTGTTCTGTCAAAACCGGACACTCCGGTTTGGGAAACCGGACCAATCAGTTTTCCTAGACAAACAGATTCAACATTGTTTTCTTGACTTCTTGATTTCTCATGTTGGTATTGTTCTTTTGAGACTTTTGAGAGGGAGATGTTCTTAGCCTCACACTCTAACAATGGTTTCCCATCATTGCTAGATCCATACATCTCCTCGAGTGCTTTCCACATCAAGTGTGCACTCTTAGGTAATCCATGCTTCTTTAGCATTATGTCATCCACCTCTGCACTCGCAGCACTAGATAAAGCATTAAATGCATGGGCATCGAGATACAAGCATTTCTCTTGTCCTTTGGTTGGAGGATGATCCCTCATGACATGAGAAAAACTATATCCATGATCCACCAAATTTGTGAGTTCATTTCACGAAAGTAAGAGGACATACGAGTTTTCCATAAAGCATAGTTTGCTCCATCGAAAAGGGGTACCTTAAATGAAGGTGTGGAAATCTTTGGAAGCGACATCATTTCTCCAAGCGGTTAAGCCTCATAAGGAGATTAGGCTTTGATACCAACTGAAAGTTGCCTAGAGGGGGGTGAAATAGGCAATCTAAAAATTTAACTTGAAACCAACACTTAATTGTGGATTAAATAGAGTACGACAGAACTTCCGTCAATTCCTAACGGAACTTCCATGGAGACGAAAGTTCTATCCCATGACAGAAGTTTTTTGCTATGAGGTGTAGAACACAATGAAATAAGGAACATTTGGAGGTACAAAGAAGCTACTTGAATAGCCCGGTTCTCCACTAAGCTTGCTTCTTCCCTTGCAGAGGCAAAGTCGACCTTTACAAAATTTCCCAAGACTCACCACAAGTTTGGGAGTTCTACGATGATACCTAGCCATCTAGGAATCTTCAATTCCAAGAGTAACAAATGCCTCACGGATGCTCAAGTGCTCACTTCTCTCACAAAGAGACTCTCTCTCAACCCAACTCTCATAAAGAGATCAATCCTCACAAAGAGGAGTTGGGGAG
Organism: Eleusine coracana subsp. coracana; assembly: GCA_032690845.1. Classification (NCBI taxonomy): domain Eukaryota; kingdom Viridiplantae; phylum Streptophyta; class Magnoliopsida; order Poales; family Poaceae; genus Eleusine; species Eleusine coracana. The sequence goes on along the minus strand of CM064430.1, from coordinate 37,859,165 downwards.
AATGATAGAGGGTTTTGAGAATGATATTTTCGTGGGGGGACTCAGCAACAACTTAAGGAGGAAAGGGAGGAGCTTTTATACTCATCCCCTCAAAAAAACTAGTCGTTGGAGTGTATTTTAGAGTCTGACAAAACTTCTGTGAAAACCCAAGGAACTTCTGTCATTTCAAAAATAGTCATTGTGCGGGCTAGAATTCCACTATGACAAAGCATGACGGAACTTCCATCATAAGCATGATGGAACTTCCGTGACGCTCTGGTTGGTATGTCATCGGAGAAGGCTGTGATAGAACTTCTGTCACTCTTGATTTGGTTGTTATGATAGGTATCCAAGTGACGGAACTTCCGTCACAGAGGTGACAGAACTTATGTCATTCTCTGCATGGCTCAAACTGTGTTGGTTCCTTTTGGGGGTTTTATGGCTAGTTTGAGTTTCTCTCATCTCACTTGGGATTTAGTTGAGCATTGAGACTTTGCAAGCAACCATGTGACATCCCTCTTAATAGAGTGGCATTCCTAAACTCAAGATTAAATATAAAAGAAACTTTTTTCAACTTGAGCTTGCATAAATGTGATTTGTCACTTTTCTTCATTCGGCTTCATAAGGAACTGCCACATGTATTCTTCTTCTGAGCGCCATCACCTAGAGCTTGTGACTTGGAGCATTTGAATCCTTATGATCAACTTCTGTTTGTACTCACAAGTCACTTAAGATCTTCAACATATTGATACTCCTAAGTACATGACTCTTGTTGCTTGGTACATCGAGATTGAGCTTCACCTGCCCTTCACCACTGCTCTGGTCCCTTGGACTAAGCCTTGCTTGCTCTTCTCCTTTGCATGGTTCATCATGACTCGGTCGTGCATAATTCTTAACCACTAAGCTAACTCAACTCACATACAACTTGTATTGTTGTTAAGCCTTTGTTTGAAGATCTTCTTTATATTGCTGATCAAGTTGCTTGTCGTTATTCATTCATCGTGTAATCAACTTTGCACTTGATTCCTCTAAGTCTTGTTCATGCATGGACTTGATTGTTTATGAAACTTTGTTGTATTGATGATCAAGCTGCTCATGAGTGTCCATTTATTATGACATTATTTTGTATTTCATCATACTTTGATTATGTACAAGCCTTGTCTTGTGAGACCAAATCATATCATGAACTTCCATGTCTCACACTTTGAATCAATGTACAATCTCAAATATATTCATTTCAGCCATAGAGTGTACATTCAAGGTCTCAATCCCTGCTTATGCACTTAGAAAGAATCATTAGACCATTAATCACGTTGTCATTCAAACACCAAAACCCGGGACTAGATGCACTTTCAGATTGGACAAAGGTGTCTCCACGAGCCCACTCACATCCCTTCACCCTTGTGCTGTTGTGCAGGACCAGGAGGCTGGAGGAGAGGACTGCTTTTGGCACGTCATGGAAGAAGAGAATTACGTAGAGAGGAGGAATTGCTTTGGGCGGCTGAGGGAAGAAGAGAACATCGGTAGAGAGAGAAGGAAGACAGGGAATGGATAAGGCACAGAGCTTTTTTAATATGTTATATTTCAATATATGGTTTATGGTCTTTGTCATCTTATGTTTCGCCCGTGGATTCATAATATTTACATTAACTTTTAAAATGGCATTTTTACCATCTAAACTTATCAAAGGTGCGGAGCCCTCTGGAACGCCCGCATCGACACACATATCCTGTTTGTCCCGTTAGTTTCCATCGTTCGGCTCAGCAGCCGTGTTGAGCCGTTTCTTTTTTTTCACACAATTTTAATTTTTCATGAAGGAGAGGCTGGCCACGTTCATGTTTATGGGAAGACTTATTTATGACATGCGTGTATGTTTTCTCCGTCACTGTTCCTTCCTTGTTTGCTACTGCATGGTTTGGTTGCTTCTTTGTTTTTCAGCGTGCCTTTCTCCTTCATATTGGAATGGGCAACTGAATTTTTCCCAGTGCCCTTCTTCGCTCTTCTCTAGATGGCCTATAATTTTCTCCACAGAGGCGTATAAATTCCGTTTCTATGCATGGCAGCGTGGCCTTATCATTAACCTGCTGAAGGTTGTAAGCAACACCGGCCAACGCGTGTTTGACGATGAGCTCAATCGCGGGCAGGCGGTGGTGGTGTCGCAGAGTTTTGCTATGACGGTGTGTGGCTGTGTGCTGGCGCCGATGGGTTCGTGTGGGTGGTGCTCCAAAGTAGAGACAACTCCATTAACACACCTATCCTCAAGAAGACGTTGGCGCTGTGCGCGATGCCGGGATGCCGGCCGAGAGCCGATGTGCTGGCCAGCGTTTTTGCAACATGATGAAGGAGGATGAATGCATCGAGTTCGGAGTTCGGCAGGGGCCAGCATCTTCTCTCCTACATATACCGATTCCATAGTCCAGCGACAAACAAACGCTTTTGTTCTAACCGTACGGTTCATGTTTGATTGGTGTATATTAGTATTCAAATATTCAAATAGTGTTTTATACATTTCCTTCACATTAATTTTGTAGTATTTGGGCGTATCAAAGATATTCACATTCGTAATCATGTTCAAAGGCTGGAAGCGCCGATTTGCTGTGGAAGCGTGAGGTGGCCCCATCCACAAAGCCACAGCGTGGGTTACGGCAGGCAGCCAGGCACAATGGCCTTGATGCAGGGTTGTGCTGACACCGTTTCCAAAGCTGCGCACGGCGCTGTATGGACCATGAGGGTGGCTTGATCCAAGGCCTCAATGATGGCGGTATATATTAGGCTGTGATGACTCAGCTGTGAAAACATTTCAGTTGGACAATCTTGATACTCACGGCCGTCATAACCTATCAATGAATGGTTCAGCACACGAAGTGTCTGTAAAATGAAATGATGTCCAAGGCGTGTTGCACGCGGTCTAAAACATGATTTGGAATGTTATTGTAAGCAGAGTGTTCAGGAGAGAACTGCTTTTGTAGTTTTTGAAATTTGTTATCAGATTTTATTCTATTATATCAGTTTATTATCAGACTTAATCTTCAAGTTTTGTTACCTTCAAGTAATATGAATCAAACTTTTTTTATCCTCTGTCTAATTTTTCTACTTGAATCAAACTTTTCTACCTCTGTTTGTCTAATTTTCCCACGCATGGATTGCTAAAGTAAAGTGTTTCTAAAATGAGTATTTGTCACTTCAAAATTTACTTCTGCATACGATGTTTGAATCAAGAAAGTGAGAAAACTTAGCAATATTGTTAGTTAGAAATGCAGTAAGGTATAGTTCAGCGAGAAGGAATATTATATCATAAGATATTTGCTGCGTACGTGTGAGTGTTACATCATACACACATTACCTAGCCATTATATTTGTTAAAAAAGAATCAGAGTGGACTCTACGTTAACATATGTATAAGAACGCACATATGCTCCTCCATCGATGTTTTGTATTCGCGCAATGTTCTCGTTTCAGTGATCATAGATGTCCTCGTTTCCATAAAGGGTTATACCACTCATTTACTGTCATTATTCTGTTCCAGCATGCATGTGTTGTTGTTGAGAGTTTGGCGGCACTTTATTTATTAATGGGGCCCTCGTTTCAGTGATCATAGATGTCCTCGTTTTAGATTGTTAACGGCAAATGTAGCCACCTGCATGCACTTTATTTATTGAATTGCCACCGATATTCGCCTTGCAACATATATGTGTACATTTATACAGAGGACTGGGTGTATAATAGATGAGGTACGTATACATGTCAACGATAATAATCTGTCAATGATGACTAAATTTTTATCCTTCCCTTGCACGATACATTTGATAGAAAGGACTATGTTAAATGTATGATTTATTGGTTGGAGGTCTTTATTATTAGTTTATTTAGGAGAAGGTTTTGAATAAAGCAGTTTTACTATACATATTACCTCAAGTAATTACTAGTTATTGGAGGTAATACAGTAATTGCGATTCAACGGTTAAGATTACTTTTGATCGCATCACTATTACTGCCAGTAATTTGAAACAGTAATAATTTTACTGGGGGTATTACTAGAAAGATAAAAATACCAGCGACTTCAATCGGGCCTACGTGCGGCGGCGGCGACACCAGCGGGCCTGTGAGCAGATGAACGGGAATATACTATGCGGATGGAGTGAAGATACTAAGAAATTACCCCTATACTCCTAATGAATAATTAAATGAATATATGAGTAAATTATATTATTACTCATAGGCATTACCTCTAGTAATTACTAAAGATAATATGCATAGTAAAACTGCTCTTTGAATATTAGGTGCAGTTGTGCGAATGAGTTCATGAACTGGCTTCAGACCAGCCCAGCACATATCGGTTTCAAATGATATTGGTTACAGCTATGAAGCCTTGTCTTTATTGCTTCAAAAACTTGATGCACTATGTGATATGTTGTGTCTCCAAATTTTATATATTCGTGCAGGAAAAATTACGCTGGCCGCAGGCATGTATTTAATTAAGATGGCGTTGATTTTCACCAAGCTGGCAAAATAAACCTCTTTTTAATTTACTTGGTACGGGAAGCAAATAGAACTTAGATTTTTATGCAACCTTGCTCGGTGCTGATATGCATGTTCATGGCATGGGTAAAGCTGTATAGTGCAGCATCTTAAGGCCTAAAAGCATTCATATTTGCATGGTGCACTTCAAATTTCAGCCAGGGTTTCTTAATGTCAAAGGCAACATAATATATTCCTCCGTACATTGCATATCAAGTGGGAGGACAAAAAATTCACATATGACATTGCATTAATACTCTTGCACTTTTATGAGCATATGAATTTTGCAAACACATCCTATTATTCTTTTTTATGTGAGAGAGAAGTCCATGACTCTTTTTTTTTATGGCGTAAACAGAGTGATCGATCCATGGGCTGTGTTACAATCTAGTGGAATCAACTACGCCAGGGACAACCATATAAACTAGGTCGTGAGGCGCGCCCCGCCGTGCCCGAAGTTGAAAGTAATTCAAGGCGTAGACGAAATTTTGCTTAGGATAAAAAACACTTATGTTTTTTTGCCTCAAATAGAAATAATCTCAGGGATGCGGTGTGTCTTGCCTCTTATTACCGTGCGTCCCACAAGATGAAAAAAATTGGAGTGTATGCAAGATTATCCTGATGCATCCGCGCATGCCGTATCGCTGGTCCCTGTAGCCCCCCCCCCCCCTGTGTAAAGGCTCTCTCCCTCCCTCCCCCTCTCCATTTTTCCACAAGAAAAAATACAATCAAGCGGCAGATCTAGTGAAATCAGAGCTCCTCACAAGTTCTTCCCTATTTCTCATACTCAATACAGTCTTGTTCCTCAAGCATGTGGAATAGAGTCCAACCTACGTGTTCCACACACAACTACTGTCTCCCCCTCCCAGTGGCATAGCTGAGGGGCCTTGCCCCCCCCCCCCCCCCCTCCCCTAACTTTTCAAATTTCTTATATGATCTCTAGTCTAAAGGAACAAAAATTTATTTTTCCTACCTGTATGCATGGCTGTCCCCCCCCCCCCCCCCCTAATTTCTTGCTCAGCTACACCATTGCCCCCTCCGTCCCGCCGCTCAAACCATCGCTCTAGCCTCTCGCCCTGATGGAGAAGCCGCGATGGTTGCGAGGTGAGGCCTTGGGATGGCCGCACCTCGCTAGGTGGAGTCGTGAAAGTTGCGTGGCGAGGCCATTTCTTGTCGGAGGATTCACGTCCGGGCACCCCGAGCCACACCAAATCGACGGCTAGCGACAAATCAAGTAAGGGTTGATCGGAAAGCCTGAGTTCATCGATGTGATCTTCACAGATGACAACCGGTATATGGCACGGGCTGGACAACACCATGACAAGAGAGATGCTCAGCGGCACGGACACTCACCACATGTTCCTTGGTCATGAAGCGCCACCAAACAACCCTCAGTCTTGTGCGGGAAGGCTGCCTAATGATGTGTAGACTTGTGATTGGACAAGAGTGACGTGTCAACATCTGATTGGCAGAGGAGGCACTAGAGAGGCACTGGAGGCAGAGGCCACACCCTATCTCTACAATCTATTAATTGAGGTACGGTCATTCACTTCGTGTCCACAAAATTAGAGATTGAATCCAAATCGATTTTGTATCTTCTATATCAAGTAACGAATTTCAAAAATCATAACTCCCACGTCCGGAGCTCAAATGAGACAAATTCAGACTCTGTCGCGTAGCTCTCAAAAAGTTCCACAACTTTGGTATTCAATGTAAGTTCAGATCCCGCCGTTTTGGTTTTCAAATATGCAACGTAAAAATATTTGTTCTAATTTGGACTCCTATACGTAGGTCCCTATACGGAGCACATATCTTCTTGCTCCATAGTCCAAATAATATGATCCATATATGTTTTGAAAAGGCCTCGACGAGATATACAACTTCTGTGTTTTAACTTTTTCTATTAGAGCAAGTCTTCAATTTCAAAATTGCATTGCAATGCAGTGCTATTTCTAGACTCCGTAAATTGATTTTTCCTTCCGGATAAAGCTTCTAGAATATGGTAAAAAATAATGATAAAATTATTATTTTTGATATATAAAATGGTATACTAAGAAACACCAACGGTAATACAAATATAACCTTTCATGTAAAAATATCAATAATATTGTATATGTGTAATAATTATATTGTGTAAATAATTTATATTTAAATTATAAAGAGTGTTTTGTTTTTTAAGCCCGTAGCAACCCACGGATACTTTACTAGTAATGATATAGATACAATGGTGATATTGCATTTCTATGTCATGACAAAAAAAATAATTAAATGCGATATGTGTCATAGTCATGGTTCACATAACTGGCAATAACCAGCCGGTTATCCCGATTAACCGGAAAATTGGTTCTGGCCGGTCACGCTAATCGGTCGGTTAGCCAGAGGAAACTGATACTAGTACTGTAGTAATTTGGTTAATCGATTGGTTTTTCACTGAGCCGAGCCGACCGGTCAATCCGGTTATGTAAACCTTGGTCATAATGCATAAAGTTTTAAAATCAAGTATAAGCTTGATGTAAATTAACATAAATCAGGCTCAGGGACAACCCTGATTAGACCTGTCCAAACAGACGGTCCAGCCCAGCACGGCCCGGGCCTTAAAAGATCCAGCATGTTTAATACAGGGCCAGCACAACCCACAGGCCATTTCAGCCCATGTCAAGACAGCCTTAGGACTCAGTTGCCGATCCATGGCACGGCCTTAAAAAACAAATTCGTGTCGGGTTGGCCCACTAGGCTCGCAATTATACACAGCCCAATAATTCAATTACAACCCATTAACACTTAAAAGTGATAAAAAATGAAAAAAAAAATAGAATGGATGGTGGGTTTTGAACTCAAAATCTTTACTAAATTAATGAGATGACTTACCAGCACACTAGAAAACATTTTTTGACTATAACATAAATATAGTTTTACTTAAACAAACTTTGTCGGGCCGTACCATGCCGGCCCTCGAGTCTAGCCGTCGGCCCAAGCACGGCCCTTCCATGCCATGCTTTTTTTATGTGCTTTGTACTGGCCCACTTAACCCGGTCTTTTGGACACCTCTAACCCTGACACTCTGGCAGTATAGGGTGGGCTCGGGTCTAAAGGCCCAATGAAAATGAGGAATTTTTTAACTCTTATGCGGCCATGATCGTTCTTATGGATCTTCAAAGGCCTTAGTCGATGTCTGGGTTGATCCTAGGCCCGCCTCTGAATATTTTTTATGATCCTATCAAAAGCCAATAAAAACTAAAAATAAGTCAACTTTAGACCAATTCAATGGGCAATGTTTTGTGTTTCTTTTATATAAACAGAGTTTTAATATAAATTAACCTATGTTAGTAAGATGGATAATACTCTGTAAACAACAATTCAGGATCAGGTAGCTACCTAATATAGAAAAGATTTAGCATATGTAATACTCTGTGAGCACTTGGTCCATCAGTATGATGTGAACTAAAGAGTCATAATATAATGTTCCTGCTCAAATAATTTTAGACATCTTTCTAAGGGTTTGTTTGTTTTTGGGGGTCTAAATTTTAATGGGTCACATCAATCATTAATATGTTATATATAATTATTAAATATATATTAAATATAAAACTAATTACAGAGTTGAATGCACATCAACATGACAAATTCATTAAACTTAATTAAGTCATTATTAAGAGATGTTTACTATAGCATCACATTATCTAATCATGACCTAATTAGTGTTAAAAGATTTATCTTATTATTCAGATGGAGGGTTATAGACTGGGTTTTGTCAGTAACCTATATTTAATATTTTTAATTAGTATCATAATATTCAATGGGACAGATCTAAAAATCAGAGGAATGAAAACGAACACACCCTAAGTGAAAGAAGAGGCAGTCAATGGCGCGCCATAGCCTCTAGTGCAGAAGAATGTAACCAGATATGAAATTAAATTACGTGTTCATATTTTTTCTTTTAAGATATTCTCATATATTTGATTGAGGGCAGAGTAAGGATTAAAAAAACCGGTACAGTAACGGTTTTTGTCTCACTAAAAACCGGTTCGATAAACCGGAAAAATGAACTGAAAATCATTTTTGCTACAGTACACATGATCGGTTTTTCCAATAAATCAGATGTCTAGTGAAATCAGATCAGAATAATTTTATCAAAAACCGTAAAAACCGACCGGTTTTGAACGGTTTTTTAATCCGGCAGAGGCGCGCAGCGCGCCACACTAGTCTACCCTATCCTCACCCAACCAACGCCCGTTGCTATCCATCCACTCGTATTTTTTTAATTCTAACTTCTTTCTACCGTAGTATAAGTTTCGGATGGCATGTGAGGCAAATCTTATCGGGGAGAGAAGCGGAAGATGCTAGTATATACAAACTTGAGCAGGAGTGCAGCACTCGGATCCTCGGACACGGAGCCGTAGACTCATCTGCGATCTGAAGCAGGCAGGCAGCTACTGTCAGTAATGCGAGCTCAAGCAACGGGGATGGTGGAAGCCTCTCTCAAGCTTAAGGTCCCCTACTCAAGTGCTGCCATCTACATATTTTACTAGCAGGTTGCCTGCGCTTTGCCACGGATTTTAATAAAATACTATTGTGTTTTCAACTTCATCAGGATGGCAAGCAACAGGAGGTTACTGGTCGTCCTCGTCCTCTTTTTCCTAATGATTTGTTTGGGACAAATTGAAGCTGTCCTATAGCCAAATTGACCTTTGCTTTTCCCCAATCGAGCATTTGGTCCCAAAGCAACGAAAATCAATCGGATGCCTTCCCAAATCCAGTGCACATTGACCAAAACAAAAGCTGAATCAACTTGTGTCCTGCTCTGGTAGCAGTAGGAGGTGCCTTCTGATACTCGCTTTAGTGCATCGTATTGTTTACTATTTTCACGGTGTGGACGGAATTCAATTGCAGAGCGGAGGAAGATGGTGACACGGCAGCGGGAGTGGTCTGTGCCTGTCATTGTCTTTTTTGTCGCAGCTCAACAATATGGTGCTGCCGCTCTAGTTGTTGCGCTCATGGATCGAGGGCGCCGAGTAGGTGGAGTTCGTCTGGATCTAGATCGAGTTCAGGTTTCGCCCATATCTATTATATCGAAAGGGAAGGACTTGGCTCTTTTTCTTGATAGAAAATGAGGGTGAGAGAAAGGGGTGGGTGCAAGAGGCCGCAGGAGGAGGCACATTAGGACGTCCCTAAGATTATCTTTAACGGTGAAGGAGACTCAAAACCGACATTAATTTTTCGCGTGAGAGAAAAAGACGACCGAAAAATTATCATCTCCAATGGGAGACCCTTTCTCATCCTCCCGCCGCCACGGCCGCCTCCCGCATCTTGCCGCCCCGGCCGCATCCTCCCGCCCCCTAATCCTCCCGTCGTCGTGGCCTCCCCATCGCCGCTGCGGCCTCCTCTTACCTCGGCCACCTACTCTACCGCCACCGCGGCTTTCTCTTGCCCCGGCCGCCTCCCCCGCCGCTTCCCCCATCTCTTGCTGCTTCACACGCCTTACGAGCTTCCGCTCTCCCGCGCATCCATCAATCGTTTGGTTTGCAACCAAGCTGCTCCATTTTTACGTCGCGAGCAAGGTGCCTCCCAAATTAGATCTTCTGAATAGATCTCCCGTTGAAGACGTGATTTGGCCATTTTAAAGCCATTTTCAATTTTGGGTCACGGATGAATCTTCACTTGGAGATAGCCTAAGAACGAAGAACCATGACCTTGGTCCGCCGTCTTTTAAGTATATGGTAATATGGTAAAGATGAGTCAAGCATCTTCTATTTTGGTGCTTAATCGAGGTCTCTTATTGCTGTCTTATTTGCTCCTCATCTTTTCCGAGAGTTCTAGTCCTGATTTGGCCATCCTTGCGATGATTCAAACATTGGCTGTTGTAGAATCAAGCATTTGCGATGAATCAAGATTTGGCCATTCCTACTGTCTAGTGCGGGCAGATGCGTGCTTGCTGTAGAAAGGGATTTGTGAAGCTTCAGCTACAATTTAATCGCACTTGGCCTTACTGCGTTGCTCTCAATCTCCTTCCACCCATCGTCGGCTCCTATCTTTGTTTTTTGTTTATAACTAGCAAAGTGTTTATCCGTTGTTACGGATTTAAAAAAATAAAACATTTTTATAATTTAAACATAAATTATTTATATAATATAATTATTGATATTTTTTATATAAAAGATCATATTTATATTATCGTTGGTGTTTTTTAATATACTATTTTATATGTCATCAATAACAAGTTTAATATTATTTTTCACTGTATTTTTATCATAAATATTTTTTTACCTCTAATATTAACAATTTTCATATGTAATATCGTTTGAGTGTTATGTTATAAAATTAAGTAAAATGATAATAAAAAATACTCAAATATGAGAAATACCGACATGAAACCCAATTCGCTATGTAAAGAGGGATTCTCACAATCTCATTACGCCAACAAGACATCACTGGATCTATATGAAGCCAAGCATGTAAGACCAAGGTCGTGATCTAATGCATAAAGATTTCTAGAAGCTTTATCCGATAGGAAAAATTAATTTACGCAGAATAAAAACAACACTACATTGCAACATAATTTTAGACTTGAAAACATGCTCTAATCAGAAAAGTTAAAACACGAAAATTGCAAATCTCGTCAAGACCTTTTGAAACATATGTGGATCATATTATTTAAATTTCAAAGGTAGGAGATATGAGCCATACACAGGGACCTATGCAGAAGAGTCTGAATTAGAACAAATATTTTTGCATCATAAATTTGGAAACCGAAATGGCGAAATCTTGGCTTCCATTGAATATCTAAGTTGTAGAATTTTTTGAGGGCTACGAGATAGAATCCGAGTTTGCCTCATTTAAACTCCGGACAAGGGATTTATGATTTTTTGAATTCGGTGTTTGATATAGAAGATACAAAATCAATTTGGATTCAATCTCTAACTTTATGTGCGTACGACAGATTTTTTTAGTGAACATGTTCACCTAAATTATAGATTGTAGAGATACATATATCCGTATTACTAGATACCAAAAATAACCGGGGCCCCTAAATAAACTGAAAATTACAACCAGGCCCTTAGATCTTATCCTAACAAAAAAAAAAGCAGACATGCCGACGCGCTAGACACCGCCATCAATGAAGACGCCTTGCAACACCCATGCTCGGAGAAGCCCCTTCGCACAAAGGCTTTGAACTGGCCGCAACAGATGAAGCCGTCGCTGCAATCGCATCGGTTGGGGACGCGCCTCGAGCTCCACCGAACTTGGAGCAAAACTCACCCTCGACAACCGCCTGAGAGGAACCGTCAGGTCCACTCCCCATCCATCCTCAAGCTCCATAGCCTCTGCTGGATCCTCGAAGCCTCGCCCTCGACGACCGTCGAGAGGAACCCGAGCCCCCATTCATGCTCAAGCTCCATAGCCTCTGCTGGATCCTCAAAGCAAATCACGACAGATAGTTTTGCCTTCCCAAGGCCACGAACCACCCAAGACGAGGACTCTTGTACATGAGCTGACGAAGTCGGACTTGACTTCTACATGCTCATCGACGGCTTTAGAGCAAGATGTCGTGGAGGACAGCACAGGAGGACCTTATTCCTTGACCCCACCGCCGTTGCCGAACACAAAACCCTAACCCTAGAATAGGAGGGACCTAATATACCACCCGACAACAAGAAACCAGCAGACCCTGCCAACTCACAACAACCTACAGGTCATCGGAGACGAACGAGGCCGCCGGCTCCGCCATCAGCGACAGGCTCCTTTGCTTTCGCCTCTCAACTATAGATGCTGAGAGGGTTCGAGCGAGAGTTACTCTGTTGTAAAGAACCTTAGCCTATCTTTGTTGAAGGAGAGTGAAAAAGCAGGAAGACTCATCTACAAGTGTCCCCATCATGGAATCCATAGGATGGAAGAGCTAGCAATGGCAGACGCTCATGCCACAAATCTAGATTTTTCTGGACTATGTCGGCAGTTCTACTCGCTAGGCAGTGTTAGGAAGCGGACCCACCGACAGTGTTAGGAAGCGGCCGTTCTACTCGCTTTGGGGCTCAGGGCACAAATACAGTTCTTCATGGGGAGATCCACCGATCTACCCAAAGATGGCAACAGATGCCCATTACCCGCGTGCCCACAGGCAAAAAAATCCCACTGAGCACGGATACGGTGTCACTTTGTGCCCGCGGGCATGGGCATGCTCCCAAACCCAACGCACAAATCTTAACGGGCAAAAATATAGTCTTGTCCATATCCACATGTTTGTTGCTCGCCTGACATGTGGCCCCAATCTAAGGTTTCCCTCTCTTTTTCCCCCATTCTATACCATCACCCGTCACCACCACTGTTCCCAACTTCCTCTCCATCCCACCAGATCTCACTACCAACCTCAGTGATCGGCGAGCGGCTACCCTCCACCGAACCTCACGCGCGGGTAGCTCACATGTCGACAGGACACCGTGGCCCGCAACCTTGGCGCTTGGCAGGCAAGCCACTGAGCCCCCATCTTCGACGGGAGGCAGAGGCGCCACCACCGCTGCAATGTTCCCAGCTCCAACGCTCCCTGTCACAAGCGGGCAAACAGGCACGCCACCGTTTTCTACCCGTTGCGGATTACAGGCACATGCGTGCGTGGTTAGCATCCGCGAGCGTGCTGCCCGTTGCCATCTTTAGACCTACCAACATAGGCCACCAACTCCTATTTTCAGTGTAGTAGAGATACTCTAGGATTTCAATGTTGGGCCCCGTGAATGGAATTGAGCAATGGCAAACAATTCCTTATATACCCACACATCTAAGTATCCGGAAGACATTAAACAGGCCGAAGTAGGAGCTTCTGCACGAAGTGAATAAATGTTTTAAAATGAGAACAATTACACAATTTATCAGGCATTCGGCAGCCACAAATCAATTCGGAAGGGTAACCGTTTTTTATTCATTTCAGGCATGCGAGCGGTAGCTAGCAACAGAACTAAGAACCACGGGCAAAATGCAACTCCAAAAGTACCTAGGGATCACATCTGCAACCTGATCATGACAAAACATCTGAGAATTGCCGTGGGCAAAATGGTTTTCAAGCTGCACCAGGCAGCTGAGGCATACAACAGACTCATATCCACTGTCGACTTCAATAACCGCTCACATCTCCAGTGCTTATTCAAAGGGGGGTAAAAAGGGGTGAGGGTAGACATCCCGGATTGGAGCTACAACCAATTTTGTTTGGTGTCTAAGGGAACCCAGTCCAACTGACCTTGCATTTGATGAGCTCTTTGCATCTACTTGGCCTTCGACTCAATGACCCTCTTGGCAAAGGATGGCAAACAGAATGCCGCAGAGTGGATCTGGATATTATAATTAAAGTCAAGAAACACCACAAGTTGATGGAAAAATCCTAGGAAGCCAGCAAAAAAACACACCTCTGAGTTGTAGAACTTCAGCGGTCCTTTTGATTTTGTTGAGTGCTCATCCTCCTCGACATTATGAACAGGGTGCTGGAAGTCAACAGCGGGCCCCTCAGTGGAGCAAAGCATGAATCCAATAACTCCGCTGCGGTGGAAGCATGTGAGACACAGAAGGCAAAACAGGAAAACTGGTTCAGTCAGGATCAGCGAAGCATACCTAGGGTATGTTGGTACTGTTGTCCAAGCATAGTTAACTGAGCCTTTAAAGACTTGGCGACAATTGGCGACAATATCCTCAATGATGTGCATGTGTAGCCATATGCTCTCTGCCTGGGTGCATACAACTCCACCTGGACACAAAGCTCTGGCCACCGACTGGAAGAAAGGCTTCTCAAAAAGCTCTTGAGCAGGACCTGATTAGGAAGGGAAATGTGGATGAATCAGCAAACAATGACAGGAGAAACAAAATGCAATGATATGCAACAATTACCAATCGGATCAGAGGAATCCACAATTACTGCATCATAAGTACCCTCTGGAACATTTTTCAAAAACGCAACCCCTGCATCAGAGAAAGTAAACATATCACAAATAGGTCACACGGACAAATTAACCAAATATAAATTTCGCAAAAAAATCAAATATAAATAATGTGTAACTTTGACAATTGAGGCTTGCCTTTTTTTCATGTTACCGAAAACAATATAAGGATGTCTTCAAGCACTTTTGAAGGACATAATGAAACGTATTATTGCTGGAACCATGGACATGACAAGCAAGGAAACTAATGAAGCATAGGCCATTTTATTTACAGATCAGAATGAGACTTCATTGCTTTTCTAATTGTGTACTAAAACTGATATTCTTCATATAGAGAGGAAAAAGGTTAAGAAATTTCACAATGATATAATGAACAAAACTAAAATTGGTCATTCACAAGTCCAAAACGAGTTGGCATAGTAGTAGGCAACAACCAAAATATACTACAGAAATTAATAGTAGAGTTGCTGAAATGAAAAACTGTTTATTTGGTATATAATCATGATATAATTCTAGCTATGTTTTGAGTCAGGTGAAAAGGCTCAGTCATTGCCACAAAATCTAAGTATGCTACAAACTATCCATTCCTGATAGGGCATCCATTCTTGATAGCACAAAATTCCCGACATGCACAAAATTTATGCTACTCACCATCTCCAATGTGTAATGACACACGAGGATCCTCAAAACCAACAGCCAGATGAGGGAAAAATTGCTTAGAGACCTGCACATAAGAACATGCAAATATCAATAGTCTGGCACAGACAAGATTAAACACTACTTTTACGAAATATTTGAATTACTAAACCTATAATGAAGATATAAACAAAGTCCTGTTAACTGGAGCAATAATAGTTAGACATTGAGAACATATATTAAAATATGGTCAGCTAGAACAACTATCACACAAGATGGTACTTAACAAAACGATGGCAGCCTAGCAAGATTAGACAACTGTCATGTTGAGAATTCTAACCGTATTTTACTTTAGAGTAAGTAAAAAAATATTTCAATATTGTTCAACATCAGCCATGGATCGCATGGATATGCTGTTTAAAACAATCTATGCATACAAATCAGTTAAGAGATCATCTTTATATATTATATACTGATGCTAACCCATGTTGCAAACAAGATGTGATCAGGTTTGCACAAAAACAAAGAGAGGATAAAGGAGTCTTACATCTACCACCATCTTATCAATTTCACAAATGTCAATTTGTTCAACTGAAGAATGTCTTGAAACCTCACGGAGAACACCACCATCTCCACCTCCAATAACTAGCACCTATACATCAAGAAAGGATCATAGGTTAACTCCAATCAATTTTAGAAACTGAATACAGCCAGTGTAATGAAATTTGACATTACAACTGCGTTCTTCAGGCATTTAGGCTCAAATTGGTTCTAAATCAAAATTGTTTTTACAGTTAAGCTGGTAAATTCAATAACTGAATCGATGCAAAAATTATCAGTCACCTATCCCACACCAGTATCAAAAGGATGAGTGCCCATTTTAAAAGTGAAATCTTACACCTGATCATCCTTAGCCATGATGCTAGTGGAAGCAATGACCTTGACCTATTTTGAATTTGTATCAATGATCAAAGTTAAAAGCATAGTACAAAAATGACAAAATGCTTTCTTAGTTGTGCTTGAGATTTTTTTTTTTTTTTTGAAAATGTGTTGTTTGAGTTATCACTATTGACGTTTGATTCATATTTGATGAACTTTCTTCTCGTTTGCTTCAACATGCAAGTTTTAGCTTATCTTCTTTACAGCTAGAGAACACAGAAGTTTAAGCATGCTGATGACAAAATTATGGAGGAACTGATGTACTGTACAAAAATGAAAGAGCTAGACAGCTAGAATATTCTGAATGCAAAGCGTGATTTTCTAAGGTTCCCTTGCACTTGTACAGTAAATACAACAACAACAACAAAGCCTTTTTATCCCAAGCACTTGTACAGTAAATAAATGCAATATTCCTAGCACCAAAAGGATCTGACGAATATACAACATGTTCCTACGGTCCTACCAATCCCATGATAACAAAAATTTCAATAAGGGTTGATTTTAGTATCCACCATCACAGTTGCAATATGTTTGGCCGCCAGAAAAAACAAATGTGTTAGCAAATAGATGAACTATGAGGACGCACTGCATCTATACCTTCTTGGGATCTTTAATAGAGCAAAGGGGAAGGTGGGTGATCATCTCTTGGTACGCACACTCATCCCTTTCTGTCACCTGAATCACTCCGTCGAGGACGAGCACCTTGCCATAGGTGGATGACTGAAAGCAACACAGCAATATGGATTCATTGACCACTCTCTATGCAGTGATGATTGACTTGCTGTAAGCAAAAGAACCTTACCTGGAACACCATCACGTTTTGGTAGTCCGACTTTCCTTGGAACAGCACCTTCTCCACCTTCAAAGAGTGTGCCTCACCTACCATCGAGACAACAGAGTCCATGAGGAAATGGCAGGTTAAGCACGTAAATAGTGTGTTGGGGAGACCACAAACAAAACTATTTTGGCAGGTTGCGCCACTAAGAGCAACTCCAACCCTTCCCCTTTCCTATCACCTAAACACAAAAATCTATCATATAGGGAATGGGGATGGAAAAAACTTCTTTATCAGTTTCCCTTTCCCATCCCCTTGGTTAGGTGATCACCTAAATCTATTCCACCATTCCCTTTATGGAGGGGATCACCTTCCCTTACCTGAATGGTGGACCCTACCCTTTTAGGTGATGGAATAGGTAAACTGCTACAATACCATCACCTATAATTCAGAAATTGGGTTGGAGGGATCCCCTTTAACCTCTTTTAGGTGATGGGATTATAGGGGAAGGGTTGGAGTTGCTCCATACCAGCAAGGCAGCAATTCCAGGGAAATGTCTATTTCGCCGAAGTCCTAAACAAAGACACCTAAAAGCAAGAGGAACAGTAGCCTCAAATCCGTTCAATAGTACCATCCTCCTATGCGAACAGAGCAATCAAATAGCTAAAAGACTTAGCTGCCGGATAACAAGTGCCGCCCGTACGTTTCCGAGGACGAAGTAACCGCAATGATGTACTACTGTAATCTACTACACGGATTTATGATTCCCCGAAAGGTAGAAGAAGCAGGGACAAGGGGATGAGCAAGACGGGAACAAAAATTCCAAGAGATACGGGACGCACCAGGCCACATGGGGCTGATCTCGGAGAACCATCCCGGGATGACGGCGGAGATCCCCGCCTGCTCGCCGGCCCCCGCGGCGGCTGCCCCCTCCGGCGCCACCTCGACCGCGTCGCCAGTCTCCCGCGCCCTCTTGGCCGCAGCCTCGGCCTCCATCCCGCAGCGACGAGGGAGAGGATGAGGAAAGAGCCGATGAGCTTGGCGGCGGCGGCGGGTGGGTGGAGGGGACTGGAGAGAGAGCTGACAGCCGCGGCCTTGAGATTAGGGCTTCCCTTTCCGGCTCTTGGTGTGTGTGGGCGGCTTTCCGGGGGTTTCGGGCTGTGCGCCGTATAAATAAGGCTAAATTTGCTATGAGACACTTTTTAAAGTTGGTATTTGTTATAAGACACTACTTAATGTTTTATTTGTTCTAGGACATTACTAAATTATAACAATTGGTTAATAAACACTTTAATCATTGAATTAGAACTTTTCTTGTATGGAAATGAGAGAACCTTTTACAAATGATCAAAATACCTTTACAATAATTTTAACATATCTGATCATATAATTAATATTTCTATTAATTATATATTTATTAATTTTTTTACAAAGAGTATTATTATTTTTTGTAAAATCCACTAACCATGTGTCTTAAAATTTGACCATTTGAAGTTGTTTACAAAAATTTATTGAATATTATTTCAAAATATCAATATTTTTCATAAAAAAATCTATGAAGCATTATTATCTTTTACAAATAGTATCAATATTTTTTATAAATTCATTAATCAGATGTCTTAAAATTTGATCACCTATATTCATTCATAAAAAATTATTAAGCATTATTAATCATTTCAAAATATGATTTATAGACTTTTTTAAAAGAATATTAATACTATTTTTTTTAAATAATAAATATATAACTAATAAAAATATTGTTTATATGGTCATATATGTTAAAATTGTTGTAAGGGTATTTTGGTCATTTGTAAAAAATTCTCTCTTTTCTACACGAGAAAAATCATAATCCAATAATTAAAGTGTCCAATAGCCAATTACCATAGTTTAATAATATTCTAAAGTAAATAAGGCATTGAGTAGTGTTCTTTAACAAATACCAACTTTGAAAAGTGTTCCTAGCAAATTTGGCCTATAAATAACGCGAGAGCGTCCCATCACCGATAGATTCCGCCCCGCGACTGGCGACGCGGGTCAACTTGCTTCTCCTCACCACGATATGGGGCGTGCAATGCACGGGACCTACCTGTCATCGATTAGGATGAAAGCGAGCTCCATTTTGAACGGTGGAGCAAATGATGTGCTTTGTTTATTCGGCGGAGCAGAGCAGGCATTGTAGGGGTGGGCGTCCCCGCGGCGCGGCAGGGCCCCGGCTTTATTCGATGTCCGGTTGATTGGCGCTTCTGTCGCGTGTCGTATTGTGCACCGAGCGCGCGCGGGCCAGCGCCTAGCGGCATGGCCTCTAGCGAATCTGAACCTAGTATGGCCACCGCGATGTGAGACTGGTGTGGTGCTGTCACCGGCGATTTTGATCGGCCCGACGGCCGCCGCTCATTCCGGTTGACGGTGATGGCGAATCTCGGGACTTTCACTTGGTGGTGAGCTCGTCTATTTCGATTTCTTCTGCTCCAACAATCCCCTTCGTGACCGCTGCGGTAGTGCTCGTGCGCGGGAGCTCGACCGGGTGCACGTGCATCGTGCACGTATAAGCTCAACTGTCAGCGACGTCCAAAGTTTTCGTGGCAAGTGGCTGAAAGAGTAGTTTGAGGCCTCATGCGGAAAGTACTACAAATCTGATTGGATCCAATCTAAAGTACTAATAGTACAGTTTAGCATGTGTTTATTGAACCAGTTATTGAAATTGCTTATCATATTATAAAGGCTAAATTTGGTGTCAAAAATTCTTAACCTGTAATTATATCTATTCTCAATCTAACAGTCTTTGATTACAACTGATTTGTGGGTCAAGTAATTAGATCTATATTATAGAAGTTAAACTTTGTGTCAAAATTCTTAACCGGCCCGACGGCCGCCGCTCATTCCGGTTGGCGGTAATGGCAAGTCTCGAGACTTTCACTTGGTGGTGAGCTCATCTATTTCAATTTCTTCTGCTCCAACAACCCCCTTCATGACCGCTGCGGTAGTGCTCGTGCGCGGGAGCTCGACCGGGTGCATGTGCACCTTGCACGGATAAACTCGACTGTCAGCAACGTCCGAAGTTTTCGTGGCAAGTGGCTGAAAGAGCAGTTTGAGGCCTCATGCGGAAAGTACTACAAATCTGATTGGATCTGATCTAAAGTACTGATAGTACAATTTAGCATGTGTTTATTGAATCACTTATTGAAATTGCTTATCATATTATATAGACTAAATTTGGTGTCAAAAATTCTTAACCTGTAATTATACCTATTCTCAATCTAACAGTCTTTGATTACAACTGATTTGTGGGTCAAGTAATTAGATCTATATTATAGAAGTTAAACTTTTGTGTCACAATTCTTAACCTGTGATTATACCCATTTCCAATCTAACAATCTTTGATTACAACTAATTTATGGGCCAAGTAATTAGATCAGTTAAACACAAATTGTAACTCACCCTGTGATTTGTGGGTCCTGTTGATTCAAGCGTAACATCTTACACCCTCTAACCAAAGTTGAAATAATCGATTTAACCGATCAGCTTGATTTGGTGAAAAACCACCGGTTAATCGAGATAACCGGTCGATTAACCGTATTACTATAGTATTAAATTCAGTTTTTTTGGGTAACTGATCGGTTAGCGCGATCGGTCGGGACCTGTTATCTAGTTAACCGGAATAACTGGCCGATTTTATTCGGTTATTCTAACCCTGCCTCTAACACAACATGTAGTCTGATTTTTTTTCAACTTTTCTCACCGACGATTTTTTCCACCATCCGCAGACAGGTTTCATTTGTTTCCTTTTTCTTTAGTGTGAATCCCACATCTCCGTCCGCCTTTTCTCCCGTCGATGGCGCCGCCGGCTGCTATCTTCCGCAGGTCCTCTCCGCCCGCAAGCCACGCAGCCCTAGGGATGAGCGGCGAGCGACGAGCGGCTCCTCTACGTTGAATGGGAAGGAGGTGGAGACCAGCCGCCGCCGCCAGCCCCGATGGTTCCCTGCTCCCCCTGCCCTCCATCGGTACTGTCTCTCCATCGGTACAGATCTGGCCGTGATTTACTGAGTACCAATAACGTGGACTCCGCGACAAATCTATGGCGAACTCCGTGAGTTGAGAGAGTGTCAACCATGAACCGAGGGCTGCTGCAGGCGGAGGTCGAGGACGAGCTCCTCGCTGTGGCCGGCAACACCAGCAAGACCATGACCATGATGCTCCTCCTGCAGTGCGAGAAGGCTGAGATCCCGATGATTCTAATGATAAGGAGACGGCGAGCAGCTCCAGCAAGGATGGGGATGGGGACTGCGTTGGAGGCATACCTGGCGGGTGAGGCGGTGCGGGAGGTGCGCGCTCGTAGGGCTCTTCTTCCTCGGCGGTTCCTCAACGACTGCTTCAGGATCGCGCGCTCATGGAAGGTCATCCTCGCCACGCAACTCTTCTGTTTGACATGCAGTTCCTCGAGGGCCACTTTGAGGCAAGCGCATATTTAGTTGATCCCTTTGACTTCCATTTCACCAATTCCCATCGATGCGCTCCCATTTCTAATTTGATTTTTACATTATTCTTTTTGATGGAGCCATTCATCATCTTCCTGCAGGTGAACATGAGGAACTGCATGTCTAATTCTGCAGTTGTTTGCTATGATTTGTCATGAGTGTTACTCAGTTCATGCTTATTCTTGTGTGCTATGCAGATACTGAACAAACTGTTTGGCCATGAACCTTATCCTAGGTTGTGCAAGAACGTGGACAATGGCTAGGATGCGTGCGTATGCCACGGGGGTGTGGAGATGGCTCGGACGAGTGTGTCCAACCATCCGAGAGCTGATCCCGGCCCACTGCAGCCTTGATGCAGCGTGAGAGACCATGGCCATGGAGATTGAGCACCTCTGTGGGTTTTTTTCGCTTGCTTCCAATTGTATCGATCTATTGTTGCATGGCATCCTTAGGTCTCGAGTGTTTATCTAAATCTTAATATTAGTAAACCACAAACTTTCTGTAGTAGCACCAGCAGCCTATGACATGGACAATGTTGCATGCCATTAGAAAACATCTTGTTAGTTTCCTTCCATCATTTCTGCATTTCGTAATTCCTTGTACACCTTTATTTAATCCTAATAATTAGAGACCTTACACAGTTTTGTTTTACAAAATGCATTTGTTAATTCACTTTTATACTATCATCAATACCATCAGCATCAGTCTTGTATTTTGTTTATTTTTTTTCCAGATTTCAGTGAAGATCGCAGGGATAGTTTTGTCTCAAACTGGACAGAGGAAAGTTAATCTGTTTCTTTAGAGATTGCTTAGTGCATCTTTGCATTCTGTCAAGTGGTTTGCACGGGCTTGTTTTAATAATATATTTATTTAATATAATCAATAGGGGTCTTTGCCCCTCCTGTTCATTAAAAAAAAACTATCAGTGTTTTGCATGTATGGTCGATTTTGACAAGCATGGAAATTTATAACTTGGTTCTCACAATTGTTTGAATTTATTTGGTTCTGCCTTGGCTCTTTGATGCACTTGAGAGCAGTTATGCTTGTATCTAAATACCTGACATCTTCATTAGTCTCCTTTGAAATAAAGATGAATAATTAAAATTATAGTTGTATATAGTGTACATATTATTTTTAACAGTAGTGCAACATGTTCTTTGATAGTCAGAATACCTGACATCTTCATTAAAGTTTGTTTAGCTTTTCAGCTTATATACCATGGTGAACATGTTCTTCGGTAGGTTCATATATTACAACTATTTTGCCATTGGCTTATCAACACAACACTCTTCATGTTGGCTTCATGGCTATAACTGATCGTTGATATTATGTGTTGTATCCTGGAGACAGGTCAAGTGCATAACAAAGTGTATCTAGGTACTTATAATTCTTCCTTTTCCTTTTCCTTTGACACAAATAAATTGTCAGCACATTGGTGAATGAGTAGCTCAGGCTCGCCATCCATGCTCTTCTACTTAGCCTCATTTATTAATAGTGAAATATTCCCATTGCAGGCAAGTTTATGCAATCCTCTTCCACGATGAAGTTTTCCTAACTGAACAATGAACAGAGGGGATCAATTTGATGCTAGCATTCTAGCTGTCGATACTATTATCGGTAGTGGATGGTTACCCATGATCCTTGTTTATTGGTAAAGGCATACGCGAGACTGAGAGTCGATGGACACACAAGACGTAAGATTTAGACATGTTCGGGCCTCCCGAAGGATAACAACCCTACGTCTTGTGTTCTGTGATGTATTGTCTATCATATCTCATCTATGAGGGAGCCCTTGCCCCTCTTTATATATCCGGGGGCAGGGTTACATGGCAAGTCTTCTAGACTGTTACAATATGATTTTTGATTAGGATTCTATCTCTAACTTTTCTTAGTATCTTTTTTTATGGCAAATAATTTCTGTATGGGATATCTTGGGTACATAGTATCGACAGTAGCCCCCAAGAGTTTTACAAGTGAGTTCTTGATCTTCAGTTGCTTGACTAGTACTTCACCATGAATATGATTGAGCTTTTTCATCTAATATAGCAACAAACTTGTAAAGGTCTCCATAAATCTTAAAGAATCTTCAAAATAATGTGCTAAATAATATTCAGATGTGACGAATAAATTCACCTACTCGGTGTAGGTGTAGCCCCTGACTCAGAAGGTATTTAAATATTTTGTGAGTCAAAAATAATAACACTATATATAAATCTTGATCTACCACTTTCCCCAATTGATTTGACGAGGAGTTTTAACACAGTAGCCCTTAAGATTGGTTTTATCACTCCCCCAACTAACAAAAAGGAATTATTGGTACTAATGAATCTGAGTGATAGTTGATCAGATATATCAAGCATAGCAATCATCAAAATATTCGGATGACACTTGATTAAATATAACAAATATAGCAATCATCAAAATATCCGAGTGATACTTGAATATAACAAGTATATTAGCCCCCGGGCATGATCCGAGTGAAGAATAGCAACTCTTGCAAGGCTCTCCAATATTAAGTAAAATCATGAACCACGGTCATGATAGCCCATCTGGAAATAATTCCAAGTGAAATCATGAGTAGTTGATCATGGTCGAGTGATCCAATGACTCGACGCTCCATGACCGAGTGATGTCAATGAGATAATTGTAATACAAGAATACAAATAATATAGTTGTATATAAAATTAATATAAAATATTTATGAAACAACGCCTTTAATATCTAAATTTGTTGGATTTTTGTTATTCGTCTAAGGCTTATGTTTGCTTAGAGTACTGGCAGAAATAATTAAGAACGATGTGCATGACAATTTTGACAAACGACATGAGTCATGGAGCTAGACTGACCAACTTAGATAATCGGAGTCAGACGGGCAACTAAGCAAAACAGCTGAACTCCTTCTAATACCACTTATGTACTGCTAAAACTCATTCGGCTAAACATGTACGAGTCAAAATCCGTGAAAAATTATTGACCAAAATTGTTAAGGCAAAAAGATAAGTTCAAAAAAAAAACCTCAAAACTATCACCGTAAGATGAACCTACGACCTTCAAATTGAATTGGTAGAATACAAAAATTATAAATGTAACTTAGCTTTGATATTTGCTGAGCCGTAGACGAGCCCCCGAGCATGTCACTGAACCATCAAGCCAATGATCGAGTCAGCGAGTGACTTGTTGTCCCGAGTCGCTGAGTGATTGTGTCACCAAATGATTAGTCGAGTCGCCGAGTGGCTAATGGATCGCCAAATCACAAACTGCCAAGTGGTCGATGGAGTCAAAGTTGTCAAGCTGCCAATGTCATGTCGTTAAGCAACATGAGCGATCAATCAATCATGCGACCGGTGGGCGACGATATTGATCAGTGTTGTTGGTGACACATTCCTCCCAGATGTAGGACTGCTATCTTCCCTAGTGTTGTCGCAAAATACGGCCAATGCGAGCCAACCTCCGAGTCCTCCATCACGACCTGGCCTTCGGTTACCAAAAATCATCATGCAACTCACGTATTTGCAAAAGAAGAAACACATGATTAATATTCTCCACTATTTAGATTCACTAATGTATAAAGAATAGAATAACAACCGAAGGAGTAAAAAAGAAAAAATATTCCCATGAATCTCCACTAATTGATTAGCGCATCGAAATAATAAACAAAATAGAATAAGAAAGTCAAGATTCTTCCCTGCTCACGCACAAGTCGGACTCCTTCCTTGTTGGACGCGTGAACTTGGACTCGGCTTCCAAGTATAGCCACCGTACGTGATCTAGACTCGCCGAGGATTTTGTCACTTGATACTCGCCGACTCCTCGGCGTCGATTGTAGCAAAACAATGCAACACAGTGTCACGCATGCAACACCGCTACTATGCGCATATGCCGCCTCGCCCAATCGAGTTGCTGCCTCCGCTTGATCGTTGTCGATTAAGATCCAACTTTTCTCAAAAACTTGTCATCGAACTCGATAAGCCGATCTTCGTGCCGCCCTTCCTGGCGCGTCAACTGTCGATACTATTATCAGCAGTGGATCATAGGGTTACCTATGATCCTTGTTTATCGGTAAAGGCATGCGCGAGATCGAGAGTCGATGGACACATAAGATGTAAGGTTTAGACAGGTTTGGGCCTCCCAAAGGATAACAACCCTACGTCTTGTGTTCTATGGTGTATTGTCTATGATATCTCCTCTATGAGGGAGCCCCTGCCCCTCCTTATATATCCGGGAGGCAGGGTTATATGGCAAGTCTCCTAGACGGTTACAACATGATTTCCGACTAGGATTGTATCTCTAACTTTCCTTGTATCTTCTTTTTTGTATGGCAAATAATATCTCCATGAGGCATCCTGGGTACATAGTACCGACACTAGGTAATTCCGGCTTCAGATGCAACAATTTGTGAGCAGTTATTAGAGTTACATGAATATTCTCCTTTGAGGACAGTGATTGGCAACTTGAATCCTTATTATTTTTAGGTTGTTCTGATGTGCCACCTGAGAATCCCGCACACCATTTAGCTTCACTTTGTTTTGACATCAAGACGACAGTGCTTCCATTACTCAAGATGAGCTACAGAGAGCATGTGAGGAGTTTGATATAGGATATGCACACCTTGGATATACTATTCGAGATATTGATCAAGACAATGTGAGCATATGCATTCCTCCTTATGATGAATATGTTAGGACCTAACGGGCAAAAATATCTGCCTTATTTATTTACCTTTTTAGGATAGATAATGTTTGAGAATTTAAACTTGGTACGATATTGTAAGGACCGAAGGCGTACCGAGAGGGGGGAGGGGGTGAATCGGTAACCCACTCACGAATCCAATTACTTCAATTTCCACTACTTGAGTCTAACAAGAGAAGCAACCTAAACAATTCTAGTAGGCCAATACCCTACACATGATAGTGTCCATGATAAGAGAAAGCGCATAAGCCAAACACATTAGCCTATGCAAGCCACAATTCATCCTAGTCACTAGAGCACACAATTGCGAAATAGTAAAGAGAGGGTCAAGGAATGCTCATAATTTTTTCTCGAGGTCTCGAAAGGATGGCGCCTTTCCCTAACCTTGTTGGACCTCTCCCGCCGGAGTCCCGGTCCCTCCCGCCACCAAGTGGTGTTCTCGCCCACAAGCACACAATCACTCCTAGAGTGAAGACATGGTGTGCGTCATCGCTGCACAAAGCACAAGCTCGCCTCCCTTGAGAACTTGCCGGACTCCCCGAGTCGACACTGGCGCTCACTAGCGATACCTCTATCAACGGCGGGCTCAAACTGTGTACAAATGTGTGACGGTCTTCACAACTGATCACTATAGGCTCGATCACCGACACCTAACCAGTCTAGGTCTCACCATAGATCAAGAGTAACAATCTAGATCACACCCTCAAGGACACCCTAGGCTTAGATTTGCAAGATGCTCAAGTTAGTCTCCACTAGCACTCTCAAGATATGCAATATCTCCTCCTAGTGCTCTCCTCTTTTTCTCTTGGACCTTACCAAATGCTCTCAGGTATTCCACTGGCCAAGAGAGGTCCAAAGACCCCAACAATGAAGTTATATAGGCTCCCAACCTCAAACTAACCGTTGCTTCAAGAAATCAGCTTTCTAGGTCTACTGACCGGACTGTCCGGTCACTGCCTGACCGGACAGTTCGATCACTACAGCATAATGCACCAACGGCTCTGACCCCTACTGATTCTCATGCCGACCAGACCGTCCGCTCCATTTATCTCTTCAGTCCAGAAACATTTCGCGCTGAAGCTTCCTCTCTACCCTGTGCAAGCCCTACTGACCAGACCGTCCGGTCAGCAGACCGAACCGTCCGATCTATACGGGCTCTGCCACAGACAGACTCCTCGCTCCTCGCTGTAAGTTCTAGTCAACTTCCGATAGTGACTGTATAGTCCGGTCTCCACTGAACCCTCTGTCCTGTCTCTATGTCTAGAAGCTGAAACTTGTCGTCCTCGCTTGACTTTGTTTCCCGGCTTCTCCGAACAGCTCATTGGCTTCTCCACTGTCACCTAGTGCCTGTGATTTCACCGAGCAACCTTACACATCACCGACTAGACATGACCTAAGAGAATGACCTAGACCCCCTTGATAGTCCGGTTTTTCCTATGGACTCCAAGCACTAACAACTAGGCAAGTGTACCAAACACTTGTGTTGGTGGCCCTTAAAACCCAATATCGGCCACCAACCGGTCGGAAAATGCAAGGTAAAGACCAAAGTTTCATGAATATTTCTTTAAAATAATAAAGTTCCACAAGTTTTGGTGAAATATGTGTTTGCAGGTTCAAAAGGGTCAAAATTATATAAAAACATGAAGAAACGCCCCATCGTCCGATCATGCCGTAAAACAGTCGGCCGACAGGGTCATATGAGGCTGAAATCACGGCCCAGGCAGGGTCGTGACGGCTGAAATCAGAACCTAGCCGACAGGGTCATATCAGGCTGAAATCAGCCACCCGGCTAGTCAAAACAGAGTCATCATCAGGCTGACCATCCGACACGACCAATTCTGCAAAACGTTCCACCATGAAGCTGTTTTCTCCTCCGGGACAAAAAGCAATGAAATGTGGCTAAGGAAAAAGGGTCCACGAGTGGCCTAACCGGGACAAGTCATGGGGCGACCCAGAGGGGGTCGGCACCTGGCCTAGGCCGCCGCCCGACCACCCTTTCCGCCCGGCCTGGCCTGCCGCCCAGCCTGGGTTGGCCTCCCAAGGTTGCCAACCCATGAGGCCTACCGACCCCAAAACAGGAAATCTACTCAGGAACCGTCATCAAGACAAGATCTGAGCCAACCAAAGACAAGTCGGTCGGGAACCGACTTCATCCAACGGCCGCCCGGCCTGGCCTGCCGCTCGGCATGCCTGGTCGCCCGGCGTGGCCAGCCGCCCGGCGGGGGAAATTTTGCCCACCGACCCTCCTTCACCTACAAGTACCCGCCGACCCTTCGCCACCTATAAATAGAGGGGGAATTCGGCAGAAATGAAAAAGGGAGAAAGTGAAGCACATTGAAGTCCATTTCCCACTACTTTTCTTACTAGTAGAGTAGGTTAGTTAGTCGGAAGTTAGAGTCTAGTCGAGAGCATCGCTTGGGATTCCGGAAATCATCTCAGAGTCTTGGTATGAGCTCTCTTGTATCTTTTCTCTTTTTGTGAGACTTATCTTTTATTAAATATAATGATCTTTTCCTTATTTATCTTGTCAAGTATTTATCTTTACTTAGTCAATTTCCTCAAGTTACAACTATGGAGAAAGAACTTTGAAGCATAGTTTACTAGATTCCCAGCTAGGATTTAATTAAGTTTAGTTCTCGAATAGAACTTAGACTTGGTTATTTCCCGGCTATTCTTCCACTAGATTCCCAGCTAGGATTTAATTAAGCATAGTTTACTAGTGAAGGCGTAGGCGCGGTGCCTAAGTTAACACTAGCTGGATTTGCATTCGTCCCCACGGGCTGTGTAGTAGGTGGCAGGTGGTGACAGCCCTGTCCATCCATTTAGTAATCCACCACGTTCGGGAAGTCTCAAGCAGGGTTGTCTAGCGGTAACATGCCCACTAGTGCACGAGGTTAGTTACTGACCCTATTAGAGGATCATTGTCGTGCCCCGAAGTAAGCTTATTGGTGAAAGACTCGAGGCTGTACCATGGATTTGGTGTAATCACTCAACCCGAGTAACTAGGAATTTTGATGCTTGACTAGATTTAGGAAAGTTTATCTTAGGAATTCTGGACTTAGACTCGCTGTCCTCCCGGCTAGCTAAATTGATCTCTTTTATCTATCTTAGTGTTTATTTCTTATGTATCACTGCTCCCCTGTTTATCATTGAATATCTTTACCCTCGTCTTTAGTCAGTTGGTATAACTCTTATAGTCATATCTTTGTTAAACGAAGATACTCTTATGCCTAGCTTCCCTAAGGAAAATAAATAAGATATCTTGGAATACTCCCGGGTGAAATGCTACAATAGATGTTCCGTGCCTTTGCGGATTGGTTCATTCTTCTCTTAAAGCATAACAAACATCAATTAACACTTCGAACGTTGATACCAGATAATATTTTGGTGCGACGTTAAGAAGTGCTAACAAGCATTTCTGGCGCCGTTGCCGGGGAAGCAATAGGCTAAGATATCGGAATTTTAACATTGATATTTCTATTAAGGAGTTACCGCTTTCCTTAGCCCTTGTTCTGTTTATTTGTGGTATAAACATGATGCTTTATGACTGGTTTCGACCTACCAGACAACTACCACAACGATCCGGAGGCTTTGTTCAGGAGAGTGCGTCAACAACTCACCCCTCCTCGACCCAGACTTGCTCTTGAAGCACCTCCGATCCCACCAGCTCAACCGCAGGACCCTTCCACGTCCGCTCAACCAACCATGACTGAGAAGACAATCCGTGACTAGTCCGCCCCGTCTGCAGACAACATCCGCACTGGTCCAAACCCGAACATGGGGAACGGAGGTTATGAGCTGAAATCAGCCCTAATCAACATGGTTTTGGCCAGTCCTTTCTGTGGCAAGGCATCGGAAGATGCAAACACCCACCTCCAATAGTTTTTGGCGGTGTGCAGCACCTTCACCATGAGAGAGGCGACTCCTGAAGCTATCCGCCTTCGCCTTTTTCCATTTTCACTGATGGGGAAGGCGAAGCAGTGGTTCTACAGCAATCAAGAAGAGCTCACCACATGGGACAAGTGCTCCAACGCCTTCCTTGCCAAGTTCTTCCCGCTAGGCAAAACCAACATCCTGCAGAATAAGATTTCAAGTTTCCAACAGCTAACCGATGAAAGCATCCCTGAGGCATGGGAGCATTTCCAAGAGTATAATCTGGCATCCCACATCACGGAATGCAAAATTGGTTGCTAATCCAAAGCTTCTACCATGGGCTCAACCGTCCCGCTCGTGAGCACCTAGATGCAGCCGCTTGAGGTTCCTTCTTCTCTCTGAAGGTCAAAGAAGCTCAAACTCTCATAGAAAAGATGGTCGTCAACAATAGTGGCTATGATGAGAGGCAGAATCAGTAGCAACCCAAGACGAGGGGAGTCCACCAAGTTGATGGTATTGACATGCTAGCAATCAAGATGGATCAACTTTTGAAGAAAATGGATTCGCCAAAAACTGCCCAATCCTTAGACTCTCGCATGACTTGCGAAGTTTGTGGGAATGTTGGACATATGGGAAGCCACTGCCCAGAGACTCAAGAAGAAGAAGTGAACTACCTCAACAACAACAACAACAACAACGGGTTTAGGCCCCATACTAACTACTTCTGATGGGAGTCCAAGACGAACCATTCCTTTGACAAGAACATGGGTAACTCTGGCAACTTTACTCGTAATGAACCTTCCTTCTGTGATCTTGTTCTAGGACAATCTAAAATTAATGAAAATATTAGTAGGAAATTTATTGCTACTGATAAAGTCCTAGAAAGCATAGATTCTCGTATGGAAGCATTTAATACTTCTCTGCAAAACCAGCTTAGCCATAAAAAAATGCTAGAGACACAAATTGCTCAGTTGGCCGCTTCTGTTGTTAAGCCTAACTCGGGCAATCTCCCTGGTCAACCAGAAGCTAGCCCCAAGGAAAATGTGAACGCTGTCACAACTAGAGGCAGAAAATCTACACAGGATCCGCCAAATCCTAACACTGCAGGGAAGACCAGGGAAATGATGAAGAGTTAGAAGGAGAAGAAGAAATTGAAGTTGAGGTGGCAAAAGCACCCCTCAAGAAAGCACCGCACGAGTTCTATGATACCCCGATGTTGCCATTTCCCCCTCGACAGAGGAAGCCAATGGTGGACGAGCAATTTGCGAAGTTTGTTGAGGTAATAAAGAAATTATATGTCATCATACCACTACTTGATGCTATGCAGGCTCCTACATACTCCAAGTACCTAAAGAACATCCTCAACAACAAATGCCCAATGCCATCCATGGAGGTTGTCAAATTGATGGAGGAGTGCAGCGCCGCTATCTTGAACTCTCTTCCAGAAAAGAAGCGAGATCCGGGGTGCCCAACCATCCCTTGTTCCATCGGGCTGCAACAATTCAACAACGCCCTTTGTGACTTGGGGGTGAGCGTGAGTGTCATGCCAAAGGTAGTGTATGACAAACTTGATGTCAATTCATTATCCCCTACGGCAATGTGCTTGCAGCTCACCGATCAATCAGTGCGCTACCTAGTGGGCATTATGGAGGACGTACCTGTAAGGATAAGGAACTCTCTTGTTCCCATCGACTTTGTGGTGCTAGACATGGAGGCCGATGCAAAGATACCTCTTATACTAGGAAGGCCGTTCCTTAGCACCGCAAATGCCAACATTGTTGTTGGGGCTAGAGAAATCCACCTTAACATTAATGGATACGACGAAAAGTTCACCTTCAAACCCCGAACAGAACAATGCAATCAAGTATGCATCTTCTATGGCAAAAATCCTAACATGGTGCAGAAAATTGAGGTGTATCCAATTCCATCAAAATTGGGTGCACTGGTGGTAAAGTTAAGAACACACCACCACCGCCCAAGAAGAAGAACAAGCCACATGAAATAAAGAGAAAGGTCACCGCCAAGCCAAAGAAAATCAAACAAGTATGGCGGAAGAAAGAAGTTGCACTGATCGTGGAAAATTCTCCATCCACGATGAGCACCACGAAGAAGTAAATGCGGAGAACGTTTTGTTCGAGACGTAAAATCTGGACCCTCATCGGGAGGTAAACCAATATTTATCCCCCTTCGTTTCCTTACCTCTCATTAAATTAGTTTTATGTTCACTACCACCAATTTAGGTTGTTTTTGGTTTCATCCTTAACCATTAAATTAGGCTATAAAGGAAAAGAATTTAAAGTTAAAAAAAAATTGTGATGGCTCGGCCAAATTTACTGGCCGGGAGGTCAAGTTTCATAAAAAACGACCCCCCCGGGTGATAATCTGAGGCTCCTGTCCAACCAGTCAGTTTTCAACACTCTGGAGGTCGTATTCCATGAAAGCGACCACCCAGCTAGGTAATATTCAAGTACCCAGAATCCAACCTGACCTGTCAAATTTTAGCACCCGGGAGGTCAAAGTTCAACAAAAACGACCCTCCGGGGGATGGTCTGATCATCCAACCCGGCTAGTCGGATTTTAGCACCCGGGAGGTCATATTCCATTAAAATGACCACTCGACTAGGTAAAATTTTGGGAGGTCAGATTTTATCAAATTTTAGCACCCGGGAGGTCATATTTGGAAAAAATATGATCACCTGGCTAGCTAATCTTGAGCCACCTAACCTGAGATAACCTAGTCCAGTTTTAGCACCCTAGGGGTCATTTTTCATGAAAACGACCACCCGACTGGGTCATTTTTTGCTGCCTGGCAAGCCATGCCGCCCAACACAACTTTTTCTCGTATTCTTGGCACCTTTAATACAGAGATGATTGCCATGAGTGATGGAGGTGTGGCCAGTTTTCCCTTTAGGCAAAATGCTAATAAAAAAAGGCCCACCATGAGTAAAAACAAGTGCATGAGAGCCACTCAAATCATTCCATCACTTGATCATCCACTCTCACTTGCCACCCTATTCACCTAGGCATCATAGAGGGCAGAGCACTCATTGCAAAATTCTAACTTTGGCCATCCCATCAATCCCTCCTTGCTCCCTATCCTCTCTCTTTTTTTTCAGAATAATGGAGGCATGCACTTCACATGGCAACTTGGTCACCAATAATACACCCAAGTGGGAGAAAAAGGGAGTGCCAGCCGGCATAGGGCGCCGCCCGGCCTAGCCCGGCGCCCGGCGTGGGTCGCCGCACGGCCTGGCCTGCCGGCCGGCATGGAGCACCGCCCGACCTGGCCACTCCTCCCCCCAAGGCTCCTCTTGAGCCTGTAAATAGAGGGCTCACTCTCCTTTTCTTCTCCACCCTTAGCTGAAAACACTTTCTCTCCCTCACAAACTCTCTCCCTTTGCACTCCTTTTCTCACTCCACTAGCTCTCTCTAGTAAGTGCACTTTGCACTTAGCAATAAAAGTGTGCTGTAATAAAATCAACTAGAGAGAATTGGTTGTCACCCTTTCACATTTGAACGACTAACACTTGGACTACTTACCAAACGACTAACCGCTAACCATTATTATCACTTTGTTCTTCGGGTATTGTGTCCAAGTAACCCTTTTGCAGGAATGGCAAATATTTGGAGAGGCCTCTACACCAAGTTCTTTAGCAACAACAGCTTGAGCCGTGGGAGGCACACGCCAAGTGAGCGCTCAGAAGCCGAGCACTCCGGAGCTTCATATGGGCATGCTCCGAGTTATCTCTCGGACATAATGTCCATATCCAAAGCTCCAACGGTGCAAAGCATGCAAGATGAAGAGTTTGACAAGTTCATGGAGAGTGAAGAGAATATGGTGTTCAATGACTACGACGAGCGAAGCAAACTCACCGCCATTCGGGACCGGGAGTTCACATCCGTGCGCAAGTACGACAACTTCCTCGAACGAATCGACATCCTCGCTGATTTTGAGTACGCGCTCAACATGGCCGGATGGTATGATTTCTACCACCTGGATGTTTATGGACTTAAATGGCTTACCATTGAATTCCTTTGCACCTTAAAAGTCCACACCTCTCCGTCCAACAAATTAGGCACTCTCTACAAATTCTATCTTTATGGTGAAACCTATGAATGGTCTTTAAAACAAATTAGCACTTACCTTGGTTTTGACTGTAAAGCCGCCATAGACATTGATAAACTTAAAGGTTTCACCCCACAAGGACTTTGGGCTAAGATAGGAAATCTCGTCACGGGGCAGGAGCGCACTAGCGACATTCATAACCCTTTGCTCCGTATAATTCACTGCTTTATCACTCACTACCTCACCCCTTCGGGGTGATGTACGTTCAGTGAATAGTTTGGATAAAGCTTATCTCTATGTTGTGATAAAGAAAATTAAAACGAATCCCACTTTCTTCCTCATCAACCATTGGCTCACCCTAGCATTCAAGCAGCATGGACCTATCACTTTCACATCTTTTGTCACTAGAAAGGTTGGCGCGCTCCATAGAGCTAGAACAGATCGCCTCCCTAGTGCTCCTTTGCTAGGGAAAGATCACTTTTGGCAAGCCCACCTTTTGAAGGAGGAGACCAATAGGTTCTACATGCTTTATCCAGCGCGCAACGCAGAGATAGAACTGCCTAATCCCGAGCTCACCATCATCGGTAGAAAGAACTTTCTATATAATTAGCAAGCTCCCATGCAACATGCACGGCACAATGTTTCAGGGGATAGGCCAGGGACAAGACCACCTCGAACAGGTGCTTTGGGAAGCTCACAATACCATTGGGAGCAACCACAAGTCCCCGGATTTACTAGCTCATCACACTACACTAGTTCATCCCATGAAGAATATGAACCATACAATCCTTATGGGACGGGAGTTACCACCAACCTCATGGAGGCATTGGCACTTCTCGTTTTGCCCGATTCACATCGTACAACTTTTCGGAGTTGGAAGAAGACATGCAATACTTGGCTGCCAAAATGCTTATGAAACTAACGAACGAACTCAAGAAATACAAGCATCCATAAGGTATGGACAAGAATGGCAGCAACAAACATCGGAACAACTTTAGACAAACCTCTCCATGATGGACCAACTGTTCGGCCACTTCAACATCGAGTATCAACCGTCGCAGTGAAAGTCATCTAAGCTTAAATCTTGCAAAGACCTAAGCTTGGGGAGGTACCGAAACCAAGGTGCGCCGCTTGTTCTATCCTCTCTCCCCCTTTCTCTAGTTGAGTTGTTTTCATTTTTGAGAAAATTTAAGAAAACCCAAAAATATTCTATCATCTTTCAAAGAAAAACCATAAAAATTTGCATAATCAAAAAAGAACAAAAATATTTCCCTTTTCAAATAAAATTTGAGAACTTAGTCTCTACCTTGCCTATGGAAATGATGAATAGTTGCTCTGTTAGCTCCCTGTGACTCTGAAGTATACAACCTCTACTCTTCATTTTGGTGGGTAATGGTAGACCAGCATGATGATAACGTTAGTCTCTCTATGTTTTAGTGGGTGCAAAATGGCTAATAAACACCAAGTCTAGTTGTTGGAAATCATGATATAGCATGTTTTGGATGAGTCTACGATCTCCTCATGATTAGAGTCCAATGATTTCTTTCAAAACCATGCTGCAATAAAAACCTCCCTACTTGGTGTACGTCTTTCCTATGATAGAAAAATTCCTACTAAGGCCAGATATTAATTGTGAACCCACTTTTATGCCATCCATGTATGCATTGAGTTTGGTTAGGATTTGATCCTTATGAGGGACTTGCACTTTCAAAGCCAATCATTTTCCTTTGCGTTATCTTTGAGTTCTAAAATAATCATGCTTGGTTATGCGGTTTTCACATTGGATTCAAGCATCCACTTCACCAAGCATGTTAGCCAAAAATCTCTCCTTTGCGAAAACCTTGATCCTACAAGAAAGATTTTGGTCTTCCCAAAATAAATGCTCAGAAAAGGTTGCAAAAATATTTGAACCATTGAACTAGCTTCCCTACACTATGAGAGCTGAAAAAGAAAGAAAGAAAACAAGAAAGAAAGAAAGAAAGAGAGAAATGAAAAAAAAATCAGCTCTCATAGATGTACAAATTTCAAGTTTCAAGGTTCATTAAATTCATTGAGCAAAATAAAGGATCATCCTTTCACTCTAGCACAAAAATCGAGTGTTTGATAAAGATTTTTGCTATTATGCTGGTCCACTCCTTCGTGTGAGTCCATTCTCTCCCTCTCCTGGACATTATTTTCAAATGGTTGGAATGAGAAAGTGCAAAGTCTTTTTCTCTAGGACCATCTCTTAACTTAACAAAATATGCAAACTAGATGTGCCATCCTACCAAGCTCCACATATAAAACCAAATTTCATAGAGTATGATGAGCACTTGGTGAAGAAATACACCTTTTGAGAGATGAAAGTCATAGTGAAAAATTGCACCAAGAGGGAGAATTTTCAATCTTATGTAGCATTACAAAAAACTTTGGAATCATGATCATGTAGAAGGTTAAGTGACAAAATCTAAACTAGTTGTTCTGAGTTCCAACCGCTCATGACAAGGTCATAAAATGCCTAAGAGCCCCACTTACAATGAGAAAGACTTAGTGATCAATTTGTGCTGGTTTAGTATTACCCCTATGTTGTAGGAGTATGTGTTTGTGCACTTGATCCTTGCAGGGCTCTAATATTGAACCAACTCCTGATCCATCACTTCTAAGTTTTAATTTGCTCGGGACGTGCAAAGGTTTAAGCTTGGGGAGGTGTTGGTGGCCCTTAAAACCCAATATCAGCCGCCAACCGGTCGGGAAATGCAAGGTAAAGACAAAAGTTTCATGAATATTTGTTTAAACTAATAAAGTTCCACAAGTTTTGGTGAAATATGTGTTTGCAGGTTCAAAAGGGCCAAAATTAGGTAAAAACATGAAGAAACACCCCGTTGACCGATCCTGCCGTAAAACAGCCGGTCGACAGGGTCATATGAGGCTGAAATAAGGGCCCGGACAGGGTCGTGATGGCTGGAATCAGAACCTAGCTGACAGGGTCATATCAAGCTGAAATCAGCCACCCGACTAGTCAAAACAGAGTCGTCATCAGGCTGATCATCCGACCCGGCCGATTCTGCAAAACGTTCCACCATGAAGCTGTTTTCTCCTCTCAGACAAAAAGCAATGAAATATGGCTAAGGAAAAAGGGTCCACGAGTGGCCTAACCAGGACAAGTCATGGGGCGACCCGGAGGGGGTCGGCACCCGGCCTAGGCCGCCGCCCGACCTGGGTTGGCCTCCCAGGGTTGCCAGCCCATGAGGCCCATAAGGCCTACCGACCCCAAAACGGCAAATTCGGCGCAAACCGACCCAGGAACCGTCATCAAGAGAAGATATGAGCCAACATAGACAAGTCGGTCGGGAACCGACTTCATCCAACGGCCGCTCAGCCTGGCCTGCCGCCCGGCGGTGCATGCCGCCTGGCATGCCCCGCCGCTCGGCGTGGCCCGCCGTCCAACAGGGGAAATTTTTCCCACCGACCCTCCTTCACCTACAAGTACCCGCCAACCCTTCGCCACATATAAATAGAGGGGGAATTCGGCAGAAATGAAGAAGGAAGCAAGTGAAGCACATTGAAGTCTATTTCCCACTACTTTTCTTACTAGTAGAGTAGGTTAGTCGGGAGTTAGAGTCTAGTCGAGAGCATCGCTCGGGATTCCGGAAATCATCTCGGAGTCTTGGTATGAGCTCTCTTGTATCTTTTCTCTTTTTATGAGACTTATCTTTTATTAAATATAATTATCTTTTCCTTATTCATCTTGTCAAGTATTTATCTTTACTTAGTCAATTTCCTCAAGTTACAACTATCAGAAAAGAACTTTGAAGCATAGTTTATTAGATTCCCTGCTAGGATTTAATTAAGTTTAGTTCTCAAATAGAACTTAAACTTGGTTATTTCCTGGCTATTCTTCCGCTAGGCCAACGGAAGAATTATCTAGTGAAGGCGTAGGCGCGGTGCTTAAGTTAACACTAGCTGGATTTGCAATCGTCCCCACGGGCTGTGTGGTAGGCAACAGGTGGTGACAGCCCTGTCCGTCCATTTAGTAATCCACCACGTTCGGGAAGTCTCAAGCAGGATTGTCTAGCGGTAACGTGCCCACTAGTGCACGAGGTTAGTTACCGACCCTATTATTGGATCATTGTCGTGCCCTGAAGTAAGCTTGTTGGTGAAAGACTCAAGGCTGTACCATGGATTTGGTGTAAGCACTCAACCCGAGTAACTAGGAATTTTGACGCTTGAATAATTTTAGGGAAGTTTATCTTAGGAATTCTAGACTTAGACTCGCTATCCTCCCGGCTAGCTAAATCGATCTCTTTTATCTATCTTAGTGTGGATTTCTCATGTATCACTGCTCCCCTGTTTATCATTGAATATCTTTACCCCCATCTTTGGTCAGTCGGTATAACTCTTATAGTCATATCTTTATTAAACCAAGATACTCTTACGCCTAGCTTCCCTGAGGAAAATAAATACGATACCTTGGAATACTCCCGGGTGAAATGCTACAATAGATGTTCCGTGCGCTTGCAGATTGGTTCACTCTTCTCTTAAAGCATAACAAACATCAATTAACACTTCGAACGTTGTTACCAGATAATATTTTGGTGCGACGTTAAGAAGTGCCAACAACTACTCGTATGCTCCCCCTAGATACAAGCTACTCTCGATTGCACAGGATCACACTCCTACTCCCCCTAGACCTAGGACTCTTCTCCCCCTTTGACAAAAAGCATCAAAAAGTGGAAAAGATGAACATCTAAGCTCTCATGGTCGAAGGAAGTGGTGCAGCGTCATCCTCTGAAGACTCTGCTGCGGGCTGCTCCTGTGCTAGATCCTGCTGTACTCCCTGAGCCTGTGTCGCCTGAGCATCCATCTGCTCGAAGAAGTCAAGGTCCACTGGCGACTCAGACCCTCTGTCCTGTGCTGCTGTAGTGACTGTGGCAGTCTCCTGAGCTGAAGTCTGGAGAAGGATGAGATCTGCCACGTCCTACTATGACAAGCCTCGACGGAAAAGATCCTCTGCTGCCTGAGGAGTAAGAGTGGTAACTGTGGTAGTAAGAGGTGGAGCTGTAGCTGTAACTGACTCTAGAGCTGGCTGGGAGTCTGCACGAGTAGTGTGAACAATCTCTGAGAATAAGCTCCTGACAGGTAAGTGCTGAGTAGTGGAGGGTCCTGCCATCTGCGATGTCGAAGAGTGTAAAGGAGAGACAAACAACGTAGACACTGAGAAAGCTGACACGGGGGAGAGCTGAGCTGAAGAGAAATTCTGTCTTGCTCCCCCTATCGGTAAGACCCCTGAACGTGACAGTTCGCTGGACTGAGCTGTCATCAAGGCAGTGAAGGGTCCTAGCTGAGTCTGCAGATACTAGTATTGTGGAAGCACTGAAGGTCCTGGCTGCTGATCGGCCTGCCTCTGGGTCAACTTCGCCATCTATGTCATCAGGGCAGTAAGAAGTGCAGTCTACTGCCTCTGAATCTTTGCCTGGCTCCTGATGACGTCCATCATGTGACGTCTGTCCTCAGCTACACTCTGGATGAACTCACCCAGACGTCCTACAAGCGTTGTCACAGTGACAGCATCCTCTAACTGTGAACACTTCGGCGGGGGAGGTGCTCCTGTACTGGCTGACTCAGGAACCACCGTCTCTGGCTGAGCTGCTTCCTCATGAGATACTTGTGGTGACTCCTACTCCTCCTCTCCTGTCTGTTGGCTGGAGGCTGACTGTGATCCCCTGGGACACGAGGTGCGTAGCTGGTGGTCGCCTCAGGGAAAGCCTCGTACTGCTCCTCCATCACTAGGCCCATCCTCCTCAAAAGATAGCAAATATAAGGGCCGTAGACCAAGTGACGTCCTGCTACTCTCTCAGAAATGACCTCCTCTATCTTTCTAATCAGTAGATCTGCCAAGTCAAAGTGCTGTCTTCTCAGAATCGCTGCGACTGCCCACTGGTGCAGAAGTGTAAACTCCTCTCTGTGGCCAGACCTAGGGATGATAGTCCTGGTGACTATCGCTCTCACCACCTTGCCCTCTGCAATGAGTTTCGCAGGGCCTCTCTCAAAACCTGGTGTGTGAGGGGGTGGGAAAGCAATCGACACCATGTCGTCTGAAGGTAGCTTCCCTCCCTGAGGTCTGTGGGGGTGGTGCAAGTGTACCGTAGGCACTCCTACAAAGCTTGAAGTTTAAAGCCAGGAGTCCTAGGTTAGCTATCAAATCATGCCTCGTGACACGCTGCGGCTACCCTCTGAATAGAAACCAGAACTCTGAGCGATCCCTGGCAACCCACAGTGTGGCATAGAACTCTAGCACCACGTCCTCTCTGAACCTGTGTGGAGCAGTAACTAGCTCTACTAGCCCTGGAAAGTACATGAAGTATTGCTCCATCTATGTGCCGGTGGCCCTCCTCATGGCCTCGTAGGTCATGTACTACTGCAGCCCAAATAGTCTATCCTTGCCCCTCATGCTAAGGTAGTGTCTCAGACCCTCTCCAATCCTCCTCTGGAGAACTGTCCAGTACCTCTCTCCAGCAGCGGGGTCTCTGGATACTAGAACCCACTGCTCGAAGGGAACCAAACATAGCACCTTAAGGTCCTTTGCAGGAACCTCAAGTATGTCTAGCTCTTCGGCTCCCTGTACCAGTCTCTGCAGCCTCTTGGTGCACACTGCACAAGTGCACTGTGGGTCTCCTGCCCGGTGAGCTATCCTCTGTGGAATAGTCTGCTTAGTCTCCTCGAGCTCTTCCTCCTCGAACTCAGACTCTGAGGTCTCCTCCTGCTGCCTAGAGGATCCCTGCTCCGCAGTCCTGGACGACCTCTCCGGACGAGAAGTCAGAGTACGCTGCGGCCACGGTGGTGGTACGACTCAAACTACCAGAGGTGCAGTCCTCTTTCTATTGCTCCTCCTGAGACCTAGACCCTCAGCTGGCTGGCTGATCCTCAAGCATGAGCCAGGTGTGCTGCGTGACTGCTCCATGGCCTCTAGGTGCCTAGCAACTCTCCTGGCTCTCTCAGGCTCTGGGTCCAGTCTCTATCTCTTCTTGCTCTTTGGCTTTTCACGCATTTTCCCCTTTCCCTTGTCCTGACCTGAACCTGCCATCTCTACTGACTGCTGTCACTGCACGCATGTAGGTATAGATATGATAAGCATAGACCCTAATACATCTATAAGCAAAGCACCACTAGGAAAGAATGCGCAATAGAAATCCTAGCACCAAATGAAGGACATGATCACTAGGCAAGTATGCAAAGTAACAACAGTGATCATTGACTATGAGTGGCTGGTGCGAGTCATCTAGTGTGAAGTCAAATAATGGGCAATAAATCTAACTGCAGACTAAACGGGAGACAACCCTAGACATGCAATTAACAGATAATCAATGTATTAATTGCAGACTAGGTTGAGCTAATTAACCAACTAATGCAACTAATGATAGGAATTACATCTCATTGCATTAAATAGGTAAATTACTCATAATTAGGGCATATGACGATGAACTGGGAGAAAGAGCTTAATACCCTGAGGATGAATCAACACCGAGAACCGAAGACTCCACGACTGATTGCCGGAAAAGGTCAAAACTTGGAACTTGCCGGCAATGGAGGTGAAGGGGCAAGACTTGCCCTAGCAATCGGTAGCGGGAGGGGATTGCGTGCACACACGCGAAGTGGGGGACAGAGCGGCAACACTGGAGTGACGGCGGCAACTCTGGTGCGCACGACGGTGGAGCTGCGGGCGCGGTGGAGGCGGCCCGGCGCGAGGTCGCGGGCAAGCGCGGGCGCGCGTGGCACTGTGCGAGCGGTGAATGTGCTGGAAAGGCACGGCAGGGGGGGGGGGGAGGTGATGGCGAGGTTGGCGAGGCGAGGCTGGGGCGTGGTCTCGGCGTCAGAGTCGAACAGGGACGAAGCCAAAAGAACTCTGACCGATTTTGACCTAGGTCAAAACTCAAATGGATGACCCTGATTTAATCAAGGAAGAATCAACGGTCACGATCTGGATTGCATCACGCGATCAAGGCGAACTGACCGGACGGTCCGCTCTCTACACCAGACTGTTCGGTCAGGTTGGGGTCTATTGGCCATTGTGTAGACCGGATGATACGGTCTCTAGGACCGTTCTGTCCAGTCTCTACGACCAGACTCCCCCTAGGTACTGTGCATAGTGCCACTAACCGTACTGTATGGTCCAGTGATCGAACTGTATGATCACTACTAGAAATTTGTGGAATCAAGGAATTTCTCCATTTTCCATGTGCCCTCTCTAACCAATCAAATAAACACTGCACTTGGAATATAGAGGGAACTCTCAAACACTCATTTTCAAATAGTGGCACTCTATGGCCTTATAATTTTCGCAAATGCCCAATGAAGGATCGAGCAAATAAGAACCAAGGCAAATAAGAACCAAATGGGTAAGTATGAGCCGTAGTCCATGAACCGCGTGAGTATATTTAACCTCAGAGTTCATAAGAGGTTG
The DNA here is from genome assembly GCA_032690845.1 of Eleusine coracana subsp. coracana. NCBI lineage: Eukaryota > Viridiplantae > Streptophyta > Magnoliopsida > Poales > Poaceae > Eleusine > Eleusine coracana. Next base: position 37,816,861 of record CM064430.1, on the reverse strand, counting down.
CTCAATGGGCATGAAGCACAATCCTTTCCTTTGGTCACACTTATGGAGATGTAATCTCATATAGAGCATGAGGCACAAATATCTCCAAGTGGGTCAAGCCTCCTTTGTGTTTCCTATATGATGCATGCAACAAGCATTTTACATATGCAATCAAAGTAAACATGCTATGTGAGTGCAAGCAATATTAAAAACAAGACACAAAGGAAACCTAACAATATCAAGTTTGAACCCCTCCCAAGCTTACTCACTATAAGCCATACCCTTGCCTTGAGAGAAGTCAAACCACCATCTCAAGCACTCCCCCTTGCTTATAGCTATCTTGGATGGGTTAGACATTGACTAATTTTTATGTGTTTTTCTTTTAGTTATTTACACATGCATGGATGCAAAACATACTATTCATAAAGGAGTCATAATTACAATGCAATGCAAGAGAAAGAAAAACACACTACAACTACCAAGAACAAACACGGTTACCTCCCTCATGAGTAGATAGGTCGTTGAGGTCCATGTCACTTGTGGTGGACTTCACATGATCTTCATGAAAGCGCTCGGTCCACCACCACCACCACCATCTTGGTCTTGTTCTTGGGCACCCACTTGTATGTAGCCGATTTATCAAGATCAACAATACACTTAGGCACCCATATGCTCTTGACCTTCCTCTTCTTGTTTGGTGGTCCCAAGGCCTTAGCTTTCACCTTGCCATCCTTGTTCCAAAAAAACTTGAAATGTGTGTTCTCATGGAACAAGTTAGCGTTAGGCAAAACAATGGAACTCCTCACCATGGGACAATCCTAGGTGGCATGGCCATCCTTGCAACACCTCTCGCAATAGTGGTCACGGCGAGAAGGGGTTTGATCCATGTGGGGATGGAGTCACTCGTCCTTATAGTGTTGATGGCGGCGGGGTATGAGCCAAGTCCCCGTTGGGAGACATTGTTCACAAGGTTCCTCCCAAGAATCTCCTTTTGGATGGCTCTACCACGTGTGAGCCTCTCAAAGCCGTCCATCATCATCTTCCTCTCTTCCTTGAGCTTGTGATATTCCTCCAAAACAAATGGCTCAAGAGAAGAAACCTCGACCGAGGTGGTTAGTTCATCACACATAGTAGAAGCATCACTCTTAGATGAACTAGAGGAGGGAGAGGCAAGGTTCTCAACATTGATGGCCTCATAAGTAATCTCAAGGGCCTCATACTTCTCACGTAGCTCTACATGATCACCCTTGAGTTTGTCATAACTCTTGTTTAGGGCCTCATGAGAAGTGATAAGGTTCTTGAGCTCACTCTCAAGCTCACCAACTCGGTCCTTAGCCAACTTACACTTTTCTTACCTGATGTAGATATGGCCCGATCTTCCGAGAGGTAAGGGGATAAACTCGAATTTGGGGAACTCGGCGTCGACGACCCGGCTTGAATCAGACACGATCCAACCCCGCAACCGTTACACCAAGCACAACTTGATTGTTCCTGCAAGCGAAATCGAGAACACAAGCAAGAGAGGATAAACACGTAATCTGAAATTACAAATATGGATGAAGTGGATCACAAGAAAAGGTTCAAGCTCTAAACACAAAAGGACTAATCTCCACAGTGGTGTAGAACAAGAACAGGGGCCCTGGATTACTGTAAAAGGACTTGTCGTCACAGTTACAATAATTCGATCAAGTTTCTCTCTGGAAAACTGAACTAAACAAAACCCGAAACTAAAAGACGGTGGCTACTGATTTTATGTAGGAAACAAAGATGTCCTAGGGTTGGGGGCGACCAGGGGGGCGCCCACAACATGGGCTTAAGGCCCGACACGATACATGGCCAAGTTGGCCCAAAATAGGTGGCACAACACCTTGTCATGGTCACATATTATTACTCACGACCCTTCTTGAGCTAGGACCAGAACCAAAACGATGGCGTCGTCGTCCCCTTTCCAACGCATCAAATAACACCTCGTTTGGACGTCGGATGTGGGAGATATCATCAAAACCGTGAAGGGGTGTCGGCTGAATCCGAGACGAACATGGCGACCGAGTTGGTGACGACTTATAACTTGGGGAAGGCCATGATATGCGCGTATTCAGCATGGTGATGTCCTCATCATTACCACATCCAACATTTTGGATTTCTTGACGGCGATGTCTCGTGCTTGCTCAAGCATACTCCAATGCTCGACACATGAGAGCTCCTTATCATCGCTGTTGTCGCTACTCTCATCCTCACTCTCCCCAAGTCGGCTCACGGCCATGAGGCACATGGGAGGTGGAGGAAGAGCTTGTAGAGGTGTGGTCTTGATCATGGCTAGGCCGACCACTTCTTCATCACTTAAAGAAGAGGACTCATCACTTGAATTGTTGCTTGTCCACTCTCCAATAACGGCTTTGCGAGAGAACTTTTTCTTGTAGTCTTGAGCTTTGCCTTTGCCTTTGCGCTTGTCCTTGTTGAAGTGTCTCTTCTTCTTTTGCTTGGCCTTGGGGTCTTCTTCTTCTTCTTCACTTGAATCTTGTGACTTGAATGCTTCTTTCTTGAGCTTTGGGCACTCTCAGACAAAGTGATTCTTTGAGCCACAATTGAAGAACTTGCCCCTTGACTTGAAAGCAAACTTGTTCTTGAAGGTCTTCATCTTCTTCATGAGAAGAGCCAAGTCCTCAGTCAAGTCACATTCATCGTCATCTTCTTCATCATCATCCTCAATGATCACCTTCTTCTTGTTCTTCTAGTTCTTGCTAGATTCTTGCTTGTCAGCCGATAGAGCAAGGTTGGATGGTTGAGGATCATCCATCCCCAATTGGTAGCTCTCGAAGGCGGTGATGTTGCCAAGTACACCCTTCATAGTCTTGGTCTTGAGGTCACCTTGCAAGATGAAGGTGATGATGGACTCATACTTGGGGTCCTTGAATAGCCTTAAGAATATTCTTATCACTTCAACGGGCTTCATCTTGAAATCATCCCCAAGTGCATTGATCTCCTCCACAAGTACATGAAAATGAGAATAAACAGTGTTAGCTCTCTCATGTGGCAATCTAGTGAAGTGATCATACTTGTTTTTCAGCACATAGTATCTTTCCTCTTTGACATCACTGGTGCCCTCATAGAGCCCCTGAATCTCAGTCCAGATACCATGTGCTATGGAACTAGCATCTAGCTAAGCAAAACCATCCTTAGAGATGTAAGCAAACAGAGCATTCTTGGCCTTAGCATTGCACTTAATAAAATCAGGCTCAAGTAGGTTCACATCTGCATCGGACTCGTGAGTGACCGAGCATATCTCTGGATCAAGGGACTGAAAGTACGCTTGCATGCGAGCCTTCCAATAAGCATAGTCCTCCCCATTGAATATGGATACATTCCTTGGCTGTCCCGGCATCCTTACTCAAGGCGGTGAAGCCTCAAAGAGGAGCACTTGGCTCTAATACCACTTGTAAGGACCGAAGGCATACTGAGAGGGGGCGGGGGGGGGGGGGGGGGGTGAATCGGTAAGCCGCTCATGCATCCAATTACTTTAATTTCCACTACTTGAGTCTAACAAGAGAAGAAACCTAAACAATTCTAGTAGGCCAAGACCCTACACATGCTAGTGTTCATGATAAGAGGAAGCGCGGAAGCCAAACACTCTAGTTTATACAAGCCACAATTCACCCTAGTCACTAGAGCACACAATTGCAGAATAGTAAAGAGAGGGTCGAGGAATGCTCATGATTTTTTCCCGAGGTCTCAGAAGGATGGCGCCTTCCCCTAATCCTCGTTGGACCACTCCCGCCGGAGTCCCGGTCCCTCCCGCCACCAAGTGGAGTTCTCGCCCATGAGCCCGCAATCACTCCTAGAGTGAAGATACAGTGCAGGTCACCGCTGCACAAAGCACAAGCTCGTCTCCCTAGAGAACTTGCCGGACTCCCCGAGCCGAGACGGGCGCTCACTAGCGATGCCCCTTTCAATGACGGGCTCAAACCGTGTACAAACGTGTGACGACCTTCACAACCGATCATGATAGGCTCGATCACCAACACCTAACTGGTCTAGGTCTCACCATAGACCAAGAGTAGCAATCTAGATCACACCCTCAAGGCCACCTTAGCCTTAGATGTGCAAGATGCTCAAGTTACTCTCCACTAGCACTCTCAAGATATGCAATATCTCCTCCTAGTGCTCTCCTCTTTTCCTCTTGGGCCTTACCAAATGCTCTTAGGTATTACACTGGTCAATAGAGGTAACAAAGACCCCAGCAATGAAGTTATATAGGCCCCCAACCTCAAACTAGTTGTTGCTTCATGAAATCAGCTTTCTGGGCCTACTGACCGGACAGTCCAGTCACTACCTGACCGGACAGTCCGATCGCTGCAGCATAGTGCACCAACGGCTCTGACCCTGCTGATTCTCCTACTAATCGGACCGTACGGTCACCTGACAGGACTGTCTGGTCCATTTCTCTCTCCAGTCTAGAAACATTTCACGCTGAAGCTTGCTCTATGCCCTATGCAAGCCCTACTGACCGAACCGTCCGGTCAGCAGACCGAACCATTCGGTCTGTACAGGCTCTACCACAAACAGAATCCTCGCTCCTTGCTATAAGTCCCAGACAACTCCCCATAGTGACCATACAGTCTAGTCTCCATGACCCCTCTGTCCGGTCTCTATGTCCAGAAGCTAAAACTTGTCGTCCTTGCTTGACTTTGTTTCTCAGCTTCTTCTAACAGCTCCTTGGCTTCTCCACTATCACCTAGTGCCTGTGATTTCACCGAGCAACCTTGCACATCACCGACAAGACATGACCTAAGAGAATGACCTAGACCCCCTTGATAGTCTGGTTTTTCCTATGGACTCAAAGCCCTAACAACTAGGCAAGTGTACCAAACACTTGCACCATAGCATGTTCTCCACTTTGATCCATCTTCATTAACCCATGGACTCCATCAAGTTCACAAGCCTCCATGCTTGTGGTCATTGTTATCAATCGCCAAGGCAACCATCATCTACATAGACAACACTCATGTAGATATTAGCCCACAATTTCATAGTTGTCGTCTATCACCAAAACATTCATACCTTGGGGATCCAATCATCAATGGTCATGAAGCTTACAGATATGCAGCCTTAGGGGAATTAAGAGGGGAGTACATAAGTTTTTCACATCTCCACCTCATGCCATATAGGTGAAGTAAGATCTCAACACACTGTCTGTTATATTCTCTATCTTCTTCATTTTTTCACTGTCCAAAGAGTTGCTTTCCCAAAGGAGCCATGCCCTGGAATAACTTCAGTCCTGTGAGTGAGGGGTTTCATATTCTCAAACGTGTAGTCATTTTCAAGTATTGGTCTTCAGATATTCCATTCCTACTTTCGGTATTTTGTTTGGGTGTTTTTCAATGCATTTGTGTGTTCTTTGTGAGTTTTATGATACGTTAATTTTTTGACACATAATATCAGTTTTCTCAAGTTCCATTATAATCATTATAATATCATGGCTGGCCTTTGCATGTATAATTCTGAACATGGCTATATTAAAATACTTTTGATGCACTGGGAAGTAAAAGCAGATGTAATGCCAATAAAGTTTTGTGAACAAATAATATGTTAGTTATTATATATTAGTTTGTGAGGTCTTCTGTTCTGTCTTATTTTGACAACCTTTGTGAGCATTTCATAACTAAGATTCACCAGTACTGTAAGCACATTTAAATTTGGTGGATTCAGAACAAGTTCACCTTGCTCTTCAAAAGCATGAAAATGGAAAATGATGGTACCACCTAACAACCCTTCCTTGCCCGTTGGTACCACTGGGTTGGGTTCAAAAGTGACAATTGATAGCATGGGTTTGGAGAGCAGCAGCAAGAACAACAATAAATACTTAGATTAACACGGAGCAACAACTAATATGGAAAGCCAGCTTGATCAAGTTTCACAATAGCACAAGATATCCATTTGTGTGGTTTTGCTTCCTGCATTTCTTCATTCAGTAGTGTTCTCTTTGAAAACAACATATTCTAACAATAGAGTCAATAATGTTTGTTATCTGATGCTTTAATTTCAGAATAGTGTATCTGGTAATTGTTACACCCGGTTCCAATGACCGAAACCGAATGCATCTGTATGCGTGCCCAGGATCAAGTTTTCACACACACAGGACAATTATTGTGATAAAAGAACAATATCTTTATTAAATTGATAACTTTATTACAAGGGCGACCCGTAGGTCAAAAAAAAATTACAGTGCAGCGAAATAAACTAAGCGTTGACGTCCTTCAGCTCCCACAGGAAGTTGACCGGAAGACCGCAGGCCTAGAGCTCTTCTCCATTGTCTTCATCGTCGTACCATCCTTCTCCTGTAGTTGAGAAGCAATGTGGTATATAGCAAGGGTGAGTACATGTCGTACTCAGCAAGTGGGAAAAAGATGACATGGGGCTGTAGACAAGGAAGGCTTATAGGGGTTTATTGCATAAGCTTTTAATTAACCTAAGCATCCTATTTACTAAGTGTGGTCATCCCAACCATCAATCCACAGGGTGCTATCAAACAAGTCTAATCCCATCCACCAACCAACCCTTCCCAACCTTCACCATCTATACCCAAACCAATCTCGTGAGGGATCCAGGTCGCTCGTGACCGTGAGCACGGCTGTCATGATAGTTTTACACTGTGGAGGTTGCGCCACTTTACCCACAAGTCGTGATTTCGTCCCCTATTACCAAGTGGACTAGAGTCTCCATGTTGCCATGTCGGCCAAGCACTAGCACACTTCCTTAGGTGTGCGGCCAGGAGATCACTACGAGTCTTTTACAAAGGGTCTCCCACATGCTAGCCACTAAGGTTCCACTCCTGTCCATAAGTGATAGCCCATCACTAAGCAGCTCATCACCCCAGGAGCCCCCTCTTGAGCCATTTGGATACAAGGACAGTCCTCTTGACTTCCATTCCCCGCTCCACCAAAATGCTGCACCGATACTTGGAGAACTCCTAATTAATCAGCCAAGCTGTTCCATAGCAGCCTTGTGATGGCACTGTTATCCTAGCTTACCGCTCCAAGAACCGGTTCCTAGGATCTACAACAAGCCTACCACCACCAACCATGTGCCCACGGCACCACATCCATTCCATCCGGCTTGCATAGATCCCTAAGTCCATGTTGCTAACATAAATTACCATTCCACCCATGAAGTGACGTAGTTCATTAATCAAGTATTAACCCAACATCCCACAAGCAACCTAAGCATTATCTACCCACAACCAACCAACCAACTAGTTCAAGGCCACAAGGAAAAGGATAAAGCAATACTAGGGAAAACCCTAACAATAGGTAGCCAATCAATTGACACAAGCATGCAATTCTACAATAAACATTATAATAGGTACAAGATGCATCAAGGACACTTGCCTTCGTCCTGTGCGGGAGCCTGCTCTAATACTTCAAATTCCTGCTCGTAGGGTGGTCCTTACGTATGCTCGTCTTTACGTAATAGTACCGACACAAGCAATTGCATAACAATCAAAACACAGCCATACAACAGTGAAAAAACAATATGTGAATGCCATTAATTCATAGGTCATGCTCATATGATCGATTTGACGCAAGAATCAACTAATTTGGAGTTATGAATCAAAAGATATGCTAGGCTTATGCTGGACTGTGGCTGCGCAAATAGTGCAAAACCTATTTGCGCATTCCTAATGATTGAATCTGGTTCTCAAGGAATCATTAGAACAAAAATATTCCTAGTGATGTGGAACATGTGAAATGCAAGGTGAATTAGTTCAAAAGTCAACTATACTGGAGATCGATTGGCTGCATCATGGTGAGGTCGTCCAGCAGCAGATCGAGCATGAATCGCGTTCGTCATTGCACCAGGACCGTTCTAGAAGAACCCTCTGGTGGAGAAGATAACAAGACCCTGGAACACAAGTAGGAGTGTCGGTTGTATCAAGAACATCTCTGCATTGAGATAAAAGGTGATGATTTTACCGTCGTGCGTGCTAGATTTGCCCAGATCAGGGAGCAGCTGCCATTGCGATGCAGATTCCGGAGGCATACGACATTCAATGGATATGATTTTTTTATATATTATAGGGAACTTCTAGGCGCACCTCCATGTAAAATTTGGCATCATTTGGTTGGGTGGATCACCGGGAACGCCAAAGCCAACTAGCAGAACTGTTGCTGGACACGAGAGCAGGGTGGAGCGGCGGCAGCCTTGCGGCGTGGTGAGGGTTTGAGGGGTTGGGGAGGACGTGGGAGGGGGGGGGGGGAATATTATTTATAGGAGGGGTGGGGAAGGTGTGGGAAGAATATAGAAAGAAAATTAAGAGGAATTAATGCATTTATTGGAGGCAAACATGGAAGGCATAGGAAATATGAAAAGGAAATTATTCTCTTGCTCTTTCCTTATGAATGTTTATGAAAGGTGGAGTTTCTTTCCATATAAATGTTTATGGAAGGTGGGTTTATTTCCATAGAAAGGTTTATGGAATGTCATGCAAACATGGAATGTATTACGTCTAGGTACATCGATGCGGTAGAAAAAATGAATGAGGATGAAAATGAGTCTAGATGCATCAGGGCGTGTAGGATGAAATATTTGATGAACGAAGATACGATGTGATGAAATAAGTTTGGAAGACGGTGTTCGACGATGCATTCACATGAGCCAAGGAGATATAGATAGTTGAGGCCATTTTGGAAAATAGAATGTACGTTTAAAAAAATTAGTTGAAAGCATTTCAATTTTTCTCAAATTAACATGGAATCCAAAAATGACAAAATATTGAAATCAAATCAAATAAAATTATTTTACTTATCTAAAAAGGTTTTGGTTCAAAAATGAAAACTTTTTGTGACATAGAGCAATTTCTTCAACCCAATAAAATCTTTGTAGATTTGCAAAGTTTCTTATAAATAGTTTCAAAATTTATGAAATCCAAATATATAGTTTAAAAGCGGTTCACATTCCAAAATGGGAAATTTTGGGATGTGACAGTAATAATAACCTCTGTTGAGTAAATCGTTTGCTAACTATTCTTTTTAATAAATGCTAATGTATATTTTCTCATATCTGAGTACTTGAGTTATTGTAGAACTGAAAGTATTTTGTTGGATACTAGAAAAGCAACGTTTATCATTATATTCTGAAATGAACTACTTACACACATATGTCTTCATAAAGCTCCCTGACTAAGTATTATTTAATAATCACCTATGTATGTTATCTAAAGTTTAAATTAATCAAATTGCAATTAATTTTAATAATAATAAATATTTATTAAATATTCATATTAGGAGGATAGCACGTGTGTGTCGCACGTTCAAAGTACTAGTGCTCAATAAGGAGTATGAATTGTCAAACAACAAAATAGAAATAGTGCTTATGTGTCATAAGCACTTTGTTATTTTATAGTACCATAAACATTTTAGACAAAGCATCAAAATGTAACTTTTAGTGCTTATGGTGGTACTCTCTCTTAGCATAAGCAGTTTGGACAGATAACATTACAACAATTATGGTCTTCTATGATGAGTTAATTATGTCACAAAACTTGACAAATTTGTTATAAAGAACTTTCAGTGACGAGCATATGACAAAAACCACTTTGTAATAAATTGTGCGTTGCTAATTACCTTCTATGACAAAATTCATATTTTTGTCATAAATTTATGACGTTCTAACAAAACATCATAGATGTTTATGACAACCCTAAAATTGTCACACATGTTTTATGACGCTTCATTTTCATCATAAACCATCTAATAGAAAATGACGTGGCTGACCTATATCATTTTACAAGTTTATACTTGCAAAATCATATCCACATTACAATTTCCCACACTCAAAATTTCACATTACAACATAACTTATAGACATCAAAAAGAGTCAAGCAGATCTAGTTTGCTTGATGTCACCGAAATGACCAATGCAATATCATCCATGTCAAGAGTTACAACACTCATTAAAGTGACCAACACACAACACTTTGTGTCTAAGATATAAAGCTACTTGTCTCTTAGCATTAAGCACACCCGCAAGCTCCTCAACTCGAAGAGCAGCAACAAGTGCTGTTTTGGCGCTCCTCCCTTTTTACTTGAAGTTTGTTGTCGACACTAATATCGGTAGTGGATCATAGGGCTACCCATGATCCTTGTTTATCGGTAGAGGCATGTGCGAGACCGAGAGTCGATGGACACACAAGACGCAAGGTTTAGACAGGTTCGGGCTTCCTGAAGGATAACAACCCTACGTCCTGTGTTCTGTGGTGTATATTCTAGATGTCAATGAGAGAGCCCCTGCCCCTCCTTATATATCCGGGGGGGGGGGGGGGAGGGTTACATGGTAAGTGTCCTAGTTAGTTACAACATGATTCCGGACTAGGATTCTATCTCTAACTTTCTATATCTAGTATTGACTTTTCGTGTACTCCAAGTAATAATCTGAGTAGTTATCTTCATGGGTCTTTATCTTTATTTGACCCCAGCCCACTTGGCAATATATCCGAGTGGTGAGGTATCCCTGGTATATATATCCCACAGTAGCCCCCGAGAGATTTGCAAGTTACTTGTTGATCTTTAGTTGATTGACTAATGCTTCATCATGAATATGATTATGTACAACAACAAACTTGTAAAGGTCTCCAAGAATCTTCAAAAAGGATTATGCGCCAAATAATATCCATATGCGGGGAAAAAATCCACCTACTAGGTGTAGGTATAGCCCCTGACTCAGAAGGTATTTAGATCACAAAGTATCTTGTGAGTCAAAAATAATCATATATAAATCTTGATCTACCACTATCCCCAACTGATTCGATGAGGAGTTTTAATACGGTAGCTCCCAAGATTGGTTCTACCACTATCCCCGACTGATTCGATGAGGAGTTTTAATACGGTAGCTCCCAAGATTGGTTCTACCACTCCCCCCAACTAACAAAAGGAACCATTGGTACTAATGAATCCGAGTGATACTTGATCAGATATATCAAGCATAGCAGTCATCAAAATATCCAGATGATACTTGATCCAATATAACAAGTATAAGAGCCATCAAAAATATCCAAGCAATACTTGATTAAATATAACAAGTTATAGCAGCCACCGGGCAGGATTTCGAGTGAAAAATAACAATTCTTGCAGGTCTCTTCAATATTGAGTAAAATCATAAGTAATCAATAATGTCTGAGTGATCCAATAGTATAGTCGAATGATATAATGACCCAGACAAAAAGGTCGAGTGATCCAATAACAAAACTGAATGATCCAATAACTCGGGATAACAAAACCAAGTGATGTCAATAAAATAGCTCCAGTTGATGTAGCTACTATAATCCATGAAAATAATGTATTAAATAAATAATACATTAATAAAACAAATAATGTATTAAATAAGTAATACATATATAAAACAAACAATGTACTCAAAAGATAATACATTGATAAAACAAACAATGTATTCAATAGGTAGTACACTGATAAATCAAATAATGTATTCAATATGTGATACATATATAAAATAACAATATTGATCCATTGCCAGAAATGCAATAGATGCTTGGGTTGTATTGGGTGATTAAGTACTATATGAACTCGAGCCTAACTCTCAGAACCAGTAAATATCAGGTACCAATACTACTAAACGACTTCCTTAACATTCAACATGAAGCATGGAGACTAAGAACTCACTCGGATGAACATGTGAGTCAAGGTAAAAAGCCACCTCGGTCCTCAACAAACGATATGAACTATGGAGACTAAGAACTCACTCTATGAAGCATATGCGAGTTAAGGTAATACCGAGAGTCTAATGCATCAAGATTATGCAGAAAGAAATCATCACTAAGTTGAAGAACCTACAACCTTTAATTAGATGAATAAAACTAAAATTATAAAAATACTTAGCTGCTTAATATCCATCGAGCTAAAGACGAGCCCCCGATATAACAGCTCAAAAGGTCCAAGGGATCAAAATTCCAGGAACCATGAGTAGTTGATCATGGCCGAGTGATCCAATGACTCGGCGCTCCGTGATCGAGTGATCCAATGACTCGACGTAACATGACTGAGTGATTCAATGACTCGACGCTCCATGGCCGAGTGATATCGATGAGATAACTGTAATATAAGAACACAAATAATATAGTTATATATAAAATTAATATAAAGCATTGATGAAACAACGCCTTTAATATCTAAGTCTGTTGGATTTCTGTTATTCATCTAAGGCCTATGTTTGCTTAGAGTACTGGTAGAAATAATCGATCATTCAACCAATATACATAGAAAACAAACAAGGTTCATTAGAAGAATGATGTGCACGACAATTTCGACAAACATCATGAGCCATGGAGCTAGACTGACCAACTTGGGTAATGGGAGTCAGACGAGCAACTAAGCAAAACAACTGAACTCCTCCTAATACCACTTATGTACTGCTAAACTCATTCAGCCAAACATGTCTGAGTCGAAATCAATCGAGAAAAATTATTGACCAATATTGTCAAGGCAAAATGATGAGTTCAAAAGAAACTCAAAATGATCACAGTAAGATGAAGAACCTACGGCCTTCAAATTGAATTGGTAGAATACAAAAATTATAAATGTAACTTAGCTTTGATATTTGGCGAGTCGTAGACGAGCCCCCGAGCATGTCGCTGAACCATCAAGCCGATGAACGAGTCAGCGAGTGACTTGTTGTCCCGAGTCGCTGAGTGATTGTGTCGCCGAATGATTAGTCGAGTCGTCGAGTGGCCGGTGGACAACGACATTGATCGGTGTTGTTGGTAACACATTCCTCTCAGATGTAGGACCGCTATCTTCCCTAGTGTTGTTGCACAACTTGGCCAATGCAAGCCCGAGTCATCCGTCATGACCTATCCTTCAGTTACCAATAATCACCATGCAGCTCACGTATGTGCAAAAGAAGAAAAACATGATTAATATTCTCCACTATTTAGATTCACTAATGTATAAAGAATAGAATAACAATCGAAGGAGTAAAAAAGAGAAAATATCCCCGTAAATCTTCACTGATTGGTTAGCGCATCGAAACAATAAACAAAATAGAATAGGAGAGTCAAGATTTTTCCCTGCTCACGCACAACTTGGACTCCTTCCTTGTGAGACGCATAAACTTGGATTCGGCTTCCAAGTATAGCCACCGTACGTGATCCAGACTTGCCGAGGATTTCATTGCTTGATATTCGCCAATTCCTCGAGCGTTGATTGCAGCAAAACAACGCAACACAACGTCGCACATGCAGCACCGCTACTATGCGCGTATGCCGCCTCGCCCGATGGAGTTGTTGCCTCCGCTTGATCGTTGTCGATGAAGATCCAACTTTTCTCAAAAACTTGCCATCGAACTCGACAAGTCGATCTTCGTGCCGCCCCTACCTGGCACGCCAACTGTCGACACTTATATCGGCAGTGGATCATAGGACTACCCATGATCCTTGGTTATCGGTAGAGGCATGCGCGAGATCGAGAGTCGATGGACACACAAGACGCAAGGTTTAGACAGGTTTGGGCCTCCCGAAGGATAACAACCCTATGTCCTGTGTTCTGTGTTGTATATTCCGGATGTCAATGAGAGAGCCCCTGCCCCTCCTTATATATCCAGTGGGGGGGGGCAGGGTTACATGGCAAGTGTCCTAGTCAGTTACAACATTTGTCTTTGGCATTACCTCAGTGACAAGAGTTTTAGGTACATGGCCCTCTAGTGCAGAGTGAGCCATGGTTTGCAATTAACCTATAACAACAAAATACAAGGTAATAAATCACAAGATATCAAAGAATAAGATAATATTTAATGCAAGAATTCGGAATAAGCCACCGACTGCTACAAAAATACTATAAAGTAAAATGCAATAGAACAGAGCTCACTTAAGTAAATCATCTACTAACAGCATACGTTGATTAATCACTACCACAAGCCACATACTGGAACAGGCTAGTCTAGATGCTCCTCGAATATGTGATACTAAAATACTTAAGCTAGTCAGGACAAAGCACTAAAGAAAGCTAGTATAGACCAGTGGATAAATATTAGCCTAGAAATGTGACAGAACAAGTGCAAGTTCTAAATAACTTAACTGAACTAGCCATGATAGAAAAGACTAGCATACTTGCAAGAGATTGGTATGAAGCTTTGTTTATAGACAAACAACAATTGTCACTGCAACAAGACAGTTTGATACTCTTACACAAAACTAACCAATAATCTAATTCAATTGAACAATGCTCTACACAAAACCATCTCTTGCTTCTACACTCAGTTTGATACTCTTACATAAAATTATCAGTTTGACAAAAGATGGACAATGTTAATTATGTGTCTAATTGCATCTGCTACCTTATGTGTGTGATTGCTGATAATAATAAAAAAGATTATTTACAAGTGTTCATGCAATCAACATCCCAACATGCTCAAGAGATTCTCTTATATTTCTAGATTATCTCTTTTGATGAACCTCAAATTCAGTTTTTACTTAACATGATTATTTGTAAGTCATGCATTGCAAACTCCACCTTAGATTTCTTCAAACTCTCTTGTTCACAGCAAACACAAGCAAAAGGTGATATACAAATACACGGTTTGCCGGAACGATAATCCACATCAATGAGGACATGGAAGAGGGGCTGCTGCGTGGTTCGGGGAGCTCACCGATGTCTCTGGATGTGCAACAACTTGATGAGTGTTGACATTTGCTAAGTTACATCGATATAATCATCCTTGGCAATGGTGCCAGACATAATTGTAAAGATGCACCTCCGTGTCAATAGAGTAAAATTCGCAGGCGCACCAAAAATACCGTTGTAGCATTTCGCTATTGGATTGCTCCAATAGCTTGTCATTTATAGTTCTATCAAAGGAAGGCGTAGCATGAATATATGATTGTTAATAGTAACATAGACATAAAGATTGGTATTAGTATTCAGAGTTTATACAAGGGTAAGTATAAATAAGGCTTGGGGTAGTGTGACACATAGAGCAATCATTCCTAAAGATAAATAAAAGTTCTAAGTCTCTAGGGAGTTTTTGTTAGGAGAGTAAAGCCGTATTCTAATGTTAGTCTATCTATATAGTCACGTAGTCAAACAATTACAAGCAAGTCTATACTAGTCATAGTCTAATGCACTCAACACTTCGTATATAGATTCATGTCCGACATACACAAGGCAACTCCGTCTTGGACACATGTCGTAACCAAACGTGGAGGATTACAATGGACAGATAGGACTGTCACCACCTACTGCCTACCTCTGCAGACCATGGATTACAAGGTGATTAATACTACCTAGTCGTATAAGCACCACACTTACACATTTTAGTAGAACTCTAGCATAGATCAAACACTAGAGCTTCCCTACTCCTAATTGGATATAACCCATGTTGAAGCAAAACAACTAGACTAAAGTATAACTAGCATTATAATATTTAGACTATAGTCAAGGTATATGTCAATCATGACAACAAGGTAGCAAGTCTATATCATCATGAAAGCATAAAGTCCTATGACATGAATATGATATATAACCAAACAAGGAATACATATCATACACATAACTATATGGAAGAACTATATTAATTAAATAGAACAAAGTCATAATAAAATAGAATAAAGGAAAAGGTACAAGCTCCATACCAATACTCCTATGACTTGGAGACTTGAGCAAGGCTCCACCTCAACTAAACTCCACTAGGACTAGGAAACTACTAAATGAATGAGGGAAATGAATAACTCCTGAGTGTGTGTGTTGAGTGAAGCTCTCCCCTTTAATTTATAGGGTCCATAAGTCAGTTCTGAGGAGTAACCGCCACGGAACCGCCATGCATCGATGTTGCCAAAGGACTGAGGAGGTGAGATGTGGAAGCCTGGCCGAAAAGGCCTCAAGACTAGGTCGAACGACCAGGGGGGAGGTCGGCCGACCGACCACTGAGCCCTTTGACCTTGTACTTTCTCTGAGTGGCAGGTAGATGGGTCCTCTTCTGATTTAAGTCGGTGTTCTCCAGAGCAATCCTATGTAGCCACGTATGCAATTCGAGGGATTTCCAGTTGGCACTGTCCCATTGGCTGAATGGTGTTTCCCTGGACTATGCTCCATTTCTCCACTTCTTTTGTATCAAATCCATGCATGCACATAAATCTCCAAGGACAAGTGGAATCTTATTATACCTAACTAACATGCAAGCATGAAATGCTAAATCTTCCTACTTTTTTATGTATATTGATGGTCAAAATTGGTATTTAACGACCGTCAACAAACCCCCCAAGCTGAACCTTTCCTCGTACCGAGTAAAGGCAAAACTCAGGTTTGTGTTGATTAGGAGTTGCTACATTGTCTCATTCTTAACATACACCCAAATGCACAACTAAGACACTCTACAAAGAATTGAATAAGTTGGCATGAGTACTTCACCTTTTATTTCCTATGGGGTGTTGTGAAAGGACCGAGAGGGGGGAGGGGTGAGTCGGGAACTCACACTATGTACCAAATTTGCCAATTTTCAAAACCAACCACTCAATCAACTCCTATAACAATTCTAGTGATGATCACACTAGCAAGATAACCACCCTATGAAAGGAACAACAACCTAAGTATACTAGTGGATCACACAAGGCAAAACAACTCCTATGCAAGCTAGTAACAAAGCAACGGGGAAACGCACAACAAGCTAGCAAAGGAGCCTACTCATGCAAAGCTACAAGATAGGGAACTAGAGCAAACAAGCATGAGTAGCACAACACATACAAGGGTGAGCAATCAAGCCAATGCAACTCCTACACATGCTAGTGATCAAATGAAAGCTAAGCACAACTAGCAAGTAAGAAAGCCTATTCATGAAAGTCTACAAGGTGAACAAGTAGAGCAAGGCAAGCACACAAGCATGAATAGCACGATATGTAAAGGCGGAAAGTAATGCATCAAAGTAAGGAGACGAGTAAGAGATGGCTCATGATTTTTTCCCGAGGTCTTGGAAGGATGGCGCCTTCCTCTACTCCTCGTTGGACCACTCCCGCCGGAATTCCGATCCCTCCCGCCACCAATGTGCCATGCATTGTCTCTAGGAATATAGTGACACTTTATAGGTCTTTATGAAATTAGTGACAATTTTGTAGAGGCATTACACAATGCCTCAATAAACTTAGAGGCATTATTAATACAATATTTAACTATGTGAAAAATACAATGTTAGTGTGAAGTTTTGAACTCAAGACCTCATGGTAAAATAACAACATGTTAAGATTTGCTAGACAACTCACCTACCCATGATATTACGTATATATTAAAAGTTTATTCTTAAGAAGTGCTGCAAACTAGTGAAATAATGCCTCTAGAAAAGCAAAACATGCCTCTAGTAATGTCTCTACAAGATATAGACATTTTAAACATGTCACAAAAATGTCTCTATGTTATTTATTTTTAGACATTTTGCAAAATGCCTCAAACAAATTCTAAAGTGTTGCAAAAAGATTTCTCTACAACATATATACAGGCATATTAAAAATGTACCTCTAACAAAGTATCACTATGAGAGGTTTTTGTTGTAGCGGCGTCACCGCTGCCACTAAGGCACAAGTTCACCTCCCTCGAGAACTTTCTGGACTCCCCGAGCCGACACGAGCGCTCACTAGCGATGCCCCTTTCACCGACGGGCTCAATTCGTGTACAAACGTGTGATGGCCTTCACAACCAATCATGATAGGCTCATGTGGGATATATATACCAGGGATAGCTCACCACTCGGATATATTGCCGAGTGGACCAGGGTCCAATAAAGATAAAGCCCATGACGATAACTATTCAGATTATTGCTTTGAGTAGACGACAAGTTAATATTAGAAATAGAAAGTTAGAGATAGAATCCTAGTCGGAAATCATGTTGTAACCGACTAGGACACTTGCCATGTAACCCTGCCCCCCCCCCCCCCCCCCCGGGATATATAAGGAGGGGCAAGGGTTCTCTCATAGATTACCAGATCATACGGCATAATACACCATACAACACAGGATGTAGGGTTGTTATCCTTTGGGAGGCCCGAACCTGTCTAAACCTTGTATCTTGTGTGTCCATCGACTCTCGGTCTCACATATGCCTTTACCGATAAACAAGGATCATGGGTAACCCTATGATCCACTACCGATAATAGTATCGACAGTTGGCGTGCCAGGAAGGGGTCGTGTAGTGATCGGCTTGTCGAGTTTGATGGCCATGTTTTTGGAAAAATATAGACCTCCGTCGCAGATCTGTTTGCTTGTTCAAGATTCGTCAACAAACATATATCGCTTGGCATTCGATGTCATCGGCGGCAATGTAAGCTATACCACACGCGTGATGTTGTGTTGTGTGGTTCTGTTCGGTTGCAACCAGTGCACAGCACGTCAGCAAATCAATTGGTGAAGCAAGCCAACGAGAGCTGATTAACTCGTCGAGTTCAAGATCTCACAAGATTGGAGTTGCGTCGGAATTGATCTATTCATGGGCCAAGATCTTTATCAACGCTGATAGAATACATGCAGGCCATGATGATCGTATCCTACATGATGTGGGCGAGTGATTAATGTAATCGCCGAAGCAAACCAGTATAAGAGTCTGATCCAGTCGAGCGTCAGGGAAGATTCTTTCTTTATAGTTTCCATATTATTTTATTCCTTGTCTGCTAATTAACATGATTAGCACAATATCCATCACGTGATTCCATGGTTTCGTTCCACAAGGAGTCCAGGGTGGTGACGTGCATAATAGGGAAGATTTTATCCTTTTTTATTCTTTTAGCATTATTTTATTCCTATACACTAATCAATCTAATTAGTGGAGAATATTAATTATGTTGTGCTTCTGTGGGATACTTGCTCTACGGGTATCCTCATACAAGACTAAGTCAGTAGCCGACCCGGTACTTCATAACAAGGAAGCCGACCGACTCGGCTTGGAGCGCAAGGCATGCAGAGATAGACTTTCTATGTAAATCCTAAAGGGTTACGACTAGGGCTCTTCATGTACCCCCCTGCCAACTGGATATATAAGGCGGCAGGGTAGCCCCATCAGGGAGAGAATTTTCACAACATCAATACAATACACAGAATATAGGACTAGGGTTTTTACTCTCATCGAGAGGGGCTAAACCTGTATAACTCGGCATCTTGTGTTACCATCATAGTTCTTAGTCATGACGTAGCCCTATACATTTTACTGCCGATCTCAAGCTTGGACAGTTGGCGTGCCAGGAAGGGGACAAGGCTCGCCGGGATTCTCCGTCAACTACGATGGCCAAAATTCCCATCATCCAGTACTCGCCGGACATCAAGATCTCCTTTGGATCGCTCGACTTCACAGTTGGCGACAATGGAGCCCTAGGTCTGGAGAACCACAGATCCGACTTGACCGCAACCGTTTCCATGGCGCGATCACCGAGTTCGTCTGGCATGATCCCCGCATTGGTTCCACTCGGATGTGAGAAAGAAGATCCTTCCTTCGGGAAGGATTCAAAATCGGATCGGTCTTTTGATGAGGACTCGGTCGGATCCGCTTACCCATATCCCCATATTGTCAACATAGTGGATATAGCAGATCCCGCGGATGGAGACCAAGATGGTGACCAAGACGGTGAACAAGAAGGTAACCCCGTTGATGGCCACTCGAATCAACTAGACGAAGGAGGTCAATAGGAGGAGGACCCACCAGTTGATGACTTATCGGTCAGTTACCGCCATCAACCAAGAGGGTCGCACGGTTCACGCAACGCACGCCGACTAGATCTCGGTCCAGAACTCGAAGTGGATGGCGTCAAGGTCTACCACACTCCTCAGAATAACATCACAGGGGCCAAAACTTTGCTCGACACTCTAATGGTCCATGCAAATTATCAGACACCTGCGATGCAGAAGGCGGTGGCAAAGCTTAAGACTGCTGCGGCTCAAGAGGCCGCAAAATCCTAGTCGGTCACAAGCTCTAGTCACGCATCTTCGCGAGGTTGGCATAGGTGTGAAGATCTGAGAAATTCTCTCAGCCTCCATGATGGACGAGATACCATCAACTCTCACTATGAAGAACGCGCTCGGGGTAACCGATGCTATGAGGAAGAACGCCGTGATTGGAGAACGGACGACCGACGGGATGACCGATGGGATAACCGACGAGAGCACCGTCAAGATCCTCCTCCAAGGCACAACCATGACGACCATCGTCGACGTGACGATCGGGATCAACGCGATAACGATGATAACAACCATCAGCGTCATGATGATGATGTTGGTCCGCGACACGGCCGCCGTGCAACTCCGTCCCTAGACTGGCATAGGCGGTCGATGACGCCGACCGATGATGAGATCGATGGCATCAAAGCTTACATCCCTAGGCTTTGCATAGCTCGATGGCCAAAAGGATTCAAGCCAGTACCCATCGAAAAATATGATGGTCAGACCAATCCTCGAGAGTGGCTGCAGCTCTACAGCACGGTGATTCGGTCGGCTGGAGGTGATTCCTATGTAATGGCTAATTACCTTCTGGTCTGCCTGGATCCAGCCGTTCGGATATGGCTCACATCTCTTCCAGAGGAGTCAATCACGTCTTGGGGAGACCTCAACAGGAAGCTCATAAAAAGTTTCCAAGCTACCTGCAATCAACCGGGCAACCACTTTGACCTTACTCGGATCAAAAAGAAGACCGATGAACCTCTTCATGACTACATCAAGCGATTTTGCACTAAGAAGACTAAGATCCCCAATGTCCCGGACCAACAAATCATTGCCTCCTTCCAAGGAGGGATCCGTAGCGATGATTTGGTTCATGAGATCGGTCGGAGGAATCATGACCTCAAGCTGACCGCTCAAGAGTGCTTTGAGATTGCTGACAAGTTCGTGTCTGGTGAGTCGGCATTGGATGACATTCGAGGAAAAGGCAAGGAGAAGCGGTCGGACAAGCCCGAGTCCTCCAAGAAGGACAAGAAGAGGAAGCCTGATAACGTGGTTCGCACGGTGGACCGACTTCAGAAGAACCCTCGAACAAACCAACCGTCCATAGACGAGCTGCTGAGTGGCCCGTGCCTTTGGCACCCGAAGGGAAACCAGAAAGCAAAAGATTGCTATTGACTGAAGGGTTTTGCAACGACTGCGCTCAAGGTGGCTAAAGATCCCCCGAGGCGCAACAACAAAGACAAGACCAATGATGATGGTGACAAGGATGACTCAAGAGAGTTCTAGGAGCCCCGCAAGGAAGTCAACTTCATCTTCGGTGGCCCGGATGCCTACGTGTCCAAGCGCAAGCAGAAGCTGGAACTTTGGGAGATCAACTCGGTGAAACCGGCTGCGCCTCCATTCATAAGGTGGTCTGAGATACCAATCACCTTTGATCGGTCGAATCATCCCAAGCATATCCCGAAGCTGGGTCGATACCCGCTGGTGCTTGCTGCTACGATGAAGGAGGTAAAGTTCAACAAAGTACTCATTGATGGAGGAAGCAGTTTGGACTTAATCTTCACCAAGACTCTCAAAGAGCTCGGTTTGTCAATCAATGATCTTCAGCTGAGTTCTTCATCTTTCCATGGGATTGTACCTGGCAAGACATCAGTTCCTATTGGACAGATCAGTCTGCTGGTCACCTTTGGGACCTGTGAGAATTTCAGGACCGAGCGTATTCTCTTCCAGGTGGAGGACTTTGACTCAGCATTTCATGCTATCATCGGTCGACCGGTGATGGCTAAATTCATGGCTATCCCGCATTATCCATATCCCACCCTTAAGATGCCAGGCCTAAACGGAATAATCTCCCTCCACTCTGATCTTTGAAATTCTTTCAATTGCGATGTATAGAGTTGTGAGATGTCCAATAAAAAGTTGATGTTGTCCGACCAGAAGGAGATCCAGCAGGCAGTCATCATGAAGGAGCAGACTGGAGTGATGGTTCCAGCAAAGAAGCCTGTCAAAGACAAGATTCAGACCGATGACATCCAAACCAAGGAAATCATGCTCGATCCTGAGGACCCTAATAAGGTAACTTATGCTGGGGCCAACCTCAACGAGAAATAGGAACTCGCTCACTCTTTTCCTCTAATAAAATAGGGACATCTTTGCATGGAAACCATCTGACATGCCGGGAGTTCCTACGGAAAAGATTGAGCAGGAGTTAAGGGTACCCCCTAGGGCTACCCCCATTCGGCAGAGGCTTAGAAGATTTGCACAAGACCGTAAGGACGTCATGAAGAAGGAGACCGTTAGACTATTAGATGCTAAGTTTATAAAGGAGGTGTATCATCCTGACTGGTTAGCAAATCCAGTCCTTGTACCCAAGAAGAATACAGAATGGAGGATGTGTATTGATTATACCGATCTCAACAAGGTCTGTCCTAATGACCCCTCCACTCTTCCTCGTATTGATTAGATTGTAGACTTGATAGCCGGGTGTGAGCTCTTGAGCTTTCTGGATGCCTATTTAGGCTATCACCAGATCCCGCTGAAGGTCGAAGATTAGATTAAAACTTCCTTTATAACACCCTTCGGCGCCTATTGCTATATCACAATGCCTTTTGGTCTGAAGAACGCTGGCGCGACTTACCAACGGGGTATTCAACGCTGCCTTGCTACTCAGATCGGTCGGAACGTAGAAGCGTATGTTGATGACATCGTTGTCAAAACTCAGAACGTCGAAGAACTTATTTCTGACTTGGTAGAAACCTTTGACAATCTGAGGTATTATTCAATGAAGCTGAATCCTAAGAAGTGTGTTTTTGGGGTTGCTTCGAGAAGGCTACTCGGTTCCATCATTTCAAAATGAGGTATAGAGGCTAACCCGAATAAAATCAAGGTGATCCTTGGTATGGGGCCACCTAATTCTCAAAGGGACGTACAGAAGCTGATCGGATGCATGGCGTCCTTGAGTTGCTTTATTTCCCGATTGGTGGTTGGAGGGTTACCACTTTTCCGACTGCTTAAAAAGCAGGAAGACTTCATTTGGACTGAAGAGGCACAGTCGGCATTGGACGAGTTGAAGGTTTACCTCACCAACATTCCAGTATTGGTGCCTCTGGAGCCAGGAGAAAAACTTCAACTTTACATATCGGCCACAACTCAGGTAGTGAGTACTGTTTTAACAGTCGACCGAGAAAAAGAAGGAGATATACAAAAAGTGCAACACCCGGTCTATTTTGTGAGTGAGGTCCTTGGAGCCTCTAAGGCAAAATATTAACAGATCTTGAAGTTGTTGTATGCATTGTTGATCACCTCCAGGAAGTTGAAGCATTATTTTCAAGCTCATCCAATCGAAGTCTAGACCTCCTTCGCACTCGACACAGTGCTGCACAATCGAGAAGCCGAAGGAAAAACTGCCAAGTGGGCAGTCGAACTTGGTCAATATACCATTATGTTCGTGCCTCGGTCGGCTATAAAGGGACAAGCGCTAGCTGATTTCGTTGCTGAGTGGATAGAGATTCAAAACCCACCTACTGCACAAGATATCGAGTACCGGAAAATGTACTTTGATGGTTCTCTTCAATTACAAGGAACCGGTGCAGGAGTCGTGTTTATCTCACCTACTAGAGAGAAGCTTTGATATGTCCTTCAAGTAATGTTTCGCACATCCAATAACGCTGCGGAGTATGAAGCCCTTCTACACGGTCTGCGCATTGCCGCATCACTCGGCATCATGCGCCTTGACGTCTTTGGTGACTCGGCTTTGGTTATTAATCAGGTCACTAAGGATTGGAACTGTGTGGATGATAATATGAGTGCTTACTGCCAAGAAGTAAGGAAGCTCGAAGACAAATTCGATGGATTGAAGTTCATGCATGTTCTTCGAGACAATAACCAAGCAACCGATGAATTGGCCAAGATGGGATCATCCCGGTCTGCGGTTCCGCTAGGTGTTTTCTTACACACTCTGGATTCCCCCATGATTTCTCCTCGGTCGGATGTATTAATGAGTGTTGTTACTGATCTCGTTGGTGATGACAACATGGAGACCGATTGGCATGACCCGCTCATCCAATATTTGGACAAGGGAACGCTGCCTTCGGATCCTAATGAGCAACGAAGGTTGGAGACCTGATGCCGAGGATATTTGTTGATGGGAGACCAACTCTATAAAAGAGGTGGTTCAAACATCTTGATGAGATGCATCTCGATACCAGAAGGCCAGAAGTTGGTAGAAGAAACTCATTCCGAGATATGCGGCAATCATGCAGCTTCCAAGACTTTTGTCAGCAAAGCTTTCCGGCAAGGGTTTTATTCACCCATGACGGTTGAAGATGCACACCAGGTCGTTCGAACGTGTGAAGGTTGTCAATTCTTCGCTCAACAAACGCATGTGCCTTCACAGCAACTTCAGATGATATCTTTGACTTGGCCCTTTTCTGTCTGGGGGCTCGATATTGTCGATCCTTTCAAGAAAGCGCCAGGCGGGTTCACTTACCTGTTTGTTGCTATTGATAAATTCACCAAGTGGATTGAAGCAAAGCCGGCCGGCAAGATTACATCGAAGAAGGCAATCAAGTTTGTCAAGGATATCTTCACTCGGTTTGGGGTTCCTCATCACCGATAATGGCACTCAATTCACATCAGTGGAGTTCCGTGACTTTGCCGATGAGATGGGAATAAAATTCCACTTTGCATCAGTGGCTCATCCTCAAAGCAATGGGTAGGTCGAACGGGCCAATGGTATGATTCTTCAAGGATTGAAACCACGGATATTCGACAGGCTTCAGCCTTATGCCGGTCGGTGGGTCAAAGAATTGCCTTCAGTTCTTTGGGGGCTTTGCACAAACACCAGTCGGGCAACTGGTTAGTCCCCTTTCTCATTGGTCTTTGGCTCAGAGGCTATGCTGCCGACCGAGGTCAACCTTGTTTCGGCACTGGTTCAGGTATATGCTGAACAACTTTCTGAGGAGAATCATGAGATCGATTTGATTGCAGCAGAGGAGTTGCATGATCGCGCTCTATTTCGGTCGGCACTTTACCAACAAGGCTTATGTCGATATTATGATAAAAATGTACGTAATTGCCACTTCCAAGTTGGAGATTTAGTGCTTCGCCGAGTGCAGTCAACGAAGAACCAACATAAGCTTTCTCCAAAATGGGAAGGACCATATGTGGTAGAGGAAGTCACTCGTCCGGCGGCTTACCGACTGATGTACGAAGACGTCAATGATGTACCAAATTCCTAGAACATAAATCAGCTACGTCGTTTCTATACTTCATCATTCTTTTGTATACTTATACATTATTCATGAATGAAACTTTGGTCTTTTTGATGAAAGATTTTTTGATGATTTTCATTCTATATTGTCTCGAATCCTCAATTCATTTTATTAAACAATCGAGCCAGGGGGCTAGTAATAATGTCCCACCTCAGTCTAACCTCATTTTGGTTTTAGACTATTTGTTGACCGATTTCTTCTCTTTGAATACGGTCTTCATTTTCTTGGTCTAACGTCTATACATTATGGTTATACACTTTATACTACACATCAGAATACCACTACACTAAACCCAAAGCCAAAGTGCGAGAGGTCATGTGTCGATTGGCCGACTCTGCTTGTTATGCGGTTACGAGTCACAACCTAATATGTTAAGGCAGACCGATACAATTTGAGTTTCTCAATGAAAGAAACATACTTATGACATTTTTATCAATCTTTTAAAGCATGAAACTAGTTTACATACAGGTAATATTGTTTCATTACATAGATATTGCTAATGATCTCTAATATTACAAGATTTATAGCTCCTTTGAAGGAGGGGAAGAATCAGCTCATAGCTCAACCTCAAGAGTTGCTGGAGGAGTAGGCACGGTCGGATTGATCTCTATGTTGTCGACCAAAGCTCGGAAAGTCTCTAGCATGGAATCCAAGAGCAGCTGGCATTGGTTGTCAGTCAAGTCCGGGTTGAAGCCCTCCTTGATCTTGTCCAATGGCAGAGCAGGAGACCAAGATTGACAAATCGCCAGAACCTGACTCCCGGCCTCGGTCGCCACTCGTTGAGTGTTATGAGCAATAGCCTCCGATGCATGCTCTAGAAAGTACTCCAAGGAATGGCCAGACTGCTCCACTCGGTCAGTATGAACATAGTCCATTGCCTTTCGAGCGGCGTAAGATAGAGCTATGAGTGATGATTTTTGGTCAGTATGATCAAAAGAGGAATCAAGCAGATGTGAGAAATAATGAAGGGCTTACTGGCAAGTTTACATTTGAAGGATTTGGAGGTGCTCTTAGCTTCCTCTATCTTGGTGTCAGCTTCCTTCAACTCCTTCTGCAGCCGAGTGATCTCGGCCTTCTGGTCTTCGACTGACTTGGAGAGGTTTTCCTTCTCAGTACTTAAGGCGTTGACAAACCTTTGCTGATTGGAAGTCAACTTCTCCAGGTTGGTAACCTTCTGGTCACGAGCTAAAGACAAACATTTAAACCTTTAGCGCTGGAGTGATTGGTTGGTTATTTAAACAAGATGGTGAGTGATCTTACCAGCTAAATCTGCACGGCCTTGGTCCAAGGCCTTGGTCATTTCTCTTTGATCGGTCTGCAACTTTTCAATCTCCTTTTGTGCTTTGGCGAGCTGCTGACCGGTGACTAGCATAACACCAACAAGGTGTCAGTCTTAAACTTAAAGGCATGAAGACCGAAGAGTTCTAAGGCATACCAAAAGTTTCGGCTTCAAGGTATTCCACCCTAGTCTGTTTCCTTTCTACAAGAGCATACATTCTCTATATACAAAAAGGGGTTAAGCTTAAGGATAAGATTGAGGTAAAGCTAAAGAAGAGTATTGAAGTACCTTGCTAGCTTCTCGATGTTGATGCATAATTTCCACGTCCTCCACTCTAGGCCGACCGAGTATATCTATAGACAATGTCGCCTTACCTTTATCAAGAGGTGAAGGGATGATGGCTGGAGCAGGTTGGGGTACAGGCACCGGAATGGAGGCAGGAATCGTTTTATCAGACGGCTTATCCACCTCGTTCGGCGTGTTTGATGACTTGCCGACCAATTTAGGCAGATCAGTCAAACAAGGAGGAGGTCCTGATCGAGTGGCTTCGGACTCTTGGGCACTCTGAGAATCACTCGTCCGACTACTGTCAAAATAAAGATGGAGGAGATTAGAATGTGTAATAGATATCCATAAGAAGCAAGGAGTAAAAGGTTAAAGAACTAACCTGGGAGCCTTCTCAAGCTTAATTCGGCACAATCTTTTCTTTGAAGAAGTCATCTGAGAATCAGTCTCCTTCCTCTTCTGGGCAGATTTTCCTGCCTTGTCGGTCTGATCCACCACCCTAGCATCACTCTGAGTTTGGCTTGGGGGCTCCGACTAGCTTGAAGGTCGGTCGGGGGGAGTAGGGGTGGGTTGACCGGCATCAGCAGATGACAATTCTTCATCATCACCTTGATCCCCAATATATTGCCGTCGGCGTCCAACAGTCTGCTTCACTAGTCAACTGGGGGGAGGCAGGGTGACTACTGGATCAGCACGAGCACCTGCAGAAGAGCTTGAGCCTCCAGTGCCGGTCTGCTGCGGCTTCTCGACATAATCTGGTCCCTCGGTATCAGTCGGAGGGAGTGGAGGATGGGATATATAAGTATCTAGAACCTGCATAAGAATCAAAATATCAAGCAGGACATCAAGACAAGAAAATAAGGGATTGCTTAAAGCAGACTGAGGCTTACTTGGGCTCGCATAGTGCCCTTGTTATACACCTTCCTGATCAGCGAGTCATCCTGAAGGATATCCTCTTCAAACATTTTCGATAGGCGTTTCTTACGAAGTTCACCATTCGGCAGGTCGGGCACTTCCCTGGTTTTGTCATTATTAATGTAGTTCCACGCCTGGTGACTCTGAAGCTTCAGGGGCTGCACTCTGCGCACTACGAAGCTTTTGCCGACGGTAATTCCATCAATGCCTTCAGCCTTCAAGTCGACTATCTTCTTCAACAAAGCGACCACCTGAGGGTCGGTTGGATTGGGCTTCTCCATCCATTGCGCCAGAGGAATTGCCTTGGCACCGGTGAAATCGACAAGAACAGGGGGAGGGTTGTCATAGTAGAACCACTCATCCTTCTAGTTCTTGTTTCCGGTCTTCAATGGCACATTGATGTAGGCCTCCTTCTTGTGCAACTAGAAGCCAACACCGCCTATGGCCACTTGATTGTCCTTGGTCGGCAGCGATCGGAGGACAAATAGATGGCGAAACAGATTGAAGTGGGGGAGAATGCCCAGAAATGCTTCGCACATATGTACGAAGATGGTGATATGAAGAATGGAGTTGGGATTGAGGTGGACAAGCTCAATCCTATAGAAGAATAGGAGCCCACGCAAGAAGCTGCAGCAGGGGACTCCAAAGCCATGCTCGAAGAACGAGCGGAATACAACAATTTGTTTATGAATGGGGATGGGGCAAGATTCGCGGGGTACCTTCCAGTCGATCCGCACTTGCTCTGGAAGGATGCCGTCGACCACCATCTGGTTCATATAAACCTGGGAGAAGTTGCTCTTTGAGAACTCCTGAAGCTGCTCCGGGATGTCGATCTCCAACGAGGAGGACGCGGCGGTAGCGGCGCAAGAAAGACGAAGAGTTCGTGCGCAAATATGGCGTGGACTGAGGGTCAACTTGACACTGCCCTTTTATACTCCCGCTTTTTGACCTAAGGGTCCCATGGTCCGGGATGGGCCATATAGTGACACTGCTTTTTGATTAATTAAAGATTAATTAAGGGCCTTAAAACATAATTAGGGTCTAAAACCTTGAGAAGTAAAACTCGGGGGCTTCTTTGATGAGAAGCATTTAAAAATATTTAACCATATCTATATGATTTGATGATCATGTAGCAAAGGACTTGATGGTTGTATGAAATTAAGTTCAAAGGTTATGGTATTGATTGAAGTCAATAAACAAATGGCCAAAGTTGGACTTATAGATAGGTAGAGTGGCTAAATATTAGGGAAAGGCTATACTATGATTGATGTCATTTAGCTTAATACCATTATATAATAGATATCATATTGGTTCACATGAATTGAATATGATTGATGTCATAAAATTCAGAACGACCAGTCACTCGGACATAGTGTATATCACTCGGCCCTTTTGATAATCGGTCGGCAAGGCTGAAGCTTTGCAAGTTGGCTTACTGGTTTGATGACCAGAGGTCTGTTAAACTCAAGCTTGATGGTTTGAGTAAAATACATATAAAATAATAACTAATATAATTAGACTCTTGCATTATTTGTTAGTCTCCAAATTATACAAGAGTCGGGGGCTACACCTGATCAGGTGCACCTAACCGGTGCACCAGATCTATCAGAAACTTCGATAAAGAGGTCTTCCTAATTTATGATCTACATTGAAGATCACTCTGAGAATCAAAGCTCAAAATCAGGAAGCACTCGAGGGCTGTTGTGGGATACTTGCTCTATGGGTATCCTCATACAAGACTAAGTCGGTAGCCGACCGGGTACTTCATCAACAAGGAAGCCGACCGACTTGGCTTGGAACGCAAGGCATGTAGAGATAGACTTTCTATATAAATCCTAAAGGGTTACGACTAGGACTCTTCATGTAATCCCATGCCGACCGGATATATAAGGCGGCAGGGTACCCCCCATCAGGGAGAGAGTTTTCACAACATTAATACAATACACAGAACACAGGACGTAGGGTTTTTACTCTCATCGAGAGCGCTCGAACCTGTATAACTCGACGTTTTGTGTTACCATCATAGTTCTTAGTCTCGACGTAGCCCTATACATTTTACTGCTGATCTCAAGCTTCGACAGCTTCTTCTGCACATGCGTAAGGTGCATGGTGACTCAAGGTCAGGCCATGATTGACGACTCGGGTTAGCTTCATTGTCACTTCCATGCTCGATTTCCTGTGCACCCATTCTTACGGGTACATCATGCAACGAGTTCATGGTCCAGCCGGCGCAGCGAATGAATGGCAGAGATTTATAAGATCCATCGGTGGTACAAGTTGGTTACAACACAAGACCCCTATTCTACGGGTCGATCGAGTTTGGCGAGTCTAAGCAACAGCCGTGAGCTGCGAGCGAGCCCGACTCACCGAGTTCAGAAGTCCAAACCAAGTCGTTTATGCACAGGAAATCAGATGAATAGTAGCGAAGGTGGTGTGAATTTGTGTGTCATCTGATGCACGATCGACTTCAAGTGGATGTACATCGGCTTTCGGTTGCTGGTTTGCCGAGTTTATGAAGAATCTGCCGTGGTTCTGATAAACTTCGAGGCAAAATAAGGAAGGATTATTTTGCTGCATGCTATCCTTTTTTGGTGATTCTTTGCTGCATTATTTTATTTTGCACTAACTAATCAATCTGATTAGTAGCATACTCACCATGTGATGCCTTATTCTTGCATGCATATGGTTTTCGTGAAGCATACTTTGGCGCTTCAGATCGTCATCAGCTGATGACATTACAGCTGCAAACTGGGCAGTTCTGTAACTCGACAACTTGGTGACTCAGTGGCATGATGACTCGGCAACTCAATCAATCACTCGACAAGGTAACTTGGCAACTCGCAATTTTATGAGTCGGATAATGAATCACTCAGCGACTTGGTCACTAGATCGATGATCCAATGGCGTGCCGAGGATTCCTCTACATATCATCGGTCATTGCAGAGCTAAGTCAATTTACTTAATATTAATTTTTTATTTTACTCATATTTGCTGGAATTGAAGGTCGTAGGTTTTTAGTCTTACAGTGATTGGTTTGAGTTTCTTTTACACTTATTGCATCTATGAGTTGATCATCCATATTATGGTTATTTGTATAATGTTCATCAGATCAATGGTATGCTTGTTGCTGTGAAGAGGCTGATGATAAAGATGATAAGTCAAGTCGTCACTAGGCCGATGGCTCGGCAATTTGACGATGCAATGATTCGTCTACACGGCCAGTGGCTCAAGCAATTCGGGCGACATGGTGAGACATCCTTTCGGTTGATAGTTGGAATATTCTACCTTTACTTGGCTAATGGTTCAGCTACTTGATTATTTGATGATTTGATGACTTGGCATCTCGACCAATTACTTGGCGAGCGGTTTTCTCGGGGGCTCGTCTTCGACTCATCGACTATCAAAGAGCTAAGTCATTCTTTTATGGCTTAAAATTCAGATATATTTTAGTTTGATATCATGTCAATCTGTTATTGGGTATATGTCAGACGCTCCTTTATTATTTATTTTTCTGAGCTTGTCCTTATATACCCCAATTGCACATGGTAGCATGTTTATCAATTTTATTTTCATTATTGCTTGTACGGATATTATACTCATCTAGAATTTTATTAGTCGTCTGGATATTTATCAGGAATATTTTAGTTATCAATTATCTGGGATGTTTATTGATTATTTGGATATTCTACTTTTTATCAATAACTAGGATATTCATCCGGATTTTTGGTTAATCAATGAATATATTATCTGGAGCAATTATATTATAGGGATATTCAACTGAAATTTTGTTGATCAGTTATTCTTGAAATATATTTATTTGGATTACTGGACCTTCTGTTCTCCAATTTCGGCGTACTTGGTTCGAACAGCAGAATTGGACCAATGCTTCACGTTCAGAAATTTTGAATTGGGCACAATACTATTGAATGACTTAAGACTATGGTTTGGTTGCTTGGGCACTTGGTTGTTCCACATCTTTGTCGACGAAGACTTGACGGCTTGACCAGTCACTTGGCGAGGCCACAGGATGGTTCGTCTACAGTCAAACGACATGTCGGGGGCTCGTCTACGGTTCATCAAATATTAAAGCTAGGTTACTTTTATAATTTTTATTTATACAAACTCGAATTGAAGGCCGTAGGTTCTTTATCTTACGGTGATATTTCTGAGTTTCTTTTGAACTCTTCTTTTTGCGTTGACAATATTGGTCAATAATTTTTCTAGGTTGATTTTGACTCGTACATGTTTGGCTGAATGAGTTTTAGTGCTACATAAGTGGTATTAGGGGGAGTTCAGCTGTTTTGCTTAGTTGCCCGACTGACTCTCATTACCCAAATTGGTCAGTCTAGCTCTATGGCTCATGTCGTTTGTCAAAATCGTCGTGCACATCGTTCTTTTAATGAACCTTGATTGTTTTTTATGTTTGTTGGTTGAATGATCGGTTATTTTTGTCAGTACTCTAAGCAAATATAAGCCTTAGACGAATAATAGAAATCCAACAGACTTAGATATTAAAGGCCTTATTTCATCAATACTTTATATTAATTTTACATATAACTACATTATTTGTATTCTTGTATTACAGTTATATTATTGATATCTTGGTCATGGAGCGCTGAGTCATTGGATCACTCGGTCATGGAGCGTTGAGCTCATTGGATAACTCGACCGTGATCAACTACTTATGATTTCTAGAATTTTGACCCTTGGACCTTTTGAGCTGTTATCTCGGGGGCTCGTCTTTAGCTCAATGGCTATTAAGCAGCTAAGTATTTTTTTATAATTTTAGTTTTATTCATCTAATTAAAGGCTATAGGTTCTTTAACTTAGGGATGATTTCTTTTTGCATAATCTTGATGCATTAGACTCTCGGTATTACCTTAACTCGCATATGATTGACCAAGGGAGTTCTTAGTTTCCATAGCTCATGTCATTTGTTGAGGACCGAGGCGGCTTTTTACCTTGACTCACATGTTCATCCGAGTGAGTTCTTAGTCTCCATGCTTCATGTTAAATATTAAGGAAGTCGTGTTGTAGTATTGGTACCTGATATTTACTGGTTGTGAGAGTTAGACTCGAGTTCATACAATACCTAATCACCCAATACAACCCAAGTATCCATTGCATTTCTGGCAATGGATCAAGATTGTTATTTTATATATGTATTACATATTGAATACATTATTTGTTTTATCAATGTATTATTTATTGAATATATTGTTTGATTTATTAGTGTATTACCTATTAAATACATTGTTTATTTTATCAATGTATTATCTCTTGAGTACATTGTTTGTTTTATATCTTTATTATTTATTAAATACATTATTTGTCTTATTAATGTATTATTTATTGAATACATTATTTTCATGGATAAAAGTAGCTATATCAACTGGAGCTACTTTATTGACATCACTCGGTTTTGTTATCCCAAGTTATTGGATCACTCGGACATTATTGATTATTTATGATTTTACTCAATATTGAAGAGCCCTGCAAGAGTTGCTATTTTTCACTCGGAATCATGTCCGGGGCTGCTATACTTGTTATATTTAATCAAGTATTGTTTGGATATTTTTGATGGCTCTTATACTTGTTATATTGGATCAAGTATCACCCGGATATTTTGATGACTGCTATGCTTGATATATCTGATCAAGTACCACTCGAATTCATTAGTACCAATGGTTCCTTTTGTTAGTTGGGGGAGTGGTAGAACCAATCTTGGGGGCTACCGTATTAAAACTCCTCATCGAATTAGTAGGGGAAAATGGTAGATCCAAATTTACATAAGCTGTTATTATTTTTGACTCACAAGATATTTTGTGATCTAAATACCTTCTGAGTCAAGGACTATACCTACACCAAGTAGGTGGATTTTTTCCCCGCATATGGATATTATTTGCCGCATAATCCTTTTTGAAGATTCTTGGAGACCTTTACAAGTTTGTTGCTGTACATAAAAAAGCTTAATCGTATCCATGGCAAATCATTAGTCAATCAACTGAAGATCAATAACTAACTTGCAAAGCTCTCGGGGGCTACTGTGGGATATATATATCAGGGATACCTCACCACTCGGATATATTGCCGAGTGGGCCTGGTCCAATAAAGATAAAGCCCATAAAGATAACTACTCGGATTAATACTTGGAGTAGATGACAAGTTAATATCAGAGATATAAAGTTAGAGATAGAATCCTAGTCGGAAATCATGTTGTAACCGACTAGGACACTTGCCATGTAACCCTGCCCCCTGGATATATAAGGTGGGGCAGGGGTTCTTTCACAGATTACCAGATCATACGGCATAATACGCCACAGAACACAAGACGTTGGGTTGTTATCCTTTGGGAGGCCCGAACCTGTCTAAACCTTGTGTCTTGTGTGTTCATTGACTCTCGGTCTCGCGCATGCCTTTACCGAAAAACAAGGATCATGGGTAACCCTATGATCCAGTGTCGATAATAGTATCGACAGCTCGATCACCGACACCTAACTGGTCTAGGTCTCACCATAGACCAAGAGTAACAGCCTAGATCACACCCTCAAGGACACCCTAGCCTTAGATATGCAAGGTGCTCAAGTTACTCTCCACTAGCACTCTCAAGATATGCAATATCTCCTCCTAGTGCCCTCTTCTTTTCCTCTTGGACCTTACCAAATGCTATCAGGTATTTCACTGGTCAAGAGAGGTGTCCAAGTCCCTAGCAACGAAGTTATATAGGCTTCAAACCTCAAATGAGCCGTTGCTCCATGAAATTAGCCTTCTGGGCCTGCTGATTCCTCTGCTGACCGGACCATCCAATCCATATTTCTCTCTACTCCAGAAACATTTTTGGTGCTGCTTCCTCTCTATCCAGTGCAACCCATACTGACCGGATCATCCGATCAGTAGACCAGACTATCCGTTTAGTAGATCGGACTGTCCATTTAGTAGACCGGACTGTCCGATCACTATGGATCCTGGCATAGATAGATTCCTCGTTGCTCGCTGTAGTCACTGGACAAAACCATTTAGTGACCATACAGTCCGGTCACCTCTGGCCCATCTGACCCGTCACTTCGTCCAAAAGCTAAAACTCTTCGTCCTCGCTTGACTTTGTTTCTCGGCTTTTCCGAACAGCTCCTTGGCTTCTCCACTGTCACCTAGTGTCTATGATTTCACCGATCATTCATGCACATCACTGACTAGACATGACCTATGAGAAATGACCTAACCCTCCTTGATAGTCTATTTTTTCCTATGGACTCAAAGACCTAACAACTAGACAAGTGTACTCTACACTTGCTCCATAGCTTGTCGTTAGCCTTGATCCATCTTCATCAACCCTTGGACTCCATCAAGCTCCATGCTTATGGTCATTGTCATCAATTGCCAAGACTGCCGTCAATAATCATCATAAGGTAGAAAAGGTTTCCTACACGGATCACACTCATGTAGACATTAGTCACATTTCATGTTTGTCATTCATCACCAAAACATCATACCATGGGGTGGCCTCAATGGCCATGAACCTTACAATCTCCCCCTTTTTGGTGATGGATGACAACCACTACTTATGATGATCCAAAATGGACGAGAAAGAAAGATCCAAAGGAAAAGAAAGGATTGAAAGGCTTACCTTGGTCCTTACCTTGGAAGTAGTCTCCCCTTGGAATGTGCTAGATGTTGAGGGAGAACTACTCACTCACTTAGCGCACTTGGATGTTAATCTTGAGTTGAATTTTGCGCCCGTCTTGGTGTCATGGTTGATGATCTTGTTGAAGTAGACACACACCAAGGACGTAGATGTTCATGTTGTTGTAGATGTACATTGTTGTCGTTGACATGCACCATTGTTATTATTTTCTTTGTCGGTGTTGATGTTCATCTTGACAAGATCTTCATGTGTACTCCAAGTGAACATGCATCATTGTCTTGATCATCTTCATTTGGTCTTCATGTTCTTCTCCCCCCTTTTTGTGTTCTCAACTTAAGCTTGGCTTTTAGATCTTTATGTTCCTTCTCCCCCTTTGTCACCTATCACCAAAAACCACACCAAAACATAACGGAACCAAGAGGCAAAAGATAGTTGGCAAGAGTTAGGATAACTCCCCCTTTCACGGTGCTCCTCCTTGGTCGCAATGGTGTTCCACCATAGCTCCCCCTACACACATGACTCAACAAAATTTTTTCTCAAATATGCAAGGGTTAGTCATTTGTGAGGTGGGAATGTATGAGCCACTTGTCTTTGAGCCACACGAGTAGATTTAACCTTGGAGCTCGGTTGAACATGGCTCAATAGGCACGAAGCACAATTATCACCATTTGATCATCTAGAGAGTCATGTACTCACATTGTAAAGGAGCAACTCCCCTTAGACACATGCTTAGGAGCATGTATGGTATCACAATGCAAAGATGCATGAATGCAAATGCAACAAGTATACAATGCAAGATGCGATGCTAAAGAAAAGAGAGAGAACCACTACAAACCAAAGTGTCAATGATGAGTTGTTCCCTTTTCGAGCTTGCTCACAATGGACCATTCTTCAAAGCCTTGGGCATACCATGAACCACCTCCCAAGCTTAATCCATGTCCATTTCTATCTCAAAGTGGTCTGAAGTCAACCTACAAAAGAAGAGAAACAAGCACAAAACAAAGATACAAACAACAAAACAAACAAACCCAATACATATTTACGAAGGACAAGCTCAAGGATTACTCATGTGAAGTTGGAGAGGTCGAGAACATTGAGTTCTCCCCTTAGCTTGTTGTAGGTCTTCTCGTCGAGTGGCTTGGTGAAAATATCCGCCAATTTTTCATGAGTTCGCACACTCACCAACTCGATGTCCTTCTTCTCAACATGATCCCTTATGAAGTGATGCATCATTTAAATGTGCTTTGCATGACCATGATCACCAGTTTTAAGAGACATCTGGATTGCCGCCTTGAAGGATCGAGAAGGCGACCAGAGGTGGGGTGAATGGGAGCCAATCCAAATTCTCCAAAAAAACTTGGCCTATATCCCAAAAACAACCCAAGCCAACCTATGAACCGATCACCAAGATTACACACACCAACTTGTGATGTACTAGCCCTAGGAGTGATCAACCATACCATACAAACACAGCGGAAACAACAAGAAACAGCAAGGACTCGAACAAGTCAAGAGATTCACCAAAAACCTGACCTTACTGGACCACTATCAGCAATGCCGATCAAGGACATCGGCAGTGCCGATCTGACCCATCGGCAGTGCTTGTGCAGGGTTCTGAGACCCGCCGGCAGTGCCGATTGACCCCGACAGAACAACATAAACTTTTGGGAATTTGGCAAATCTTCTCCAAAACCTAATCAAACGAACTCTAAATGATGCTATTTTTGGACCACTGAATCCTCATCACATCACGACCCTAATACTAGAAGATCATCTCAATTGGTTCAAGGAATCATCAAGAATTTCAGATCTTGTGCCAAGAACACCAAAAAAGGGAAACTTGAGAAATCCTTCAAATCAAAGGTACTAGAGCGATTGATTCAGTCAAGGATCCATAGAGGATTGTTCTAGCTCATCCTAGCAACAAGTTTCTCAGGAAATCCGAGCCAAAAACTCGTCCAAAAAGGAGATTAAATATCACCACAAAAATAGCTTCAAAAAGAGAGAAAAAGAGAAATCCAAGATTCAAGGGAAGAGAGAAATCTTGAGCACGAAAATACTTCTCATATCATAGAAAGGTGCTTAGGAGATCCATGGTTACAAGGCTAGGAAGCCACCCTCTTCCTCCCACTATTTGGAAGAGCAAGAGATGTCTCTCACACACCCACTACTCTCCACTAAAATATGAAGTCCTCTCCTAGCACTTTGAATAGAACCCTAACACAAGGCTAATGGAAAGAGAGGCACCTCTCCCACTAGCAACACCTCTCCTTATATAGGCCTAGGGTCTATTGTCCACATGACCACTCTACCCTTGACCTACATAACACACCCACCTACCACCATGGGCATAACCATCCATGTTTTTCCTTGTCGCCCGAATGCCATCGAGCCCTTCACAACTCTGCTTGCTCTCAACGCAAGCTCCGCGATGGTGCAACGTGCACCTCCAATCGCCACCATCGGTTTTGAGTCCCAAACCGGGAAACTGCCTTGCATGCTTCTCAAAGCATGACTTCTCGATGTCGATGCATGTCACCTTGTCCCGCAATCCTGACCACCGGCAAGTCTCTCCTGGTCCTTATCCATCGGTCCCCCTTGTCACTTGCACCTGCATCCCGTTCGCCTTGACTTGGTCAACATGCCGTCTTCATCACCACCACGGTTTTGAGGCTCAACCACGAAACCGTCCGTGCTTCTTGCCTCTCCACGTGTACG
Organism: Eleusine coracana subsp. coracana; assembly: GCA_032690845.1. Classification (NCBI taxonomy): domain Eukaryota; kingdom Viridiplantae; phylum Streptophyta; class Magnoliopsida; order Poales; family Poaceae; genus Eleusine; species Eleusine coracana. Next base: position 37,778,863 of record CM064430.1, on the reverse strand, counting down.
GTGTGGATCACCCTTGACTTCACCCGGCATCCTGATCGTCTGGCCCCAAGTCTCCTACTTGTGCCCGATCATCTCGCCATTGACCGCCAAGTCAACTCCAGTGACCTACATGTCATGAGACAAGCAAACACATTTCCCAACTCCTGCAACATCACCAATACCTCCACCAACTCCGGTTAGTCAAACCTATGATCATGTACACACACATGCAATCCACGGATTCCCGCATTTCAACTCAAACACCAAATCCGCTCAAGTCAATTACTCATCACATATATTGCTAACCATGGCACATATCCACATGGTTTCTCAATCTCCCCCTTGATGAGTACATTGACAACACCAAATGCACAAAGATTAGAGATTGAAATACGAAGCCGAATAAGCACATCCAAATGGCCAAACCCAAAGAAAAGGTGAAAACAAGTCATCTAGCAAAGTAGGGATTACAAAACCAAGAATTGGCAAGGAAAGCGACTTGAGACGCAAAGAATGTGAAAAGCGCAAGAAAACGCTCAAGATCATGATATGCTCCCCCTCAACTTGTGGTAGGTATCATGTAGTGCAAAATGGATCATTTTAAGTTTCTTAGCATTATTTGTGCATGACCCAATACTTTCTCCCCCTTTGGCAATGAACTCATCAAAGAGGCAAAAGAGCAAGCAAACATGCAATGCATGAAAAATGCAAACCTAAGGAGCTTCAACAATTATGCAAACAAGCATTTAACTTTGCTAACCATAAACATAGAGCCATGAAGTGTAAAAGCAATAGCTTCCAATCATGAAAAGATCAAAAATAGATAGCAAGGCATAAACACCAAGAGCTATACAAGCTAAGCAGAAAGATTGACTAGCTTAGATAGAATCAAATTTGCTTATCATGAGTAAAGCTGCCACCACATGTGTAAGTACTCCCATCCAAGGCACAACATGCACCAAGTGAATCATAAGAATCTAGCAGTTTCAATCTCAACAAGGGCGACAAGCATTCATAGAAAATGAGCTCTACAAACGCTCACATATGCAACAGAGACTCAGTTGATCAAGTGATTATTTGTTTATCCTCATGTGTCCTCTTATCCATGCGGAGGGTCGCATGACTGGTTACGGCAAACACCCCAAGGCTTCAAGTCACAATATTTGGATTTAGCATTATTGAGTAATTCTTGATCAAAGTACTTAGCAGATTTTTCAAGATTATGCACAAGACAAAAGAGCATGCCTTTGTGACAAAAGGAACACATGTTCCCACAATGTCCCATCATGAGATAAACATTTTCAAATCCTTCCATTTCACAAACACAAGGTGCCGAAGCCAAGACATCCTCTAGACTAGCCTCAATGCAAGTTTCAACAGGGATAAAAGCAATTATACACATGGTGAGCAAGTTTTAGCAAGATTAGTTCATAAGGTTCACAAGAAGCTTAGTGTACCTTTAAGATTAGCATGTTGCTCACATGAGTCTATAATAGGCCATCTAGAAAATCTAAGCATGAGAGATTACCATCACATCCACACGACTTAGCTCAAGCTCAATCATAGCAAAGAGAAATGCAAGAAAGCATAAGAATCAAAGCTCATCTACCAATGCAAATATTACATATGAGATGCAATGCATAGAAGATAAGATAAATATAGACAAGTGAACACCAACTCCCCCTCACATGATGCCCCCCCCCCCAAAGAAAAGCATGTCTAGAAGCATCTTGGGGCTTGGTGAGGATATCAACTAGTTGGTTTCTGGTGTCGATGTATTTGAGCTCCACATCCCCCTTCTCAATATTGTCTCTCAGTAAGTGGAATCACACATTGATGTGTTTGACCTTACCATGTTGGATTGGGTTTTTTGGCTAAGCATATGGCACTAGAGTTATCACACATGAGTGGAACACCCTTAAAAGTTAACCCATAGTCTCTCATGGTAGATACAACCCATAGGATTTGTGAGCAGCAGTTAGCAGCAGCAACATACTCAGCCACTGTGGTGGATTGGGCAAGACTTGACTGCTTACGAGAAGACCAACAGATCAGGGAAGTACCCAAGAAATGGCAAGTACCAGAAGTGCTCTTCCTATCAATTCTACACCTAGCAAAGTCCGCATCCGAATACCCAATGAGATCAAGAGATGAAGATGCAGAGTACCAAAGACCAAACTCAAGGGTGTATTTGAGATACCTGAAGATGCACTTGATAGCCTTGCAATGAGTCACCCTTGGAGAAGCTTGAAAGCGAGCACAAAGACACACCACAAAGTGTATGTCGGGTCTTGTCACCGTCAGGTACAAGAGGGAGCCAATCATGCTCCTGTACTCCCTTTGGTCCATTGCTTCACAGTCTTCATCATGGTCAAGAGCCATTGTAGTGGACATTGGTGTAGACAATGACTGCACATTGACCATGTCGAACTTCTTTAGGAGATCCTTCGTGTACTTGGCCTGTTGTATGAAAGTGCCTTGCTTGCACTGCTTGATTTGAAGCCCAAGAAAGAAGGTGAGCTCACCCATCATCGACATCTGAAATTCACTTTCCAAGGCTTTCTAAAATCTGGACACAAGAACATGAGAGGAACCACCAAAGATGATATCATCCACATAAATCTGAACCATTAGAAAGTCATTGCCATGCTTAAGAGTGAACAAGGTTTCGTCAACACACCCCATGACATACCCGCGCTCTAGCAAGAAGGTCTTAAGCCTAGCATACCATGCCCTAGGTGCTTGCTTTAGCCCGTACAAAGCCTTCTCAAGCTTGTACACATGGTTTGGGTATTTGTGGTGCTCAAAGCCAGGTGGTTGTTTTACATAAATCTCTTCCTCTATAAAACAATTTAGGAAAGCACTCTTGACATCCATTTGATAAAGTCTAATGCCCTTAGAGGCAGCAAATACAAGCAAGATCCTAATGGCTTCTAAGCGTGCCACAGGAGCAAAGGTTTCACCATAATCTAAGCTCTTCACTTGGCTAAAACCCTGAGCAACAAGCCTAGCCTTGTTTCTCACAACCTCACCATCCTCCCCATGTTTGTTTTTGAACACCCACTTGGTTTCTATGACATTGACATTTTTGGGAGGCTTTACAAGGGTCCAGACTTTGTTTCTCTCAAAGTTTTCCAACTCCTCATGCATGGCATTAACCCAATGTTCTTTAGATAGTGCGTGTCCAACATCTCGGGGTACAAATGTTGCAACAAAGAGAGAATTGGTAAAGCAAGTGTTGGCACTTCCTAAGTGCCCCTTTTATATGTGAATATCACCCCAATTAGAGTATAATTGATACTAATTTAGGCCATTTACCTATGATATTACCTATATATTTGTATATGCGTTATTTTGGAGCTTTATTACGGAAACAGGTAAAATTGGCTATCAAAGTGATGCTGGACAAGACAGGAGTCCAGAACCGATGAAAAGCACTGAAGAAGCCCAGTGCGCCGATCGACGCAAGGGTATTTTGGCCCACAGAAGTGACCGAGGCCCATTCTGATGGAAGTTTATCTGATGTTTATGGAAGTTTATATGCACAAGACACTTGAAGATATTTGCTTAGAAGATTTATGGAACTTCAAGATCTCAACGTGCGGTACAAGACATTATCTCGAAGGAAAAGTCCCACATGGCAGCTGTGGAAGACAGAGGAACCGACTCAGAGCAGAAACCAGAGAGGACACAACCGACTTATTTCCATGTGCCGATCGGCGCAACCGACTTATTTGCAAGAAACCAAGTCCTTCACGAGTAGAACCCCTATATATACTTGTAACCCCTAGCCGCGATCAGTACCCCGAGGAGGAGGCAACAGAGGGACAACAGATTCGTGAGTTAGAGCCACCGGGGCTTGCCCTGTTAGAATAGATCTCTAGTTGAGTTTCAAGAACCATTGGTGTAAGAGTTGATCCGTCAAGGTAGGCCATCTCGACGGTGATGAATCTTACTCCACAGGGAATTGAGGTGGATGAGGCGAAGATTGAAGCCATAAAGAGCTGGCCTGTACCAAAAACTATCACACAGGTGAGGGGTTTTCTTAGTCTTGCAGGTTTCTACCGCTGCTTTGTCAAAGATTTCAGCACCATTGCTGCACCTTTGCATGAGTTGACAAAGAAGGGCATTGATTTCCATTGGGGTAAGGTACATCATGAGTCTTTTGATGCTTGGAAGGATAAACTTACACATGCACCATTGCTGCAATTACCTAATTTTGATAAGATTTTTGAGCTTGAATGTGATGCTAGTGGTATAGGCATTGGTGGTGTTTTGATGCAAGATAGTAAACCTATTGCATACTTTAGTGAGAAAATTACTGGGCCTGTTTTGAATTACTCCACGTATGATAAGGAATTGTATGCACTTGTACGTTGTTTTGAGACGTGGCGTCATTATTTGTTGCCCAAAGAATTTGTTATTCATTCTGATCATGAATCACTTAAGTATATTCATTCTCAATGTAATTTGAACCGTAGACATGCTAAATGGATTGAGTTTATTGAGTCTTTTCCTTACATTATTAAACATAAGAAAGGGAAGGATAATGTGATCGCTGATGCTTTATCTAGGCGCTATACTTTATTGTCTCAACTTGATTGTAGAATTTTTGGACTTGAGGCAACTAAAGAACAATATGCTGCTGATGTTGATTTTAAGGATGTATTGCTGCATTGTAAAGAAGGTCGTGCATGGAATAAATTTGTGTTGAATGATGGATTCTTGTTTAGAGCTAACCGCCTATGCATTCCAGTTGGTTCCGTTCGTCTTTTGTTGTTACAGGAGGCGCATGGAGGTGGATTGATGGGTCATTTTGGTGCCAAGAAGACGGAGGATACTTTGGCCACACACTTCTTTTGGCCAAGGATGAGGAAAGATATTGAGCGCTTTGTTGCTCGCTGCACTACATGTCAAAAAGCTAAGTCTCGCTTTAATCCACATGGTTTATACATGCCACTTCCTGTTCCTTCTATTCCTTGGGCGGATATTTCTATGGACTTTGTTTTAGGACTGCCTAGGATTAAGAGGGGGAGTGATAGTATTTTTGTTGTTGTGGATAGATTTTCTAAGATGGCACACTTTATACCATGTCATAAGACTGATGATGCTAGTTATATTGCTGATCTCTTTTTCAAAGAAATTGTTCGTTTGCATGGTATGCCTTCTACTATTGTTTCAGATCGTGATGCAAAATTCTTGAGTCACTTTTGGCGCACGCTTTGGAATAAGTTGGGTACAAAGTTGTTGTTTTCTACAACTTGTCACCCACAAACTGATGGACAAACTGAGGTGGTGAACCGCACTTTGGGTACTATGTTGAGAGCTATTTTGAAGAAAAATTTGAAGCAATGGGAAGAATGTTTGCCTCATGTTGAGTTTGCATATAATCGGGCAACACATTCTACTACCAAGGTAAGTCCTTTCAAAGTAGTGTATGGTTTTGATCCCCGTACTCCACTTGATATACTTCCTCTACCTATTCATGAGAGAGTTCATGTTGATGCTAAGGAACATGCTGAATTTATTTTAAAAATGCATGAGACCACTAGACTTAGCATTGAAAAGATGAATGACAAGTATAAAATTGCTGGTAGTAAAGGTAGAAAAGAAGTAAAACTTGATGTAGGAGATTTAGTATGGTTACACTTGAGAAAAGATAGATTTCTAGATTTGAGAAAGTCTAAATTAATGCCTAGAGCTGATGGTCCTTTCAAAATAATTGAGAAGATTAATGATAATGCATACAAACTTGAGTTGCCTCCTGATTTCGGGGTTAGTCCTACTTTTAACATTTCAGATTTGAAACCATACTTGGGAGAAGAGAATGAGCTTGAGTCGAGGATGACTCTACTTCAAGAGGGGGAGGATGATGAGGACATCACTCCTAAGGATACATGCAACACTCCTCCAATTTTGGACTTGCAAGGTCCAATGACTAGAGCTCGTGCACGACGACTAAATTTAGAGGTGAGCTCGTTCCTACGTTCTTCATTATATGTCACTTTTGAGAATGGTTTGCTACCTAATGATTATATTGTAATTAGGAACCATGGAGAGGACCAAGAGATGATGGGAGAAGGACTTGGAGACGTGGAGGACCAGCAAGGACGTGAAAGCCAAGGTGGAGACCCAACCAAAACCGACTTCGACTCTGTTTTGGGGCTCAGGACCAGTCTGCACTAAAACGGATGCCCAAGACGCATACAGACTCGGCTTTGGACGTTCTATATATGCACGGAAAGATAAGAAGAAGACCTTTCCAATGCCGCCGGTCTCATATCAAATTTCATCCGGAGTCATTGGGAATCTTCGAAACAAGAGAGAGTGCAGAATCTGTTTCGGTGCTGTGTCGCCTGTTTTTGGTCTTTGGGCTTTGTATCTAGTTGAGCCCAAGTAGGGGTGTGTCCAGAGGGTCTTGCACGACCCTAGGGTCCTCATATACAGCCGCCACCGCACCATTAGGGTTTGAGTTTTGCTTAGATTATTCTGTTCATAACAGTTTTGCCGTCATCACGGTTTGTGAGACCCCAACTTTGTGAGATTCATAATACATCTGCAATTGTGTTGCTTTCTTCTTTGTTCTTGCTTGTGTTCTTGATTTGCAGGCAGGGATTAGCCTTCTCGGCGAGGTCAATCATTTTAGGACGGTTGATAACCAGAGGAGACGTTGTGCTGCTATTGCGGGGTTTAGAACGTGCTGTTCTGAAGCCGGATCGATTTGTGTGTCGCCTCCGACCAAATCAACGTATCCAGAACCTTTTGGAAGATCGGGAACCCTTGTCCACATCAAACTATCTGGTTACCATCTCACTAGTAGATATCTGGCTACTCACCGAATAGTTTTAGCTTTGGCTTTGACTTGCACTCTAGTTCAACTTCACTGGTGTACCGATCAGCTCAACACCTGCACCGATCGGCTCAACGACTTAGATCCGCAACAGTGCTGATCGGCTCAACACCTGCGCCAATCGGCTCAACGACTTAGATCCGCAACAGTGCCGATCGGCTCAACACCTGCACCGATTGGCTCAACGACTTAGATCCGCAACAGTGCCGATCGGCTCAACCCTGCGTCAATCGGCGCAACGACAGAATTGCTGTTTGGCGCACCTTTGCGCTGGCCAGTCTCCCCTTCATACAACCTGAACTTGATAGTAGCCTTGATTAGATCTTTTACTGTTAACTTTGTTTAATTATCCCTAAGGTCTCAGTGGTTCGATAATACCTTGGAATACTCTAAGGGAAAAAGTGCTACAACTATACATCATCCTCTTGCGGTATATAAGTGGGTGCGTAGTAACGACCAACAAGCACGTTTTTCTGGCGCTGTTGCCGGGGACCCTAGCATGTTTTTAAATATTGTTTGATGTATTAGTGTTTAGTCATTGTGCTTTACTTGTCTTTTTAGTACATATATATGCTGTTAAGTGAAATTAACAGGTATGGATGGTCCTAAGTCAAACAAACCCTCTAATTACCCCGATGATCCAGAAAAGCTCTTACGCAAGAAGAGAATAGCGGAAAAGAGGAGCAAGTCACTTGGAGATTTAGCTGGAGAACCAGTCAGTGCCATCCCTCGAGTATTATTCACAATTGCAGACCTAGAAGCAGGAGCGATGGCAGACCAGCCCTTGGTTAATAGTTTCAAGCCTCAATTGGATAAGGTTGTCAAGAAAGATTTCCAAGAAGCTCAAGATCATGCTCCATATCAACTAGAGAGGTACGTCGGATTAGTAGCACAACAACCGTTCACAAGTTTGGAAGATCCCAATCAGCATCTATAGCGCTTCCTTGAAGTCTGTAGTACATTCAAAGTAGCAGGATTGACCAGAGATCAAGTACGTGTGCGGCTGTTCCCCTTCTCTCTAGTTGGATGCCCTAAGCAATGATACAATAGCTTGGAAAACGCAATAAAGACTACATGGGAAACCTTAGCAGTTGCATTCTTAGCCAAATACTTCCCTCCTGGTAAGACTCAAGCTTTGAAGAATAAGATTCTTGGATTTACGTAGAATATTGATGAAAGCATGGGAAAGATACAATGAATATATGGATGCATGCCCTCATCATGGTCTTATAGTTGGTGAACTAGTTGAGAGATTCTACGTGGGATTGAATATCCCCTCCCATCAACACTTAGATGTTTCAGCTGTGGGTTCATTCATGTCAAAGACTCCCACTCAAGCTAAGGAATTGATCAAATTGCTAGTTGAAAATTAATCATGGGATAGTGAGAGAAGTTCAAGGAACCTACAACCTTCTAAAGGAGTAGCAAAGAGCGTGATTGAGAGGACTCATGAAGACTTGGTTATGAATCGCCTTGATGCTATTCCAAGAAGGTTGGACAATAATTCTCATATCCCTAGGAAGAGTCACTCAGGCTAGCAGAATCACGCTCCACTTGTGATGAGTGTGGAGAATTCCGCCTAGTGCAGAAAGATTGCCCTGAAGAGATGAAGATGCTAGAATATATAAAGAATAGTGGATGGAAACCCTAATATCAGCAACAAAGGAGTTCATTCTCTCCTAGTTCGTCCATGCAAAACTCTATCCCGCTTCGTCTCCAATTTCATGAGTTCTTTCAAGCTCAAGAAAAGATCAACAAGGACAATCAAGCTAAATTCAAGGAGGTTGATCGTGTTCTTGAAGGGATTAATGACAAGGTGATAGAAATTGGGAGCCCCAATGAGCAGATTTTGAAGCATACCAAGATTATGGAGCAATAGATGGGACAGTTATCATAGGCCATTCAAGGCAACAAAGGGGTTATGGCTGGTAATACAATGTCTGTAGAGCAGTTAAAGGCAATAGCTACATGGTCAGGAAAGCAAACAGAAGATCCAGAGCACTCTGCGGGAGCAAGGAAGACCCACGCCGATCTGCTCACCACTGGCACCGATCGGCATGATGGTACTGTTAGCACCGATCGGCTCACTCATTGCATCGATCGGCGCGAGGAAGAGATTGACCTCTCTAGACTGAAGATGGGTATGGAAACCGAGGAGCATGGCCCTACCACGTTCTTGGATACTCAACTGCTGACAAAGACAGAGACAGTGCGACAACACGATGAGCAATTTGCAAGGTTCATCGATGTTATGAAGAAGCTTTACATCAATGTCCCTTTTGTTGATGCTATTCAAGTACCTACCTATGCCAAGTACATTAAGGACATGATGCAAAACAAGAAGTCTCTAGCTTCCGAAGAGGTTGTGAAGGTCACTAAGGAACTTACGACAGCAATCAATGATGTTGCACTTGAGAAGAAACCTGACCCTGGATCACCAAGCATTAAATGCATAATCGGAACAAGGATATTTGATGGATGCTTGAGCGATCTTGGAGTAAGTGTAAGTGTTATGCCCCGTCATATATTCACAAGTCTCAATTTGTCTGAATTAGAGCCTATGGGTATGTGTTTAAAGTTAGCCGACCAATCTGTACGCTTCCCTGATGGAATTGCTGAGGATGTGCCTGTTCAAATTGGAAATCACATCGTCCCTGTTGATTTTATTGTGCTTGATATGGATAAGAGGACGAGAACCTCGTTGATCTTAGGCGGACCCTTCTTGAGGACAACAAAGGCAAGTATTGATGTTGGGAGTGGTGAGATAAGCTTCGATATAAGTGGAACTCCCTACTCTTTCAAATTTCGCCAAAGGGGAGAAGAGTGTCGTGCTATTGATTAAGTGAAGAGTGTAGTGCGTGTCCAACATCTCGGGGTTCAAAGGTTGCAACAAAGAGAGAATTGGTAAAGCAACTGTTGGCACTTCCTAAGTGCCCCTTTTTTATGTGAATATCACCTCAATTAGAGTATAATTGATACTAATTTAGGCCATTACCTATGATATTACCTATATATTTGTATATGCGTTGTTTTGGAGCTTTATTGCAGAAATAGGTAAAATTGGGTATTAAAGTTATGCTGGACAAGAGAGGAGTCCAGAACCGATGAAAAGCACTGAAGAAGCCCAGTGCGCCGATCAGAGCCAGCCCATGAGCCGATCGGCGCAAGGGTATTTTGGCCCACAGAAGTGACCGAGGCCCATTTTGATGGAAGTTTATCTGATGTTTATGGAAGTTTATCTGCGCAAGACACTTGAAGATATTGGCTTAGAAGATTTATGGAACTTCAAGATCTTGACGTGCGGTACAAGACTTTATCTCAAACGAAAAGGCGCACATGGCAGCTATGGAAGAAAGAGGAACCGACTCGGAGCAGAAACCAGAGAGAACACGGCTTGCGCTGATCGGCGCAATCCTGCGCCGATCGGCGCAATCGACTTATTTGCTAGAAACCGAGTCCTTCATGAGTAGAACCCCTATATATACTTGTAACCCCTAGCCGCGATCAGTACCCCGAGGAGGAGGCAATAGAGGGACAACAGATTTGTGAGTTAGAGCCACCGGGGCTTGCCCCGTTAGAATAGATCTCTAGTTGAGTTTCAAGAACCATTGGTGTAAGAGTTGATCCGTCAAGGTAGGCCATCTTGACGGTGATGAATCTTACTCTATGTATCTCAAGGATGATTGAATATGTTGATGACGGTTTTGGTGATTTGTCTATCTTGATTCTATAATCATGCATGTGCTTATTCTCATTGCTTAGTTTAGGCTAAGTAAGTTGATATTATCTTAATCATGGTGATTAGGATACAGACATTGTATTGATTATGGTTGCTTGATGATGCCGGTAGTGTGGTTTAGCGGTGACAGCACTAAACCTGCGCAGCACTATTGGATAGTTGAGTAGGGTAAGATACTCGCGTGATTAAGGGTTTCTTCTCGGCAGCGATAAATTAGGAGCCTCTCAGAAAGCAGTGTGGTCTTATTCATTATAGGTTTTCATTGATCTATGTAATTATCCATTATGATGCTGTTTAATTAGACTATCTGGTTACGATCTCACTAGTAGAAATCTAGCTACTCACCGAATAGTTTTAGCTTTGGTTTTAGCTTTGGCTTTGACTTGCACTCTAGTTCAACTTCGCTGGTGTACCGATTGGCTCAACACCTACGCCGATCAGGTCAACAACTTAGATCCGCAATAGTGCCGATCGGCTCAACACCTGCGTCGATCGGCTCAATGACTTAGATCCGCAACAGTGCCGATTGGCTCAACCCTGCATTGATCGGCGCAACGACAAAATTGCTGTCTGGCGCACCTTTGCGCTGGCAAGTCTCCCCTTCATACAACCTGAACTTTCAATAGCCTTGATTAGATCTTTTACTGTTAACTTTGTTTAATTATCCCTAAGGTCTGAGTGGTTCGATAATATCTTGGAATACTCTAAGGGAAAAAGTGCTATAACTGTACACCGTCCTCTTGCGGTATATAAGTGGGTGCGTAGTAACGACCAACAACAAGCGAGATGTGCAGACCTTGACCTTGTTGTCCTCTCTTAGAGATTACCAATCATTTGTTGAGGTGGATGTTGACGCTGAATGTGGCTGGGGGACTCTCTCTCAGAGTGTACCTCCCCCTCAACCACAGCTGGAGCTTGCTCGACAGCCACTGAAGTCGATGTAGAAGCTTTTGGATCCTCTGCTGGAGTGGTGGTAGCAACAGGAACAAGCTCAGATGAGAGATGAAGTGAATCATCATCATCATCATCAAATCCCTATAGGTCCTCTTCTCCAAAGATGCTTTCCTTCAGCTCCATGTCACCTGCAGACTCAATCACATTCCTTGCACAAGAGTTTGATTCATCAAAGTTACATCGCAGGATTCTACGATGGTGTTAGTCTCCAAATTCAAAACTATATAGGAATGACCATGAAGAGATTAACCAAGAAAGATGCCATCGGAAGATCTCGACTCAAACTTATCAAGATTGCCACGCTTGAGAATAAAGCACTTGCAACCAAAGGCACGCAAATGAGAAACTGAGGGCTTTCTCCCAAAACACAGCTCATAAGAAGTCACATTAAGAACTAAGCGCAAGAAAATCCGATTGGAAACATAGCACGCAGTGCTAATGGCCTTAGCCTAGAACCAGCTCAGAGTCCTATGCTCATCGAGCATCGTCCGGGCCATCTCCACCAAGGTTCTCTTCTTTCTTTCAACCACACCATTCTACTGGGGAACACGAGGTGCTGAAAAATGATGCTCAATACCATGCTCAAGACAGAAAGCATCAAAGCAGGAGTTCTTGAACTCAGTGCCATTATCACTGTGGATTGCTCGTAATGCACCAGGGAGTTCTTTGAACAACCTCAAGGCTAAGCTCCAAAAGTGATGAAACACTTCATCCTTGCTCTTAAGAAAGTAAACCCAAGAGTAGAGAGAGTAGTCGTCAACAATCACAAGAACATACCACTTCCCACCCGCCGAACCCAAGAAGGACCAACAGTGTCCATGTGAAGCAACTCTCCAGGGCGTTCAGTCATCACCAAATTGATTGGTGGATGAGAAGCTACAATCATTTTCCATGATGACAAGGAGTACAAACCAAATCCTTATCAAATTTGAGCTTAGGTAATCCTCGGAGCAAACCTAGGCCACTCAAGCAACATAACAAGTCAAAGCTCATGTGACCTAGTCTCCTATGCCATTTCCAGAGCTTAGAAGAAGATTGAGCAAACAAACACTTGTGAGAACCAGGAGAACCAGCAAAATCAGCCTGAAAAACTCTGCCAATGCGAGAAATCCCACAAACCAAGGAACCACTCGAATCAAGAACACAAGAAGCATTCGACTTAAAGCGCACTTCCAAACCAACATCAAAAAGCTGAGAGACAAAGAGGAGATTGTACTTGAGAAACTCAACCAAACCAACATCCTTGAGAGTGAATTTTTCATTTACCTTTACCGCGCCTCTTGCCTTCAATCTCCCTCTCTTGTCATCTCCAAAGGTCACATACTCCCGGCGCTTCAAGGGAGTGAGGCTGGAGAACCACTTTGCATCACCGATCATGTGGCGCGAACACTCGGAGTCCATCAACCATGTGTTCTCTAGGCCTTCACCTGCTGCCTACAATGAACAACAAGGAAAAGTCGATGGCTTAGCGTTGGGGTTAATCAAAAAGCATTTGAGAATCCAGCACTTAACCATACGACCGGTAGTAGTCATCACAGTTCTTTGCATATTATCATTCAAACGCATAGGATGAGAACTACGATGGGGAAAACGTGGCCTGTCAAAGCGTCTCGACTCAACCCTTGGGTTGTGAGAATAGGAATCATCTGTGTGAAAGCCAAATCCATGCGAGTGACGCTCACCATGATGGGGAAAATGTGGGGCGCCAAAGCGCTGCTGCACAAAGACTCTGTTTCATGAATCACAACCATATGAGGGATGACCCTGTCCATGATAGGCATGAGAAAAAGAGCAAGGCTAAAAGTCAACGGAATCATCATAAAAAACATCCCTAGTCAACTCAGCTTGCTTCCTCTCAATCTTCTTACGCCTATAACAGAATTCATCCAAATGACCCTTACGACCACAAAACATGCAAATATAAACACCCTTAGGACTAGGCTTGGTTTGCATTGCAGGTTTGGGTTTTGGCTTCTCTGTTTGCTTTGGGTTGAAGGAGGGTTTTGGATTGGGTGGATAGTATGTGTCAGTGGGTTTGATGGTGTCTTCCTCATCCTTGTAGCTAGAGTTAGGTACGAACTTACCTACAATCTCACTCTCCTTGTCACACCTCTCAAATCCCAAGCCCAGGTAATAGGTTGACCTAGAAGCACTCTCCTTCACTCTTGCCAAATCACTCTTAATCTTTTTGTCACTCACTAGGGTTCTCTGGAGCGTAGAAACAAGATAGTCATTTTCCTGAACTAGGACTATATTTTCCTCCCTAGTGATTACTAGCATGTCCTTGAGGGTACCACACACTTCACACGAAGGTGGGAGAACTTTCGAGCGAGTCTCATGAAGCAGTTTGGACTCAAGCTCTTTGACTTTGAGGGACTGAGCTTTCAACTCATCTGTGAGCTTGGGGCACTTCTGATATGCACCTAATAGAGTTGGTCTAGCTTTGACCTCATCAAGCTCCTTGAGGGCACTCTCAAGCTGACTGGCAACTTGAGCATGCACACTCTCCCTCTGACTCAGATCATTCATCACAACTTGACATGACTCACACTCTACAACCATTCATCTTTAGCAAGCTTAGACCTAAGCGAAGCAATTTCAAAATCAGCACTCTCCAACTTAGACTTAAGCTCTCTACTTTCACAAACAACACTACAAAGCTTATCATCTTGCATGAGCAGAACATCACGTAAATGATCAAGTTCTGAAGAGAGCTCATCAAGAGTGGGAGGTACCTCGCTTGTGTCGGAGTCAGATCCCGAGTCGGTATCATGGTCATTCTTTGCCATGAAGCAAAGCCCAGTGAAGTCATCCTTCCTCATGACTCATGGATTTTCAACCTCCTCCTCCGAGCTTGTAAGGCCTTCGCGTGATGTGAGATCAACATCGCTCAAGGCCGCAATGCAGGTGCGTGCAATGGCCTTGGCGAACTTCTTGGAGTTCTTGCCCTTCTTGTTGAGGCGGTTCTTCTTCTGCTTGAAGTCTTCAATGCTGTTGTCGCGGTACCCGGCCTTCTTCTTCTTCTTGGGACAATCAGCAATGAAGTGTCCCAGTTCACCGCACTCGAAGCAGGTTCTTGAACCACCTCCTCTTCTCTCCTTGCGGTTGTTGTAGAACTTCCTGAACTTCCTTGTGAGCAAGGACATCTCCTCGTCAGGAATGCACTCCATCTGTTCATCAGAAGCTGCAACAAGAGAAGACAAAGCAAACTCCAAAGAAGACTTGTCAAGTGCGGGGTTAGTTCCATAAGAAGCATCACTGTGACTACCCTTCTGAGAGCTAGAAAGAAAAGCCATGCTAGAAGCAGGAATAACAAGATTAGGACGAGATTTCCTAGATATTTCATGAGATTTCAGCTTGCTATATAGTTGCTCATAGTTTAAGGTGTTGAAGTCAGCAGTCTCTTCTAGAGCAACAATTTTAATCCCCCAAACATTTTCATCAAGTGAGTATAGTAGTTGCTTAGCTCAATAATTGTCATTGTACACAAGGTTACCACAAGACCACAAGTTGCACACAATTGCCTTAAACCTATGAAAGGTGTCATCTAGTGACTCGCCAGGTTTTTGTGCAAAGGTTTGGTACTGTCTATTGTAAGAATCCTTAAGCATAGACTTGACTTGATTGGTACCCTCATGGTACGTGTAGAGCTTATCCCAAATAGCATGAGCAGTGTCAAGGTGTGCAACGCGATCATGTTCACTCCTACCAAGTGTAGAGAGCAGAATATTGACAACTTTGGAGTTGTTCTCATACCTGATTAACTCATCTATAGATGCAGTGTTCAGGTCTTGTGGTATAGAATACTCCTGCTCAACAATCTCTCAAATTGCATGTCTTGACTTAGCAGATACGCCTTGGTCCGTGACTACCAGTAGGGGAAGTCCTCTCCATCCAACATCCACAGCTTAACAGCATGCTTCTCCATGTCGCATTCGGATCACAAAGCCGGTGAAGGTCAACTAGTGTCAAACTAGCTCTGATACCAACTGAAGGACTGAGAAGGCAACCAGAGGTGGGGGGGGGGGGGGGGGGTGAATGGGAGTCAATCAAAATTCTCCAAGAGAACTTGGCCCATATCCCAAAAACAACCCAAGCCAACCTCCGAACCGATCACCAAGACTACACACAACATCTCATGATCAACCATAGCATACAAACACAGCAGAAACAACAAGAAATAGCAAGGACTCAAACAAGTCAAGAGATTAACCAAAAACCTGACCTTACTGGACCACTATCGGTAGTGCCGATCAGGGACATCGGCAGTGCCGGTTGGCCCCATCGGCAGTGCTGATCTGACCCATCGGCAGTGCCGGTGCGGGGTACTGAGACCCACCAGCAGTGCGGGTCCTGGTCGTCGGCAGTGCCGATCGACCCCGATAGAACAATAGAAGCTTTCAGGAATTTGGCAAATCTTCTCCAAAACCTAATTAAACGAACTCCAAATGATGCAATTTTTGAACCAGTGAGTCCTCATCACATCACGACCCTAATCCTAGAAGATCGTCTCAGTTGGCTCAAGGAATCATCACAAATTTTAGATCTTGTGCCAAGAAAACCAAAAAGGGGAAACTTGAGAAATCCTTCAAATCGAAGGTGCTAGAGCTATTGATTCAGTCAAGGATCCATAGAGGATTGTTCTAGCTCATCCTAGCGACAAGTTTCTCCAGAAATTCGAGCCGAAAACTTGTCCAAAAAGGAGATAAAAAATCACCACAAAAATAGCTCCAAAAATAGAGAAAAAGAGAAATCCAGGATTCAAGGGAAGAGAGAAATCTTGAGCATGAAAATACTTCTCATATCATAGAAAGGTGCTTACAAGATCCATGGTTACAAGGCTAGGAAGCCACGCTCTTCCTCCCACTATTTGGAAGAGCAAGAGATGTCTCTCACACACCTACTACTCTCCACTAAAACATGAAGTCCTCTCCTAGCACTTTGTATAGAACCCTAACACAAGGCTAATGGAAGGAGAGACACCTCTCCCACTAGCCACACCTCTCCTTATATAGGCCTAGGGTCTATTGTCCATATAACCACTCTACCCTTGACCTACACAACACACCCACCTATGACCGGGGGCATGACCGTCCATCTTTTTCCTCGTTGCCCGAATGCCATCGAGCCCTTCACAACTTTGCTTGCCCTCGACGCAAGCTCCGCAATGGTGCCACGTGCACCTCCAATCGCCACCATTGGTTTTGAGGCCCAAACCGGGAAACCGCCTTGCACGCTTCTCAAAGTGTGACTTCTCGATGTTGATGCGTGTCTCCTTGTCCCGTGATCCTGACCACCGGCAAGTCTCTCCTAGTCCCTGTTGATCGGGCCCCCTTGTCACTTGCACCGGCATCCCGTTCGCCTTGACCTCGTCAACATACTGTCTTCATCACCACCATGGTTTTGAGGCTCAACCGCGAAACTGTCTGTGCTTCTTGCCTCTCCACATGTACGGTGTGGATCACCCTTGACTTCACCCAGCATCCTGATCATCTAGCCTGAAGTCTCCTACTTTTGCCCGATCCTCTCGCCATTGACCACCAAGTCGACTCCAGTGACCTACACGTCATGAGACAAGCAAACACATTTCCCAACTCCTGCTACATCACCAATACCTCCACCAACTCCGGTTAGTCAAACCTATGATCATGTACACACACATGCAATTCCCCGGATTCCCGCATTCAACTCAAACATTAAATCCGCTCAAGTCAATTACTTATCACATATATTGCTAACCATGGCACATATCCACATGATTTATCACACCTCACTATCCCAATATAGTGGCATTTGAGTGTCGTTGAGGCTATAATCCGAGAGCGTTTGCCTCATATAGAGAAGTTGGGCACAACACGCCCCCGTCACCATGTACTCCGCTTCGGCTGTAGATAGAGGCACCGAATTTTGCTTCTTTGATCTCCAAGATACTAGAGATCTTCCAAGAAATTGGCAACCTCCTGATGTACTTTTCCTATTCACTTTGCAACCTGTGAAGTCCAAATCCAAATACCCAAGTAACTCAAAGCTTGTTCCTCTAGGATACCATAACCCCATGGTAGGTGTATACGTGAGGTATCTTGTTGGCACTTCCTAAGTGCCCCTTTTATATGTGAATATCACCCTATTTAGAGTATAATTGATACTAATTTAGGCCATTTACCTATGATATTACCTATATATTTGTATATGCGTTGTTTTGGAGCTTTATTGCAAAAACAGGTAAAATTGGCTATTAAAGTGATATTGAACAAGACAGGAGTCCAGAACCGACGAAAAGCTCTGAAGAAGCCCAGTGCGCCGATCAGCGCCAGCCCATGAGCCGATCAGCGCAAGGGCATTTTGGCCCACAGAAGTGATCGAGGCCCATTCTGATGGAAGTTTATCTGATGTTTATGGAAGTTTATCTACGCAAGACACTTCAAGATATTTGCTTAGAAGATTTATGGAGCTTCAAGATCTCGACGTGCGGTACAAGACTTTATCTCAAAGGAAAAGGCCCACATGGCAGCTGTGGAAGACAGAGGAACCGACTCAGAGCAGAAACCAGAGAGAACACGACTTGCGCCGATCGGCGCAATCCTACGCCGATCGGCGCAACCGACTTATTTGCTAGAAACTGAGTCCTTCACGAGTAGAACCGCTATATATACTTGTAACCCCTAGCCGCGATCAATACCCCGAGGAGGAGGCAACAGAGGGACAATAGATTCGTGAGTTAGAGCCACCGAGGCTTGCCCCGTTAGAATAGATTTCAAGAACCATTGGTGTAAGAGTTGATCCGTCAAGGTAGGCCATCTCGACGGTGATGAATCTTACTCTATGTATCTCAAGGATGATTGAATATGTTGATGATGGTTTCGGTGATTTGTCTATCTTGATTCTATAATCATGCATGTGCGTATTCTCATTGCTTAGTTCTAGGCTAAGTAAGTTGATATTATCTTAATCGTGGCAATTAGGATAGTATTCAGACATTGTATTGATCATGGTTGCTTGATGATACCGGTAGTGTGGTTTAGCGGTGACATCACTAAACCTGCACAACACTATTGGATAGTTGAGTAGGGTAAGATACTCGCGTGATTAAGGGTTTCCTCTCGGCAGCGATAAATCGGGAGCCGCTCGGAAAGCAGGGTGGTCTTATTCATTATAGGATTTCATTGATCCATGTAATTATCCATTATGATGTTGTTTAATTAGACTATCTGGTTACGATCTCACTAGTAGATATCTGGCTACTCACCGAATAGTTTTAGCTTTGGCTTTGACTTGCACTCTAGTTCAACTTTGCTGGTGTACCGATCGGCTCAACACCTGCGCCGATCGGCTCAACGACTTAGATCCGTAATAGTGCCAATCGGCTCAACACCTGCGCTGATCGGCTCAACAACTTAGATCTGTAACTGTGCCGATCGGCTCAACCCTGCGCCGATCAGCGCTACGACAGAATTGCTGTCTGGCGCACCTTTGTGCTGGCCAGTCTCCTCTTCATACAACCTAAACTTGATAGTAGCCTTGATTAGATCTTTTACTGTTAACTTTGCTTAATTATCCCTAAGGTCTCAGTGGTTCGATAGTACCTTGGAATACTTTAAGAGAAAAAGTGCTACAACTATACACCATCCTCTTGCGGTATATAAGTGGGTGCGTAGTAACGACCAACATATCTCAATATCCTCTTCACGGTCTTCAAGTGTGACTCTTTTGGATTTGCTTGGTAGCGTGCACACAAGCACACAATAAACATGATGTCCGGTCTTGAAGTGGTGAGATAGAGCAAAGAACCAATCATAGATCTATAGAGCTTAGGGTTCACCAGTTTCCCTTTCATATCATCATCCAAGGGTTTGCTTGTTGCCATAGGTGTGTGCAAAGGCTTGCAATTTTCCATGTTGAATCTCTTGAGAAGGTCCTTGGTATATTTTTCTTGATAGATGAAATTTTCTTCTCTCAATTGCTTGACTTGAAAACCAAGGAACACATGCAGATCTCCAATCATTGACATTTGGAGTTCCCTAGCCATCATGTCCCGAAACTCCTCGTTGAACTTCTCATTGGTTGACCCATAGATGATATCATCCACATAGATTTGGCATACAAAGAGATCCTTCCCAACATGCCTTGTGAACAAGGTGCTATCAATGCTTCCAATGGCGAATCCATTCTTGAGTAGGAAGTTCCTCAAGTGTTCATACCATGCCCTAGGAGCTTGTTTGAGACCATAGAGACCTTTCTTCAATTTGTACACGTCTTGGGCGCTTAAGATCCTCAAACCTTGGAGGTTGTCCCACATAGACTTTCTCATTGATCTCTCCATTCAAGAAGGCACTTTTCACATCCATTTGGTAGAGCTTGAAGCCGTTATATTATGCATAAGCAAGCAAGAGCTAGATTGCCTCAAGATGAGCCACAGGAGAAAATGTTTCTTCAAAGTCAATGCCCTCCACTTGAGAGTATCCCTTTGCCACTAGACGACCCTTGTTCTTGACAATGGCCCCTTTTTCATCTTGTTTATTCATGATGACCCACTTGGTGATGAGGACATCACCATGCTGGATACGCGCATATCATGGCCTTCCCCATGTTAAAAGTCGTCACCAACTCGGTCGCCGCGTTCGTCTCGGATTCAGCCGACACCCCTTCACGGTTTTGATGATATCTCCCACATCCGATGTCCAAACGAGGCGTTCTTTGATGCGTTGGAAAGGGGACGACGACTCCGTCGTTTTAGTTCTGGTCCTAGCTCCATAAGGGTCGTGAGTCATAATATGTGACCATGACAAGGTGCTGTGCTACCTATTTTGGGCCAACTTGGCCATGTATCGTGTCGGGCCTTAAGCCCATGTTGTGGGCGCCCCCCTGGTCGGCCTGAACCCTAGGACGTCTTTGTTTCCTACATAAACTCAGTAGCCACCATCTTTTAGTGGCGGGTTTTGTTTAGTTCAGTTTTCCAGAGAGAAACTTGATCGAAATATTATAACTGTGGCGACAAGTCCTTTTACAGTAATCCAGGGCCCCTGTTCTTGTTCTACACCACTGTGGCAATTAGTCCTTTTGTGTTCAGATCTTGAACCTTTTCTTGTGATTCACTTCATTCATATTTGCAATTTCAGATTGCGTGTTTATCCTCTCTTGCTTGTGTTCTCGATTTTGCTTGCAGGAACAATCAAGTTGTGCTTGGTGTAACGGTTGCAGGGTTGGATCGTGTCTGATTCAAGCAAGGTCGTCGACGCCGAGTTCCCCAAATTCGAGTTTATCCCCTTACCTCTCAGAAGATCGGGCCATATCCATATCAAGTGGTATCAGATTCCTAGGTTCCCCGTGAGGTATTATCGTGTTCTTTCCTTTAGATTCGTTTGTGTTCATCACCTTTTGTCCACGAAAAAGCCTACAAAAAAAAATTTCCCCACCATCCCGGAAACTGTTTATCCTTTGCATAATTTAATTTCAGAGTCCGTAGTGTTGAGTTTGTGTCCTAGTCGAGTTCAGTTGCTGGTTTGAATTTGTGTTTCGATTCGAAACTACGGACTCTAAAATTAAATTATGCAAAGGCTAAACAGTGTCTGGGATGGTGGGGAAATTTTTTTTGTAGGCTTTTTCGTGGACAAAAGGTGATGAACACAAACGAATCTAAAGGAAAGAACACGATAATACCTCACGGGGAACCTAGGAATCTGATACCACTTGATGTGAATATGGCCCGATCTTCCGAGAGGTAAGGGGATAAACTCGAATTTGGGGAACTCGGCGTCGACGACCCGGCTTGAATCAGTCACGATCCAACCCCGCAACCGTTACACCAAGCACAACTTGATTGTTCCTGCAAGCGAAATTGAGAATACAAGCAAGAGAGGATAAACACGCAATCTGAAATTGCAAATATGGATGAAGCGAATCACAAGAAAAGGTTCAAGCTCTGAACACAAAAGGACTAATCACCACAGTGGTGTAGAACAAGAACAGGGGCCCTGGATTACTATAAAAGGACTTGTCGCCACAGTTACAATAATTCGATCAAGTTTCTCTCCAGAAAACTGAAATAAACAAAACCCGCAACTAAAAGACGGCGGCTACTGAGTTTATGTAGGAAACAAGGACGTCCTAGGGTTGGGGGCGACCAGGGGGGCGTACACAACATGGGCTTAAGGCCCGACACGATACATGGCCAAGTTGGCCCAAAATAGGTGGCATAACACCTTGTCATGATCACATATTATGACTCACGACCCTTCCAAAGCTAGGACCAGAACCAAAACGACGGCATCATCGTCCCCTTTCCAACGCATCAAAGAATGCCTCATTTGGACGTCGGATGTGGGAGATATCATCAAAACCGTGAAGGGGTGTCGGCTGAGTCCGAGACGAACGCGGTGACCGAGTTGGTGAAAACTTGTAACTTGGGGAAGGCCATGATATGCGCGTATCCAGCATTGTGATGTCCTCATCATCCTCTCCTTCTTGAATTGGAGTCACCCTCGACTCCATCTTAGCATCAATCTCCTGCAAAAGGTTAGTACTAGCAGAATGCAAAGTACAAGATACATGATCATCGATAGAAGATATATCATGATAAAGCATAGTATAGCAAGATGCATCATGATTATCACAAAGATCAGTAACAGTAGATGTCATAGCAAGAAAAGCACCTCCCTTTAACTGAATAGCCTTGTGTTTAACATCAGGAAGTTGTTTGTTATCATGTTTATTCTCAGTATTTTCAGCAAGCGGTTTAAAATGATTTCTAATATCAGCAGGCAATAACGGATGCAAAGTAATATTCCTATCCTTATGCACGAATGTATATGTATTAGTTCTACCATGGTGGACAGCATCCATAACATATTCCCATGGACGGCCTAATAAAAGCGAACATGCTTGCATAGGTACAACATGAAAATCAGGAGAGT
The DNA here is from genome assembly GCA_032690845.1 of Eleusine coracana subsp. coracana. Taxonomy (NCBI): domain Eukaryota; kingdom Viridiplantae; phylum Streptophyta; class Magnoliopsida; order Poales; family Poaceae; genus Eleusine; species Eleusine coracana. The sequence continues at coordinate 37,756,431 of CM064430.1, read as the reverse complement.
CTTGATAAGAACCAACTGAAAAGTGTATGCGTGCTGATCGAGTTACCTGTGCCGTACCACTATTGTTGAACCATTTGATGTGGTAGGGCTGATGTAGTGCATGCGTGGTCAAGCCAAGTTTGCTTACCAAATCAGAACTTACCAAGTTGTTACAGCTCCCAGTATCAATGATGGTGAGAACATGGCGGTCCGCAACAATGAGATACATGTAGAATAAATTGTTGCGTTGTTGTTCTTCCTCTTGTCCCACCCGAGTGGTCAACTCACGTTGTACAATGAGGCTAGGAAAGCCCGCGGTGGCAGCAATAGAATCAATGGCGGTAGTCTCTTGCTCCTCCATCGAATCTGCAACAAGGTTAGACATACAAGAAAATTCATCTTCAACATCACTAGAACTTTCATACCCATCAGCGGTAGCGATGAAAGAACGATGACTAGGGCAATCCTTCATGACATGTCCCATGCCCTTGCAGCGGTGGCAAATAAAGGTGGTGGAAGAGTCACTCCTAGTACCGGAAGTAGTAACCTTCTTCTGGTGTTGGTGCTGCACACTAGACGATTGCGCTGTAGAAGAAGGCGCAAGTGGAAAAGTTGTTGCTGGTGGCTTAGCAACATGACTCTTCAAGTTCTCTACTCCAGTGCGTTGCTGGAGATATTGCTCAGTGTTGGACCTGCAAGATTGTTGTGGAAGGCGTCCCTGTACTTCTCGTTCAGCCTTAAGAGCAATATGATACAATTGGCTGAACCTATTCCACTCTTTATAGTCAACAATATTCTGGATATCACAGTTCAAACCACCAAAAAATCTAGCACTAGTTTCAACATCATCTTCATGTATATCAAAATGTGCTAAACCAATAAGCAATTCCTGATAATATTCCTCTACTGTTTTACTACCTTGTGTTAAAGATTGTAATTTCAAACGTAAATCATGTTGGTAATAAGGAGGAACAAAACGAGATTTCATGCGTTGTTTCAAAATAGGCCAAGTGGCAGGTATAGCAGCATTAGTATTGCAAAGATCATTCCACCAAAAGAGAGCAACACCTGTAAACTCACTAGTAGCAAGTCTAACTCTATGCTCAGTAGGAACTAAATGAGAATTAAATTTCTATTCAACAGCAAGTTCCCAATCTAAGTATGCTTCAGGATCAGCACTACCAGCAAAAGGTGGTATGTTAAATTTGGGCTTAACAAAAGTATCAATATTACCACGATTGTTATTACCTCCCATACCATGTCGATTACGGTGAAACGGTCTGCATCACGGTCAAAATCATCATCAGCAGCAGCTCGTTGAGGTGGAGGTCGTCGTTCAACATCCTCAATGTGGTGGCCAACAGTGTTGATGTGACCCATCAACTCGGCAAACTTCGTTTCCATGAATGTATGCTGGTCCGCAATAAGCTTCGTGAGCTCGGCCTTGGACACGCAATCATTGAAGTCTGTAGGGGACTCCAACTCTCCAGGTGTCCCTTTCCCTTTCTCTGACATGGTTAAAAGCAAAAGACAAGACTAAACAAAAAGATTAGCCCTATCAACTAGCAGGCAGCAGAGGGTGTAGAAAGTGGAAAACAATATCAGAAGCAATGTATCACAATCTTGCAAGTGTTCTTACCAAAGCCAAATAGGTCGACACAATCTATAGTTGAGCTTGGGTGTAACAGTTGCAAGGAAGAAACTTGTGCTGCAATATATTTAGCTTGGAAGGCTAATATGTATGTCAATGGAACACAATTCAATAACAGATAGTAGCACTGAATAAATGTCCAAAGCAGTGTCCTAATTGCTGGCAAAAGAATCATGTTAAAAACATTTGTGACAACAAGAACAATGGCAAAGGCAGCAAGGATCAAAACAGACTTCACAGACTTAGAATTTTCAGGGCGGGGGGGGGGGGGGGGGGGGGGGGGGGGTGCAAATCAAAATCTTGATTTTTTTTGTATGATTTTTTCCACTATTTTTTTGTGATAGAGGAACACAAAGGAAGGAACTACAAGAAGTTTCAACTCAAATAGAGGAAAAACAAAGGGTAGGCAAAATCACAAAGTTGCACCGAAAGCGCTATTTTTGACTTCACAATTTTTTTTCTATTTTTTCCCGATTTTTTTTGAATATTTTGACAAGGGCACACAGGGAAAAGCTCAGTGTGGGTCACCTCAACTTTGAGTCAGGAATCTGCTGTAAAAATTTCAGCCCAATCGGAGCAACGAGTGAAAAGTTATGCCTGTTTTACCGAAGGTATGTCAAGATAGGGTTTGAGGGGGGAGGGGGGGGGGGGGAACAGAATCGGGTAGGGTTTTTTGTTGGCAACGGATTGTGGGTATGGTGGGTGGGTGACACAATGATGAATCCAATAGAAAACCGATGGTGATGGTGGTGTGCGGTGGAGATCAAAACACAAACCGAATCAAAACACAAATTCAAACCAGCAACTGAACTCGACTAGGACACAAACTCAACACTACGGACTCTGAAATTAAATTATGCAAAGGCTAAACAATGTCTGGGATGGTGGGGAAATATTTTTTTTTAGGCTTTTTCATGGACAAAAGATGATGAACACAAACAAATCTAAAGGGAAGAACACGATAATACCTCATGGGGAACCTAGGAATCTGATACCACTTGATGTGAATATGACCGGATCTTCCAAGAGGTAAGGGGATAAAATCGAATTTGGGGAACTCGGCGTCGACGACCCGGTTTGAATCAGTCACGATCCAACCCCGCAACCGTTACACCAAGCACAACTTGATTGTTCCTGCAAACGAAATCGAGAACACAAGCAAGAGAGGATAAACACGCAATCTGAAATTGCAAATATAGATGAAGCAAATCACAAGAAAAGGTTCAAGCTCTAAACACAAAAGGACTAATCACCACAGTGGTGTAGAAGAAGAACAGGGGCCCTGGATTACTGTAAAAGGACTTGTCACCACAGTTACAATAATTCGATCAAGTTTCTCTCTAGAAAACTGAACTAAACAAAACCCACAACTAAAAGACGGCGGCTACTGAGTTTATGTAGGAAACAAGGACGTCCTAGGGTTGGGGGTGACCAGGGGGGGCGTCCACAACATGGGCTTAAGGCCCGATATGATACATGGCCAAGTTGGCCCAAAATAGGTGGCACAGCACCTTGTCATGGTCACATATTATGACTCATGATCCTTCTGGAGCTAGGACCAGAACCAAAATGACGGCGTCGTCGTTCCCTTTCCAACGCATCAAAGAACGCCTCATTTGGACGTCGGATGTGGGAGATATCATTAAAACCGTGAAGGGGTGTCGGCTGAATCCGAGACGAACGCGGCGACTGAGTTGGTGACGACTTATAACTTGGGGAAGGCCATGATATGCGCGTATCCAGCATGGTGATGTCCTCATCAGGGAGGAGGTCTAGGTGATGTATCTTGTGCATCATGGGTTACTTGCTCTCTTGATATGAGAGTGTCTTGGATTCTTAGAGAGGTGGGAGAATCACTCTTATGCTTTCTTGTTTTGGACTTAGAGCTTGAGGTGGATGGAAGGGTTTCTTGTGAAGAGCTAGGAGAAGTGGCTTGTGGTAAAGTGTGTGGGAGGTTTTACCCACACACGAGCCTATGAGGGAGCCAATACATTATTCTGGACTGATCGCTGGCTACACGGGCAGCGGCTTAGTGATATTGCCGCTTTGCTGTTTGCCATCATACCTAAGTGAAGAGCTAGAAAGAGAACTGTCCAAGAAGCGCTTTCAAACAGGACATGGATTTCTGACATTCAAGGGGCGTTAACAGTCGGAGTAATAGTAGATTATCTACATCTTTGGGATATGCTACTTGACTTGCAGCTGCAACATGGAACTAATGACACTCACTTTTGGAGGATTTCTTCGAATGGTGTCTACTCCGTGAAGTCTGCATATGAAAGCATGTTCCTGGGATCGATCATATTTGACACAAGGATTTTGAAAACTTGGGCACCTCCTAAATGCTGGTTCTTTATGTGGCTGGTAGCACATAACAGATGTTGGACAACTGATCGATTAGCGCACCGAGGGCTGGACCATCCGGAGAAATGTCCGCTCTATGATCAGGAGAATGGAAATATTGACCATATTCTGGTTTCTTGCGTCTTTGCGTGATAGTTCTGGTTTCGCTTCCTAGGACAAGTCGACTTGCAGGACCTATCTCCTCAACCTGATGGTCATTCCTTTATAGAATGGTCTCTCATTATTTTGGGCGCTTGGTTCTTTGGAACCATAGGAACAGATGTGTCTTCGATGGGATCTCTCCCAGCTTGCCTGCCATCTTGGTTGAGGCGGAGGAGGAGAGATATCTTTGGGAGTTGGCTGGTGCGAAAGGAATGTCCTTTCTAACAGCCCCACTCCCTGTAGAATAGATGGTTCCTAAGGTCGTTCCATAATTATAAACAGGTGTGAATGTAAAACCAGAAACAAGGGTGCATGTGTGTTGTACGGGATCTGCCCATCATCTTTCTTCTTAATATAATGAAATGCAGCTCTCCTGTGTTTTCGAGAAAAAAAAATCAAACTCAAAGAAGAACTCCTATTGTCAAGCTCAACGCATGCGCCAAAGTCGATCTTGTGGTGGAGGGAGCGGAGGTACCGGAGCTGAAGCTGCAAGATTGATCATTTGAAATGACCATGCTAGCAGTGTTGTTGGCGCTCCCCCAACACCAATGCGTGGTCCACCCGAAGTGCTTGGAGTAGAACTTGGAATGGCACTTGAGGTAGAGTTTGACGAAGCGCTTGATGATGATCTTGGTGAAGGTCTTGCTCCAAAGGGGTTGTAGAAGCTGTTACAAGGCAATCTTGTGGAGGGATCAAAGAAGTTTGAGCTCGAAGCTACTTCTTTCCCTTTGCTTGAAGATGCTTCGTTGTTTGCCTTGGATGACTTCTTCCCCGTCATGCTTGTGGTGATCTCCTCATCCTTGAAGAGCAGCTCGATCACGTCCTCGATGGAGAGACTCTTCTTCATGAGAAGGTCTGTAAGGATCATGACCATTAAGGTCACCCCAAGGTATGATGTTTTGGTGATGAATGACAAACATGAAATGTGACTAATATCTACATGAGTGATTTTCGTGTAGGAAACCTCTTCTATCTTATGATGATTATCAACGACATCCTTGGTAATGGATGACAATGACCACAAGCATGGACACTTATGAACTTGATGGAGTCCAAGGGTTGATGAAGATGGATCAAAGTGGAGAAAATGCTATGGTGCAAGTGTTTTGTACACTTGCCTAGTTGTTAGGGCTTTAAGTCCATAGGAAAAACCGGACTATCAAGGGGGTCTAGGTCATTCTCTTAGGTCATGTCTAGTCGGTGATGTGCAAGGTTGCTCGGTGAAATCACAGGCACTAGGTGATAGTGGAGAAGCCGAGAAACGAAGTCAAGCGAGGATGACAAGTTTCAACTTCTGGACATAGAGACCGGACAGAGGGGTCAGTGGATATTGGACTGTACAGTCACTATGGGGAGTTGTTTGGGACTTACAGCAAGGAGCGAGGATTCTGCCAGTGGCAGATCCTGTAGAGACCGAACGGTTTGGTTTGCTGACCGGACGGTCCGGTCAGTTTGGATGGCACAGGGCAGCGAAGAACGCTTCAGCGTAGAATGGTTCTAGACTAGAGAGAGAAATGGACCGGATGGTCCGGTCAGGTGACCGGACAGTCCGGTCAGTACAGGTTTCAACAGGGTTAGAGGTGTTTTGTACACAGTGCTGCAGTGACCGGACTATCCTGTCAGAAGGCCTAGGAAGCTGATTTCATGAAGCAACGACTAGTTTGAGGTTGGGAGCCTATATAACTTCGTTGCTGAGGTCTTTGGGACCTCTCTTGGTCAGTGGAATACCTGAGAGAATTTGGTAAGGTCCAAGAGGAAAAGAGGAGAGCACTAGGAGGAGATATTGCAAATCTTGAGAGTGCTAGTGAAGAGTAACTTGAGCATCTTGCACATCTAAGGCTAGGGTGTCCTTGAGGGTGTGATCTAGATTGTTACTCTTGGTCTATGGTGAGACCTAGACCAGTTAGGTGTTAGTGATCGAGCCTATCGTGATTGGTTGTGGAGGCCATCACATGTTTGTACATGGTTTGAGCCCGTCGGTGGAAGGGGCATCAATAGTGAGCACCCGTGTCGGTTCGGGGAGTCCGGCAATTTCTCGAGGGAGGCAAGCTTGTGCTTTGTGCAGCGGTGATGCACACCGTGTCTTCACCCTAGGAGTGATTGCGGGCTCGTGGGCGAGAACTCCACTTGGTGGCGGGAGGGACCGGGACTCTGGCGGGAGTGGTCCAACGAGGAGTAGGGGAAGGTGCCATCCTTCCGAGACCTCGGGAAAAAATCATGAGCCATCTCTTACTCTACTCCTTACTTTGATGCATTACTTTCCACATTTACATACCATGCTATTCATGCTTGTGTGCTTGTCTTGCTTTAGTTGATTACCTTGTAGACTTGCATGAATAGGTTCCATGCTTGCTAGTAGTGTTGGAGCTTCCGCATTTGATTACTAGCATGTTTAGGAGTTGCATTGCCTTTGAGTGATTCACTAGTATGCTTAGGATGTTGTTCTTTTCATAGGTTCATTATCTTTCTAGTGTGATCACCACTAGGATTGCATAGGAGTTGATTTGAGTGATTGGTTGAAAGAACTGTTAAATTTGGTACATAGTGTGAGTTCCCGATTTACCCCCCCCCCCTCTTAGTCACTCGATCCTTTCAAGTGGTATCAGAGCCAAGTGCCAATAATAAGGCTTACCTGCCTTGAGTAGTGACCATATTGAGTTGGGATGTCATCCCAATCGGGGCCAGGTCATGGCTCATGGAAGGATCGCTTTAGAAGCTACCTAAATGCCATGATTCCGGATGAGTTGATGGATACTCTTATGGACTTTGCCAATACCTTTACCGATGATCATGTGTATGATGATTGTGATGATTGTGTGGATGTGCCTTGTTCTTGTGAATGCCTAGATCCTTCTAGCAATGACTTGATAGGTTGCTCTACTAGTATGCCTAATATGATGATTGATAATGATGTGTCTCTTGATCTTGCTTGCTCTACTAGAATGACTAGTGTTGATGATGTTTGTGAGCCTCCTATTGATCATGCTAGTAGTTCTCTTGTTGAGGAGTTCTTTGCTTTTCACGCTAATGACAATGAGGACTTACTTGACTCTCTTATTCGGTTGCGAGGTATTATGGACAGGATTGGGACAACTTCTTTCGAGCTTCCCAAGATTGTGATAGTTGAGAAGATCCTCTCCTTGCTTCCGAGTAGCAAGCTATTTCTAAGTCACCCTAGACCTTCTCATGGAGAAGAGTCTCTCCGTCGAGGACATGATTGAGCTGCTCTTCAAGGATGAGGAAATCACCACAAGCATGGCGTGGAAGAAGACATCCAAGGCAAACCATGAAGCATCTTCATGAAAGGGAAAGAAGTAGCTTCGAGGTCAAAGTTCTTTGATCCCTCCACAAGATTGTCTTGCAACAACTTCTACAACCCCTTCGGAGCAAGACATTCATCGGGCACTTCGTCAAGCTCTACATCGAGTATCATTTCAAGTTCTACTCCAAGCACCTTGGGTGGACCAAGCATTGGCGTAGGGGGGAGCACCAACAACAATGCTCGCTCAATCATTTAGGATGATCAATCTTGTGTATTCGGCTCAGTGCCACCACCTCCTCCACCACAAGATCACCTTTGGCATCTTCGTCGAGCTCACCAACAAGATCTCCTCTTTGAACTCGGTGAATTTGTGAGAAATCCGAATGATGAACTTTGTGAGAATCTATTAAGCATCCATGATCTTGTTTGTAGGATAAACTCCTTCAGAGGATTTCAGAGGATTGCACCACATGAAGTGATTGACAAGCTCCTCCAACAAATCACAACTCTTGAGAGGGGTTTCTTACTTGAGGAGGTAGTCAACAGGAGACATGAGCTCTCAATTGAGAGAGCAATGGAGATGATACTCGTGCTCCATTCACAAGTGGGGCATGTGCTTGAGCACGTGACTGGACTCTATGACCCTTCTCATTACTACATCAACCTTGACAATGTGCACATTGGGGATGGTCATGGACATTGGAGGTATCATGCTCCTCACTATCCCATCAGGAGAAGACTTTAGGACGGGATTGCAAGAATCCCTATCTATGAGGATGGTCTTATTGCTCGACACAATGAGGTTGGTACTAGTCAATCTAGTAATGCTTTAGATACTAACCCTTCTACCTCTAGTGCTTGTATTATGGCTACCACCACGGTCAACTACAAGAGTGGAGGTACTCATTGGATTCTTGATAGTGGGTGCACTCAACACATGACCGGGAAGCCAACCATGTTCACCACCATTGATGAAGAAGAAGAAAGTGAGAAGGTGACTTTTGGGGATAACTCAAAGGGGAGAGTTAGAGGCTCGGGCAAGGTGTCCATAACAAATGACCTCCATCTCTCCAAGGTCTTTCTTGTGGAAACCCTCAACTTCAACCTTCTGTCTATTGGTCAATTCTGTGACATGTGTTTCAAGTGCACATTTGATGAGGATGGTGCAACAATTGAGAATGCCAAGAGAGGGCTAGTATTCCATGGAGTAAGACATGAGAACTTGTATGTCACGGACTTCAAATCAAGCAATATGCCGCCAAGCACTTGCCTATTCACTAAGGCATCCAAGGGATGGTTGTGGCATAGAAGACTGACACATGTTGGAATGAATCAACTCAAGAAGATTGTCAAGAGGAATCTAGTTGAAGGAATCAAGGATGTGACCTTTGAGAAGGATAGACTATGTAGCGCTTGTCAGGCAGGAAAACAAGTTGCATCTTCACATCCCACAAAGTCATTCATGTCTACATCTCGTCCTCTAGAGCTCTTGCACATGGATTTGTTTGAGTTGACACACTACAAGAGTCTAGGAGGCAATCTATATTGGTTGGTGATTGTTGATGATTTCACAAGATACACTTGGACCTTCTTTCTTGTGGACAAATCTCAAGCTAGTGGTATCTTCAGAAAGTTTGACAAGAGAGCAAAGAATGAATTCAATGCTAGCATTATGAAGATAAGGAGTGACTATGGGACTGAGTTCAAGAACACCACAATGGAGGAATACTATGACAATAAAGGGATCAAACATGAATTCTCCGCTACATATACTCCCGAGCAAAATGGAGTAGTGGAGAGGAAGAACAAGACACTCATCACTCTTGCTCGTGCCATGTTGGATGAGTATGGAACTTATGAGAGGTTTTGAGCGGAGGCAATCAACACGGCTTGCTACACCTCCAACCGTGTCTATCTCCACCGGTTGTTGAAGAAGATGCCATAGGAGCTATTAGTGGGACGGAAACCCAATGTTATCTATTTCCGAGTCTTTGGCTGCAAGTGTTACATTCTCAAGAAGAGGAGAAAGCCCAAGAAGTTTGAGAGCAGAACATACGAAGGCATTCTTCTTGGGTACTCTAGGACTTCTAAAGCATATAGGGTCTACAACTCAGCCATAGGGTATGTGGAAGAATCCTATGATGTGCAATTTGATGAGTCAAATGGTTCTCAAAAGGAGGATGAATTTCATGAAGTGAACATTGAGGATGAGCCTACGAGGGAAGCCTTGAGAAACATGCCCATGGGCGAGGTTTTACCCCACGAGGACAACGATGGTGATATTGATGAGCCCTCTACTCCACCACCTCAACCAACCTCCTCCTCTGAGGTACAACAAACAACCCAAGATGCCACAAATACTCCCATGAGCTCCTCCCAAGATTCATTGAGAGTTCACTCACCAAATGATGAGGAAACCCAAGTGAGAAGTGAGCCTCAAACCACCCCACATACCTCCCCACAAGCCACTTCTCCTAGCTCTTCACAAGATACCCTACCATCCACCTCAAGCTCAAAGTCCAAAACAAGAAAGCATAAGAGTGACTCTTCCACCTCTCTTAGGATCCAAGACACTCATATATCAAGAGAGAAAACTATCCATGATGCACAAGATACTTCACCTAGAGCTCCTCACATTCAAGGAAAATACCATCCTAGACCCAAAGCCATCAACAAAGATCACTCACAAGACTTGATCATTGGGAGTCCATCTCAAGGGATAAAGACAAGGAGAAATCAATATAAGCCCAACTATGTGAGTGAAGAGAATGATGATGAGGCCAATGTTAAAATTGAGAACTTCTCTTTCGTCTCTATTATTGAGACCACTACCATTGATGAAGCTATGGATGATCACAAGTGGGTTATTGCCATGCAAGAAGAGTTGAACAACTTCAAGAGGTGTAAAGTATGGAAATTGGTTGAGAGACCCAAGAATCATAATATGGTTGGCACCAAGTGGGTCTTCAAGAACAAGCAAGTTGAGAAAGGAGCAATTGTCAAGAACAAGGCTCGCCTAGTGGCTAAGGGATATTCTCAAGTGGCGGGGATTGACTATGAAGAAACTTTTGCTCCTGTGGCCCATCTTGAAGCTATTCGGATCTTGCTTGCCTATGCATCACACAATGGCTTCAAGCTCTTTCAAATGGATGTCAAAAGTGCCTTCTTGAATGGAGAGATCAATGAGAAAGTCTATGTGGAACAACCTCCGGGGTTTGAGGACCCAAAATATCCAAGACATGTATACAAATTGAAGAAAGATCTCTATGGTCTCAAGCAAGCACCAAGGTCATGGTATGAACACTTGAGGAACTTCCTACTAAAAAATGGATTCACCATTGGAAGCATTGGTAGCACCTTGTTCACGAGGCATGTTGGAAAGGATCTCTTTGTGTGCCAAATCTATGTGGATGATATCATCTATGGGTCAACAAATGAGAAGTTCAATGAAGAGTTTTGAGAGATGATGGCTAGGGAATTCCAAATATCAATGATTGGAGAGTTGCATATGTTCCTTGGTTTCCAAGTCAAGCAATTGAGAGAGGGAAACTTCATCTATCAAGGGAAGTATACCAAGGACCTTCTCAAGAGATTCAACATGGAAAATTGCAAGCCCTTGCACACTCCTATGGCTACAAGCAAACCCTTGGATGATGATGTGAAAGGGACACCAATGAACCCCAAACTATATAGATCAATTATTGGGTCTTTGCTCTATCTCACCACTTCGAGACCGGACATCATGTTTAGTGTGTGCTTGTGTGCAAGCTATCAAGCAAATCCAAAAGAGTCACACTTGAAGGCCGTGAAGAGAATAATGAGATACCTCAAGTACACACGCACCATGGGCCTATGGTATCCTAGAGGAACAAACTTTGAGTTACTTGGGTATTCGAATTCGGACTTTGCGGTATGCAAAGTGAATAGAAAGAGTACATCGGGAGGTTGCCAATTTCTTGGAAGATCTCTAGTATCTTGGAGCACAAGAAACAAAACTCGGTGGCTCTATCTACCACCGAAGCGGAGTATATGGCGGCGAGAGCATGTTGTGCACAACTCCATTACATGAGGCAAACACTTTCAGACTATGGCCTCAACTATACTCAAATGCCACTATATTGTGATAGTGAGGCGGAAATCAAGATGGCCCTCAAGACGGGAGATCATGGTCATGCGAAGCACATTCAAGTGAGGCATCACTTCATAAGAGGTCATATTGAGAAGAAGGACATGAAGTTGGTGAGCGTGCGAACTCATGAACAATTGGCGGACATCTTTACCAAGCCACTCAATGAGAAGACCTTCAACAAGCTAAGGGGAGAACTCAATGTTCTCGACCTCTCCAACTTCACATGAGTAGATCTTGAGCTTGTCCTTTGTAAATATGTATAGTGTTTGTTTGTATCTTTGTTTGTGCTTGTTTCTCTTATTTTGTAGGTTGACTTGGGACCTTCTTGAGATAGAAATGGATATGGGTTAAGCTTGGGGAAGGTGGTTCATGGTGTACCCAAGGCTTTGAAGAATGGTCCATTGTGAGCAAGCTTGAGAAGGGAACAACTCGTTGTTGACACTTTGGTTTGTAGCGGTTCTCTCCCTTTTCTTTAGCATCACATTGTGCATCATATACTTGTTGCATTTTCATTCTTTGCATTCATGCACCTTTGCATTGTGATACCATACATGCTCCCAAGCATGTGTCTAGGGGGAGTTACTCATTTACAATGTGAGTACATGACTCTCTAGATGATCAAATAGTGATATTTATGCTTCATGCCCATTGAGCCATGTTCAACCAAGCTCCGAGGTTAAATATACTCACACGGCTCAAAGACAAGTGGCTCATACATTCTGACCTCTCTAATGACGAACCCTTGCACCTTGAGAAAATATTTTGTTGAGTCATAAGTGTAGGTGGAGCTATGATGGAACACCACTACGACCAAGTAGGAGCACCATGAAAGGGGAGTTATCCTAACTATAGCCAACTATTTTATGCCTCTTGGTTTTGTTACATTTTGGTGTGGTTTTTGGTGATAGGTAACAAAGGGGGAGAAGAAACATGAAGATCCAAAAGCCAAGTCTAGATCAAAGAGGGAGAAGGAACATGAAGATGATCGATAACACAAAGAGGGAGGAGAACATGAAGAAGGAACGTGAAGATTCGGGGAGATGGAAAATGAAGATCACATCAAGATGAACATCAACACCAACATGGAAAAAGAACAACGATGGTGCATGTCTACGACGACAATGTACATCTTCACCGACATCAATCAACAGTCTACGTCCTTGGTGCGTGTCTATGTTGACACTTCTTAACATCACACCAAAATATTATCTGGTAATAACGCTTGAAGTGTTGATTCATGTTTGTTATGCTTGAAGAGAAGAGTGAACCAATCTGCAAGCGCACGGAACATCAATTGTAGCATTTCACCCGGGAGTATTCCAAGGTATCATATTTATTTTCCTCAGGGAAGCTTGGCGTAAGAGTATCTTGGTTTAACAAAGATATGACTATAAGAGTTATACCAACTGACCCAAGATAGGGGTAAAGATATTCAACGATAAACAGGGGAGCAGTGATACAAGAGAAATCCACACTAAGATAGATAAAAGAGATTGATTAAGCTAGTCGGGAGGACAGTGAGTCTAAGTCTAAAATTCCTAGGATAAACTTTCCTAAATCTAGTCAAGCGTCAAAATTCCTAGTTACTCGGGTTGAGTGCTTACACCAAATCCATGGTACAGCCTCAAGTCTTTCACCAATAAGCTTACTTCGGGGCACGACAACGATCCACTAATAGGGTCAGTAACTAACCTCGTGCACTAGTGGGCACATTACCGTTAGACAACCCTGCTTGAGACTTCCGGAACATGGTGGAATACTAAAGGGATGGACAGGGCTGTCACCACCTGTTGCCTACCACACAGCCCATGGCGACGAATGCAAATCCAACTAGTGTTAACTTAGGCACCACGCCTACGCCTTCACTAGATATTCTTCCGTTGGCCTAGCGGAAGAATAGCCGGGGGATAACCAAGTCTAAGTTCTATTCGAGAACAAAACTTAATTAAATCCTAGCCAGGAATATAGTGAACTATGCTTCAAATTTCTTTCCCAATAATTGTAACTTGAGGAAATTGACTAAGTAAAAATAAATACTTGACAAGATAAATAAGGAAAACATAATTGTATTTAATAAAAGATAAGTCTCACAAAAGGAGAAAAGATACAAGAGAGCTCATACCAAGACTTTGAAACGATTTTCGGAATCCCGAGCTAAGCTCCCGACTAGACTCTAACTCCCGACTAACTAACCTACGCTACTAGTAAGAATAGTAGTGGGAAATGGACTTCAATGTGCTTCACTTGTTTTTTGTTTATTTCTGCCGAATTCCCCTCTATTTATAGGTGGCGAAGGGTTGGCAGGTACTTGTAGGTGAAGGAGAGTCGGTGGGCAAAAGTCGGTCTACCGGGCGGCCACGTGTGCCGGGCGGCAGCCCAAGCCGCGCGGCCGTTGGATTGAGTCGGTTCCCGACCAACTTGTTTTGGTGGGTTCAGATCTTGTCTTGATGGCGGTTCTTCAGTCGGTTTGCGCCGACTTCTCTCTTTTGGGGCTGGTAGGCCTCGTGGGCTTTATGGGCTGGCGACCCTGAGAGGCCAACCCAGGCCGGGCGGTAGGCCAGGCTAGGCGTTATCGATGTTTTGATCACCGGCTAGTAGAATTTGTTCTAGGGATGCGTGCTTTAGATCCGGTAATGGCTTAGCAAGAGGGCACGGGGATTATACTAGTTCGGGGTGAACCCCTACGTCTAGTTCGTCTATTGCTCGTGTTACTTGCTCTGGGGTGAGTATAATGGTGGCGAGAGAGGAGGGGGTGCTCCAAGTCTCTAGTGCGGGAGATTCTGTTGTGTTCTTGTCTGCCTTTTTCCCTTTTTGAGAGAAGTTGGACGCCCCCCCTTTTATATTCCAAGGGGATGGGCCCATTTACAGAGAGAGAGAGGGAGAAAGAAGTGTCTACACGTGCGTGGTTGTTGAAGCCGTGTTGAAGGAGGTCAGGCTCCGAACTGGCGTTCGTGGTCTTCAAGTCTTGAGTGTCCCACCCTATCGCCTCGGGTTCTAGGAGTGACGTTATGCCGTAGGTCTACCCCTGCCTTCCACCGTCCGGACATGTCTCTTTGGTCACTGTTGATGGCGTGCTTCATGGGATGAAGCACGGCTCCTCATGGGCACCATTGCATTACGCATCCCGATGGTAATGACCCTGTCCATCAGTCGTCCTGTATTGCCACTGTTGTGCATGTCATCGGGCAGGGACGTCATCGAGTGCCATACCATGCTCCCTTGCGTCAGCGGACGTGGGCGGCGACGGTCATGATGACTGTACGGGGGATTTGACCCCTTGATACTGTGGGAGCATGGTGGGTACAACATTTAAGGTTGTTCCGTTGGCCGTTGAGGGCTAGCGACTCGGTCGTCCGCCCTCGACGTGGGGGGAGGACATGGCGTCAGACCCGCCCGGGCTCACCTGGGGTTACGATTGGTCTTGTCTCGTAGAGTGTTCGAGTATCGCCATTCCGCCTTCCCGGGTTTTGCGTTGTCGGGGCTCAAGCTTCCAATCCAAGGGTCGGAAGAGGCGGCGCCTGCACGATGACCGGGTGGGACCCATGAGAGTCGTTCCCGACTCCTCCCACGGGGTCGGGGCGTATCGGAGCCCCCGACCCCCATGGAGGGGGTTGAGCGGGTCGGGATGCTCGCCGTCCATTCGAGGCCAGGACGAGTTGGGAGTATGGCACGTCCTGCGGGATTTAAAGTGGGGCTTTGCCACGCGGGTGTTTTTCATGTGGGGCCCATTTTGGTCCCTATTAGTTATTGTTAGGGCACGCCACGTGACACCCCGATATTTACCCCTGATAGTAGCCCCCGAGCTCCCGAGTGAGTCGGAGATTCGTTCGGGGGATTTGCCGTTGTGATCCAGGGCAAGTTTGGCCCTTCCGTGAGCCACTCAATCCGTCGGGGTTCACACGAGCGCACCCGATGGGTGTAGCCCCCAAGCTGGCGGGCGGGTCTTCATGAAACTCGTGCCTTGGCTAGACGCAGTTTTTGATGGATTTTTTTCTATTACATGGGAGGTGCGCACGAGCGCACCCGTCGGGTGTAGCCCCAGAGCCGGAGAGGGAGTCCGTATGGACTTGTTCTTCGGCTTTGTTTATTGGTCATGTTTCACGAGGTGGCGAAGGCATCTTTGGTTCAGACCTTGGGCAGAGCGGGAGGCGTGATGCATCAGTAGAGGGGGGTGGCCCTGGCCTGCAAGACTGCTGTGAGGCATCACGTCTTGCTACGTATGCCTAAAAAGGCGGGGCCTAATGCTGCTCAAGGAGCAGTCCCCTTGTTTTCTTCCGGTGTGCACCACACAAAGGCATCTTTCGGTGGGCCCCTGATTGGACATACGGGTCACTCAGGATCTCTTTTTCGCTGTCTGAGTCTGAGGCGGGCTCTATCTTGCGCAGTCTACCGCGTGCGCTTCTACCTGTGGGGTCTGGCCTCTTACTTTTTAGGTGGTGCGCTGGCACCCTGCCGCGAGTTGCCTCAGGCTCGTTTCCTGGGCAGGGTATCCGAGGACGCGGCCTAGTTCGGCTATTTAAGGACGCGACTGGGTTTTGTATCGCTTCACCCTCACGCCAATGATTTGCATGCTATGTTTCGGGATTCCCGAGACGAGGGCATTCCTTGCTTAGCTAGCAATCGTCTCCATGGCTTCCGAGTGTGTTAATGCCTCCGGTGGTGAGGACGGGGATGGAGATTCACAGGTGGTAAGCCCCCAATCGGCCCGTTATGGCTTCTTCGCTGGCCGTGAAGAGGTTGGCTTCATTTTGGTTACACCCCCCCTTGTTTAGGAGTGGAGGAATTTAAGGGGACCCTACATGGTGGGTTTCCATAGATTATTAGGTCCCATCGTGTTTGTTCTTCGTAACACCTGTAGGACGGGGTCAAGAAGAGGCATCGGACCGGACCCTCTGCAGCAAGGAGGGTCCTTAGTCCCAAGAAGTAGCACCACCCACAGCCTTACGGTGTGGACGGGCTTCTTGCCTCCCTCGTCGGTGGAAATGGCTAGCCTCATATGAGGGCATCTTTCTTCGACGACAAAGCATTATAGGTGCTTCACCTTGTATGTACCCGCCAAGGTGCGGGTACCACTTTTTTCGTTGTACCTGGCCTCTTGGGCCGACCTTTTTCTCATTTTCCTTGTTTCCGAGCCATCGGGCTCGCCCCTGTAAAGAAGAAAAAAAGGAAGAGAGCTTTGTATGGGTCAGCCCATCATGGTCCTGTTTTGCGACCCTGCCATTGGGTCTTGTTTTGCGATGCCAACTCCCACGTCCCCGCTCCGCGTCCTGTTTCAACTTTTTTGTTTTCTCCTTCCGCGTCCCGTTCATGAGACAGAGGATAGAGCCGGCCCATGCTTTTGCCTTGATGGTTGATGCATGGTTGCTCGTTGAGCTGCTGTCGGGTTTGTTTGAGTGAGACCCCCAGTTCCCCGTTGGCAGAGTTCCAGTGGACCAGCGGGTGATCGATCTCATAAATCCGTCTTTCCAACTCGGCTGGTTGTCATGACCATTAGATAGGTCACGGTGGCTAGTTGCCTCTCTTTAGGGAGATACTAAGAGACGAGTCGAAACAGGACTCAAACGCTACTCCGCGATGCCTGTGACCCATGGGGTCGGGGTGTCGGCCGCTAGGTGTGCCCATCGCTCGTGCCCGTCGCTCTACGTCACGTCCTCGGTGGCGGTCAAATCCGTTTGCGAGACCAGCCTTAGAACCGTAACGCTATCGAGCCGTCAGGGTAGTTTTGAACCCCTTATCCCGTCTTACCTGCGTTGCCGCCCCATGGCGGGGTCGTGCGATTGGCCTCGCGCCTTCTTCGCCCTCACACGCCGGAGTGCTTGATTCGATGTGGCTTGACCAGATAGGCCCCCACGCCTTGTCTATTTCAAAATTCGGAACGGTGGGGCAGGGCCTAGTCCATGCGCGACTAGCCCCACCCCGCGCGGTTATAGGAGGCAGTTGGGTGAAGAAAGATTTACCTGGCCTTTGTGTCGCAGTGGTCCCGGATGAATCACGCGGCCGTTCCTGATCTCAGGCCGTGGCAATCGAGGAGGCGCTTTTTTCTCGCCGTAGTGGATGCGGTGGTAGGACCCATGACGCGCGGAGTGGTTTGCGGGAACTGAGGATTTTCCGGTAGGTGCACGAAGTTAAGGGGGCGCGTGGGAGGCTGCCCCACGTGCGGTGCGGAGTGAGAAGTTAAGGCTGGGCTTTACCTGGTGGGCGCCGGGCGGACTTCTCGTCGTCCGTCTCAATCGTATGCTGGAGGCAAATTTCCTATATAAACTGTTCTGATGCCGAGTTTTCTAATCTTCTTTCCGTTTCCTTTGCCTTCACGCCTTAGTCTCCCCTTCGCCTTCTTCTTCTTGTGCTATTCTTGTCACCGTTCTGCCACCGTCATGTCGGTTTTCACGTGATCCACGTGATGAAGAGAGAGCTTGAGGGACTTGTTTGGGCTGGGCTTCTCGCTCCCCTCACCGAGGCCATGGAGTGGATAGTTCTGGGGATGAGCCACGACCAGAGACCCCGAGCGGCTATGTGGTCTCGTTCTACCCCTTCCATGAGCGGGGATTGGGGAGGCTGGCGCAAGACTTCCTCAGGGCTCTGCTCTACTATTACATGGCTAAGCTGCAGCACCTCAATCCCAATAGGGTCAAGCACATCTCGGTCTTCGTGGCCCTGTGTGAGGGGTTCCTTGACATCGTGCCCAACTTTGAGTTATGGCGCTACTTCTTCCATGCCGTGTGCGTTCTACGCACAGCGGCTGGAGCCCCCTCGCTCCCGTGCACCATCGAGTGCGTGGGGATCCGTCTCCGCAATGACCAGGTGAGCGAGTACATCGACATGCCCACCCTGACCACCCACTCCGGGTGGCACAGGAGGTGGTTCTACTTGCGTAATGAGGAGTCACATCTCCTCCTCGAGTTCACCGTGCGCGACATCACCGTGGCCCCAGTGTTGACGGTCCTTAAATGCTAAATCCAACCATCAAATCCTTGCATAAACAACATAAAGGAATAAAAAAAATAGTGATAGCAGTTTATTATTAATCATTTCTACAAGTTTTGGTGAGACAAGTGTTTGCAGGTATAAAAGAGCCAAAATATGCAAAAAAAAATATGAAGAAACGCCCCATCGGCCGATAGTGCCGTAAAACAGCCGGCCGACAGGGTCATATGAGGCTGAAATCAGGGCCCGGCAGGGTCGTGATGGCTGAAATCAGAACTCAGCCGACAGGGTCATATCAGGCTGAAATCAGCCACCCGGCGGGTTAAAACGGAGTCTCATCAGGCTGAACCATCCGACCCAACCGACCCTGAAAACACTCCACCATAAGGCCGTTTTCCATCCCCGGACTAAGAAGGGTAAAAAGTGAAGAAGTAAAGGAGGCATCCACATGGCACAACTTGGACAAGTGAAAACATGACCAGGAGGGGGTGGGCACCAAAAATGGGCCGCCACTCGGCACAGGCCGCCACCCGGCCTATGTCCAGCCCACTCGGCCCATCATGCCAACCGACACCAAGTAGATAAGGCGGTTGAAAACCGACTCAACAACCGTCATCTGGACCAAATCTGAGACGTCCAAAGAAAGTCGGTCGGAAACCGACCTCATCCAACGGCCGCCCGGCCTAGGTTGCCGCTCGGCGCTGCATGCCGCCTGGCGGGGGAACTTTTGCCCACCGACCCTCCTTCACCTACAAATACACGCCAGCACTTCGCCACCTATAAATAGAGGGGAAATTCAGTAGAAAAGAGAACACACAAGAAGAAGAGTATAAAGCTCCACTTAAAAAGGTTTTAGCACTACCAAAGTGCTTAGAAAATAGGGAGAGAGTGAGGGAGAGTTCGGGGAAGCGTCGGGTTTGTCGGTGATCTTCCCCATGCTTGTACCTCGACAAATGCTTTCTTTTTCAAGTAAGTGTTCGTGTTTCCTCTTTGGAATTAAAGTTTCTTATTTAAGTTATTTTCTTTATTGCTAACGGGATCATCGCTCTATTTAATTAGAGTATCTTAGTCTTTGTTGACGGTCCTTAAATGCCAAATCTGATCGTCAAATCCTTACATAAACAACATAAAAGGAATAAACAAAATAGTGATAGCAATTTATTATTAACCATTTCCACGAGTTTTGGTGAGACATGTGTTTGCAGGTATAAAAGTGCCAAAATATGCAAAAACATGAAGAAACACCCCGTCAGCCGATACTGCCGTAAAACAGCCGGCCGATAGGGTCGTATGAGGCTGAAATCAGGGCCCGGCAGGGTCGTGATGGCTGAAACTCAGAACTCAGCCGATACGGTCATATCAGGCTGAAATCAGCTACCCGGCTGGTTAAAACAGAGTCTCATCAGTCTGAACCATCCGATCCAGCCGACCCTGCAAAACAATCCATTATGAGGCCATTTTCCTTCCCCGGACTAAGGAGGGCAAAAAAGTGAAGAAGTAAAGGAGGCATCCACATGGCACAACTTGGACAAGTGAAGACATGACTCGGAGGGGGCCAGCACCAAAAATGGGCCATCGCCCGACACAAGCCGCTGCCTGACCTAGGCCGCCGCCCGGCCTACCCTGCCGCCCGGCCTAGGCTCGCCGCCTGGCAGGGTTTGCCGCCCGGCCTGGCCTACCGCCCGGCCTAGGTTGGCCACCCAGGGTTACCAGCCCATGAGGCCCATAAGGCTTACTGACCCTAAAACAGAGATTTCGGGGGAAACCGACCAAGGAACCGCCATCAAGACAAGATCTGAGCCGTCCAAAGCGAGTCGGTTGGAAACCGACCAAATCCCATGGCCGCCCGGCCTGGGCTGCCGCCCGGTGGTGCATGCCGCCCGGCATGCCTGGCGGCCCGGCACACGTGGCCGCCCGACGTGGCCCGCCGCCCGGCGGGGGAATTTTTGCCCACCGACTCTCCTACCTTGAAGTACCCGCCAAATCTCTACCACCTATAAATAGAGGGGAAATTAGGCATAAACAAAGGACAACACAAGAACAAGATTTAGCGCTCCACTCAAAAGGTTTTAGCACTACCAAAGTGCTTAGAAATTAGGAAGAGAGTGAGGGAGAGTTAGGAAGAGGTCTGGGCTTGTTGACGCCTTCTCCACACTTGTACCTCAGTGGATGCTTTCCTTTCTTAGTAAGTATTCGTGATCTTCCATTGGTATTTAAGTTTCCTTTTTAAGTAAGTAATTTCCTTAGTTGCATACGGGATCATCGCTCTACTTAGTTAGAGTATCATAGTCTTCTATAAGTGTGACATCGAGACTTTGATAGTAATTAATAGCATAGACGTGTTGTCTAGGCTAGAAGTTACCTTTGTTTGCCGTGTGCCCCACAGTTTGTGGAGGTAGTCGGTAGGTGGTGACAGCACTATCCGGCCTTAGTAATCCTCCACGTTCGGGTACATTGTAGAGCGGTTGGCCGGAGTCGCCTGTGGATGCAGGAGTAAGCCGGTGCCCGAAGTAAGCATTTATAGACTGAACCTATCTTATTTTAGGATCTTTTACCATAGGAATCCTCTCTACCCTCTGCCTACCATATTCTTGTTGTCCTTGGACAGATTAGTTTAGCAGAATAGTACACACATGTTCCCTGTGATTCGATAACCTAGAATACTCCTAGGTGAAGTGCTACATTGGTATCCGTGCACTTGTGGATTTATCTATGAACGTAGGAAATACCAACAAGCATTTCTGGCGCCGTTGCCGGGGATAGTAATATTTCTGGTGCGACGCTAAGAAGTGTCAACAAGCATTTCTGGCGCCGTTGCCGGGGAACGGTTGTTGTATCATCTTTGAACCTTGTTCATCCTCGTATCTTTTCTTTTTTTTCCTTTTCCTTTTATTTCTTTTCTTTTTCCACCATGGAGCAAACTTCTATCCTATCATTTTCTGCTCCGAAGGGTGAGTTCTTTGAGCCACCGCCGACTGCGGACCCAATTCGCACATCCGGCTATGAACTCCGCCCAATGGAGCTTTAGTTTATTTCCCATTTTTATTTCTATTCAATTCAATTTTATAGTGTGCCTAGAAAAGAAATAAAATAATAAATAAAGTTGTGACTCTATTTGGCCCATAAAGCCAGTAGAGTCCCTTTTTCTTTTCAACCTTTTTGTTTTTGTTTTTGTTCTTCAAATAAAGCAGCCAGGTATAAGATCAAGTGTGGGGGAGGCCTTCAAGATTTTCAATGCACAAACAATACAAGGCGTCCCATCGACATGTTGCGCATCGTCACATAAGGCAACACGACATAGGGCGAGGCGACCAGGCTCCAAGCAACGTCGACCAACCTAGCAGGGCAATCGACCCAGCCATGGTTCCCCTTGACCTCTACCTCTTCAAGAATGGTGGTTTGTACACTCTATCCCTTTCCCCCCAGTTTCCAAGTTAAACCAAACTTATCTTGAATCAGTCATAAAAATTTAACTAGAAAACTAAAATGAACCTTGTGGAAGCCTCATGTTATTTCATGCTTCTATTTGGTTGGCTTGCATGTTCCTTATTCCTAGTTTATAGACTTGTTGCTTGTGAACTACATCTTTAGGAAAACATGTCACCTAGGTAGTGGATGCATGAGATATCGTTTGACGAAATGAATCTTTCTGTTATGCTTGATGTGCTTGGGAATTTTTCTTATAAAAAAAATAAAAAAATTAAAATTAATAACTTGACTCCTCAATGATTATATCTTCCTACCAAAGCCATATGATGAACTCATTGAAAATCTTATGCATATGCTACTTGTTGTTTTGTTGAACTTTGTCAAATTGTTGTGACCCTTATGAGTTACTATTTATGACTTTTTGATCAAGATTATGTGCACACCACTTTGCTAATACTTCTTCACTGGAAGTTAGCACCACCATATCCATCATCCATGTGCTATTTCTTCTACACTGGAAGATAGCAATTCCATATCATCATCCATCCATTAAATAAAGTACTCCATCATATTCTGATAGACTCCCTCTCCAAATATCCTTGTAAAAGTGACACGGGCTATTCATGATTCAAAAAAAAAGGTGAAAAAATGCCTATCCAATAGAAGGGAGGGAGCATCTTAAAAGAAAAGGGAGTATTCACATTCAGTCATTTTCCATCCACATATCCACATGTGCACATGCTTGATCAAAAGTTCATGAATTATTCCCCATGGATTCAGTTTTTGACTTGGTAATATATGAGACACAAGTATTCCTCCCTTTTATCCCGACCTTGAGCTTCACATAAAGCCATATTTAGAAGTAGGATGAAAAGAGGCAATGTCCTGGTGAGGAACCATACACATTGAGCGATTTGAGGGGTACAACTATGATTTGTTTTGAAAATCTTTTCAAAAACCCAAGCTACAAAGCAAAATGAGTGAAGATGATTAGAGTCAGGACCATTCCATCCTTCAACCACCCAAGGTAACATGATAGACACTTTAAAAGTTCATAGGTACAAGTATGACTTGGAATAATTTGCAAGCTACCATCATACCAATTGAAGTTATGATTCACCTTAGTCTCTATTCCTTTACTCGAGGACAAGCAAAGATTAAGTGTGGGGGTGTTGTTGACCATCCTTAAATGCCAAATCTGACCATCAAATACTTACATAAACAACATAAAAGGAATAAACAAATTAGTGATAGCAGATTATGATTAACCATTTCCATGAGTTTTGGTGAGACATGTGTTTGCAGGTATAAAAGAGCCAAAATATCCAAAAACATGAAGAAACGCCCCGTCGGCCGATACTGTCGTAAAACAGCTGCCCGACAGGGCCGTATGAGACTGAAATCAGGGCCCGGCAGGGTCGTGATGGCTGAAATCAGGAGTCAGCCGATAAGGTCATATCAGGCTGAAATCAGCCACCCGGCTGGTTAAAATAGAGTCTCATCAGGATGAACCATTCGATCCAGCCGACCCTGCAAAACAATCCACCATGAGGTCGTTTTCCATCCCCGGACTAAGGAGGGCAAAAAAGTTAAGAAGTAAAGGGGGCTTCCACATGGCACAACTTGGACAAGTGAAGACATGACCCGGAGGGGGCCGACAGCAAAAATGGGCCACCACCTGGCCTAGGCTGCCGATCGGCCTACCAGGCCGCCCGGCCTACCTTGCCGCCCGGCCTGGGCTTGCCGCCCGGCCTGGCCTACCGCCCGGCATGGGATGGCCACCCAGGCTTACCAGCCCATGAGACCCATGAGGCTTACCGACCCCAAAACGGAGATTTCGGGGGAAACCGACCAAGGAACCGCCATCAAGACAAGATCTTAGCCATCCGAAGCGAGTCAGTTGGAAACCGACCAAATCCCATGGTCGCCCGGCCTGGGCTGCCGCCCGGTGGTGCATGTCGCCTGGCATGCCCTGCCGCCCGGCACACATGGCCGCCCGGCGTGGCCCGCCGCCCAGTGGGGGAATTTTCGCCCACCGACTCTCCTCAACCTTGAAGTACCCGTCAAGTCTCCGCCACCTATAAATAGAGGGGAAATTCGGCATAAACAAAGTACAACACAAGAAGAAGATTTAGAGCTCCACTCAAAAGGTTTTAGCACTACCAAAGTGCTTAGAAAATAGGGAGAGAGTGAGTGAGAGTTAGGAGGACGTCTGGGCTTATCGGCGCCTTCTCCACACTTCTACCTCAGCGGATGCTTTCCTTTCTTAGTAAGTATTCGTGATCTTCCATTGGTATTTAAGTTTCCTTTTTAAGTAAGTTCTTTCCTTAGTTGCTTATGGGATCATCACTCTACTGAGTTAGAGTATCATAGTCTTCTACAAGTGTGACATCGAGACTTTGATAGTAATTAATAGCGTAGACGTGGTGTCTAGGCTAGAAGTTACCTTTGTTTGCCGCGTGCCCCACGGTTTGTAGAGGTAGACGATAGGTGGTGACAGCCCTATCCGGCCTTAGTAATCCTCCACATTCGGGTTCGTCGTAGAGCTGTTGGTCGGAGTCGCCTGTGGATGCAGGGGTAAGCCGGTGCCCGAAGTAAGCATTTATAGACTGAACCTATCTTATTTTAGGATCTTTTACCATAGGATTCCTCTCTACCCTCTGCCTACCAGATTCCTGTTGTCCTTGGACAGATTTGTTTAGAAGAATAGTACACACACGTTCCCTGTGATTCGATAACCTGGAATTCTCCTAGGTGAAGTGCTACATTGGTATCCGTGCGCTTGATGATTTATCTGTGAACATAGGAAATACCAACAAGCATTTCTGGCGCCGTTGCCGGGGATAGTAATATTTCTGGTGCAACGCTAAGAAGTGTCAACAAGCATTTCTGGCACCGTTGCCGGAGATAGTAATATTTCTGGTGCGATGCTAAGAAGTGTCTATAGTATTCTATAAGCGTGGATCCGAGACTAGGATAGTAATTATAGTACTCGTAGAGCTGTTGACCGGAGTCGCCTGTGGATGCAGGGGTAAGCCGGTGCCCGAAGTAAGCAGTAGAGACCGAACCAATCTTATTATAGGATCCTTAACCATTAGGAATCCTCTCTACCCTTTGCCTACCATATCTTGTTGTCCTTGGATGGATTAGTTAGTGGATTGATACACACACGTCCCCTATGATTCCATAACCTGGAATACTCTTAAGTGAAGTGCTACATCGGTATCTGTGCGCATGCGGATTTATCTGTGAACGTAGGAAATACAAACAAGCATTTCTAGCGCCGTTGCCGGGGATAGTAATATTTCTGGTGCGACGTTAAGAAGTGTCAACAAACATTTCTAGCGCCGTTGCCGGGGAACGGTTGTTGTATCATCTTTGAACCTTGTTCATCCTTGTATCTTTTCCATTTTTTTATTTTTCTTTAATTTATTTCCATTTTCCGCAATGGAGCAACCCACCATCCTATCTTTTTCTGCTCTGAACGGTGAGTACTTTGAGACACCACCATCTACGGACCCAATTCGCACATCCGGCTATGAACTCCACCCTCACTTTATAGCCATGGTTCGGGAGCAATCCTTCTCTGGTCTAGATTCTAAAAATCCTTACCATCATTTGTGAGAATTTGAGTATTTGTGTTCATGTCTGTTCATTGATGGTATGACACATGAAACATTAAAGTGGAAATTGTTTCCCTTCTCCCTGATGAAGAGGGTGACACAATGGTACACGCGTACTGTCGGGAGTGTAAACAGTGATTGGGAAGGACTTCGAGATAAATTTTGTCTTGCTTTCTTCCCTCTGTCCTGTATTGTCTCCCTTCGTATGGAAATCCTTGGTTTTCGCCAGAATGAGAAGGAATCCATTGGAGTAGATTGGGCTAGGGTCTGTTTCCTACTACAATCTGGCCCAGACTTGTCGGTACCCAATGAAATGTTGCTTCAACACTTTTACTCGAGTCTAAACAAAGAGTCTGCCCAATTCCTCGACATTAGCTCCGGAGGATCATTTGAGCATAGGACTGCGATGGAAGGAAGGGAACTCCTTGAGAGAATATTAGAAAACACATCCTTCTTAGCCGACCTTAGTGAGCCCCTATAGGAGGAAGCTACGTCGAGCCGCACGGACCCCTCAATAGCCAAATCCAACCCCATACCTTGCCTATCCCTAGATTTGACTTTTGAGCCGTCCCCCGAACCTCGAACACTAGAGGAAGAAGAAATCCAACCTCCAGAGTTCTTATTTTAGTTCGAGGAAGGTCTTTTAAGAGACTTTGGGAATGCCTCGAATTATTGTTCCAAAAAGAACCCACCAGTTCCCGTCTGTCCTCCTCGTTCTCGAGAGGATAGATATCCAACCCACGAGGGTCCCACAATAGCTAAACTCGAACCCACAGCTCTCTCATCTCTAAAGTTTGTTGTTGATACCTCTCGGAAGGAAGAAGAAATTCTATCTCCAGGGTTGCTAGTCGAATTCGAGGAAAACTTAGTTGATGATCATAGAAAAACCTCGAGTTATATCTGGCATAACAAGCCTATAGTATCTGCTTTGCCTCCTGGTCGTTTCCAACAGCCAATTCCAAAGGAAGCCACGAAGAAGCAGCGGTTGAAGGAAGAAAAGCGCTATTTCACAGCTATCCAAATCCATTTGCCTTCCACAACCATTAATTGTCCTATACGAGGAAATGCCGTAGAGGCCCTTTATGATCTCACCATATGAGTTAATATCATCCCCGAATACATAGCTTTACAACTTGTGGATGATATACACCTAGAGCCGATTGAATTAATCTACAAGAACGCATCAGGATTAACCTCCATGTCAGGGGATTGCAAGGGCTATACCGATCGAGATAGGCAAAGTTGAGCTTCACCTAGAGTTCCATGTCTTTCCTATTATCGATTTTGAACTCCTCCTTGGCTACCCACTAGAAAAACTCCACCTACTAGGAGCATCACAAGGGAGCCTTACTAAAAAGCTTAGAGAAATTGCTTTCACCACCAAGACGTCTTGCTCAGAATATCCTTTGGTGAGGTCTCATCTCGAACACTCTCCGCTTGAGAAAGTGATGCTTGTTTCTCAACTTGCATCATTGAGGCCTGTTCTTTGTGAGAACGCGAAGCTTTTCATCCAGCATGGTGATGATTTGGGAGAAACTCCAAATCCGATTGAAACCGAACCATCACCTTCCTTGCCTAAACCTTTTTGCTCTAGCCCTCACTACTCTTTTCTCAATGGTGATCATGAACCAACCGTGACATTTATCAATGAATTTCTTGAGAAGAAGAAACTTTGGGCCTCTAGATTTGTTGAGCCATTGACTCTAGAAATATGAGAAGAAGATTCAATAGATGAGTGTGAGAGCTTCTTTCTTGAAAACACACATGATACATGCTCATTTAGTGAATCTCTAGAGTCAATCAACTTTTTTGCCAAGCGCACCTACGAGAACTACAATCACCTCAAGAGCCTCATTAGAAAAATATTTGTTAGGATGGTTGTAGATGCTTTTGTTTACCATAAATATTGCAAATCTCATAGATGGCACTTTGGCACTAACCTTGCAGCTAGAGCTTCAATGACACATCAAGAATTGGTGGTGGATTGGGAACTACATCTCCAATGATAGCTGCAGTATGAAGTCCCCGTGGTCAAGCTTCTGACCGTGAACAAAGCACTGCCGGGAGATGGCCCGGATTATCATTTCTCTTTTTGCCTAAATAAAAGGAAGAATATGTTTTAAGGTTATGTTTGCTTTCGCGTATTTTTGGTCGCTAACCATTTTAGGTTGAGATTAAAAAGAACGATGGTCATTCCATATCTATCAACATAGGAGCTGCATCAACTTTAACACCATAGTATTTTTGGCGCGAGAACCCACTTCTGGAAGGCTACAACACTACACACTTGATTTTTAGCATCTCGCGATACAAAAATCCAAGAGTGGGGGACTTCTGTAAGTATCTCATAGCAAGTTCCATTCTTACCAATTTTATCTTGGTTTAGAGGTGTTGCTAGTTCTTGTTTTCATGCCTTGCTTGAAAAAAAATATTAAGAGGCACTTTAGTTTATTTTTCTTTTTTATTTCTATTCAATTCAATTTTATAATGCACCTAGAAAAATAATAATAATAAATAAAGTTGTGACTCTATTTGGCCCATAAAGCCAGTAGAGTCCCTTTTTCTTTTCACCCTTTTTGTTTTTGTTTTTGTTCTTCTTGAAATAAAGCAGCCAGGTAAGAGATCAAGTGTGGGGGAGGCCTTCAAGATTTTCAACGCACAAACAATGCAAGGCCTCCCACCGACACATTGCACATTGTCGCTTGAACCAACACGTCAAAAGTCAAGGTGACTGGTCTCCAAGCAACATCGACCAACCTACAAGGACAATCGACACAAGGCTAGTGTTCATAAGCTTCCACACCTTCCATAGCGACGATTTGCACACTCTATCCCTTTCCTCCTAGTTTCCAAGTTAAACCAAACTTATCTTGAATCAATCAAAAAAGTTTAACTGGAAACTAAAATGAACCTTGTGGAAGCCTCATGTTATTTCATGCTTCTATTTGGTTGGCTTGCACGCTCCTTATTCCTAGTTCATAGACTTGTTGTTTATGAACTACATCTTTAGGAAAGCATGTCACCTAGGTAGTTGATGCATGAGATATGGTTTGAAAAAATGAATCTTTCTCTTATGCTTCATGTGCTTGGGAATTTTTCTTATAAAAAAAATCAAAAAAAATTAAAATCAATAGCTTGACTCCTCAATGATTATATCTTCCTACCAAAGCCATATGATGAATTCATTGAAAATCTTATGCATATGCTACTTGTTGTTTCATTGAACTTTGTCAAATTGTTGTGACCCTTGTGAGTTACTATTTATGACTTTTTGATCAAGATTTTGTGCACACCACTTTCCTAATACTTCTTCACTGGAAGTTAGCACCACCATATCCATCATCCATGTGCTATTTCTTCTACACTGGAAGATAGCAATTCCATGTCATCATCCATCCATTAAATAAAGTACTCCATCATATTCTGATAGACTCCCTCTCCAAATATACTTGTAAAAGTGACATGGGCTATTCATGATTCAAAAAAAAAGGTGAAAAAAATAGAGAAAGAATTAACCCATGTTCTAAAACTCCTATCCTATAGAAGGGAGGGAGCATCTTAAAAGAAAAGGGAGTATTCACATTCAGTCATTTTCCATCCACATATCCACATGTGCACATGCTTGATCAAAAGTTCATGAATTGTTCTCCATGGATCCAATTTTTGACTTAGTAATATATGAGACACAAGTATGCCTCCCTTTTATCCCTACCTTGAGCTTCACATAAAGCCATATTTAGAAGTAGGATGAAAAGAGGCAATGTCCTGGTGAGGAACCTTACACATTGAGCGATTTGAGAGAATCATTTGAGGGGTACAACTATGGTTTGTTTTGAAAATATTTTCAAAAACCCAAACTACATAGCAGAATGAGTGAAGATGATTAGAGTCAGTACCATTCCATCCTTCAACCACCCAAGGTAACATGATAGACACTTTAAAAGTTCATAGGTACAAGTATGACTTGGAATAATTTGCATGCTACCATCATACCAATTGAAGTTATGATTCACCTTAGTCTTTATTCCTTTACTCGAGGACGAGCAAAGGCTAAGTGTGGGGGTGTCGTTGATGGTCCTTAAATGCTAAATCCGACCATTAAATCCTTGCATAAACAACATAAAAGGAGTAAACAAAATAGTGAAAGAAGTTTATTATTAACCATTTCCATGTGTTTTGGTGAGACATGTGTTTGCATGCATAAAAGAGCCAAAATATGCAAAACAAATATGAAGAAACGCCCTGTTGGCCGATACTGCAGTAAAACAGCCGGCCGACAGGGTCGTATGAGGCTGAAATCAGGGCCCGGCAGGGTCGTGATGGCCGAAATCAAAACTCAGCCGATAAGGTCATATCAGGCTGAAATCAGCCACCCGGCGGGTTAAAACAGAATCTCATCAGGCTGAACCATCCGACCCAGCCGACCCTGAAAAACACTCCACCATGAGGTCGTTTTCCATCCCCGGACTAAGAAGGGTAAAAAGTGAAGAAGTAAAGGAGGCATCCACGTGGCATAATTTGGACAAGTGAAAACATGACCTGGAGGGGGTCGGCACAAAAAATAGGCAACCGCCCGGCACAGGCCGCCGCCCGGCCTGCCAGGCTGCCCAGCCTACCCCGCCACCCAGTCTGGGAATTTCCTCCCCGGGTGTCCAGCCCACTCGGCCCATCATGCCAACCGACGCCAAGTGGATAAGGCGGTTGAAAACCGACTCAACAACCGTCATCCGGACCAAATCTGAGATGTCCAAAGAAAGTCGATCAGAAACTGACCTCATCCAACGGTCGCCCGACCTGGGTTGCCGCCCGGCGTGGCCCGCCGCCCGGCGGGGGAACTTTTGCCCACCGACCCTCCTTCACCTACAAATACCCGCTAGCACTTCGCCACCTATAAATAGAGGGGAAATTCGGTAGAAAAGAGAACACACAAGAAGAGTATAGAGCTCCACTTCAAAAGGCTTTAGCACTGCCAAAGTGCTTAGAAAATAGGGAGAGAGTGAGGGAGAGTTCGGTGAAGCGCTGGGTTTGTCGGCAATCTTCCCCACGCTTGTACCTCCACGGATGCTTTCTTTTTCAAATAAGTGTTCGTGTTTCCTCTTTGGTACTTATGTTTCTTATTTAAGTAAGTTCTTTCCTTTATTGCTTACGGGATCATCGCTCTATTTAATTAGAGTATCTTAGTCTTCTATAAGCGTGGATCCGAGACTAGTATAGTAATTGATAGCGTAGACATGGTGTCTAGGCTGGAGGTTACCTTTGTTTGCCGCGTGCCCCACGGTTTGTTAGAGGTAGTCGATAGGTGGTGACAGCCCTATCCGGCCTTAGTAATCCTCCATGTTTGGGTACGTCGTAGAGCTATTGGCCGGAGTCGCATGTGGATGCAGGGGTAAGCCGGTGCCCGAAGTAAGCAGTAGAGACCGAACCAATCTTATTATAGGATCATTAACCATTAGGAATCATCTCTACCCTTTGCCTACCATATCTTGTTGTCCTTGGACGGATTAGTTAGAGGATCAATACACACACGTTCCTTGTGATTCGATAACCTGGAATACTCCTAGGTGAAGTGCTACATTGGTATCCATGCGCTTGCGGATTTATCTGTGAACGTTGGAAATATGAACAAGGATTTCTGGTGCTGTTGCCGGGGATAGTATTATTTATGGTGTGACGTTAAGAAGTGTCAACACCCGGCTTGCTGGAGGTGGGGGATGTCAAAGGATGGGAAGAAGTGGCTCAGCAGCGCGCTCACCGCTATCGCTCTCCTGAAGGAGCTGGGGCTCGATGCCGCGGGGGTCGTCGGCTGGTATCACGGGAGGCGGTTCGCACCGCTGGGTCACCGCCACCTGCCGATGTTCCTCGTCAATGACGTCAGTCGTAAGGTGGAGGGCAACATGATGGCAGAGAAGCTGCTGCCCGACGTCGAGGTGGGAAAATGGGTGAAGGCGGCCCTTGGCTCGTCTGCGGTGGCTTGGCCCATTCCGGGTGCCCCGCCGATGCGCCCCGACCAGCATGTGGTTGACGTGGTAAGGGTTCATGCTCCCTTTCCTTTTGTTGGTCTTTGTTTTGGTTTGTGTTTAGTTTCTACGCGTAGATTTAATTTCTCTCTCTGCTTCCTCGTGCTCAGTCTCTGTGGACGAGCCTGATCCGAACGTCCGCCCTTCGACTGCCGGAGGGTGTGGCGGGATGGACTGCCAATTGCTTTAGGGACCTGGTGCAGTGGGCGGTAAAGAAGGAGGTGAGGAGGAAGAGGGACGGCGACATCCATGCCCGGCACGGGAAGGAGGAGAGGCAGCGGCGGCGCCAGGCGTTGCGGGAGGAGAAGGAGCGTTGGGGTGAGAACCCGGACACTCTGTTGACCACGTCGACGAAGGAGGAGGAGGAGGAGGAGGAGGAGGAGGAGGAGGACTCCAACAACTCGGAGTATTTGAGTGGGTTCGAAGACTCCGCCGGAGGCGGCGATGGCGGCGACAAGGGGTACACCAGCGATGGCAGTGACAGCAACAACGACGATGATGACATTGATGACTTTGAAGACTAAATCGACTCTCTCGACAAATAACAACGGAAGACACCATAACAAAACAGGCAATCGACCGGGGGCACGCACGCCTAGTAGTAGTCTTCATCAATGTAGTCCATATCTCCATCTTCTGAGCAGCAATTTATAGTACAACAACAAAGAGAAATAGCAAGGGTGAGCACATGCCATACTCAGCAAGTGGGGTAAAATATGACATGCAAGTTTAATAGAAGAAAGGCTAACACAATGGTTCATTTGCATAAATGAGCACTACACCTAAGACCATTTGAAAAGCACTCCTACCTACTAAGTGAAAAGTTCCCACCAGTTATCTCATCTGTCCAACACTACAGGTTAAACCACCTGTAGTCAACCATGGGTTAAACTGCCCATAGGAAACCACATTACAGGTTACACCACCTGTAGCAAACCATGGGTTAAACCGCCCATATGAATCCACACTACAGGTTACACCGCCTGTAGCAAACCAAGGGTTACACCGCCCAAACCAAACTTGGCTACCCACCAAGTCTACCCATAAACCACCTTCCTAAATGTGTGAGGATCCAGGCCGCTCATGACCGTGAGCACGGCTGTTATAACAGTTCGACACTCTGTAGAGGTTGCACAACTTTACCCAGAGGTTGGTGATTCCGTCACTCGTCAGTGACTAAAGTCTCCCTATTGCCCAAATCACACTACCGTAGGTGTGAGGCCAAGAGATCACCTCAAGGTCGTTCAGAGCGCTTCCCAGCTTGCAAACGATCCACGCTAAGGTTTCACCGCTGTGGAATTAAACCATTCCTACAGAAGCCCCCTCTGGCACCGTGGCTAGGAGTAAACCGTCCATCGCCTGAGTCCGAGAGTAAACCATCCTATCCTCCTTCCTCGACTGCTCACAGAACTGGGAAGACATCTCTATACTAAACCAAGCCTACCCATATCAGCCCTGTGCTTTGCGCAGTTTTCCTGGGTGGCCGCTCCACAAACTACTCTTGTGATCCCGAGCAGGTACCACCACAATCCCACAGTACTATACCGAGTACACGTGCATACCCGCACCATCCTTGCCATCCTCCTGCTTGGATACCTAGGTTCCATGTTGCTACGAAGGATTACCCATCCCTCATGATCATTATGTTAAAGTGAATCATTAGTCTAGATTAACCATAGACACTTCCATTCCCGACATAGCAAACTAAGCATGACGTACCCTTACTAATAAGCTACACCAAAACCCAGGCGACAAGGAATAATATAGAACAGGATATGACACATGGGATTCAATATTAACAAGCATGCATAGAGATAGAGAGAAATGTAAAACATAGGTTCAAAATGCATCAAGGACACTTGCCTGGTTCCCCTTGCTGCTGCTGCTCAAAGTCTTCTCGCTGGAGGTCCTGAAAGTTCTCCAACTGCTGGTCGTCTACTAACGTCACACCAGAAAGACAAGCATACAAACATACTAAGAAATAACACACCATGCAGTAACAACTACAATCAAAACTATACTAAGAAAAAGTACGCGTTGCTATGATCGCGTGAGCGCAAGAATCGCCTCAATCCGAGTTACGAGTAAAAAGTTATGAGCATTTGAAGTTCTAGGGGCTAAACTATAAAAATAACCTAAATAGCACGGTCAAGGACTTATTTGTAATTATGAAAAAGTTTAGGGACTAAATTGTAAAAAAACTAAGGACTAAATTGTAATTAACAAAAAGTTGAGGGGTGTAAGTGAAAAATTATAGGACCAAAATATATTAAAAATAAGTTCAGGGGTTAAAATGTAAAATAACAGAAAGGTATATTCTTTATAAAATATAAAATGAAATAAGTTCAGGGGTTAAAATGTAAAATAATAGAAAGGTATATTCTTTATAAAATGTAAAATGAAATAAGTTCAGGGGGTTTCTGAAAAATTATTAGGACCTAAACCTAATTTCCAGAAAGATTGCGGGCCTAATCGTAAAATAAACAGAACATACTATTATTCAAAAATTAATTAATTTATTTATTAACTAATTAACTAAAAATCCCGTGGAATAGGTCCACGAGGCCGTGGACCGGCCATTGACCCGTGGTCCACGGGCCCACCGTGGACCACCGACGGCGGCGGCCATTGTCGGCTCCCGGAGCTCGCGGCAGCGGTGCGCGGGGCAGTGTGGAGGCGGCGCAATGGGGTGGCGAGGGGAGGGGGGGCTCACCGGAGCAAGCGCGGCGCGGCGAGGTGGCTGGAGGCGGCACCTCGAAGCGATGGCGACGGCGGCGACGAAGCTCGGTGGTGGCGCGGCACGGCGGCGAGGCGCGGCGAGACGGCGAAGCGGCGGGACGGGGAAACGGGGGCGCGAGGTGTGCGGGGCCCGCTATTTATAGCGCACGGGTCCCATGGTGCCGTGGCGCGCACGCCTAGGCTAGCGGCGGCGGTGGCGCTAGGGTTCGGCGGGGCGGGCACGGGCGGGGGTGGGCCGAGGCGCGGGGGTGGCTGGGCTGAGCGCTGCGCGGGGTGGGCCGAGCGGGCGAGCCGGGGTGGCTGGGCCGCACAGGCCGAAGGTGGGAGGGAGGGGGAAGGGGAGTGGGCCACGCAGGGGATCTGGCCCAGGCGGGAGAAGAAAGAGGAGGGGGAGGGGAAAAAAAGAGAGTGGGCCAAGGGGGAGGGAGATTCGGCCCAAGAGCCAAGTCTGGTTCTCTTTTCTCTTTTTATTTTCTTCCTCTTTTCCTAAATTCCTAAAATCAAACCAACACGATTCCTACTCGAGATTTTAAATAGATTTTTCAAGCAATAAAACCCTAGTACGGCTAACCAGCATGAGTGCAACATTCGAAATTTTAAAATACCTAAAAATTAAAAAAATAGGGTGTTACATTATTTAAGTAAGTTCTTTCCTTTATTACTTACAGGTTCATCGCTCTATTTAATTAGAGTATCTTAGTCTTCTATAAGCGTGGATCGAGACTAGGATAGTAATTGATAGCGTAGACGTGGTGTCTAGGCTAGAGGTTATCTTTGTTTGCCGCGTGCCCCACGGTATTTTAGAGATTGTCGGTAGGTGGTGACAACCCTATCCGGCCTTAGTAATCCTCCACGTTTGGGTACGTCATAGAGCTATTGACCGGAGTCGCCTGTGGATGCAGGGGTAAGCCGGTGCCCGAAGTAAGCAGTAGAGACCGAACCAATCTCATTATAGGATCCTTAACCATTAGGAATCCTCTCTACCCTTTGCCTACCATATTCCTGTTGTCCTTGGACGGATTAGATAGAGGATTGATACACACACGTTTCCTGTGATTCGATAACCTAGAATACTCCTAGGTGAAGTGCTACATTGGTATCCGTGCACTTGCGGATTTATCTATGAATGTAGGAAATACAAACATGCATTTCTGGCGCCATTGCTGGGGATAGTAATATTTCTTGTGCGACGTTAAGAAGTGTCAACAAGCATTTCTGGTGCTGTTGCTGTGGAACGGTTGTTGTATCATGTTTGAACCTTGTTCATCCTCGTATCTTTTCCATTTTTTTTATTTTTCTTTTATTTCTTTCCTTTTTCCACAATGGAGCAACCCGCCATCCTATGAACTCCGCCCTGGCTTGATAGCCATGGTTCGTGAGCAATCCTTCTCTGGTTTGGATTTTGAAAATCCTTACCATCATTTGCGAGAATTTGAGTATTTGTGTTCATGTTTGATCATCGACGGCATGACACATGAAACATTAAAGTGGAAATTGTTTCCCTTCTCTCACAAGGAGAATGCGAAACAATGGTACACTCGTACTGTTGGGAGTGTAAACGGTGATTGGGAAGGACTTCGAGATAAATTTTGTCTCGCTTTCTTCCCTCCGTCCCATGTTGTCTCCCTTCGTATGGAAATCCTCAGCTTTTGCCAGAATGAAAAGGAATACATTGGAGAAGCTTGGGCTAGGGTCTCTTTGCTACTGCAACATGGCCCAGACTTCTCAATACCCAATGAAATGTTGCTTCAACACTTTTATTCGGGTTTACGCAAGGAATCTGCCCAATACCTCGACAGCACCACTGGAGGATCGTTCGTCCACAAGACTGCAATAGAAGGAAGAGAAATCCTAGACCGGATCTTAGAAAACTCATCCTTGTAGCCGACCTCAGTGAGCCCCTCCAGGAGGAAGCTATGTTAAGCTGCACGGACCCCTCAATAGCCAAATCTAAGCCCATACCTTGCCTGTCCTCATATTTGACTTTTGAGCCGTCCCCCGAATCTCGAACACTGGAGGAAGAAGAAATTCAACCTCCAGAGTTCTCTTTTGAATTCAAGGAAGGTCTTTTTAAATACGTTGGGAATGCCTCAAATTATTGTTCCAAAAAGAACCCATAAGTTCCCGTCTGTCCTTATTCTCGAGAGGATGGAAATCCAACCCACGAGGGTCCCTCAATAGCTAAATTCGAACCCAAATCTCTGTCATCTCCAAATTTGGTTGTTGATACCTCTCGGAAGGAAGAAGAAATTCTACCTTCAGGGTTGCTAGTCGAATTCGAGGAAAACTTACTTGATGATCATAGAAAAACCTCGAATTACATTTGGCAAAACAAGCCTATGGTATTTCCTTTGCCTCCGGGTCCTTTCCAAGAAGCAACTCCAATGGAGCCCATGAAGAAGCAGCGGTTGAAGGAAGAAAAGCACTATTTCAAAGCTATCCAAATCCATTCATCTTCAACAACCATTCCTTGTCTTATACAAGGAAATACTGTAGAGGCCCTTCACGATCCCACCGTAGGAGTTAATATCATCCCCGAATACATAGCTTTACAACTTGTGGATGATATACCTCTAGAACCAACCAATTCTCTCTTCAAGGATTCCTTTTGGATAACCTACACATG
The DNA here is from genome assembly GCA_032690845.1 of Eleusine coracana subsp. coracana. Taxonomy (NCBI): domain Eukaryota; kingdom Viridiplantae; phylum Streptophyta; class Magnoliopsida; order Poales; family Poaceae; genus Eleusine; species Eleusine coracana. The sequence continues at coordinate 37,719,547 of CM064430.1, read as the reverse complement.
TCAGGGGATCGCAAAGGCTATACCAATCGAGATAGGAAAAGTTGAGCTTCACCTAGACTTCCATGTCTTTCCTATCATCGATTTTGAACTCCTCCTTGCCTACCCACTAGAAAAACTCCACCTACTAGGTGCATCACAAGGGAGCCTTACTAAAAACCTTAGGGGTATTGCTTTCGCCACCAAGACCTCTTGCTTAGAAAATCCGTTGGTGAGGCCTCATCTCGAGCATTTCCCGCTTGAGGAAGTGATGTTTGTTTCCCAACTTGCATCACCGAAGCCGGTTCCTTGTAAGGACGTGAAGCGTTTCACCCATGATGGAGACGATCCAGGAGTAACTCCAAAAGCCATTAAAACCGAACCGTTGCCTTCCTTGCCTAAGCCTTTTTCCTCTAGCCCTCACTACTCTTTTCTCGACAGTGATCAAGAACCATCCATGACCATCATTGATGGATTTCTTGAGAAGGAGAAACTTTGGGCCATTGGATCTATTGAGCCATTGTCTCAAGAAACAGGAGGAGAAGATTCAATAGATGAGCGTGAGAGCTTCTTTCTTGAAACCACACATGATACATGCTCATTTCATGAATCTCTAGAGTCAATCAACTTATGTGCCAAGTGCACCTACGAGAACTACAATCGCCTCAAGAGCCTCATTAGCAAAATATTTGTTAGGATGGTTGTAGATGCTTTTGTCTACTATAAATATTGCAAATCTTGTAGATTGCACTTTGGCACTAACCTTGCAGCTAGAGCTTCAATGACACATCAAGAATTGGTGGTGGACTGGGAACTACATCGCCAATGATAGCTGCAATATGAAGTCCCCGTGGTCAAGCTTCGGACCGTAAACAAAGCACTACCGAGACATGGCCCAGATTATCATTTCCCTTTTGCCTAAATAAAAGCAAGAATATGTTTTAAGGTTATGTTTGCTTTCGCATATTTTTGGTCGCTAACCATTTCAGGTTGAGATTAAAAAGAACGATGGTCATTCTGTACCTATCAACATAGGAGCTGCATCAACTTTAACACCATAGTATTTTTGGTGAGAGGACTCACTTCTAGAACACTACAACACTACACGCTTGATTTTCAGCATCTCATGATACAAAAATCCAAGTGCGGGGGAGTTCTGTAAGTATCTCGTAGCAAGTTCCATTCTTACTAATTTTATCTCGGTTTAAAGGTGTTGCTAGTTCTTGTTTTCATGCCTTGCTAAAAAAATATTAAGAGGCGGTTTAGTTTTTGTTCCTTTTTATTTCTTTTCAATCTTATAGTGTGCCTAGATAAGAAAATAATAATAATAATAAATAAAGTTGTGACTCTATCGGCCCTTAAAGCCGGTAGAGCCCTTTTTGCTTTTCACCCTTTTTTGTTTTTGTTTTTTCTTCAAATAAAGAAGCCAGATACAAGATCAGGTGTTTGGGAGGTCTCCAAGATTTTCAACACACAAACAACACAAGGCCTCCCATCGACACAATGAACATCATCGCTTAAGCCAACATGTCAAAGGTCGAGGTGACCGGGCTCCAAGCGACATCGACCAACCTACAAGGACAGTCGATGCAAGCATGGTGCTCCTAAGCTTCCACATCTTCCATAGCAATGGTTTGCACACTCTATCCCTTTCTTCCTAGTTCCAAGTTAAATCAAATTTATCCTGAATCAATCAATAGTTTTAACTTGAAAACTAAAATAAAATATTATGAACCCTCATTTTATTTCATGGTTCTATTTGGTTGGCTTGCATGCTCCTTATTCCTAGTTCATAGACTTGTTGCTTGTGAACTGCATCTTTAGGAAAGCATGTCACCTAGTAGTTGATGCATGAGATATGGTTTGACGAAATGAATATTTCTCCTATGCTTGATGTGCTTGGGAATTTTTCTTACAAAAATTAAAATCAATAGCTTGACTCCTCAATGATTATATCTTCCTATCAAAGCCATACGATGAACTCATTGAAAACCTTATGCGTATGCTACTTGTTGTTTTGTTGAACTTTATCAAATTGTTGTGACCCTTGTGAGTTACTTTTTATGACTTTTTGATCAGGATTATGTGCACACCAATTTGCTAATACTTCTTCACTGGAAGTTAGCACCACCATATCCATCATCCATGTTCTATTTCTTCTACACTGGAAGATAGCAATTCCATGTCATCATCCATCCATTAAATAAAGTACTCCATCATATTCTGATAGACTCCCTCTCCAAATATCCTTGTAAAAGTGACATGGGCTATTCATGATTAAAACAAAAGGGTGAAACAAAATAGAGGAAGAACTATCCCATGTTCTAAAACGCCTAGCCAATATAAGGGAGGGAGCATCTTATAAGAAAAGGGAGTATTCACATTCAGTCATTTTCCATCCATATATCCACATGTGCACATGCTTGATCAAAAGTTCATGAATTGTTCTCCATGGATCCAGTTTTTGACTTAGTAATATATGAGATACAAGTATGCCTCCCTTTTATCCCTACCTTGAGCTTCACATAAAGCCATATTTAGAAGTAGGATGAAAAGAGGCAATGTCCTGGTGAGGAACCATACACATTGAGCGATTTGAGAGAATCATTTGAGGGGTACAACTATGATTTGTTTTGAAAATCTTTTCCAATACCCAAGCTACATAGCAAAATGAGTGAAGATGATTAGAGTCAGGACCATTCCATCCTTCAACCACCCAAGGTAACAAGATAGACGCTTTAAAAGTTCATAGGTACAAGTATGACTTGAAATAAATTGCATGTTACCATCATACCAATTGAAGTTATGATTCACCTTAGTCTCTATTTCTTTACTCGAGGACGAGCAAAGACTAAGTGTGGGGGTGTTGTTGACGGTCCTTAAATGCTAAATCCGACCATCAAATCCTTGCATAAACAACATAAAAGGAATAAACAAAATAGTGATGGCAGTTTATTATTAATCATTTCCACGAGTTTTGATGAGACATGTGTTTGCAGGTATAAAAGAGCCAAAATATGCTAAAAACATGAAGAAACGCCCCGTCGTATGAGGCTGAAATCAGGGCCCGGCAGGGTCATGATGCCTGAAATCAGAACTCAGGTGACAGGGTCATATCAGGCTGAAATCAGCCACCCGGCAGGTTAAAACAGAGTCTCATCAGGCTGAACCATCCGACCCAGCCGACCCTGAAAACGCTCCACCATGAGGCCGTTTTCCATCCCCAGACTAAGAAGGGTAAAAAAGTGAAGAAGTAAAGGAGGCATCCATGTGGCACAGCTTGGACAAGTGAAAACATGACCCGGAGGGGGTCGGCACCAAAAATGGGCCACCACCCGGCACAGGCCGCCGCCTGGCCTGCCAGGCTGCCGGCCTACCCCGCCGCCTGGCCTGGGAAATTCCTCCCGGGGTGTCCAGCCCACTCGGCCCATCATGCCAACCGATGCCAAGTGGATAGGGCGGTTGAAAACTGACTCAACAATCGTCGTCCAGACCAAATCTGAGACATCCAAAGAAAGTTAGTCAGAAACCGACCTCATCCAATGGCCGCCCGGCCTGGGTTGCCGCCTGGCGCTGCATGCCGCCCGGCGGGGAAACTTTTGCTCACCGACCCTCCTTCACCTACAAATACCCGCCAGCACTTCGCCACCTATAAATAGAGGGGAAATTCGGTAGGAAAGAGAACACACAAGAAGAAGAGTATAGAGCTCCACTTCAAAAGGCTTTAGCACTGCCAAAGTGCTTAGAAAATATGGAGAGAGTGAGGGAGAGTTCGGGGAAGCGTCGGGTCTGTCGGAGATCTTCCCCACGCTTGTACCTCGACGGATGCTTTCTTCTTCAAGTAAGTGTTCGTGTTTCCTCTTTGGTATTTAAGTTTCTTATTTAAGTAAGTTCTTTCCTTTATTGCTTACGAGATCATCGCCCTATTTAATTAGAGTATCTTATTTAAGTAAGTTCTTTCCTTTCCTTTATTTCTTTCCTTTATTACTTACGAACAAGTATTTCTGGCGCTGTTGTCGAGGATAGTAATATTTCTGGTGCGATGTTAAGAAGTGTCAACACTCGAGAGGTTGTGGCCACCGCTGCGGAGGAGGCACGGACGCAGGGGTCTACCGTTGCCGCCGCTGCAGAGGAGGCGCGGGCGCAGGAGGCTGCCATTGCTGCCACTGCGGAGGAGGCGCGGGTGCGTGATGCTGCGATCGTTGCGGTGGCTGCGGTGGCTCCACGAGGGACTGCGGCTTTTGTGATGGCCGATGCCGCCCGCGGTGTGGCTCCCGTGGTCAGGGCGGCTGGTGGTCGTGAGGGGATTGCCATCCCGGCTCGCACTGACGTGAGAGACTTCACGTTGATCGGTGCGGGCCTCGCCACCAATGCCCTTGGTCAGGGGGCCTCACCTCTTCAGGTGAAGAGCGCGCGCTGCTCGAGGGTGAGCTCCGATCAATGGAGGACCTGTGCAGCCCCACTGAGCTTCATGTCCTCGCCGCTTGTTGCATGTTGCGGCTCGAGTGTGAGTCCTCCGCTGCGGCGTCCCGACTGGCCCTGGGCGAGGAGCTTGAGGGGTAGTGTCAGTTCGCGGAGGACCTTGGGACACGAGTGTATGTGCTGGAGGCCTCCGTGGAGCAGGCCAGTAAGGCTAGACGACCTTGCCCTTGCTTAAGAGGAGGTTAGGAAGCTGCAGCAGGAGCAACAGCGCCGCGAGGGGTGGAGAAGGCGGCGCAGGACTCGGCCGCGGCCTTGGTAGATCAACTGTCGTAGCTGCAGAATTCTTGTAAGATTTAGGAAGGTGAGAATTTTCTGTGTTTCCTTACATTCCCTTGTTCCATTTTCATGTGTTTTGCTGATCCCGGAGGGCTCGTGCAGTCCTCGGTTCCAGGTTGGTGGCGGTCGAGGGCTCGCTTCATCAGGAGGTCGAGGTAGGCGGCGCCCTCCGTACTCAGATGGGTCGGGCTGCGCAAGAACTTCAAGTTGATCTCTCCCCTGATGCTGCACCTATCGAGCTGGTCAGGGGGTTGATAGAGGCGGGACGTGGGTGGATCCGGCGGGGCGTGCGCTTTGGTGTGCACCTAGCCTTCAGCGTGTTGGCCACTTAATTCGACCTGGTCGAAGCTGATTTTGATGCTTTGAGCTTGGGCCATGTTGATGGCGATACGCCCGAGCCGATGGAGCCCATCCGCGCACGCACTACCCCCCACGCCGATGCTCTAGCCTGCGCTCATGAGGCGGAGGCACTTCCTAGAGGAAAGGAGAACTAGTCAGTGGTCGCTTTTAGTTGTTTTGGTCATTTTGCCGGGCCGTCATGCCCGTGTAATAATTTTCAGTTTGAATTGGTGCTTTCTTAGTTTCGCTGGCCCATGGTGGCCCTAAACCATTTTTAGTTTGTTTTGATTTTGATTGAAGTTTTAGGCCTCTGTCCTGCCTGTTTTGGCTCGTGAAGTTTGAGCCCCCGAGCCCTATGAGGTTTGATCTCGTCGATGATCGCCGTTGTCGTGGCCGCTCAGGCAAGCACGACATTGCACCGTCCGACCGACTTGACCGTGAAGCTGCGTTACTCACGACTTACTTCGCTCATCACCACAAAGAGTTTCGAGGTCTTATGGTTTTTCTTATTTTGAAAAGAAAAAGAAAAAAAAAACTAAGGGGTGCCCTACGCCTAGTAGCCCCCGAGTGACGCACGACCCATTTGAAGGGGACGAGCGACACTTAAGAGCGAAGATATGCATGAAACAAAGTGCTAGGGATAGAATTTACGTAGCTGTGAAATGTTCCACATGTTCTTGAGCTCGGCGCCTTCCACAGTCTTCAGTTTGTAGGTGCCCGGGCGGAGGACTCGGGAGACGATGTACGGCCCTTCCCAAGGTGGTGAGAGCTTGTGTTGACCCCTCTTGTCTTGAACCCTACACAAAATGAGATCGTCCACGAGTAGGCCTCTGTCCCTTACATTGCGGTCGTGGTAGCGCTGGAGCGCTTGCTGGTACTTGGCTAAGTGGAGGAGCGCGACATCTCGTGCTTCCTCTATTTGGTCCAGCGCGTCTTGGAGCGCCGCTTCATTGCCCTGCTCGGTGTATGTGCGTACACGCGATGCTCCATAGTCCAGAACAGTGGGCAGAATTGCTTCCGACCCGTAGACCATGAAGAAGGGCATGAAGCCCGTCGGGTGGCTCTTGGTCCTGCATAGGCTCCACAGCATAGCGTGCAGCTCGGCTGCCCATCGCCCACTGAACTGCTTTAGATGGTTGAAGACGATGGTGGGGTCGAAGATTCGTGGCTTCAGCCCCTGGAGAATCATGCCATTCGCCCGCTCGACTTGGCCGTTTGTCTCTGGGTGAGCAACGGCGGCCCAGTCGACATGGATGTGGTAGTCGTTGCAGAACTTCAAGAATTTCTTCTCGGTGAATTGCGTCCCATTGTCGGAGATTATGGTGTTCGAGACCCCAAACCGGTGGATAATGTTGAGGAAAAACTCGACTGCTTCCTCCGACTGGATCTTCACTAACGAGCGTGCCTCGATCCACTTGGTGAACTTGTCAACCGCGACCAGCAAATGGGTGTAGCCCCCGAGCGCTTTCTTGATCGGGCCGACCAGGTCCAAACCCCAGACTGCGAAAGGCCACGCAAGGGGGATCGTCTGGAGGGCTTGAGCCAGGAGGTGTGTCTGGCGAGCGTAGTACTGACAACCCTTATAGGTCTTGACTACGCGGGATGCGTTACCTACGGCGGTTGGCCAATAGAAGCCTTGGCGGAAGGGGTTGCCCATGAAGGTTCGAGGTGCCGTGAATTGATCGTAGACTCCCCCCCTCCCCCCCCCCCCCCCCCCCCCACCCCTGGATGTCGACGAGAAGCTGGATGCCTTTGTTGATGGGGATACATCGCTGCAAGACTTTGGTAACGCTGTGCTTGTAAACCTCCCCGTCGATCAAGGTGAATGACTTGGCACGATAGTAGAGTCGTTTCACTTTGGTCCCATCGACGCGGAGCATGTCGTGAGTTAGGAACTCCACATATGGAATTCGTCAATTGCGAGGGGGTTCATCCCGCTCTGCCTGGGGACCAATTCGCTCGGCCCCTGAGCTATCCGACTCGTGTGAGTCTTCGGGCCCATCGATCTCCATGACATCCACCGGCGGTGGGATCTCCGGGGGTGATTGCTCCGTCATCTGTGTGGGCACCTCAGGATCGCTCGGCTCCCCTTGGGGTAACGCGGGCTCCTTTGGGCGGACCGAGGGGCCATGCTGGTCGTTCGCAAAGACGCTAGGTGGGATTTGCCCTCAGTTGGATGCTATTTTGGTTGAGGTGCTTCGGGATGTGTTTGAGCTCTAGCCTATCGAACCGGCCCTCAAGCTTGCGAACTTCCTGGCAGTAAAGCACCATGGTGTCGGTCCGGCCGCTGGACTCTTTCATGATTTGGTCGACCACGAGCTGGGAGTCACCCCGGATCTCTCGATGTTGGATACCCTGCTCGGCGGCAATCTTGAGCCCATTGACTAGCGCTTCATACTTGGCGACATTATTTGAAGCAGGGAAATGTAAACAAATGGCGTATTGCATACGTACCCTGAGTGGAGAGATGAAGACGAGACTGATCCCTGCTCCCGTGCGCATGAGTGATCCGTCGAAATACAAGACCCAATACTCCTGGTCGACAGGGGCTGGCGGGAGCTGCACTTCGGTCCACTCTGCCATGAAGTCCACCAGCACCTTCGACTTGATCGCGGCTTGTGGCTGGTACATGATGTCGTGCCCCATCAGCTTGAGTGCCCACTTGGCGACCTTGCCCACCGAGTCCCTGTTCTGAATAATGTCTCTTAGGGGGAAGGAACTTACAATGTGTATCGGGTGGGAGTCGAAGTAGTGATGGAACTTGCGCCGGGTCACCATGACCGCGTAGTGGATCTTGAGGATTTGGGGGTATCGAGTCTTTGACTCTGACAGGACTTTGCTGATGTAGTAGACGGGATGTTGAACTCTTAGAGCGTGACCTTCCCTCTCTCGCTCGACTACCAGCGCTGAGCTCACGACTTGGGTCATCGCCGCTATATACAGTAACAACTCCCCGCCCAGAGTAGGGGGTGCCAACACCGGGGCATCGCTCAGTATGCGCTTGACATTATCAAGGGCCGATTGCGCTTTGGGCATCCATTCAAAGTGGTTGGACTCCTTCAGGAGCCTGTACAGCGGAAGCACTCTTTTGCCAAGGTGGGAGATGAAACGACTGAGTGCCGCCAGACAACCCATGAGGCATTGTAGCCCCTTAAGGTTTTGAACCGGTCCCATCCGCTCGATTGCGGAGATCTTTTCGGGGTTGGCCTCGATCCCCCACTCGGAAATGATGAATCCAAGAAGCATCCCTTTGGGGACCCCAAAGACACATTTCTCGGGGTTCAGTTTGACCCCGTTCTCGCGAAGCTTTGCGAAAACTTGCTCGACGACAGCCACGAGGGTGTCCACCTTTTGCATTTTGACGATGATGTTCTCTACGTAGGCTTCAACCGTGTGACTGATCAGGTGGTCGAAGCACCTTTGCATACAACGCTGGAAGGTTGCGCCGGTCGGATTCTTTCATCGTGATCTAGTGGTACCTAGATTAAGCATCTAGGAAACAAAGAGTTTCGCACCCCGCCATAGAGTCAACTATCTGGTCTATGCGTGGTAAAGGAAAGGGATCCTTTGGACATGCCTTGTTTAGGCTCGTATATTCAACACACATTCTCCATTTTCCATTCTTCTTTTTTACAAGCACGGGAGTAGCTAACCACTCAGGGTGATACACCTCCTTGATGAAACCGGCCGCCTTTAGCTTGGTGATCTCCTCGTCGATTGCTCTGCGCTTCTCCTCGTCGAAGCAATGTAGACGCTGCTTCACCGGCCTAGAGCCTAACCTGACATTCAAGGAGTGCTCGGCGACTTCCCTCAGTATGCCCGGCATATCCGAGGGCCTCCACGCGAAAATGTTGGAGTTGGCGTGGAGGAAGTCGACGAGCTTGTCTTCCTATTTTGGAGCCAGGGAAGCCCCCACACTCATTGTCTTGGCCTTGTCACCGTCAGGATCAATCCGCACCTCTTTGGTGTCTTCTGCGGGCTTGAAGGAGGCGTTCTTGTGGCTAGCCTCAGGAGCCCCTTCGTCGAGGTGGCCCCGTATGGCCTCAAGCTCTTCGGAGGCCACTGCTGCTGTTGCGAGATTGCTGTTCTCTGTCTCGCACTAGAAGGCGCGCTGCAGGGACGTGTTGACGGTGATGACCCCTTTGGACCCAGACATCTTGAGCTTGAGATAGGTCTAGTTGTGGACCGCCATGAACTTGGCATAGCACAGACGTTCCAAGAGGGCGTGGTAGACCCCCGGGAAGTCAACGACCTCGAACGTGAGCCTCTCGGTCCGGAAATTCAACTGGGTCCCAAACGTGACTGGCAGGCTGATTCGTCCTAGGGGCATGGCCTATCGCCCTGGGACGATCCCGTGGAACGGTGTTTCAGGCGGCTAGAGGCTTGATCGGTTGATGCCTAGCAAGTCGAGCGTGTCGCCGTAGAGAATGTTGATGCAGCTTCCCCCATCCATCATCACCTTGGTGAGCCGGACCTCGGCAATGATAGGGTTGACCACGAGCGAGTACTGACCCGGGCGCAGCACGTGCGGGGGATGGTCTGACCGATCGAAGGTGATCGGTGAATCTGACCATTTAAGAAACATCGAGGTGGGGTGCTCTACCGCAAAAACCACATGGTGCTCGAGCTTCAAGGTCCGACGGCTTCCCAGGGACTCGGGTCCCATGAAGATCATGTGACAGGCCTTTGGATCGAGGAAGACCTGTCCTCCTTGCTCGTCGTCATTGTCGTTGTTGCCTGTGGGGTCCCGCGCCTTGGGCCTCGGCGCCTTCCCCGCGTCTCCCTTCTTGTTCTCCTCTCGAAGGAACTTCTTCATGGTGGAGCAATCCTTGAGGTGGTGTTTGACGGGGAACCCATGATTGGGGTATGGACTGTTCCACTTATTCTCAAAGTGGTTCGGAGCTTCCCCGGCCGCTGGCCTCAGCGGCTTGTGGTCGGTGGCAGCCACGACATGGCCGCATGCTCCCCGAGACTTGTTCTTCTTTTTCTTGGGGTGGTCGGAGACACCATCGCTAGCTTCTTCCTCCCGCTTACCCTTGCCTTTGCTTTCTGCGCTCGCTGGAGGACCGTCCCAGTGCACTCTTCGCCGGACGCAAAGCTCGTGGCGATGTCCAGGAGTTCACGCGTCGTGCGCGGGCCCTTTCATCCCAGCTCGTGAATGAGCTGTTCTGAAGTGGTGCCAGAGATGAAGGCCCCGACGATGTCAGCATCTCCCACATTGGGAAGCTTGTTGCACTTCTTGCTGAAGTTCGGATGTAATCCCAGTGGGACTCGCCGACTCGCTACCGATAGTTCTTGAGGTCCTAGGGGTTGCCTAGGCCAACGTACATCCCTTGGAAGTTGCCAACGAAGACATCACTCAGGTCGCCCCAGTTGTAGATCTGGCCCTCGGGGAGATGCTCGAGCCATGCGCGGGCCAAGTCTGCAAGGTACAGGGGAAGGTTACGGATGATGGCTAGGTCGTTGGTAGCCCCTCCCGCCTGGCACGTGAGCCGGTAGTCTTCCAGCCAAAGGCCAGGATCCGTTTCCCCCGCGTATTTGCAGACGGTTGCGGGGGCGCAGAACTGTTCAGGGAACTCAGCGGTGCGGATGCATCGACTGAAGACCCATGGCCTGGGAGGGCTCGGGCTTCGGCTCAGTTCCTTGTCGATGTCATCATACCGGGCGCCATGCTACGGCTAACGACCTCTTTCTCTGTGGATCCATTCCTTTTCCCGCTTGTGCGCACTGAGGGTGTGGCGTGCGTCGTGCTTCGCCCTGATCCGATCATGGACCAAGGCTTTCTTGGGCATGCCCCCTGCTGGGGCCGGCTACCGGACCGAGTTCTACTGTGAACTAGCGGCGCCATCTCCTCCTGCACGCTTGGAGGTGGAGATCTGTTGGCTGGACTGAGCGGCTCGTCAGAGCGAGCTTTTGGCCTGAAGTTTGGCGGCCTTGACGAGGAGCATGGCCACCTCATGTTGGGCCTGCTGAGCCTCAGGCGTAGCGGGCTCTCGGAGGGTTTTGAGCAGCGTGGCTACCGCCGCTATGTTCTGTCCCACGCGGGCGAACTGCAGAGGCCCTTGGTCATCGACAACGACATGCTATTGGATGTCACGGGCCATGGCATGGGCGCGTCCACCACCTGTGGCACGGGCCAGCTTGCAGTCGATTTCTTCCTTTTCGTACTGTAGCTGGCGTCGAGTCTCCTCGATCTCTGCATGTCACGCCTTTAGCCGGTCCTGTATGCCATCGGGGCGAGGCGCTGGCTGGGATCCTACGCCTTCGATGATGGGGACATCAATGAACGCTTCCCCTTCCTTCGCACCTTTCATCGGGTTCTCCAAATTCTGCATAGCAGGGTTGGTTGTGGCCCCAGCGGCGGAGGTGTCGGCGTTCCCCGTCTTAGGTGTAGCCCCCGTTCTCGAGTATGGGTGCAAGTTGCACCATGTTACACCCGCACGTGCCACAACTCCCCTCGGAGCTCTCGAACTCCATGTCACAATCTTCCATAGCCTCTCCCCTGAGGAGGTCGAAGAAAGATTCGTCAGGGTGGTAGATCGCGTCAATGAATCCTGAGTTGTCAAGGTCGTGGATGGCGGGCCCGGCCAATATGCCCTGAAAATGCCCCACGACATTCCGTAGACCGTACGGATAGCTCCCGAAAGGGTTTCCGGCGAGTCAGCATGGATGAAGCGGCTCTCCACCGAGGAGTTGCCCGTGAATGTTTGCCAGGGCAAACATGAAGTCATGGCTGGGCGTAGGGCCCAGGTAGTGTTCCAAGTGGAGCCACAGCCGGTCGGCGTGACCGAGCGACACCGTGCAGCGATTCACGGTGCACGGCCCAGCGGGGTCGAGCTGAACCGTGCGCATCACCTCGGTGGCAATGGCGACGGCCGTCGCAATGGGGTTTGGGACCGGCTCGTCACCGAGCCCCGAAATCCCACCTCTCGCGCTCTTGGAGTCGAACGCATCGTCCGAGTCCCCCAGCCACCAGGGGCACAGCGCCTTGTCGGTGAGTGCTGGAGCCGAGGATGGTGAAGTCGCCAGAACGCTGACGCACAGCAATTTCCGGTCAGCGGTGGCGATGAACTCGAGGCTCCCGAAGAAGATGCTGCTGCCGAAAGCCCAGAAAAGAGGGAGAGTAGCCATCCAAACCGAAGAAGAGAGGTAAAGCATGCAAAAAATCCCCTACCTGGCGCGCCAACTATCGATGTTTTGATCACCGTCTAGTAGAATTCGTTCTGGGGATGCACGCTTTAGATCCGGTAAAGGCTTAGCAAGAGGGCACGGGGATTATACTGGTTTAGGGTGAACCCCTACGTCCAGTTCATCGTCTGCTCGTGTTACTTGCTCTGGGTGAGTACAATGGTGGTGAGAGAGGAGGGGGTGCTCCAAGTCTCTAGTGCGGGAGAGTCTGTTGTGTTCTTGTCTACCTTTTTCCCTTTTTGAGAGAAGATGGACGCCCCCCCTTTTATATTCCAAGGGGATGGGCCCATTTATAGAGAGAGAGAGGGAGAAAGAAGTGTCTACACGTGCGTGGTTGTTGAAGCCGTGTTGAAGGAGGTCGGGCTCCGAACCGGCGTTCGTGGTCTTCAAGTCTTGAGCGTCCCACCCTATCGCCCGGGGGTCTAGGAGTGATGTTATGCCGTAGGTCTACCCCTGCCTTTTGCCGTCCGGACATGTCTCTTTGGTCACTGTTGATGGCCTGCTTCGTGGGATACAGCACGGCTCCTCATGGGCGCCGTTGCGTTACGTAGCCCGATGGTAATCACCCTATCCATCAGTCGTCCTGTATTGCCACTGTTGTGCGTGTCATCAGGCAGGGACGTCATCAAGTGCCATACCGCGCTCCCTTGCATCAGCGGGCATGGGTGGCAATAGTCATGATGGCTGTATGGGGGATTTGACCCCTTGATACTATGGGAGCGTGGTGGGTACGACATTTAAGGTTGTTCGGTTGGTCATTGAGGGCCAGCGACTCGGTCGTCCGCCCTCGGCATGGGGGGAGGACATGGTGTCAGACCCGCCCGGTCTCACCTAGGGTTATGATTGGTCTTGTTTGTCAGAGTGTTCGAGTATCGCCATTCCACCTTCCTGGGTTTCGCATTGTCGGGGCTCAAGCTTCCAATCCAAGGGTCAAAAGAGGCGGCGCCTGCTCAATGACCGGGTGGGACCCGCGAGAGTCATTCCCAACTCCTCCCACGGGGTCGAGGTGTATCGGAGCCCCCGACCCCCGTGGAGGGGGTCGAGCGGGTCGGGATGCTCGTCGTCCATTCAAGGCCAGGACGATTCGGGAGTATGGCACGTCCTACGGGATTTAAAGTGGGGCTCCATCTTGCGGGTGTTTGTCATGTGGGGCCCGTTTTGGTCCTTATTAGTTATTGTCAAGGCGCGCTACATGGCATCCTGATATTTACCCCCGACAGGTGGCGGCCTATGCCGGGTGCCGACTCCCTCTGGGTCGCCCCATGACTTCTCTCGATTAGGCCACTCGTGGACTCTTTTTCCTTAGCCATATTCCATTACTTTTGGTCTGGGAGGAGAAAACAGCTTCATGGTCAAATGTTTTGCAGAATCGGCTGGTTCGGATGATCATCCTGATGATGACTCTGTTTTGACCAGCCGGATGGCTGATTTCAGCCTGATATGACCCTGTCGGCTGGGGTCTGATTTCAGGCATCACGACCCTACCTGGGTCCTGATTTCAGCCTCATATGACCCTGTCGGCTAGTGGAAAATGGTTCACAGCCGTGTTCGGCCGATGGGGTGTTTCTTTATGTTTTTTCATTGTGTTGACCCTAATATACCTGCAAACACATATTTCACCAAAACTTGTGGAACTTTATTAGTTTAAACAAATATTCATAAAACTTTAGTTTTTACCTTGCATTTCCTGGCCGGTTGGTGGCCGATATTGGGTTTTAAGGGCCACCAACACCTCCCCAAGCTTCAACCTTTGCTCGTCCCGAGCAAATTAAAACTTGGAAGTGATGGATCAGGAGTTGCTTCAATATTAGAGCCCTGCAAGGATCAAGTGCAAAAACACATACTCCTACAACATAGGGGTAATAGTAAACCAGCACAAGTTGATCACTAAGTCTTTCTCACTGTAAGTGGGGCTCTTAGCCATTTTATGACCTTGTCATGAGCGGTTGGAACTCAGAACAACTAGTTTAGATTTTTTCACTCAACCTCCTACATGATCATGAGTCCAAAGTTTTTGTAATGCTGCATAAGATTGAAAACTTTCCCTCTTGGTGCAATTTTTCACTATGACTCTCATCTCTCAAAAGGTGTATTTCCTCACCAAGTTCTCATCATACTCTCTGAAATTTGGCTTTATTGTGGAGCTTAGTAGGATGGCACATCTAGTATGCATATTTTGTTAAGTTAAGAGATGGTCCTAGCGAAAAAGACTTTGCACTTTCTCATTCCAACCATTCGGAAATAATGTTCAGGGGAGAGGGAGAGAATGGACTCACGCGAAGGAGTGGACTAGCAAAATAGCAAAAATCTTTATCAAAGACTGGATTTTTGTGCTAGAGTGAAAGGATGGTCCTTTATTTGCGTAATGAATGAACCTTGAAACTTGACATTTGTACATCCATGAGAGCTGATGATTTTTTTTCTTTCTTTCTTTCTTCTTTTTCTTTCTTTTCTTTTCTTTCTTTCTTTTTCAGCTCTCATAGTGTAGGGAAGCTAGTTCAATGGCTCAAATATTTTTGCAAACTTTTTCTAAGCATTTAATTTGGGAGGACCAAAAATCATTCTTGTAGGATCAAGGTTTTCATAAAGGAGATATTTTTGGCTAACATGCTTGGTGAAGTGGATGCTTGAATCCAATGTGGAAACCGTATATCCAAGCATGATTATTTGAGAATTCAAAGATAACGCGATGGAAAATGATTGGCTTTGAAAGTGCAAGTCCCTCATAAGGATCAAATCCTAACCAAACTCAATGCATACATGGATGGCATAAAAGTGGGTTTACAATTAATATCTAGCCTTGGTAGGAATTTTTCTATCATAGGAAAGACGTACACCAAGTAGGGAGGTTTTTATTGCAGCATGGTTTTGAAAGAAATCAATGGACTCTAATCATGAGGAGATCATAGACTCCTCCAAAACATGCTATATCATGAATTCCAACAACTAGACTTGGTGTTTATTAGCCATTTTGCACCCACTTAAACACGGAGAGACTAGCTTTGTCATCATGCCGGTCTACCATTACAAACCAAAATGAAGAGTAGAAGTTGTATATTTGAGACTCACAGGGAGCTAACAGAGCAACTATTCATTATTTTCATAGGCAAGGTAGAGACTAAGTTCTCAAATCTTATTTGAAAAGGGAAATATTTTTGTTCTTTTTGGTTATGCAAATTTTTATGGTTTTTCTTTGAAAACTGAAAAAAATCTTTTTGGGTTTTCTTAAATTTTCTCAAAAATGAAAACAACTCAACTAGAGAAAGAGGGAGAGAGGGTAGAACAAGCAGCGCACCTTGGTTTGGGTACCTCCCCAAGCTTAGGTATTTGCAAGACTTAAGCTTAGATGACTTTCACTACAGCAGTTGATACTCGATGTTGAAGTGGCCGAACAATTGGTCCATCTTGGAGAGGTTTGTCTGAAGTTGTTCTGATGTTTGTTGCTGCCATTCTTGTCCATCCCTTATGGCTGCTTGTATTTCTTGAGTTCGTTCATTGGTTTCATAAGCATTGGCAGCCACGTACTGCATGTCTTCTTTGAACTCTGAAAAGTTGTACGATGTGAATCGGTCAGAACCAAAAGTGCCTATGCCTCCAGGAGGTTGGTGGTAACTCCCCGTCCCATAAGGATTGTATGGTTCATATTCTTCATGGGATGAACTAGTGTAGTGTGATGAGCTAGTAAATCCGGGGACTTGTGGTTGCTCCTAATGGTATTGTGAGCTTCCCGAAGCACCTGTTCGAGGTGGTCTTGTCCCTGGCCTATCCCCTGAAACATTGTATCGTGCATGCTGCACGGGAACTTGCCAATTGTAAGCTTCATGACTATTGATGATTGGATCCCCATGGTATGAATGTTTTAGTGATAAATGACAACTATGAAATTGTGGGCTAATATCTACACGAGTGTTGTCTATGTAGCAACCTTTATTAAATCTCTACTACAAATCATATGGATGATAGTTGCCTTGGCAATTGATGACAATGACCACAAGCATGGAGGCTTGATGAGCTTGATGGAGTCCAAGGGTTGATGGAGACGGATCAAGGCTAAGGACAAGCTACGGTGCAAGTGTTTGGTACACATGCCTAGTTTTTAGGGCTTTGAGTCCACAGGAAAAACCGGACTATCAAGGGGGTCTAGGTCATTCTCCTAGGTCATGTCTAGTCGGTGTTGTGCAAGGTTGCTTGGTGAAATCATAGGAACTAGTTGACATTGGAGAAGCCAAGGAGCTGTCCGGAGAAGCCGGGAAACGAAGTCAAGCGAGGATGACAAGGTTCAGCTTCTAGACATAGAGACCGAACAAAGGGGTCAGTGGTGACCGGACTCTACGGTCACTATGTGGAGTTGTCTGGGACTTCCATCAAGGAGCGAGGAATCTAATTGTGCTGGAGCTATAGAGACCGAACGGTACGGTCTGGTGACCGGACCATATGGTCAGTTAAGTTGTGGAACAATGTAGAGAGGAAGCCAAGGTTCTTGAGTCCGATGATGATGTCCGACGTGTCGGACTTGTTCGACAATTTTACAGATCGGACGGTCCAGGCAGTACGAGGAAATTGCCTACGCATAGTGAAGCCAATGGCTAGGAGAGTCATTCCAGGTGTGACCGGACGGTCCGGTCAGGCAGAGACCGGACAGTCTGGTTAGTGCGTCCAGAAAGGTGATTTCGTGGAGCAACGACTAGTTTGAGGTTGGGAGCCTATATAACTTCATTGCTGGGGTCTTTGTGACCTCTCTTGACTAGTGGAACACCTGAGAGCATTTGGTAAGGTCCAAGAGGAAAAGAGGAGAGCACTAGGAGAGGATATTGGATATCTTGAGAGTGCTTGTGAGAGTAACAAGGAGTGATCTTGCACATCTAAGGCTAGGTGTCCTTGAGGGTGTGATTTAGGTAGTTACTCTTGGTCTATGGTGAGACCTAGACCGGTTAGGTGTCGGTGATCGAGCCTATAGTGATTGGTTGTGAAGGCCGTCACACGTTTGTATACGGTTTGAGCCCGTCGTTGAAAGGGGTATCGCTAGTGAGCACCCGTGCTGGCTCGGGGAGTCTGGCAAGTTCTCGAGGGAGGTGAGATTGTGCTTTGGTAGCAGCGGTGACGCACACTGTGTCTTCACTTGAGCAGTGATTGCGGGCTCGTGGGCGAGAACTCCACTTCATGGCAGGAGGAACCGGAACTCTGGCGGGAGTGGTCCAATGAGGAGTTGATGAGGACATCACCATGCTGGATACGCGCATATCATGGCCTTCCCCAAGTTACAAGTCCTCACCAACTCGGTCGCCGCGTTCGTCTCGGATTCAGCCGACACCCCTTCACGGTTTTGATGATATCTCCCACATCCGACGTCCAAACGAGGAGTTCTTTAATGCGTCGGAAAGAGGACGACGACGCCGTCATTTTGGTTCTGGTCCTAGCTCCAGAAGGGTCGTGAGTCATAATATGTGACCATGACAAGGTGCTGTGCCACCTATTTTGGGCCAACTTGGCCATGTATCGTGTCGGGCCTTAAGCCCATGTTGTGGGCGCCCCCCCGGTCGCCCCGAACCCTAGGACGTCTTTGTTTCCTACATAAACTTAGTAGCCGCCGTCTTTTAGTTTCGGGTTTTGTTTAGTTCAGTTTTCCAGAGAGAAACTTGATCGAATTATTGTAACTGTGGCGACAAGTCCTTTTACAGTAATCCAGGGCCCCTGTTCTTGTTCTACACCACTGTGGCGATTAGTCCTTTTGTGATTAGAGCTTTAACCTTATCTTGTGATTCACTTCATTCATATTTGCAATTTCAGATTGCGTGTTTATCCTCTCTTGCTTGTGTTCTCGATTTCGCTTGCAGGAACAATCAAGTTATGCTTGGTGTAACGGTTGCGGGGTTGAATCGTGTCTGATTCACGCCGGGTCGTCGACGCCGAGTTCCCTAAATTCGAGTTTGTCGCCTTACCTCTCGGAAGATCGGGCCATATCTACATCAGGAGTAGGGGAAGGTGCCATCCTTCCGAGACCTGGGAAAAAATCATGAGCATTCATTGACCCCCTCTTTACTATTCCACATTTTTGTGCTATAGTTGATAGGGTGACTTGTGGCTTGCATAGGCTAGTGTGTTTAGCTTCCGCATTTCGTACTCATCATGAACACTAGCATGTGTAGGGTATTGGCCTACTAGAACTGCTTAGGTTGCAATGATTGTTTAGGTTCTAGTGGCATGAAACTTAAGTATTCGAATTTGTGGCCAGCCACCGATTCACCCCCCCCCCCCCCCCCCCTCTCAGTAGGCCTTCGGTCCTTACAACACGTCATAACTGAACGTGGAGGAGTACAAAGGACAGTAGGTCTGTCACCACCTACTGCCTACCTCTACCAACTGTGGATTATGAGGTCATCAATACTACCTTGCCATCTAAGCACCGCGCCTACACATTTAAGTAGAAATTTACCATCGATCAAACACTAGAATCACCATTTGGATAAACAAGTACTAAGAATTCATAACTCTAAACCTACGGATTAACAAGTCATGAGCTAAGCAATTGCAATCCTAATTGGATATCAAACCCATGTTGAGTCATCACAACTAGACTAAAGTACACTGGCCTTATAACATTTAGACTATAGTCAAGGCATATAATAATCATGACAATAAGGTAGCAAGTCTATATCATCATGAAAGTATAAACTCCTATGGAATGAATATGATATATAACCAATCAAGGAACACATATCATAAGCATAACTATAAGGAAGAACTATATTACTTGAATAGAATAAGGTCATAATAGTATTATAAAAGAATAAAGGTAAAGATACAAGAGCCATACCAATACTCCTATGACTTGGAGAATTGACCAAGGCTCCTCCTACACTGAACTCCACAAGGACTAGTAAACTACTAAGTGAAAAAGGGAAATGAATAACTCATGTGTGTCTGTGTTGGAGTGTAGCTCTCCCCTTCTATTTATAGGGGGATAAATCGGTATAGAGGAGTAATCGCCACAAAACTGCCATGCACCAACCTTCCAAAGGAGCTCAGGAGTCAACACGTGGAAGCCCACCCGAATTAGGCTCAAGACCTGGTCAGCCGACCAAGCCCCAAGGTCGGTCGACCTGGGACTAGGCCCTCTTGGGTTGTGATTCCTCAGTGTGGCTAATAGGTGGGTCCTCTTCTGTTTTGACTTGTTGTTTCTTGGAGGAATTGCATGTAGCCACGTATGCAATCCGAGGGAGGTCCAGTTGGCACCGTCTTATTGGCTAGACTTGTGTTTCCCCAGATTGTGCTCCATTTCTCCACATATATTGTATCAAATCCCTATATGCACATATTTCTCCAAGCACAAGTGTAATCTAATTATTCCTAATTAACATCCAGGTGTGAAATGCTAAGTCTTCCAACTTTTATAGGTATATTGATAGTCGGAATTGGTATTTAACGACCGTCAGTAGGGAGTTGCATTGGCTTGATTGCTTATCCTTGTATGCGTTGTGCTACTCATGCTTGTGTGCTCTAGTTTGCAATCTTGTAGCTTTGCATGAGTTGGCTTCTTTGCTAGCTTGCTATTTGCTTTCGCGTGTCTTTATCACTAGCTTGCATAGGAGTTTTATTGCTTTGTGTGATCCACTAGTATGCTTGGGTTGTTGTTCCTTTTGATAGGGCTATTATATTGCTAGTGTGATCACCGCTATAATTGCTATAGGAGTTGACTAGTGTTCCGTTTTAGAAATTGGCAAATTTGGTACCTAGTGCGAGTTCCCATTCACCCCCTCCCCCCCCCCCCCCCCTTGGTCACTCAGTGCTTTCAAGTGGTATCAGAGCCAAGTGCTCATCATAGGGCTTAACCACCTTGAGTAGTGACCGTATTGAGTTGGGATGTCATCCCATTCGGGGCCGGGTCATGTCTCATGGAAGGATTGCTTGAAAATCTACTTACATGTCGCGATCCCGGATGAGTACATAGATACTCTTGTGGACTTTGCCAATACCTTCACCAACAATCATGTGTATGATGATAATGATGATTTTGTGGATGTGCCTAGTTCTAGTGAGTGCCTAGATTCTTCTAATGATAATTTGATCGGTTGCTCTGCTAGTGTGCCTAATGTGATGATTGATGGTGCTAGTTCTCTTGATCTTGCTTGCTCCATTAGCATGACTAGGATTGATGATAATGTGCCTCTTGATCATGCTAGTGTTTTACTTGCTAAGGAGTTATTTTCTTTTCACGCTGATGATAATGGGAACTTTCTTGACCCTCTTATTCGCTTGCGAGGTATTTTGGACAAGATTGAAGCAAATGATGGATCGTTCAAGCTTCACAAGATCATGATAATCGAGAAGATCCTCTCCTTGCTCCGTAGTAACAAGCTCTTCTACATCACCCTTGATTTTCTCATGGAGAAGGATCTCTCCGTCGAGGACATAATTGGGTTGTTCTTCGAGGATCAGGAGACCACTGCAAGCTAGAACGGGAAGAAGACTTCCAAGGTAAACCATGGTGCATCCGCAAGCAAAGGGAAAGAAGTAACTTCGAGCTCAAACTTCTTTGATCCCTCTACAAGATTGCCTTGCAACAGCTCCTACAACCCCTTTGGATCAAGACCTTCACCATGCTCATCATCCAGTGCTTCATCAAGCTCTACTGTGACACCCTAGGTGTCTCACTTCTATTTAACAAACATGAAAAACACAAGTCATGAATCATATAGCATGAAATGATGAGGCCTCACTTCAATTATTTAAATTAATTCCAGGTAATTAAAAACCCTACAAAACAAATTGTGAGCCAAATGAAATTTTATTATACAACATATGCCAACTAAATTCATAATCATATTAGTAATATTAAAATATAATTTTATGAATTTAATGAGCATTTTACTAATTGTGGAAATACCTCAAATAATTAATTAAAGTCTTGGACCCTCTCAAAATTGAATTTAAATACAAAAATCTCCAGAATAATTCTGACCAAATGGGTCCCACCAGAGCACCAGAATTTTCACAAAGGACCTATGTGCAAAATCCCAAATCAATTGGAGGCCCCTAGCTATTTTAATTAGAAATACCTTTGACCAGGGACCATTTTGCGAGGATCTTAAAACTTCAGGGGGTGCAGCACAAAATCTCCCTCTTCTTCCTCCTCGCTGGCACAGAGCCTCCGGCGCAGAGCGCTTCCCGCTCTCCTCCGCACGCCACCGCCTGCTTCGCCTCGGGACTCCTCGCGTGCACTGTGTCGCTAACCCTCCTCAGCCGTCCCATCCCCTCTGCCCCGGCCGCGAGACCGCCCAACAGCAGCCCTTCTCCTTCTCAGCACACCATTGCCATGGCCTGCGGCAAACCTTCAATTCCCGTCGCTTCTCCCGCTCTCACACCCCCACTTGCCCCCTCTCCCCTCTGCGCAACTCAAAAGCGCACCCAAGAGCCCCCAAACACTCTCCATTCCCCGTTGCTCTCTGCTCTCTCTCATTTCTCCTCTCTGATCTCTACTCCCCGCCATCATCGAGCGCAAGCTCAAGCTTGAGTTCCCAGTTTCCCTGCCTCCCAAGCCGACCCCGCGAACCCCTCCTCTCCCGTCACTGTGATGCGCGCTCCATTATCCCGCAACCACGACGAGTTTTCCTCGCGCGTAGCCACCGGCGGCGAGCCCTCCGGCCGCGCGCCAACCCGCTCCGATGAGCCCACTGGCATCCACTGGCAGCCTGCATGTCGCTGACATGGAGCCTATGTGTCGCCCACGTGGCTCCTACGTTGCCACTCCTAAAAACCAGAAATACCAGTAAAATGGCTAGAAATTGCTATTAACTTTGAAAAACCATAGTAAATCTAATCCAAATCCAATGTGGCCCAAACAAATTTTGTTAGATTCATATTTCAGTGCTCTATTTTAGTAAAATGATAAATAGCTGTCTCTGTACATGTATTTTTATTAATTCATTTAATTGCCAAAACATCAAATAATTCACCAGAAATTCTAGGAATAAAATTAAACCCTGATTTTTGGCATGCTTAGTAAACACATGATTATCTACCACCACAAATTTGTTTTTGGAAAAATATGAATTACTTTAGGCTCTGGAATTTATTTAGTGTGTTTGCTTAAAATAATTCTAGTAATTATTCTATAAATAATTTGCCCTTGCCACTTAGCAAAAAAATCACTCATATAAGCCTCTGTTAACAGTAAATCACACATGTCCAGAAACCTAAATTTATTTTACTAATTAATTTAATTGCTTATTTCACTCAATTACCTTGTTTAATTACATAAAGAATATATATACCTAAAATCTTAATTAACAACCCAACTTCTCTGAAGCATATGGCTTCGAGAACATAAAATAATTTTAATTGACATTAAAGCACGTTGTGCTTGTATGCATCATATCATTGCATAAAACGGTGTTCCGATAATGCTGTTAATTCAATTTCATCATATAGGTAACGACCATCAAGAGCAAGAGGACGACTTTCAGAAGGACGTTGACTCTCAGGAGCAAGAAGTAGAAGTTGCTAACACTAGTGTTGATCCAGGCAAGCCCCGGTTTACATTCGCCTTTTTACAAAATTTTCCTAGTTTATTTTACTAGTGTCTATAATTATTGTTGCATTAGGTCATAGGAGTTGATTGAAACCCACCTTGCATAATATCCAAATGACCTATGCTATTGTCTTTAGAACTTGGTAGAATCAGTACTGTTATGCTATGCTTAGTAATTACTAGTCTTGTTAGAAAGTATTATTACTACGGAATGAACTTGACCACTAGAACAGGAATTATTAAAAGAAGTTTATTTTTATGTTATGACCGGGCAGGAATAATGCATGTGTAGGTTTGCAGCAACACATGGGTGTTGAATGTGGTAGCCCTGCCTTGTTGAACCTAGGACCCGTCCGTGTGTCGGCCCCTTGATCAAGTATCGAACAGTACCGAATACATGCTAGCTTATGGGCACTAGTAAACCGATGTAGCATTAAAGGTCACTTGCATTAAGGACGGTTAAGGTGCGTTGGTCATTGACCCTCCTGCTACTAGAGTGGGCGGGTCAGACCACGAACAACTGTTGGCAGAACGGCATGCCCACTCGACATCACCACACCCGGGCTGAGGTGTAGGTGCTTTTCTTGCGAAAGGTTGCCATATACGACCTTAATTGGTGCGTATGTGTCGTGCATCTTGGGTTTTCCCAGCTGGTATAAATCGATTGCAATTGATGTCCCTCGCAGTAATGAGTACCACTTGGTCACCGCGCCAATCACGTAGTTGCACCTAATATTATGGAATGGATTATGTTGCTTATTGATGATGACGATCATTATTATTATTGCTCTTATGTTGAATTAACTTTATATATTGTTTTATTATCCTATTGTTGCAACTAAAGTTACATTTCGGCTCAACCCATTTAAATTGACAATTAAAACTTGATAGAACTAATAGGTTGCTTAGTGCGAGTCCTTTTAAACAAGCCACCTATTAGAGCCTTTGCATGTCTAGGTGTCCGACGGGTAAGTCTTGCTGAGTAATTAGTACTCAGACTTTGTGCCATTGTGTTTTTTAGGTAATGAAGAAATAGAATTGCCTGTAGATGCGATGCCTTGGGACGTGCAAGTCCCTAAGGGTTGGACTGCCCACTGGGAGTCCGACTCGCCGCCGCAGTGATGTTGTGTGCTGCTAGAGTGATGTTCTTCGGGCATGGATCATCACTATGTTGTATCGTCGAGCTCATAGTTTTCTGAATGTTATTTGCTTCCACTATTTTCAAAACATTCATGAACTTGTAATATTCTACTGCACTCCGATAACCTTAATGATGTAATATTCAACTTAAATTTGGACAAATGTGGTATTATCAAGTGTCTGCGCTATCAGCACCTTCGGGACCTCGATCCTCCGGGAAGGGGAGCCACATCTGCCTCAAGTGCCATTCCAAGTTCTACTCGAAGCACTTCAGGTGGATCACGCATCGGTGTAGGGGGAGCGCCAACAACAATGCTCACTCGATCATTTGAGATGATCAATCTCACCACTATGGCTCCGGCGCCCCCACCTCCTCCACCTCCTTTTACCGCAAGATCATCTTTGGCATCTTCGTCAAGCTCACCAACAAGATCTCTTCTTTCAATTTGGTGAATTTGTGAAAAATACGAATGATGGCCTTTGTGAGACTCTCTTGAGCATTTATGATCTTTTGTGTAGGATAAACTCCTTCAGGGGTCTTTGGAGGATTGCACCACATGAAGTAATTGACAATCTCCTCCAGTAAATCACAACTCCTAAGAGGGGTTTCTTAATTGAGGAGGTAGTCAACATAAGGCATGAGCTCTCAATTGAGAGGTCAATGGAGATGATACTATTGCTCTAGTCACAAGTGGGACACGTGCTTGAGCACGTCACTGGCCTCTATGATCCTCCCCACTACTACATCGACCTCGACAATGTGCACATGGTGGATGGTCATGGACATTGGAGGTATCGTGATCCTCACTACCCCATTAGAAGGAGACTTCAGGATGGGATTGCAAGAATCCCTATCTATCAGTTAGGTCTTATCATTCAACATGATGAGGTTAGTACTAATCAATCAAGTAATGCTTTGGATACTAACCCTTCTTCCTCTAGTGCTTGTCTCATGGCTACTACCAGGGTCAACTATAAGAGTGGAGGTACTCATTGGATACTTGACAGTGGGTGCACTCAACATATGACCAGGAAGCCAACCATGTTCACCATCATTGATGAAGATGAAGAGAGTGAGAAGGTGACTTTTGGGCATAACTTGAAAGAGAGAGTCAGAGGCTCGGGCAAGGTGTCCATAAAAAATGACCTCCATCTCTCCAAGGTCTTTCTTGTGGAAACCTTTAATTTCAACCTCCTGTCTGTTGGTCAACTCTATGACATGGGATTAAAGTGCACATTTGATGAGGATGGTGCAATGATTGAGAATGCAAAGAAAGGGCTAGTATTTCATGGAGTGAGACATGGGAACTTGTATGTCACGGACTTCAAGTCAAGTAATATGCCACCAAGTACTTGCATGTTCACTAAGGCAACCAAGGGATGGTTGTGGCATAGAAGATTGGCACATGTTGGACTGAATCAGCTCAAGAAGATTGTCAAGAGGAATCGAGTTGAAGGAATCAAGGATGCTTCAAGTTTCATCTGCAATTTTAGATTGCGTTTTTATCCTTTCTTGCTTGTATTCTCGATTCACTTGCAGGGAAAAGCCTTCTTGGCGAGGTCAATCAAGTTGTGCTTGGTTGATAACCAATGGAACAGCAGTGTAACGGTTGCAGGGGTTCGAATCATGCCTGTTTAGAAGCTCAGATCGCCAACATCAAAGTTCCACCTATCGAGTTTATCATACCTATCGAAAGATCGGGCCAGTGTCTAGCAGGTTCCCGACCAACTCTTCTCGGATGCCTCAGATGTTGTCATGATGATGGTTGATAGGTCGGTTTGCACCAACTTTCTGCTTTTGGGGGTGGTAGGCCTCTTGGGCCTAGTAGGCTGGCCACCCCGGGTGGCAACCCGAGGCCGGGCGGTAGCCTTGGTCGGGTGCTGACCCCTCTTCGGTTGCCCCTTTA
Organism: Eleusine coracana subsp. coracana; assembly: GCA_032690845.1. Taxonomy (NCBI): domain Eukaryota; kingdom Viridiplantae; phylum Streptophyta; class Magnoliopsida; order Poales; family Poaceae; genus Eleusine; species Eleusine coracana. The sequence continues at coordinate 37,693,711 of CM064430.1, read as the reverse complement.
CTTCTCCTGGTTAGGCCACTTGATGGCCTTCTTTCGTTTACCAGTTTTCATATTTTTAGGTCCAGGAGGAGAAAACAACATCGTGGTGGAGTGTTTTGTAGAATTGGTCACGTCGGATGATCAGTCGGACGATGATCCTGATGGATCGGCCGGGTGGTCGTCCGAGCAGCCGGTTAGGCCTCTGGTCTTCATTCGGGTGACAATTCTGATCACTCGGCCGGGTGATATCTGGGTGGCTGAATACCCTGTCGGCCCCTGATCTATCCGAAAGACAAGGCCATGTGCTGATTTCAGCCGTAAACAACCCTATCGGTCGGCTGTTTTACAGACGTGATCAGCCGACAGGCTGTTTCTTCACACTTTTGCATATTTTGGCCCTCTATGACTTGCAAACACATATTTCACCAAAACATGTGGAATATTATTATTTTAAGTAAATTTTTACTGAACTAAGATCTTTACCTTGCATTTCTTGACCGATTGGTGGCCGTTATTGGGTTTTATCGACCACCAACACCTCCCCAAGATTAAAACTTTGCTCGTCCCGAGCACAGTCAAACTTAAAGATGATGGATCAGGAGTTGCTTCAATGTTAGAGCCCTATGAGGATCAAGGGCAGAAACACATACTCCCACAAAATAGAGGTAAGTGTAAACCAACACAACTTGGTCACTAAATCATCCTCATTGTACAGCGAGGCTTATTGGTATTTTTGAACATTGTCATAAGTGGTTGAAGTGTAGAATGGCTAGTTAAGACTATGTCATGCAATCTCCTATTTGATCATGAGTCCAAAGTTGTTATAATGATGCATAAGATTGTTCAATCTTCCCTCATGGTGCAATATCCCACTATGACTTTCATCTCTCAAAAAGGTGTATTCCCTTACCATGTGCTCATCCTACTTTTTAAATGATTGCCGTATATGTGGAGCTTGGTAAGAAGGCACATCTAGCATGCATATATTATAAGTTAAGAGATGGTCCTAGCAAAAAGACTATGCACTTCCTCATTCCAATCATTTGGAAATAATGTCCAGGGGAGTGGGTGAGAATGGACTCACATGAAGGAATAGGCCGTACATTGTGCTAGGATAGAAGGATGGTCTTTTATTTTTCTCAAAGATATTTTTGTATGAACCTCAAAAAAATTTGATATTGTAGATCCATGAGAGCTCACAAACTATATTTTTTCTCATTTTTTTACATTCTTCTCTTCTTTTTTATCCACTCTCATGGTGTAAAGAAGATAAAATCGAAGGTTCAAAAAATTTTGCATATATTTTTCTAGTTCATTCGATGGGAAGACCAAAACCTTTTCATAGGATCAAAGTTTCACAAAAAATGATTTTGGTTGACATCCTTGGTGAAATGGATGCTTGAATCCAATGTTGAAACCACATAACCAATCATTGTGAAGTGAGAGCTCAAAGATAACACAAAGAAAAATGATTGGCTTTGGAAGTGCAAGTCCCTTATAAGGATCAAATCCTAACTAAACTTAATGCACACAAAGATGGCATGGTAATGGGTTTGCAATTAATATTTGGCCATGGTAGGAATTTTTCTATCATAAGGAAGATTGCACCAAGCAGGGGGTTTTTATTGCAATAGGTAAGTGAAAGAATCTTTGGAAGCAAATCATGAGGAAATCATAGACTCGTCCAAAACATGCCATATCGTAAACTCCAACAACTAGACTTGGTGTATACTAGCCATTTGCACCCACTAAAACATAGAGGGACTAGCATTATGATCGTGCTGGTCTATTATTACCCAAAGAAATGAGGGTTAGAGGTTGTATACTTGAGACTCGAAGGGTCCTAACAGAGCAACTATTCATCATTTCCATAGACAAGGTCGAGACCAAGTTCTCAATTTTATTCGAAAACAGTAAATTTCATGTTCTTTTTTTGGGTGCAATAAAGCAACTAGGTAGAGGGGAGAGAGGAGAGGGGGTCAATGGCAAACCTTGGTTTATGTACCTCCCCAACTTTAGGTCTTTGCAAGACATAAGCTAAAAATATGGCGGTTATTGCAGCGGTAGATACTCCAAGTTCATACTAGACATGCTTCAAATGCTTGCCATTCCTCTATATTTATAGCCTTGACAAGGAGGCTTGGGGGCTTAAATCCCTCATCGGCTGACTAAGGTGGCTCTGCGGCGGCACCATGTTGGGTAGCATTGGCCGGCTGGCAATACGTGGCCAGGCGGCAACATCCTGCAGGACGACAAGATGAGACCGCGCAGAATGATGTGACCCGGTGAGACTATGACATTTCATGTCACAAAAGGTTAATTAAGCTAACCCTAATACTAATTGATGGCTAATTAAAAATATGAATAATGATGGTGCCAAAGAATAAGGAGGAAATTAATTAATTAAATCTAGAATTGGCCAAATATTAGCAATTCACAAACATCACAAAACTCCATGAAAGTGTACCAATGTTTTTAAATAATCATGTTGTACATATTAAAATAGAATTTTGAGGATTTTACCAAAATTCTTGGTGAAGGGTTTAAACAGGGTTCGGTGGGGAATTTTTACTAAATTTTAGAAGCAAAATTTCAAGAAAACTCCAGTATAAAAGTTGCTCCAAATATTGTGATCCTTCACCACAAAAATTTGCAAGCCAACCAAAACTCCAGAAGACCCCCAATTGACTGCAATAGTAAGTCTTCAGGAGAGAGAGAGAGCTGGGTCGGTCATTTCACCAAACAGCTACAGGGCGGTGGTCCACCGGGCAGCGTCAGCCGCACTCCGGCGCCCATACCACTGGCGGTGAGTAGCTGGCCAACCTGTCCTTTGCCATTCAAGCCGCTGCCCTCGCCCTAGGTCATGGCGCATGGTATTTGAGCCCGATCTCCTTCCATCTCTCTCGACCGCTCCTTTCCTCCCGCTCTCGTCAGCGACACCGAGAAGAACAACTGTCGCTCGTGCCATATCCTCCGCCTCAGCAGCTGCAGCACGCTTCGCATCTCTCCTTGCAAGCCGCTGAACATCTCCGAGCGCCCAGCTCCCTCCTCTTCTTCGGCAATCGGCTGAAGTTCCCGGGACTCCCCTATTCGGACCGGCGAGCGCGCCACGGGCGCCACCGTCGATCGAGGTGATCAACACCGAATCCCTCACTCCAGAGCAAGCCCTGGACCCACGTGGAACTCGCCGCTCTCTCCCCTTGCCTGTTGCCATGTAGTTTCTCGCCCGGATTTGGAGAAGGACTGAGCCGTCGTCGCCGGCGTGCGCCGCGCAGAGGAGCTCACGGCGATGACCCCCTCCCGGCCACCCCGACCCCAACCAGTTCTTTGGTGAGCACCACGGCACCAAGGTGAAGCTTTTGGACCCTCTCCCTCGCCGGCTTACCCATTGTATGCGCCGGTCACCGCCGGCCGCCATTGCACCAAGCCACCGCTCGTCGCCAGTAGCACTCCGGCGACCCGAGCGCCAATTACCACCCCCCACCGAACCGCCATGGCACACTGAGCGCGTAGAGCCACTCGAAGCCGAAGCTCGTGCCGCTGATCACCTCTGCTGCCGCGATGCCGCGCGCGTGGAGAGATTAAAATTGCCAGTGGCAATTTCGTAATTAGTTGTGAACTTTTGATTTAATTGAAAAATCAATATCTCTGAATTCATAAGGCCAAAACAATTGCAAATAAATATGTTCTGGAGTCCTTGTAACATGTACTTTACAATGGTTAACATGAAGTTCATGGTTTTGGAATAAATTTGGGTAAATTTAAATCAAAACAAATAAACCTTTGTAAAGCAAACAAATTCATAATTTATCCCATAAAAATGGTTAATTCACCAAAATTGGCATGATACTCCTCATGGCATATGTGACCCACTGACAAGTGGCCATATTTAATTTAGGCTCAATTTCATGGTCAAGTGCATTTCTTGCATTTTTAGTATAGGAAATTGTAATAATTAATGGCATGGAAATTAATTCTAAGAAATGGCAACATGTCCCTTAGGCTTTTATGTGTTGCTAGAAAAAAATCCATGTAATTAATTTCCACCTAGAGCTATTTTATTTATTTTAGCCTTGTTAATCTCATATATTGCTATGAATAAATGCATATTTGTCACTTTAGCTATTATACTCAAATTGACTTTTTTGAAGTTTATGCCCTAGCACCGCATTTTTATGTTAATTTCATCATGTAGTGCAATAAAGCACTTAATGGCACCATGCTCATATTTAGGGTAGACATGAACTATTGTTTTGATGAATAAACTCCATATTTCTTCTAATTAGAAGTTTGTCCCCTTCAAATAAGTGGTTGTCATTCCATACTTATGAGTGCATAACCATTCATGCATGAGCATCATCTCCTTAACTTTATTTATTGAGGAAGTGCCATGAATCATCATGCCATACAATTCATATTTGATTAGGGAACTCCATGAACCCTTGTGTATTCCTCTTTATTTATGCATGTTCATTTCATATAGGGCCCGAGATCAAGGAGATCACACCGGAGCAACCCGGAGCTGAAGTCAACACCGTCGAGAACCCTAACTACAATGACTCCCAAGGCAAGCCCTGGTGCATACCTATTTATTTGCGAGTCCTTTTGATTTAATCATAACATAGGGATATTGTATTGTGCATTAAGTTTAGGGCTTGGATGAAAACCCACTTGCATAAATGAACAATGACCTATAATTAGCTATGTCAGTAAGCCTTTTTGTTAGCAAGTTCTATGCTTAAACTAGTGGAGTCAATAGTAGGATATGGGATCACTGGATTCAATTATGATTTACATGAAGTATGAACTTGGATAAAATTTAAGAACTTATCATTGCAACTCCGCGGACAAGTATTGAACAGTACCAAGTGCATACCTTTATATGGGAATTGGTAAACCTAGTAACTTGGGCGCCGTATTGTTGGATGGTATTACTCATCGATCTAGAGGTGATGTGAATGGCACGGTGGATGCACGGGTTTGAGGACCGCTGGAGAGTGCATGGGTTAAGCCTCGGATACGAAGTACTGTATCGCGGGGAGGACGTGTACCCGGGATCAATGGCCCCGGATTGACTTTGTAGCAATCTCATGAACGGTGGCCATACGTGTTCTTAAATGATGCATATGTCATGTACTTGGGTTTTCTCCTGCAGGGTGTAAATCGATTCGAATTGTCGTCCCTCACGGTTATGAGTACCTCTTGTTTCGAGCAGCAGCAATGATATTTTAAGTAGTGAAGTTTGGCTATGATTCTGAAATTTATTTATTCTATGGCTACATATTGCTATGTTGTAATGCTCTTTACCTTTGTACAAGTCTTAGCAGCTAGCTAGGTTCACTACAGTTACCTTTCTGCATCAAGCAACTAAAATCTTGGTTAAAGAATAAAATTGCAGCATAGAATTAATAGGTGCTTTGTATGCAAATATCAAATAAGCCCGATCGGCCCCCTGCATATTAGGAGTCGGTTTTAGTAAACTTTTTGACGGGTAAGTCTTGCGGAGTATGTTAGATACTCAGGCTTTATGATTATGTTGTTTTCAGGTTTTCCCCAAGCTACCTATTGTGATTGTTGTAACAAAGTTGTATGGGAAGGTGAGGAGCCCTAGAACTGGACCATTGAATGGTCCCCAGCTCTCCTAACCGAGACGAGTGAGCCATTGCCATAGGGCTGGCATGGTTTGCTTAGGTTATCGACGTCCTGTTTTGTCGTCTTTTCGCTTCCGCTTATTTATGTAATCTGAACCAAGAACATATGTATTGTAATGTAACTAAAGGTACTTCCGCTCTGACTTTTGAACTCGTAATATTATGCACTTAATGATGTATCTTTATAAATGATGAATGTTCATGTATGAATGCTATGTATGGTTACTTCGTTAATCATCTCCCGAGGCAATCCTATACGGTGCACTCTATATTTTGTTATAGGGTTGTCACAGCTTCTATCAGAGCCGATTCGGGATAAGCAACACACAAATGAACATTTTAAAACTTAACAATCCATTTTTACGCCTTACGGTGAGGTACGAACTAGTAGTGCCCATGTAAGAGTCACTGTTAGTAGGTGGCAAAGCTAACCCTGGGTTATGTTTGTTTAAATTACTTGCATCTACGGATTCTCCAACGAAGGTATGTAATTGTGCGCGGATCGGTTGCGTTGTAAATACCGAACGCCTTCTGGGTGGGCAAATACCTGGGCATAAACTGTTATTGTTATTTTGGCTTGTTTCTTTTAAATTTGATATATTGTTTCTGAAATGGATCTATTGCAGGTACACTAACCACGTGTAGTTCAATTAGAAATGTGTGAGAGGTGTGTGTGCCACCGAATGGATCGATCTATATATTCGGTCAAGTTTCTTTTTGTGTGTATGTAGGAAATTGTCATATTGAGCATTTGGCATTCATGCATTCATTCTTGCTAATCATATAAAAAGGGTCACAAATATTGCAAACATGTGAAATAATCAAACCCGGGCAATTTTGAGTCCCTATGGTACCTAAAACAAAAGTTTGAACTTAATCGGGAAGAAACAAAATTCTGCCAGAAAAGTCAGTTCCACTAAAATGAGCATAACTTCTGCACTTTTAATCAAATGAAGGTGAATGAGTACTCGTTGGAAATATAATGATTTTCCCTTCAAGTTTGATATAATGGGTTTGTCCTAGAAAAAGCTGGAAATTGGTCGAATTTGGAAAAAATAGTAAGCTTTTCTGGAATTTTGGAAGTTGCTTCATTTCTGTCCCCTGTCTTTGGATGATCATAACTCCCAGAGATATTTCCGGATTGAGATGTGTGAGTATGCGTTGGAAAGATGATGAAGTCCTCTACAAATTTTATGAAATACCAAAATTTTAATTTTGTACAGATGCTACATGTTTTTGCTCACCTCTGCGGGTTACTCCGTCAACCGCAGAAACTGCAATTTTCTTTCGTCAATCGGATCGGGCACCTTGTGTCCTTTCTTTATGCTATTTTGAGCATGTGCACTTAGTGGGATATTAAGTTTTGACTCACCCTTGCAAAACTTTATTCCGTCAGATGGTTGAGGGCAAGCTCATGAAGGACCCCGAGCACCTTTCCGCCCGCGTTCTCGAGTTGGAACGAGAGCATGAGGCGCTGCAATCCGCACTTGCCACCCATGATACCCAGCTTGCTGCTTGTGATGCTAAGATCGCGGTCCTTGAGGGAAAACTGCACACTAGTGAGTTGGAGCGGGCTGATCTTTTCGAGCAACTCCATGATGCTCAACTCATCATAGAGGGCGATGCCAGTGATCAGTTGCAGGAACAACTGAACCAGCGCAATGCTCAACTCACCGCTGCCCAAGAGGAGACCTACTCTCTTTATGGTCAGATTGACGCTCTCTTAGAGGAGCGAAGCGAGCTCCAAGCTCAACGTGAAGAAGTGCAAGATGTGCAGGATGTCATGGAAGGGAACCTCAACGACGCTCACGCCATCATTGCTGCGCAAGAGCAAGTCATTGGGCATCTCCAAGCCGCTAATGCCCAGCTGCACGCTATCCTTAATGACCAGCCACCCGTGCCACTTGCCGTGATCCCCTTGATGATGCCGATTTGAGTGAGAACGGTGATTCCGGTGTTGACTATGAAGCACCCCCTGGACCGGGTGATATGGACGTGGAGTCCGATGGTGGTAGCCACGCCGAGTAACTAAGGAGTAGTACGTGTGTAGGATGGAAATCTCATGAGACCTCGCACTTGTATGTGGATAGTGTTAGAAATGCTAAGTGAAGTTGTAACCTAAGCTCTCTGAGATCATGTTGACCTAAGACTTATCATGTATCAACAGTTTCATCACATGTATCTATGGTTTTATAATAATTATGTTGCCTATGGTGTTGGAACTAATGGAATTTTAAGTTATCTCATATGTCCTACACCGTTTCCTTGTCAACTTTTCAAATTATGAGCAATCTGAAATTTTATTTCGCCGCTATGTCATAGCCTTATTATCATATTGTCTCATGTGATGATCAGGCTAACATGCTTATTCCTATGGAAGATGGTGCAAATTCGCCGCGGTGGAGAAAACCCCGGAGATGCTCCCGGTGCCTCAAACCTCGGTGGAAACCAGCCGCCACCCAATGCTCCACCCATGACGCCTATAGAGCAGCTCATCCATAACGAGATGTTCCGCATGTTCATGGAGAACATGAATCACCAAGGAGCTCCAGGACCACCACCGCAGCAGCCCCGTGAATCCTCCTACAGCGAATTTTGGGCCACTCATCCGCCCACTTTTGGAGAAGCCGGTGATCCGCTGGAAGCGGATAATTTCATTCGCACTTTGGAATCAAAGTTCGCTCTTCTTCACTGCACCAAACATCAGAAGCCCCTCTTCGCCGTGCAGAAACTCCATGGCTCCGCAAGTGCTAGGTGGGCAAGCTACACCGCCTCTCTTGCCACTGGTCACCAAGTCACTTGGATAGAATTCTGCGCTGCATTTCATGCTCACCACATTCCCGCTGGCCTTATGAAGCACAAGCTGCAAGAGTTCCTCAACTTGAAGCAAGGCTCTGGAACCATGCAAGAGTATGCACAGAAGTTCAATTACTTGACTCGGTATGATTCGCATCATGCGGATACAGATGATAAGAAGAAGGATTGTTTCCGTTCGGGACTTACCCCAAAGCTGCAGGACCGCTTGGCACAAGTTACCGCCGGCACGTTCAATGATCTGATGAGTGCCGCCATTGTGCAAGAAGATGCTATCCGGGCTAACCAAGATGACAAGAAGAGGAAACGTGCTATGGGAAGTTCATCCGGCTCTGCACCGCCCAAGTACAAGCTGGCAATCACCTCCCCGACTGGACAAAAGTTCCGAGCTGTGGTACCCTCGGGAGGAGGATTTTGCCCATCCTACTCGCAGCAGCACTCTCGCTCTCATGGGAGTAACCAGCAGCAATCTTCTGGTTCCCACCCCCCGCAGCAGATTAATCCAGTGGTGAAGTCCAATTCCTTGCGGCCATGCTACAACTGCGTCCAAACCAGTCACTTTGCCAAGGACTGCCGTTTTCTGAAGCACAACCAGGGCAACAACAACAACTCTAACACTTTCGGGAACAACAACAACAACAACAACAACTCCAACACTTCTGGGAACAACAACAACAACAACAACAATAGCGGCAACAACAATGGCAACAATGGGAATAGTCCCCAGTCTTCTACTCCTGCTCATAAGAATGGCCGAGTCAATTATACCACGGTTGAAGAGATTCAAGTTGGAGAGCCCGTTCTCGTGGGTACGTTCTCGATCAACCAACACCCTGCTATGGTTCTTTTTGACTCTGGAGCAACACATGATTTTATTAGTCAAGCATGTGTGAATCAATTGAAAATCACCCCCACCACTACGGGAACACCATACATCATCACATCCCCCGGTGGAAAAATAAGGACATCTCTTGAGATGAGAAAAGTGCCACATAAGTTAGCAGGCAACGTGTACCCCGCTTCGCTAATCATATTAGATGGTCAAGGCATTGACATAATTCTTGGTATGAGATGGATGACTAAACATAGAGCCGTCTTGCACATTGAATCCTGGGAAGTACATTTGAACTCACCCCTATATGGCCCGTCTATTCTCCGATTACCATGTCCCAAGTTGTCCACTTCTCAAGTGTGTCATGTTGAAGGGGAAACGTTTGAGGATATTCCAGTGGTACGTGATTTTCCTGACGTATTTCCGGATGATTTGCCGGGAATGCCTCCAGACAGGGATGTTGAGTTTAAAATTGAACTCCTACCCGGTACATCGCCTATCTCTCGTAGGCCGTACAAAATGGCTCCTAATGAGTTAGCTGAATTAAAAGAGCAATTATAAGAGCTTATGGACAAGGGTTACATTCGATCGAGTTCATTCCCCTGGGGCTGTCCCGCCCTCTTTGTGAAGAAGAAAGACAAGACCCTACATCTATGTGTCGACTATAGACCTTTAAATGCTTTAACCATCAAGAACGAGTATCCTCTACCTTGAATTGATATTCTCTTTGATCAACTTGTTGGTGCTAAGGTTTTCTCCAAGATTGACCTCCAATCCGGTTATCACCAAATAAAGATCCGAGCCGAAGACATTCCGAAAATTGCTTTCTCCACATGATATGGTCTTTTCGAATATCTTGTCATGTCTTTTGGTCTCACCAATGCTCCAGTCCACTTCATGTATTTGATGAATACAGTGTTCATGCCAGAGTTGGCTAAGTTTGTAGTTGTGTTCATTGACGACATCCTTATCTACTCCAAGTCCGAGAAAGAGCACGCCAAACACCTCCGCATTGTTCTACAACGACTCCGAGATCATCAACTTTACGCCAAATTTAGCAAGTGTAAATTTTGGCTAAAGCAAGTTCCATTCTTGGGTCATGTCATTTCAGCGGAAGGAGTAGCCGTTGATCCTAGCAAAGTAGAAGATGTGCTGAATTGGAAAGCTCCAAAATCGGTCAAGCAAATTCGTAGTTTCCTAGGTCTTGCCGGGTATTATCGAAAATTTATTCCCAACTTCTTAAGCATTGCCAAGCCTATGACCAAGCTATTGGAAAAAGATGCTAAGTTTAAGTGGAGTATTGCATGTGAAGAAGCCTTCCAGTCGCTCAAGATGCATTTGACAACCGCTCCGGTTTTGGCTCAACCTGATATTACAAAACCGTTCGATGTTTACTGTGATGCATCCGGCACCGGATTGGGTTGTGTGCTTATGCAAGAAGGCTATTTTGTTGCCTATGCCTCACGACAGCTCCAAAAGCATGAGCAAAATTAGCACACTCATGATTCGGAATTGGCATCTGTTGTCCTAGCCTTAAAAACCTGGCGCCATTACTTTCTCGGTAACCTTGTCAATCTCTACACCGACCACAAGAGTCTCAAGTATATATTCATGCAGCAAGAACTGAATATCAGGCAGCGTAGATGGTTAGAATTAATCAAGGATTATGAATTGGAAATTCACTATCACCCCAGAAAAGCCAACATGGTTGCCGACGCCTTGAGTCGAAGGGATCAATGCAATCACGCAATTGTTTGCTCTATGGAACCTTGCCCAATTTCAGATTCGAGCGAACCAAGTCTTCGTATCGTTCCCTATGGATCCTCGTATAATCTAGCTCTTATTCCTAACCTTCAGGAAGAAATCGTGGAAGCACAGAAGAAGGACAAGGGAATGGAATATATCTGGTAGAAGATAGGGAAGAAAGAAGCTACATGTTTTCGACAAGATGAAGATGGAGTGCTATGGTTCAACAATCGCCTTGTTGTTCCAAAGAATGAGGAATTAAGAAAGAAAATCATGGATGACGCTCACTTGTCCAAATACTCCATACACCCCGGTAGCAATAAGATGTACCGTGGGTTAACGGAAAAGTTTTGGTGGACGCCCATGAAACGCGAAGTCGCTCGCTATGTTGCCGAGTGCGATACTTGCCAACGTGTGAAGGCCGATCACTTGAGAACAGCCGGTCTTTTGCACCCATTAAAAATCTCCGCTTGGAAATGGGAGGACATTTCTATGGATTTCATCATGGGATTACCCCTCACCCCCAAGAAGCATGATTCCATATGGGTCATTGTGGATAGGTTGACCAAATCTGCTCATTTTATTCCCGTCCATACAACCTACTCTACCAAGCAGTATGCCAAGCTCTACATTGCACGAGTCCTATGTTTGCACGGTGTGCCTAAGACTATTATCTCTGATCGAGGTCCCCAGTTTATCGCTCGATTTTGGGAGCAACTGCATTCTTGTCTTGGCACCATTCTTATCCAAAGTTCTGCTTATCATCCGCAAACTGATGGCCAAACCGAGAGGCTGAATCAATATTTGGAGGACCTATTGAGAGCCTGTGTTCTGGACAATCGTGGAAACTGGGAAGATTGTATTTTGTTCGCCGAATTCTCATACAACAATAGCTACCAAGAAAGTTCGAGAATGTTGCTGTTTGAGGCCTTGTACGGTCACTCCTGCCAAACACCCCTGAATTGGTCAGAATCGGGAGAAAGAATTATCTTTGGTCCAGATCTTGTCACACAAGCCAAAGAGAAGGTGCGGCAAATCCAAGCTAGCATGAAAGCCGCACAATCCCGCTAAATAAGTTATTCCAACAAGAGAAGACGTCCATTGGAGTTCAAAAAGGGAGATCATGTCTATCTTCGAGTTTCTCCCAACAAAGATGTATCTCGCTTTGGAATCAAAGGAAAAGTGGCACCCCGCTACATCGGACCCTTCCCGATCACTGAGAAGTATAGCGTCGTTGCTTATCGGTTGCAACTACCGGAAAATCTTGAGCGGGTGCACAATGTCTTCCATGTATCCCAACTCAAGAAGTGTTTAAAGCCTCCGATCGACGTGGTTATTTTCGACACCGAGCAATTGAAAGAAGACCTCTCCTACCCCGAATACGTTGTCCGGATCATTGATCAAAAAGACCGGGTAACGCGCAATTACTCTATCGCCTTCTAAAAAGTGCAATGGAAAAATCATACCGAAGATGAAGCCACTTGGGAGCAAGAAGAGTTTCTGAAAACCAACTTCCCGGAATTCTTGGCCTTGCAAATCCGGTAACCGCCCACGCCCCCTCTCTTTTGTTCATCCATTTGCAAATCTCGGGGCGAGATTTCATTTAAGGGGGGAGTGCTGTGACATCCCATGTCACAAAAGGTTAATTAAGCTAACCCTAATACTAATTGAGGGCTAATTAAAAATATGAATAATTAAGGTGCCAAAGAATAAGGAGGAAATTAATTAACTAAATCTAGAATTGGTCAAATGTTAGCAATTTACAAACATCATAAAACTCCATGAAAGTGTACCAATGTTTTTGCATAATCATGTTGTATATATTAAAATAGAATTTTGAGGACTTTACCAGAATTTTTGCTGAAGGGTTGAAACAGGGTTCAGTGGGGAAATTTTTACTAAATTTTAGAAGCAAAATTTCAAGAAAAGTCCTGGATAAAAATTGCTCCAAATATTGTGATCTTTCACCATAAAAATTTGCAAGCCAATCAAAACTCCAGAAGACCCCCAATTGACTGCAACAGTAAGTCTTCAAGAGAGAGAGAGAGCTGGGTCGGTCATTTCACCAAACAGCTACAGGGCAGCGGTCCACCGAGCAATGTCAGCCGCACTCCGGCGCCCATACCGCCAGCGGCGAGTAGCTGGCCAACCTGTACTTCACCATTTACACCACCGCCCTCACCCTAGGTCATGGCGCACGGTATTTGAGCCCGGTCTCCCTCCATCTCTCTCGGCCGCTCCTTTCCTCCTGCTCTCGCCGGCGACACCGAGAAGAACAACTGCCGCTCATGCCATCTCCTCTGCCTCAGCAGCTGCAGCACGCTCCACATCACTCCTTGCAAGCCGCTGAACATCTCCGAGCGCTGAGCTCCCTCCTCTTCTCCGGCGATCGGCCGAAGTTCCCGGGACTCCCCTGTTCGGGCCAGCGAGCGCGCCGCGGGCGCCACCATTGACCGAGATGATCAGCACCCAATCCCTCACGCCTGAGAAAGCCCTGGGCCCACGCAGAACTCACCGCTCACCCCCTTGCCCATTGCCGTGCAGTTTCTCACCCGGATTTCGAGAAGGACCGAGCCGTCGTCACCGGCGTGCGCCGCACAGAGGAGCTCACGGCGACGACGCCCCTCCCGGCCACCCCGACCCCAACCAGTTCTTCAGCGACCAACACGGCACCAAGGTGAAGCTTCTGGACCCTATCCCTCGCTGGCTTACCCATTGTACATGCCAGTCACCGCCGGCCGCCATTGCACCGAGCCGCCGCTCGTCGCCGGCAGCACTCCGGTGACCCGAGCGCCAATCACCACCCCCCATCGAACTGCCATGGCACACTGAGCGCGTAGAGCCACTCGGAGCCGAAGCTCGCGCCACCGATCACCAATGGCGATCACCCTTTGCCGCCGCGCCACCGCGTGTGCGAGGGGAGATTTAAATTGCTAACAACAATTTCGTAATTAGTAGCAAACTTTCAATTTAATTGAAAAATCAATATCTCCAAATTCATAAGGCCAAAAAATTGCAAATAAATATGTTCTGGAATCCTTGTAACATGTATTTTACAACGGTTAAGATGAAGTTCATGGTTTTGGAATAAATTTGGGTAAATTTAAATAAAAACAAACAAACCTTTGTAAAGAAAATAAATTCATAATTTATCCTATAAAAATGATTAATTCACCAAAATTTGTATGAATACTCCTCATGGCATATGTGACCCACTGACAAGTGGCCATATTTAATTTAGGCTCAATTTCATGGTTAAGTGCATTTCTTGCATTTTTAGTATAGGAAATTGTAATAATTAATGGCATGGAAATTAATTCTGAGAAATTGGCAACATGTCCCTTAGGCTTTTATGTGTTGCTAGAAAAAAAATATATGTAATTAATTTCCACCTAGAGCTATTTTATTTAATTCAGCCTTGTTAATCTCATATATTGCTATGAATAAATGCATATTTGTCACTTTAGCTATTATACTCAAAATGACTTTTCTGAAGTTTATGCCCTAGCACTGCATTGTTATGTTAATTTCATCTTGTAGTGCAATAAAGTACTTAAATGGCACCATGCTCATACTTAGGGTAGACATGAACTATAGTTTTGTTGAATAAACTCCATATTTCTTCTAATTAGAAGTTTGTCCCCTTCAATTAAGTGGTTGTCATTCCATACTTATGAGTGCATAACCATTCATGTATGAGCATCATCTCCTTAACTTTATTTATTGAGGAAGTGCCATGAATCATCATGTCATACATTTCATATTTGATTAGGGAGCTCCATGAACCCTTGTGTATTCCTCTTTATTTATGCATGTTCATTTCATATAGGGCCCGAGATCGAGGAGATCACACCGGAGCAACCCGGAGCTGAAGTGAACTGAAGGTGCATCTAGGCCCCTAATTTTATTTCAGTGATTGGCGCCAATACAATTAAGAATAGACTAATCTTTTAATGAGCATGTGTGTAGAAAATGTTCCAAATATTGATGATAATATGTGTTGAAACAAAAAAGGGGAGAAAAGAAGATTGAAAAAGTGTTTCAAAGATGAAATTCGAAAATATGCTCAAGAATGAAGCTTATGGAGTTTTTATTTTTTATCTTTAGTATAGGAAATGTCGTATTATCAAGAGGGACACAAATGTGTGAAGCAATGATGAACAAAGAGCAAAATCCACTTTTCCACAACCAAAACTTTTTTTTCCAGTGAAAAATCATCGGACTTGTCCAACCCATCAGACAAGTCCATCGGACTCCAGTACCTGCGCCAGCCTATGTCGTTGGCGGTCATCGGACTTGTCTGATGACCAGCAAGTCCGACCCATCGGACATCCTTGTCGGAGTACAGTAACTGTGCCAAACCCTAACCATCGGACTTGTCCGATGGTTGACTTATTGGAGGCATCGGGTAAGTCCATCGGACTCCAGTAGCTTCGCCACTTTGATTCATCGGACATGTCCGATGACCATCGGACTTGTCCGATGGAGATTTGAGAAATGCCCATCCAAAAGGCTCCTTTTCTCCTTGGGCTATAAATAGACCTCCACTTCATCCCTTGGCCGGAGGGTCACTCATTCCACTCAAAAACACTCTCAAGCTCACTTTGCTCTCCCCAACTCTCCTCCTTTGCTTCCAATCTTGATTTGTGAAGGGATTGAGAGAAGATTGTAGAGCTCCATTAACTCCAAGCTTCCACTCTCTTGAGCTCTTGGTTCATCCTCACTGCCGACCACTCTTATGTTTGTTACTCTTGGGGATTCATCCCCTAGACGGTTAGAGGTGCCCGTAGAGCTCCCAACTTGTGTGGTGACGTCTCGAGAAGTTTGTATTGACCCCTCCTTCATGGAGATTGCTAGTGGAAAGCCAAGTTCGATCTTTGTGGTCACTTGGAGAGTTATGGTTGAAAGAAACCCGGTCCTTTGTGGATCCCTCAACGGAGACGTAGGCTTCTTTGTGGAGCTGAACTTCGATGAACAAATCTTGTGTCTTTCTCGTCTCCTCTTACTTACTTGTCACTTACTTGTTCTTGCTCATAACTTGCTAGTTAGGGTTTGCTTCTTATTTCTTAAATTAACTTGTGTAGGTTGCTTGCTAGTTGTTCTCCTTATTTCTACAGCTTCCTCTAGCTTATAATTACTAGCTCCTAGCTTGCCTTGCACTAGTTTGATGTTTCAATCGGCCGATCTACTTTTCAACCACGTGCCATCGGACAAGTTCATTGGACTTTCCTCACAATTGTCGGACAAGTCCGACACTGCGCATTTAACTTTTATTATTAAGTGGTTTTCTGGGATAATTGCCTATTCACCCCCCCCCCTCTAGGCACTTTCAATTGGTATCAGAGCTTGGATCTTGTAAAAAGCTTAACCGCTTGAAGATTAAAGATGTCAAATCCGGGAGAAGAACCATCTACCGCTCTCCTAATGAAAGATGGTGCCAGCGGTACTCAGGATGGAGATGATGTAGTTGGAAGAAATGATGCTCAACCTAAATTCTACAACATTGTCATGTACAACTATGATGACCTCAAGGAGGATCGTATTGGGCAAGGATCCGGTAGACTTCCGTATTTTATGGACAATTCTATGATAATTGGAAATGCAAGATGATGATGTACTTGGAATCCATGAGTCCTCATGTTGCAAGTATAACCGAGAATGGTTTCTTCTGAGGAATAGAAACAATCCAACCCGCAATGACCAAATCAATATCCACCGCAATGCCGTGGCCGCTAGTTCAATTGTTTCCGCACTTAGTGCCACAGAGTATGACAAGGTTGCTGGAATTAAGAATGCCAACCAATTGTGGAGGAAGCTTGAGGTTATCTATGAGGGTATTGATTCCGTCAAAGATGCAAGACTTAAAGAATTGAAAAATGAGTTAAACTTATTCATCATGGGTCCGGGAGAAGGCCCAAAAGAAGTTCATGATAGGCTCATGAGAATTGCAAATCAAAGAAGAGCGCTTGGAGCTAGAATGTCCGACTTGGATATCAACAAGAGACTACTACAAGCATTGAGACCATGGGATTGTAACATTTGCTCAAACATTAGAGAGAAGGACAATTTCAAAACCTTGTCCACCGATGAGGTACTTGGGAAGCTTCTATCCCAAAAACAACAAAACGATCAAGCCAACAAGATAAATACGTTGATCAAGCAAATTGCGGAAGCAAATGGTGATAAGAGTGATGTGGCACTCAATGCCACAAGTGAAAAGAAGCAAGAGAAGAAGAAGAACAAAGTAGTTGATTCTAGTAGTAAAGATAGTGATGATGAGATGGCCTTGCTTGTAAGGAGATTCAAGTCATTTCTCAAGAAGGATAGTTACAAGAAGAAAAGTTTCTACAAGGGAAAAGCAAGAAGGTCAAAAAGGACTTGCTATGAATGTGGTGATGAAGGACATTTTATTGCAGAATGTCCAAAGAAGAAGAACAAGTATGAAAGAAGAAAAGACAAGCATCACAAGAAAGACAAGACATACAAGAAGCATAGGAGAGGTGAAGCTCATATTGGTCAAGAATGGAACTCGGATGATTCATCCAAATCCGACTCGGATGAGGGAGGCATTGCTTCACTTGCCATCGGCGTTACTCCCACCAGCACCTCACTATTTGGGAGCTTGAGTGATGATGATGACAACACTCACACATGTTTAATGGTAAGAGGATTGAAGGTAACAAAATCTAAACACAACCGTTCCTCTTATGCTAGTAGTAGTGATGATGATGCTGATGATGTTGCAAGTGCTTCACTTCCTAAAATGCTTGAATTTATGCAATTGCTTGAGAAACAAAAGGAAGAAAATAATAGACAAGAGGAGTTTCTTGAAAAACAAGAAGACTTGCTTATTCTTGAAAAGAAAAGAAACCTTGAACTAGAGAAGCTTCTAGAAGTTGAAAGAATAAAAATGAAGAATTAACCTTGTCTATCACTAAAATTGAGAATACTTGCGAAAATGTTAAAAGTACTAAAGATAAACTTCAAGAGAAATATGAGGATTTGGAAAAGACTCATAAGTCTCTTGAAGAACAATACAAAATTCTTTCAACTTTCACATCCACTTCCACCAACAACTCTCATGCTTCTAGTAGCAAAGGATGTGATAGGTGCCATAATATTGATGTTGATGCTTGCACTACTAATGTGAAATTAATTGATGATTTGAACAAGCAAGTGAGGGTCCTTGAAAGCAAGATACAACATGAGAGGAATGTTGTTGATAATGAAAAAGCAAAGTATGCAAGAGGTGCATACTCACATACTAGAATGCCCCATGTCATGGATGGCATTGGCTATGTTGAGGGCGTCAAGCACAATGCACGGGAGAACAAGAATGGGAAGGAATTCCTTAAGTTCACGAAGGAAGGATCTTATCAAAAGAAGCAAGCCAACAACATGAACACTAACCATACTTATTTTGCTAATGATTCTCATGTTAATGTGCCTAACTCTACATGTGCACTCTTTCATGATTTTTATGCTTCATATGTGCTTATGAGAAATATGCATGGTCGTGTGTATGCCAAATATGTTGGGCCACGCAACAAGAGACCAAAGGCTTGTGTGTGGGTGCCCAAAGTATTTGTGACTAATGTGAAAGGACCCAAGCAAATTTGGGTACCTAAAAATAAAGCTTAATTCGTTTTGTAGGACTATGTCTCCGGAGGGTCAAGTTGGGTAATTGGTAGTGGATGCACTAATCATATCATCGGAGACAAAAAGATGTTCAAGTCATTTGATCCAAGTCACAACAACAATGAATACATCACGTTTGGTGACAACGGAACGGGACAAGAACCAAGGTATGGTAAAGTCCCTCACACTCCCTCGTATTCTCTTTCCAAGGTTATGCTCACTGATCACATTGACTTCAATCTTTTGTCCATCTCACAATTTTGTAAAATGGGCTATGATTGCTTGTTCAACGATGTGGTGTGACCGTCTATAAGAGGAGTGATGGCTCGGTTGCTTTTAAGGGTGTGCTTAAAGGAAAGCTTTATGTTGTGGATTTCTCCACAGATGAAGCTAGACTTGGTACATGCTTATTAGCAAAGTCCAACATGCGGTGGTTGTGGCATAGAAGGCTTGCCCATGTTGGTATGAGAAATCTTCACAAACTTCAAAAGGGCGGTCACATCATAGGACTAACCGATGTTTGTTTTGAGAAAGATAGAATTTGTAGTGTATGTCAAGCGGGAAAACAAGTTGGAGCATCACACTCCGCGAAGAATGTGATGACCACCACAAGGCCACTGGAGATGTTGCACATGGACCTCTTTGGACCCGTCTCCTACATAAGCATTGGCGGTAACAAATATGGTCTTGTTATTGTTGATGATTTTTCTCGCTTCATATGGGTATTCTTTTTGCATGATAAAGGTGAAGTGAAAGATGTGCTCAAGACGTTCATGAGAAGAGCACAAAATGAATATAAAGTGAAGATCAAGAAGATAAGAAGTGATAATGGCACCGAGTTCAAGAACAATCAAGTTGAATAGTACCTTGATGAAGAAGGCATCAAGCATGAATTTTTGGCACTCTACTCCCCTCAACAAAATGGGTTTGCCGAAAGAAAGAATCGTACATTCATTGAGATAGCAAGAACAATGCTAGATGAATACAAGACGTCCGATTGTTTTTGGGCCGAAGCCATTAACACCGCATGCCATGCCTCCAACCGGTTATATCTCCACCGACTCTTGAAGAAAACACCATATGAGCTACTAACCGGTAACAAGCCTAATATTTTCTACTTTCGTGTCTTTGGGAGCAAGTGTTTCATGCTAAACAAGAAACCCAAGACTTCAAAGTTTGCTCCAAAAGTTGATGAAGGTTTCTTGCTTGGTTATGGATCAAATGTTCATGCGTATCGTGTGTTCAACAAAACCACCGGTTGTATTGAAATTTCACGTGATGTGACATTTGATGAATCTAATGGCTCTCAAGAGGAGCAAGTTGCCATTGTTGATGTAGGTAATCAAGCTCCTAGAAATGCAATAAAAAGGATGGCCATTGGTGATGTGAGACCACAAGAAACATCAAGTGTTCAAAGTCAACCCTTTCCCTCAAGACAAAATCAACATCATGAAAATGAAGAAATTGATCATGCAAGTGGTCAAGATTAAGATGTTGGGGATCATGAACAAGCATCAAGTGATGATTCTCAAATACATGATCAAGAGGTTGACAAAGATGGTGGTAAAGAAAGCTCACATCCACCACACCCAAGAGTGCATCAAAGTGTACAACGTGATCACCCCGTCAAGAAAATTCTTGGAGACATTGACAAGGGGGTAATCACTAGATCTCGAGTTAGTAATTTTTGTGAATATTACTCTTTTGTCTCTTCTATGGAGCCATTTTGGGTAGAACAAGCACTTGAGGATTTGGATTGGGTGATGACCATGCAAGAAGAATTGAACAACTTCACAAGAAATGAAGTTTGGACATTGGAGGAAAGGCCAAAGAACAAGAATGTTGTAGGCACCAAGTGGGTGTTTCACAACAAATAAAATGAAGATGGTGTAGTGACAAGAAACAAGGCAAGGCTCATGGCAAAGGGGTATTCACAAGTGAAAGGTTTGGATTTTGATGAAACTTATGCCCCCGTAGCAAGGCTTGAATCTATTAGAATATTACTTACTTTTGCTACTCACCATGATTTTAGGTTGTACCAAATGGACGTGAAAAGTGCATTCCTCAATGGGCCATTCAAGGAAGAAGTGTATGTGGAGCAACCACCGGGCTTTGAAGACCCAAAGTATCCTAATCATGTTTTCAAGCTCCATAAGGCGCTCTATGGGCTTAAGCAAGCTCCAAGAGCATGGTATGAATGCCTTAGGTATTTTCTTGTTAAAAAGTGTTTTGTCATTGGCAAGGCCGATGCAACCCTCTTCACCGAGCGTTTTGGCAATGATATCTTTGTGTGTCAAATATATGTTGATGACATTATATTTGGTTCTATGAACCAAAACATTTGTGATGAGTTTAGCAAGATAATGACCAAGAGGTTTGAGATGTCCATGATGGGAGAGTTGACATACTTTCTAGGCTTCCAAGTGAAGCAACTCAAGAAGGGCACCTTCATATGTCAAGCCAAATACACTCGAGACTTATTGAAGAAGTTTGACATAGACAAGGCTAAGCCCATCAAAACTCCCATGCCAACAAATGGACACATCGACCTCAACAAAAAGGACAAGACTATTGATCAAAAGGTTTACCGCTCCATGATAGGCTCTTTGCTTTATCTTTGTGCATCTAGGCCCATTATCATGCTTAGTGTGTGTATGTATGCACGTTTCAAGCCGCTCCTATGGAGCGTCACATGGTGGCCGTTAAAAGAATCATGAGATATTTGGTTCACACTCCCAACCTAGGGCTTTGGTACCCCAAGGGTTCAAAGTTCAACCTTTTAGGGTACTCTAATGCGGATTATGCCGGGGATAAGGTAGATAGAAAGAGCACCTCCAGGACATGCCAATTCTTGGGTAGGTCCCTAGTGTCATGGTCATCCAAGAAACAAAATTCCATTGCACTTTCCACCGCTGAAGTAGAGTATGTTGCAGCCGGTAGTTGTTGTGCACAACTACTTTGGATGAGACAAACTCTGAGGGACTACGATTACAAGTTGAACCGTGTTCCACTCCTATGTGACAATGAGAGTGCCATAAAGCTTGCTTATAACCCCATTGAGCATTCATGCACAAAGCACATAGATATCCGCCATCATTTTTTGAGAGATCATTCTATAAAGGGGGATATAGAAGTGAGTCATGTGTGAACCGAAGATCAACTAGCCGATATATTCACCAAGCCACTAGATGAGAAAAGGTTTTGCTATCTTAGAAGTGAACTAAATATTCTTGACTCTAGCAATGTGATGTAGAGAATGTGCACATCTGAATGATGATTGTTTAATTATTGCAAAAGCCTTGGTTTTATGTAAAAACTTGTTTGTTTTGTTTGTTGCTTGATTCTTGATCTATTAATCAATCTTGTCAAAATATGGTCATAGTTTTGAATGGTTGATTGATTGGCTGACCATATGTTGGCAAGAATCCTTTGTGTCCATCATCATCTTCACTTATTAGCTCCAAATTATTCCTTGCCCTGCCTGTGTGTGCACCTGTCGACCCCCTTCATCAGACAAGTCCGAGGACTGTCGGACAAGTCCGATCCTATCGGACAAGTCCGACGATCCAGCTTTCACCCTTTTAACCGAGCCCGACTTACCCCTTCGGTCAACACCCCCCTCATTCACCTCCTTCATGTTCTCTCTCCTCAAGAACTCCCCCCAAGGCATTCCCAAGGCGATCTCCCTCTCCCATCATCCATTGGAGCAAGTTTGGAGGCCAAGAGGTCCTCCTCCATCGGCAAAGTCGGATCCCCCATCGTTTTGCAAGGTTTTCCCCTATTTCCCTCTCTCTCCCTTAGGGTTAGGGTTCTAGGGCAATGCTAGTATCCAAATATTTTTCCTTGCACTTTTGATCCATGGAGATAGCTTCTAGCATGTTGTAGATGGAGTAGAAAGAGTTTGGTCACTAGTGGTAGGTGGATTTGTGAAGGATCTAGGTTTTTGGAGAAACTATGAGTCATCGGACAAGTCCGACATCCATCGGACAAGCCTGACGCATCGAACAAGCCCGATGATCATCGGACATGTCCGACGACTTGCAATTCCTCCAAAAGTCTAAGTCCCTCACTGATTCACCTCACCCTTTTTCCTCTCTTTTGTCTCTCTCCTGACTTGTTGCTTCTCCTATTGCCAGCATGTCGGATGTGGAAGCATCCCCGTTGAGGGAGAAGAGGACCAAAGCTAGTGATGATCAAGGTCAAAGCCAACCAAAGAGAAAGAAAGTCACGACAAAAAGAATCCGGCGCACCTACCTCCAACAACCAACTGAAAGAGAGGAACCGGTTGAGTCCGAAGAGCTAGAGAGAGTCATGCATCCTCCCGTTGATATGAACAACTCCGACCGAGTCATTGTCAACTTCTTTAGGGCCTCTCTTGAGACATGCACTGAAGCAAGATTGGTCAACTACTATGCTCGTGAGAAGGAAGCTGCTGACTTTCACTTTCACGCTCACTTCCATGCGGATTGGTACCGCTCCACCTACCTCCGCATGAAGAATGTTATTGTTGACAGCAAGTGGCTGGATTGGGACTATATGAAGTCAAAGAAGCATCCAATGTTCAACCAAGTGCTAGCCGCTTGTGAGAATCATGGTCTTAAGACGTTCTTGTCTCTCAAGTACTCTTGGAACAAGGAAATCATTTCTCAGTTCTTTTCCACCGTGTACTTTGAGGGTGACAAATCTATGGTTTGGATGACAAATGGCACTAAGTACAGCCGCACCTTGAATCAATTTGCTTCCATGATAGGACTCAAGAACTCACGCAAGGAGAAGCATAAGATTCACTCGGGCAGTTACATGGGTCATGAGAAAATGTGGCATATGTATATGGATTCGGAGAACAGTGCTCCTCCCAACTCCAATGGGCTGCTCCCCTTCTTCTCAGTGTTGTTCAGGATCTGCAGGAGCACTTTGGCTCCAAGGAGTGGCAACTCTGACTGCATTCCTGCCTATCAGAGGGATATCTTGCACTGGATTCATGGGAATCAAAAGTTTGATGTCTTTGACTATGTCTATCAGGAGATATGGGACATCTCCATCTCTCCCAAGCGTGCTTGTGGATATGCCCCGCATATCATGTACATGATTGAGAAGGTCTCAGGATTGACATTCAAAAAGGACATGAAGCATCTGAGTCTCAAACCTCAGATCCCTTCTAACTGGACTCCTGACACTTCCTCCGGTCAGTTCTTTGGTGCAGCTCAGCCTTCTTCTCCCGCTCCGGCTGCTAGAGCTCCTTCGAGGGCCACCGGATCCTCTCATGGTCCTCCGCAATCTCATGGGAAGCGGAGTGGGATTATGAAGATGTTCAAGTCTCTCCTTGGCATATGCAGGAACATTAATCAAAGGATGGATGTCATTGAGAGGAACCAGAAAGTCATCATGGATAACCAGAAAGCAAAGGATGGAGAAGTGTAATCTATCTTTTTATTTATTTCTTTAGTTTGTGAGTTGTGAGTGTGATGGAGATGGACAATTTGGTTTAATTTGGCTTGGAGTGTAAAACTTCTCATTTGTGTTGATTGTGGTTTGTAAGACTCTTTGCTATATTTGCTTTTGGTACTTGTAATACTCTATTTGTGTCTTATGAGCTCATGTGTTTTAAATGCTTCTTTGTGATGATGTATTGTTGTTTCTCCTTTTCTTAGATGCATTTGTGTGATAATACATGTCATATGCATTGTCTAATGTTCATATGCTTAACTATTGCAAATCATCATGTATGCACAATGTTAGGGGGAGCACTCATACTCTTTCTTTAAATATGTGCATTTGTTCTACTATCTCCAATGTTTTATTTATGCACACGTTTAGGGGGAGCTCCTCATAAATTGTTCCATCTTTACATCTCCTTGTGGAATATTAGTTGTATTGTCATCAATCACCAAAAAAGGGGGAGATTGAAGGTGCATATAGGCCCCTAATTTTATTTTGGTGATTGGCGCCAATACAATTAAGAATGGACTAATCTTTTAAATGTGTGTAGAAAATGTTCCAAAGATTGATGATAATATGCGTTGAAACAAAAAGGGGAGAAAAGAAGATTGAAAAAGTGTTTCAAAGATGAAATTCAAAAATATGCTCAAGAATGAAGCTTATGGAGTTTTTATTTTTTATCTTGAGTATAGGAAATGCCATACTATCAAGAGGGACACAAATGTGTGAAGCAATGATGAACTAAGAGCAAAATCCACTTTTCCACAGCCAAAACTTTTTTTTCCAGTGAAAAATCATCAGATTTGTCCGATCCATCGGACTCCAGTACCTGCGCCAACCTGTGTCGTCGGACTTGTCCGACGGCCCATCGGACATCCTTGTTGGAGTACAGTAACTGTGCCAAACCCTAACCATCGGACTTGTTCAATGACCATCGGACTTGTCCAATGGTCGACATGTCCGAGGCATCAGGCAAGTCCATCAGACTCCAGTAGCTTCACCACTTTGTGTTCATCAGACATGTCAAATGATTCAGCAAAGGCTTTTTTCAAAATAATGCAAACGACTCCTTTTCTCCTTGGGCTATAAATAGACCTCCACTTCGTCCCTTGGCCGTAGGGTCACTTATTCCACTCAAAAACACTCTCAAGCTCACTTTGCTCTCCCCAACTCTCCTCCTTTGCTTCCAATCTTGATTTGTGAAGGGATTGAGAGAAGATTGAAGAGCTCCATCGACTCCAAGCTTCCACTCTCTTGAACTCTTGGTTCATCCTCACCATCGACCACTCTTGTGTTTGTTACTCTTGGGGATCCATCCCCTAGATGGTTAGAGGTGCCCGTAGAGCTCCCAACTTGTGTGGTGACGCCTCGGGAAGTTTGTATTGACCCCTCCTTCGTGGAGATTGCTAGTGGAAAGCCAAGGTTGATCTTTGTGGTCACTTGGAGAGGTTAGGGTTGAAAGAAACCCGGTCCTTTGTGGATCCCTCAATGGAGACGTAGGCTTCTTTGTGGAGCTGAACTTTGATGAACAAATCTTGTGTCTTTCTCATCTCCTCTTACTTACTTGTCACTTACTTGTTCTTGCACATAACTTGCTAGTTAGGTTTTGCTTCTTATTTCTCAAATTAACTTGTGTAGGTTGCTTGCTAGTTGTTCTCCTTATTTCTACAGCTTCCTCTAGCTTATAATTACTAGCTCCTAGCTTGCCTTGTACTAGTTTGAAGTTTTAATTGGCCAATCTTGATACATCCGCCCCAGGTAGGGTGGAACGAAGCCCGACACACCGATCCGGATTCTCTGAATCCCGCAATCTTAGCACCACAACTCCTGCCGAAAGCCCGACACACCGATCCGATTCTAGGTCCACGACCCGAATCCGCAGTCTTAGCACCGCAACACCGGCGCCCCCACTCAGGGAAAGGCCCAATCTCCCTAAAAGACTAGTCTGATAGGGGAAGGGTGGCTCTCCCTTTTAAGGTGGCTTCCACCTCCCAAGCTAAGCAAGGTGGGATTATTCAGAGGCTCACACGATCGCCGCCCCAGCGGGTAATAGTGGAGGATGTCCTCATCATTCTCCCCTTCTTAACAAGGGCCCAGCTCTGATACCAAATAATACATCCGGCCCAGGTAGTGTGGAACGAAGCCCGACACACCGATCCGGATTCTCTGAATCCCGCAATCTTAGCACCACAACTCCTGCCGAAAGCCCGACACACCGATCCGATTCTAGGTCCACGACCCGAATCCGTAGTCTTAGCACCGCAACACCGGCGCGCCCACTCAGGGAAAGGCCCAATCTCCCTAAAAGACTAGTCTGATAGGGGAAGGGTGGCTCTCCCTTTTAAGGTGGCTTCCACCTCCCAAGCTAAGCAAGGTGGGATTATTCAGAGGCTCACACGGTCGCCGCCCCAGCGGGTAATAGTGGAGGATGTCCTCATCAAATCTACTTTTCAATCATGTACCATCGGACAAGTTCATCGGACTTTCCTCACAATCGTCAGACAAGTCCGACACTGCGCATTTAACTTTTATTATTAAGTGGTTTTCAGGGATAATTGCCTATTCACCCCCCCCCCCTCTAGGCACTTTCATGAACACCATCGAGAACCCTAACTACGATCACTCCCAAGGCAAGCTATGGTACATACCTATTTATTTGCGAGTCCTTTTGGTTTAATCATGACATAGGGATATTGTATTGTGCATTAAGTTTAGGGCTTGGATGAAAACCCACTTGCATAAATGATCAATGACCTATAATTAGCTATGTTAGTAAGCCTTTTCGTTAGCAAGTGCTATGCTTAAACTAGTGGAGTCAATAGTAGGATATGGGATCACTGGATTCAATTATGATTTACATGAAGTATGAACTTGGATAAAATTTAAGAACTTATCATTGCAACTCCGCGGACAAGTATTGAACAGTACCAAGTGCATACCTTTATATGGGAATTGGTAAACCTAGTAACTTGGGCGCCGTATTGTTGGACGGTATTACTCATCGATCTGGAGGTGATGTGAATGGCATGGTGGATGCACGGGTTTGAGGACCGCTGGAGAGTGCACGGGGTTAAGCCTTGGATACGAAGTACTATATTACGGGGAGGACGTATACTCGGGATCGATGGCCCCGGATCGACTTTATAGCAATCTCGTGAACGGTGGCCATAAGTGTTCTTAAATGATGCGTATGTCATGTACTTTGGTTTTCTCCTGCAGGATATAAATTGATTCGAATTGTCGTCCCTCGCGGTTATGAGTACCTCTTGTTTCGAGCAGCGGCAATGATATTTTAAGTAGTGAAGTTTGGCTATGATTCTGAATTTTATTTATTCTATGGCTACATATTGATATGTTGCAATGCTCATTACCTTTATACAAGTCTTAGCAGCTAGCTAGGTTCACTATAGTTACCTTTCTGCATCAAGCAACTAAAATCTTGGTTAAAGAATAAAATTGTAGCATAGAATTAATAGGTGTTTTTTATGCAAATATCAAATAAGCCCGATCAGCCCCATGCATATTAGCAGTCGGTTTTAGTAAACCTTTTGATGGGTAAGTCTTGCGGAGTATGTTAGATACTCAGGCTTTGCGATTATGTTGTTTTTAGGTTTTCCCCAATCTACCTATTGTGATTGTTGTAACAAAGTTGTATGGGAAGGTGAGGAGCACCAGAACTGGACCATTGAATGTGTCCCCAGCTCTCCTAACCAAGACGAGTGAGCCATTGCCATAGGACCGACATCGTTTGCTTAGGTTATCGACATCGTGTTTTGTCGTCTTTTCGCTTCCACTTATTTATGTAATCTGAACAAAGAACATATGTATTGTAATGTAACTAAAGGTACTTCCGCTTTGACTTTTGAACTTGTAATATTATGCACTTAATGATGTATCTTTGTAAATGATGAATGTTCATGTGTGAATGCTATGTATGGTTACTTCGTTAATCATCTCCCGAGGCGATCCTGTACAACACACTCTATATTTTGGTATCGGGTTATCATAGAGACAATCTCCTTTTGCCATACCTGTATCTTATTTTTGGGCTCTTTGGTGCCGACCTTTTTGAGTTTTCTCCTTTTTTTTGTTCTCTTTTGGCTTCACTTGGTCCATTGATTTCCTGCAGTTGTTAGCACAAATCTATTCGTCCACAATAACCATATCTCTATTGATCCATCAATCAACCTAGACACCATGTCTAATTTGATCAATTGTGGAGGGAAAACAGGCGCATTTTCCTTATTTCACATGAAGGCATCATAGAGAGATAACCTTTTTTTATGTTGTTCAGTCTATCATACAAATGAATGAGATAAGCAACCAAACAAGGAACGCTTATTACAACCACAATTGTACAATAGCAAGAATATTTTATATCATACACATACATGGGCATGCAACCAAACAAGGAACGCTAACCCAAATATATGATGCAATAAGAACATAACATTAGATGTAGATGAAACAATTAAATCAATACCCAAGTGTTCCAAACAGATAGATAGGGGGCAATAATTTGGGTCTTACCTCCTCCAGAATAGAGCTAGAGTGACGATAATTCATTGAGAAGGATCAAAGCACCACAAGCTCTTATTCTGTGAAAACTCGTTGTAAGGTCAAGGTGATTTTGTCCTGTTTGTTCCACACTCAAACAAAACAGGGGTGATCCCGCTAAGGCTAGCGGCGAATTTGCTCAATAGACAATCAATATTAGTCTCAAAATCTTAGCCATTGCTTCCCCGCAACGGCGCCAGAAATACTTGTTGGCGTTTGCTACGCTCTAAAGATAAAATTAATTAATTCTGTAAGCGCATGGAATACCATTGTAGCATTTCACCTGGGAGTATTCCAGGGTATCGTATTTCTCCTCAGGGAAGCAAGGCGTAAGAGTATCAAGAGTTAATAATCTTATGTCTATAAGGAAATCATCAATCCAACCACGGCGGGGATGAAGATAATAAGTGGGTGATATGGTGGATGCATCAAGAGAAGACCACACTTCAGGTATTTAATAGAGAAAGGTACAGCTAGTTGGGAGGACAATGAGTCAAGTTGGATTTCCTAAGTAATGATGTTCTAAAATTTCCAAAACAAGCGTCAAGCGTTGGTTCTAGAGCTGGCACCATTTACTAGTGATTCTACAACTCATATTTTGTTCACTTCGGGGCATGCAAACATCCACTAATATGGGTCGGTAACTGACGTCTTTACTAATGGGTATGATATCACTAGCACTATAAGGTTTCAGGGCTATTGCCACCACATTCATCGCAACAATGTAATTTTCGTTGTAATAAGCATGGGTAATTGCAACAAAAGGTAATTTTAGTTGAGATAGATTGGATATATCGCCACGTTTACATGTGCATTGTAATTAGGGTGACTTTTTACAACGCTTTCCTATAATTGTTACAATAAGGTCGTTTTGCAACAAAAGAACGAGATATTGCAATAAGATATAGCAATGAAATTGTTAGTCGTTGCAACAATGCATAGATATAGCAACGAAATGTTGTGTGGTTGACGGAGTCTTATATACTGCAACTAAATTGTTAGTCGTTGCAACAATGCATAGATATAGCAACAAAAATTCGTTTGGTTGCATTTGGGTCTTATATATTATAACGCAAATGTTTGTCATTACAACTATACATAGATATAGCAACGAAGGTGGGGGGAGTTGCGACTGTGTCTTCATATTGCAACAAAGTGTTTGTCGTTGCATTATCATGGTATCACAACGAAAATTAAACTAAAATCGCCCAACGGGGTATTTGATCGATCTCTCTGAACATATATTAAGTTAAAGTCAATGGACAACGAGATCACTTGGCCTATTTCGCTCATAATAATTGAGAACATCATTAAAACAACAAAAAATATGAAACATTCACAAGTTAAAATACAATCTGAGCGCATAATCATTACTTACAAGCAAGTGTTCCATAGTGATCAGCCCAACAAACTTATAAACTAAACATCAAAGACTAATAACAACTAGTTTTTTGCACGAGCGTGTCGCACGTGCTTTAGAGTTATCCAAATGATATGTTCAGATTGGCTTGTGATATCAAAATCACAAAACATCAAAGGTTACATCGAATCTTACAGGAAGACAATGAACCTAGCTGCACCGAAGTCCATTGTAATTTTAGTAAATCATCTAATTTACCCTACCTGTAATAGTTTTCTTCAACCTGTCACATGCTTGCTGCAACCTCCTTGGGCCGCCACACCAATTTCTTCACACAGAGTAATCCCTCACCCTTAGTATAGGTCATGCGCACCTCCCACTTCAGCTATTTCGCCATGCTTTCCAATTCAGTTATTGTATCAGCTGTTTCCCTCACAATCAGTTTGCCTTTTGACCTGAATACCCGATCAGTTTGCACCTGTAAACAAAGAACCCAAATTAAGCCACGCTCATACAAGCACATTCACAAAAAAAAAAGGCATAATACAAGCAAGAGTCATGCTTCTATGCCACTCAATGGACGCATTAAAGGACATGTAATTTCTTTTTTATGTATTATTAATCACTTCAATCACTTTGGACTTCAATTTGACTTGCAATTTGCTGTTTAATACTCCAGTTGATGCTAAAACCTCTTTAAGAACTTGAACATCTGACAACAGTAAACAAAGTAACATGAGGAAGAAGGAAGTACATTAATCATTAATGCTTTATTCAGAAAGCATGATACATGCAGAGTGACCTTCTACAAGGTGGACTACCTCTATGTATACATTCACAACTAATTGCATAGGACTACTCACTTTGTCTTGCAATTTAAACATTCACTATTTTCCAAGGCAGCAATAGAAGACCTCCAAATATATGGAAATCATGGAACAAGTACAATGATTATAAAAAGGTAAGGCTAATATGGATAAGCATAGTTAACAAAACAAAAGTGTTGATAATTAAATAATTAATGTGTGCTATACTGCTATTATATCCTAATCAACTTTTGGCACTATGCAAAATTCTATTCTACACAAAATGAAGATATGTATATTACCTCTCAGTCTTTAGTTTTAAAAGAAGCTGATGTTGTCCAGACTTGACTATTCTCTATATCTCACATTGTATATTGCAAGCGTATTCTCTATATCTCACATTATATATTGCCTCCCGCTCCCCACATCATACTGATCCTTGTTCAGTAAGAAAAGAATAACACATATCTCTGGTCAGAGAATAGAGAGAGGTAGCAGAATTTCTACTCCAACAAGCACATAGCATAAACACTACTATCCCTCCCCCCCTAGGTATCTCATGCAGATGCAATGTTCATGCGGTGAACCAATTAACTCATAAGTTTTTGCATAAGAATCACCTAGCAGCTTCTAATACACCAAAACATGAAACTTGACAAATAAGTTAACAATATGTCCTAGGATATGCAATATTCTAAAAGAGAATGGAATAAGGGGATCACTTGTCGTCATCATTGAAATGCGGTGATGCCTTCTTGACCATGCCCACATGCAGAGAATACTCTGCACCAAAGCAGCAGTAGCATCATCGAAGTTGTGCTGTCGCTGATGCCATCCAAGAGGGGAACGTGCTCGCCGAAGCCCAAATCCAGGCGACGGACGGCGTCAGGTGAGAGGACTCCTGGCATGGCCAAACCAGAACACAAGGGCACCATATCAAGAATGAATAAAACAAGGTTTCAATGGCTCTACAAAACATTATAAAAGGGAAAAAACAACTGTCTGAATCCCTTGATTTATTGGAATGGAGAGCTCAGATGGAGATAGACAGAATAGAGCTGGAAGGGGAAAAACGGTGAGTACCTGAGTAGTCGGAAATTTATGCGGATGCGACCCTCATTGGACACCTTAAGCGTTCATCCCCAATGTTCGCGTCTCACGCCACAGGTCTGCAATTAAAATGAGATGCATAATTAACCAAAAAAATCGAGCACTGCATAATGTACAAGTGTAACTGATCATATGCCAAAGCGTTGCAAAAGGACTATAATTCTTGAATTCAATAAACAACACAAGTGTAATCAAGGCCTCGTGCAGACCAATTTACCAATTGATAATTTCTCAGTAATATGGAAGCAAGAAATAGACCATGTGGTATGATATTACGTCCATTTAGCTTACTTTCCATACACAAAACGAATCCATTTAGCTTACTTTGATTTGTACCATAAACTATGAAACCAATCAATCCATTCGTATTTAGCTAATTCCAAGCAACAACTAAAATGTTATCTAAACTCTGTTTAAGGTTTGGAAAAAAAAATCGTTAATAGCACAACCAGTCAAGGAAACTAAATTCCTTGTTCAATGATCCATTAGATGTTACTTAGTTCAAGTACATAGTGCTGATCAAAATTGGAAGGTAAAACTAATCAGGCTAGTGTGTTCTTGAATGAGAGAAAACTGAAGCCAACAGTCCTGAAATACAAGGAAAGGACACAAATTTTACCCCAAGTATTTATACAGTGTAATAAAATGGTTTTACTGATTTCTATCCTATGCTAAACTTTCAATAAAGTAGGGAAGAGAGTCACTAAGACACACTAATCACACTTGCAGGAAACAGTGTTAGGCAAAACTGTAAGTGAGAATGCACATCACAGTGGGAGTTTAAATTAACCACGACAAAAATGCGTGTATATTGGATGCATAATATGACTTTGGCCATTGCTGGATTTTCTCTAGTAATCCGGCCAGCAAACCATCCCTGCTTCAATCTAGTAACCAACAGTTATTTGTAATAACATGACTGCAAATCAAACAACTCAAAAGATTAAAAAAATATTATTTGCCAGGAAGTACCCTAATATAATTATACAAAGATTTTAGCGAAAGCTTGCTAGGGACGGCTAATGGCTGCAACCATCAACGCTTTGGATTGGCAAATATATTACTTATCCCGAGCTGCTACATCTAATGTTTGTATTATTGGACAGTGGAATCCACCTTGGGGCCTGAGAGCATTGTTCCCACACATGAATAAGTTGATAACAATAGAAATTCATTCAGGAATTCCATACAAAATATTGGCTCAAAGTTCACAAATACATGTGTTAAGTTAGTATTCCGGTGTTTGTATTGAAACATCTGCAAGGTGCACTTCATAAAGTAATCAAACATGTTCCTAAATTGCACAAACAATTATTTAGTATGAAGTGGTAGTAGAAAAAGGATCAAGTGGGCTATGTACTTATGCCATGCCAATTTCAAACATGTTCCTAAATCTCGCATGCTTGTGCCATGCCAATTTCGTCCGTGGTGGCTCCGGATCATGGCACTGGATCTGTAGCCTAGAGCTCATGCGTGCCACGGTCAGGTACGCCAGCCGAACTTGCCGCACGCCCCAGCTATCGGTCCAACGCTTACTTCGATTCCCATCGACTCCGTTGTCGTCTGGTGCAGCAACTGAGCAGGGCCGCGCCACCTAGATCTGGCACCTGGACATGGAGACATGCCGGTGGAGACGTGTCGTGAACACCACCATCCAGGTCGCGGTACACGGGGGAGAGAGAGGAGGGCCGGTAGTCTTGTCCCCTGTAGCTGCGCCTGTGTCTCTTGAGCTGAGCATGGTGAAGATGTGGCAAGGCCGGCACTCGGCTGCGCTCTCTTTCGAATGCCAGGAGGATGGAGCTCGGGAGAAGCGTTGGAGCCGATGGGGGACAGCAAGGACGGAGGATCTTTTAGCTGTTCATCACTGGTGATAGACACCAACTAGTCCTCATAGCCTCCACCCGCCTGCATCTCGTCACCGTGTCCTCAGATCCAAGTCTTTGGTCCTCCCCTCAGATCCATGTCATCCTTACGAGCCATAGTTGGGCAGCCGCTCTACAACATCGGAGAGGACATCGGCACAGGGTGGCTGAGGGGCTGGCGGCGGCGGGTGCCGTGCTCCACATCCTCCTTCAATCGCATGGGAGAGGAAAGGAGGGAGCAAAATCCGCAAGGCTATGGAAAAAGGAAAGATGGGGGAGGCGCAACGTGATTTGTGGGTGCGTATGTGCGGGCGGGTAGGCCCGGATGTCGGTGTAAAAAGACCAGCAAAATCGGATGACACTCTGTGTTAACACTGTAAGATGTTACGCTCCTTATCACCTGGGTCCATTAATTATACCAGATAATGAGGACATTAACGATATACGAACAACGATGGAAGATGACGCGCCAAACCAAGTTGTCACGCCTCCACCTCTTGTCGTCGCGCCTTCTCAAGTTATGGACCCATCTTCCGACGAGACGACGACGTACGAGGGCCCAATCACTAGAGCTCGAGCCCAGGAATTGAAGATGGTTTTGATGCTAAGGAACGACGGTCCAGGATGACACCCCTCGAAGGCCCAAGTAGCCCAAGTCGCGCGACTATCTCTCCACCGCACGCCTCTCTACTTCATCCGGCCCTAGATGTCGCGCTCCCCCTATTTAGTCAAGGGTTGTGCCCCTTGTAATCTTTGAGTTTTGTTTTAAGATTAGCTTAGCTATTCATCCGTCTCTCGACGTGAATTCAGAACTCCACCTTCGTGCAATACATCAGATTGCTCGCCTCTAATTCTTGCTCGTTCTTCGATTGCGCGTAAGAATTGATCCTCGTGATCAGGTTGATCTTATTTACTGCAAGGTTAATATCCTCCGGAAGTTGGTTCAGCGATTGCATTGGCGCTTCGGGCTTGCTCGTCGTAGTCAGATCGTGAGGGTCGACATCCACCGAATCGAAGTTATCTACACTCGCCGAAAGATCGGGCACTCTACACTTATCAAGTGGAGCAGTTATCATTGCCAACAAGGAAACATCCACATCCTTATCACGTTCAATGGCTTAATGATGGCGGCAAAATAAAGGTAACGCGCTCGGTACGTGTTCTTTTCTCTCTTGGTGCATATTCTGATTTTGTGGATTGTGATATTGTTCCAATGGAAGCATGCTCTTTGTTGCTTGGACGTCCTTGGCAATATGATGTTGATAGTGTTCATCATGGTCGCTCTAATAATTATTCCTTCATGTTTAAGGGTCAAAAAATTGTTATTCATCCTATGACACCTGAACAAGTTCTAAAAGATGATATTGCTAGAGCGGCAAAAGCTGCAAAATTGATTAAATCACCACCTGTTGCACCTGCTCAACCTGAGATCAAATTGCATAACCCTATATTGCTTGCTACACGAGCTGATTTTGATGAGTTACATGATGCTAATCTGCCCTGCTATGCGCTAGTTTGCTCTCGTATGCTTGTTTCATTAGATGAGACACCTATGTTGCATATTCCTCCTGCTATTGCTAACCTTCTGCAGAACTATAAAGATGTTTTTCCTGCTGAATTGACATCGGGTCTTCCTCCTATTCGTGACATAGAACATCAGATTGATTTAATTCCAGGTGCACAGCTTCCTAATCACGTCCCGTACCGTTCAAATCCTGAAGAGACAAAAGAAATTCAGCGTCAAGTGCAAGCATTGCTTGATAAAGGTTACATTCGTGAGTCTCTCAGTCCTTGTTCGGTTCCTGTTTTGCTTGTTCCTAAGAAAGATGGTTCTTTGCGTATGTGTGTAGATTGTTATGCCATTAACAATATTACAATTCGTTATCGATATCCTATACCACGCCTTGATGATATGCTTGATGAACTTAGTGGTGCCACAATTTTCTCTAAGGTTGATTTGCGTAGTGGTTACCATCAGATAAGAATGAAATTAGGAGATGAATGGAAAAACGGCTTTTAAAACTAAATTTGGCTTGTATGAATGGTTGGTTATGCCGTTTGGATTGTCTAATGCTCCTAGCACTTTTATGCGCTTAATGAATGAAGTTCTTCGGCCTTTCATTGGAATATTTATTGGTGTCTATTTTGACGATATCCTTATATACAACAAATCCATGAATGAGCATTTAGATCATTTGCATGCTGTTTTTTATGCTTTGCGTGCTGCTCGCTTATTTGGGAACATGGAAAAATGCACTTTTTGCACGCAACGTGTTTTGTTTCTTGGCTATGTTGTTACTCCGCAGGGCATTGAGGTGGATAGCAGCAAGGTGGACGCCATTCAGAGTTGGCCACAACCGACGACGGTCACACAGGTTCGCAGTTTTCTTGGTCTTGCAGGCTTCTATCGTCGTTTTGTGCGGGATTTCAGTTCTATTGCTGCACCATTACATGAGCTGACCAAGAAGGGTGCGCCATTTGAGTGGGGTGCACCACAGGACTATGCATTCAACACTTTAAAGGAACGGTTAACTCACGCTCCTCTCTTACAATTGCCTAATTTTGATAAAGTGTTTGAATTGGAATATGATGCTAGTGGAATTGGTTTGGGTGCTATTTTGTTACAAGATCATAAACCCATTGCTTATTTTAGTGAGAAGTTAAGTGGTGCTGCTCTTAAATATTCCACTTATGATAAAGAACTTTATGCTTTAGTAAGAACTTTGCAAACATGACAGCATTATTTATGGCCTCGCGAATTTATTATTCATTCTGATCATGAGGCTTTGAAACATATTAGAACCCAGACTAATCTGAACCGTCGGCATGCTAAATGGGTTGAATTTATTGAATCTTTTCCGTACATCATTAAACATAAAAACAGGAAGGAAAATATGATTGCCGATGCTTTGTCTCGTCGTTATACAATGATGTCCCAATTAGACTTTAAAATCTTTGGTTTGCAAGCTTTGAAAGATTAGTATGTGAATGATGTTGATTTTCATGATATTATGATGCATTGTAAGGATGGCAAACCTTGGGGGAAATTTCATATGCAGGATGGGTTCCTGTTTCGTGCTAACAAGCTGTGTATTCCAGCTAGCTCGGTTCGTCTTTTGTTGTTACAGGAGGCGCATGGAGGTGGTCTTATGGGTCATTTTGGCGTTTTCAAGACACATGAGGTGTTGGTCGATCACTTATTTTGGCCACGGATGCGCCGTGATGTTGAGCGCCTTGTTGCCCGCTGTACTACATGTCAAAAAGCTAAATCCCGTTTGGGTAATCATGGTTTGTATATGCCCTTACCTGTTCCCTCTTCTCCTTGGCATGATATTTCGATGGATTTTGTTTTGGGATTGCCTCGTACTAAGAAGGGAAGGGACAGTATTTTTGTGGTGGTTGATCGTTTCTCTAAAATGACTCACTTTATACCTTGTCATAAAACTGATGATGCCTCCAATGTTGCTGAATTGTTCTTTAGAGAGATTGTTAGACTGCATGGAATTCCTAAAACAATTGTCTCTGATCGTGATGCTAAGTTTCTTAGTCACTTTTGGCGTTCTCTTTGGAATAAATTAGGAACTAAGCTGCTATTTAGTACTACTTGTCATCCTCAAACTGATGGGCAAACAGAGGTAGTAAATAGAACATTGTCTGCTATGCTTAGAGCTGTTCTAGATAAAAATTTGAGACGTTGGGAAGATTGTTTACCTCATGTTGAATTTGCTTATAATCGTGCTACACATTCTGCCACTAAAATGTGTCCTTTTGAGGTTGTTTATGGCTATGTTCCTAGGTCGCCTATTGATTTGTTTGCTATTGATGCTGAAGATGAACCAAATGTTGATGTTATTGCTCATATTGATCACATGAAACAATTGCATGAAGAAACACAACACAACATTGCCGTTGCTAATAAGAAGTATCAAGTTGCTGGTAGTAAAGGTAGAAAACATGTTTCTTTTGAACCTGGTGATTTGGTTTGTTTGCACTTGCGTAAAGATAGATTTCCTACTTTGCGTCGTTCTAAATTGATGCCTCGTGCTGCTGGTCCTTTTAAAGTGCTAACCAAGATTATCGATAATGCTTATGTTCTTGAGTTGCCCATGGAGTTTGGTGTTTCCACTAGTTTTAATGTTGCAGATTTGAGACCATATTTGGGTGAGGATGATGCGTTGCCGTCGAGGACGACTTTGCTTCAAGAAGGGGAGGATGATGAGGACATCAACGACATACGAACAACGACGATGGATGACGGCGCGCCAAACCAAGTTGTCACGCCTCCACCTCTCGTTGTCGCGCCTTCTCAAGTTATGGACCCATCTTCCAACGAGACAACGACGTACAAGGGCCCAATCACTAGAGCTCGAGCCCAGGAATTGAAGATGGTTTTGTTGCTAAGGAACGACGGCCCAGGATGACGCCCCTCGAAGGCCCAAGTAGCCCAAGTCGCGCGACTACCTCTCCACCGCACGCCTCTCTACTTCAGCCGGCCCTAGATGCCGCGCTCCCCCTATTTAGTCAAGGGTTGCGCCCCTTGTAATCTTTGAGTTTTGTTTTAAGATTAGCTTAGCTATTCATCCGTCTCTCGACGTGAATTCAGAACTCCACCTTCGTGCAATACATCAGATTGCTCGCCTCTAATTCTTGCTCGTTCTTCGATTGCGCGTAAGAATTGATCCTCGTGATCAGGTTGATCTTGTTTACCGCAAGGTTAATATCCTCCGGAAGTTGGTTCAGCGATTGCATTGGCGCTTCGGGCTTGCTCGTCGTAGTCGGATCGTGAGGGTCGACATCCACCGAATCGAAGTTATCTACACTCGCCGAAAGATCGGGCACTCTACACTTATCACCAGATATTTCATGTTGACCTCAACTAATATAAAAAGCAGGCCCATAAATCAGTATTAATTAATGACTAATAGATTTAGACTGGGTATAAAAAAAGTTAAGTGTTTTAGACACAATGTTTAGCCTTTATAGTATAGATAAAGGGGGGGGGGTGGCTACTTGAAAAAAGGGTAGGGACGGATAAACAGAGGGGCTTGCAGTTGCAGAGGTGATTTTGGAATAACGATGACGCCAAGTGAAATTGATCATTTCATAGTGTCTGACACGACCGTGGCGATCACCAGTAGAGGTCTTCACCATTTCTCAAAACATATGGTCCGAAACATACAGATATGGTAAAACCACTTTCTTATTGTCTTTTTCTGGTATAGCAACCCAAAATGGATTATTTGCCAATAGAAAAAGAAACTGTTCACCCAGCAAACCTCTCAACTCCGTCCATCCACTGTCTTGATCTCTTCTCTCATAAAATGCGACACCATCCACTATACCACACGCTGACTGGTGGCTCCTTAGTTGCCTATTGGTTGGTGGTCCCCAAAATTCTCCCCACAGCTGGATGACCATAGGCCGGTTACGATCTGACCGTGCAAGAAACATCGTGGTCTCGCAGTCACGTCTAGAGTACACTGGACAAGCATAAGGGGGACCCCGGACCCTTTACGAGATTCACTAATAATGCGCTTCATGGACAGGTCCCAAAACTTCATGAAACCATATTGACTGATTGCTACCACGTATCGCTCTTCCCAGTTGTCGATGCTCAAGACCGTATCCCACACCAGTAAGCAGCATCCATAAATCTTTGTGCAAGTTGGTCTATATTTGGTAACGTCGTCCACATGCCATCAGTCTTTTTCTCATGGTACATGATGTTTCATGAAGAGAATAGAAGGATCACAAAGGGACCACCATCTTGTCTAGGTGTCTTATAGAGGACTGCGCGCTCGATGAACAGAGGTACACGACCACCAGCATCATCATTCTTCATGAAATTAGATAACAACTCCTTATTTCTATCGCTGTTTGATGACAACGGTGGCAGTGGGATACTCTTGTTAGTGATTGGGTTGACTAGGCTCCGGGAGAACTCCTTATCAATAGTGACAAGCCAGTCATTCTTCGCAGCCAACAAACTACGTCCCTTCAGCACCTCAA
Organism: Eleusine coracana subsp. coracana; assembly: GCA_032690845.1. Taxonomy (NCBI): domain Eukaryota; kingdom Viridiplantae; phylum Streptophyta; class Magnoliopsida; order Poales; family Poaceae; genus Eleusine; species Eleusine coracana. Next base: position 37,653,908 of record CM064430.1, on the reverse strand, counting down.
GAACTAACTGTGATGATGAGGTCATCGTCGTCCCTTGCCCGATAATATGCAGCCCAAAAGATTCCAAAAGAACATTAGGCTCTTCTATCTGGCCTTCTGGAGTGGATGCCGACGTCAGTAGCATAGGGGCACCAGGTATCAAGCCATGCTGCTTCATCACCTGCTTGCGTTCTTCCTTTCCAATAGTCATCAACCTGATGGCTGCAATCCCATCCACCATTCCGACAATACTGTCCGATAGAGCAAGAGGCTGCGAACGCCACCGGCTAACCCTGGAAAATGGCACATATCATCATTCAAGCCAAGCTGGTAATATCGTAATACAAAAACTAAAGCAGGTTGAAAGTTACTACGCTAGACCCTGTTTGGGTGTTGTAGTTTTCCAAAACCAAATTAAATATTAATAAACTATGGTTTTAGAAGCAGCCAACAACAAGAAAAACAATGGTTTTGAAAAAAGAGGTGGGGATTAGAGTTTTTAAAATCCAAAAATACTTTATATCCAAACAGGGCCTAAAGTATATTCCTATCAATCTATATTAAGCGTCAACATCAACCAGGCAGCCCATAAATTAACCAGCCCAAGCCCATGCACACAAAGCAGCCCATGACAAAAATAAAATGATGTGCCACCCTATCGATCGTCTTCCTCCCAAATAACAAGAATATATGTATTCCTGAAAGGCTGAAACTATGGATGATAGAATATCAAAGAAATGCAAAATTAAAAGGACAAATGAATTTTAATTATATTAATATACTACAACTAAGGGCCTCCAAAATCTGTGGTACGGTACGGGCCCTGGCATGAATTCCACCCTGGTTGAGAGGGCAAAAATTGAATGAGATTGCATGCGTGCGCTAGAACCGAATGCATGCATGGAGAAAGGGGTGGAAAATGTAACAGACGATTGCTCTGGGTTATGACCAGATCCTTCCGCTTTAGACTCCTCTACACCGAGGCCGCTTGAAGCCAATTTGCAGCGTTTTGTCGCAGGAGGATCTCTGTGCTCGGCCATGACGATGAGAAGTTGGGGTAGGCGAAAGGTAAGAGAAGTTGGGAGAGTCAACTACTAAATGACTATTGGGCCCGTGACATTTGGACCCACTGTTCAGTGAAAGTGTAAGTGAGGCGAGGGTACGCGGAAGGTGCGGAATCTGATGGACGTGCATGCAGATGTGCAGCGTGGTGGTGGGCCCACATGTCCCATCGCCTTTCAGCTGCGATGAACTGTCAATTAGCGGTTGTCACACCACTCCCAGACATTTTACTATAGTTTGCATGACCCACTTGTTTTCCCGAGAGCAGCGGAGGAAGGCCACGACCACACACGATGTGGTTCTACATAAATACCGCATTGCGATCTCTAGTTATAGCACTCCACATCTCATCATGTACACTAGCTCTCTCATCATGCACTGATTCCCCAAACCGCTTGTACAAGCATGTCATGGCTAGCTCCAGTGCTCCATCCAGCCAACGCTCTCCTCCAGTCAGCGTTGGCGCAAGAGGCGAACCAGGTGGCAGCCATAAGCGTCCGTGTTTGTTGTCTCCTGACGCCTCGGCTGGAGGACCCAACCAGTCGTTGAGGATGGCCACTTGCAACAAAGCGGTGGTAGACTATCTTGGGATAGCCCCTGGTGTAGCCTCTGATTGTCTACTATGGGTGAGCATACTAGTTTGATTGAGAAGATGTATTTAGTCATATATAGTGACGCTGACTATTTCTTGGGTTTTTCGCTGGCTTCCGCTTCTGCAGGTGAAGGTGATCAGCCAGGAGGAGAAACCAAATAAATGGTTAGACGTGGTTGCGGCCTGCCACTATATCTTGGGGCCTAACTGCGGCATCAATGTCGCCTTGGATGTAGACGATGACAAGTGCTTCACTCGGTGCAGGGAGGGCTCGCACGCTGATCGGTTGGAATATGAGAAGTTGATTCATGTCAATGATGGTCGTTACTCTGTTAGATTCCTTCGGAAGGAAGTTCTTCAATTGTACAGGGAGGATGCTGATCAAGTTTGTCGATTTGACATTCGCGACGGCTTGAGGGGTCAGGGGAAAAGAGACCTCGTTGGCCATAAGAGAGCTCGTACTCTTAGGCTAGAATAAGCGTGATCTGGGTGATGTAGTGTTTTCTTTAGTTTTCTTCTGTCTAAACTTTGTTTGTTAAAAACTTAATTTGTAATATCGTCGCTAAGTTAATAAAATTCCTGGTTGTACAATCTGAGTGCATACATCATTACCAGTGTTCAGTGATCCAAAAAATTTAAAGTAAGAGTAAATTTTGGAAAACTCCAGATACTTTGCCAAAACTATCAAGGAACTACACGTTTAACACCTAGTTTTAGAGAACTACAAATTTTAGGTACACTTTATCAAGGAACTACAAATTTTAGCACTCTCCCACTCTGTCAGTATTCTTTGATAAAGTGTACCTAAAATCCGCAGTTCTCTGAAACTAGGTGTTAAACCTGTAGTTCTTTGATAGTTTTGATAAAGTATATGTAGTTTTCCGAAATTTACTCTTAAAGTAAACACCAAAACGACTAACAAAAAAATCACCAAGATACACATAGTTTGTGACATCCCATGTCACAAAATGAAGTTAACTAAACCTAACATCAATTAAGGTCTAAGCAAAAGTATAATTAATCCATGTGCCAAAGAATAAAAAGGAGGAAACCTATTTAATTAAATTACAGAATATTCAAATATGGGTCATCCACAAACATTACCAAAACCCATGGAAGTACCCCAATGTTTTACATATTCTGAATGGACACATCAAAAGAGAATTTTGATAATTTTTCTAGAATTTTTGGTAACCATTTAATACCCTTAAAAATTGCCCCAAAGTCAGAGATGTGTATTTCGGGTTTGGAATTTTCATAATTTATGAAAGCAAATTTAGCTGGTGCACCCAAAAGCAAAGTTGGAGCACACGTTTTCTTGAGCCAACACAAAAATTGGTGTCCAGTTTGGAGGGAACGTGGCAAAATTGCCCAAACCCGAGCCATGGTTTAAGTCAAGCCGGGTCAATCGTCCCTCCCTCCTTCCTTTTCTCTCCGGCCAGTCTCCGGTCGACACTGACGCGCCCGTACGAGCCACCATCGATTGCTGTAGCCCCATCCCGGTCACTGCTCCACCAAATCGCGCCTGTGGCACCGGCCGACATTGAAGCTGTGCCGGAGGCGCCACTCCCTGCCCGACAGCTCGCCGTCCTCTCTCTCTCCCTCTCTCGGCTCTCTCTTCTGGCGGCCAAAACAAAAGGGCCAGTAGCGGCTCACCCACCCCCCATTCCCCTCCTTCTCTGCTCGCCAACACTCCCGCATGCCCCAAGCGCTCCTGCAAGGCCGCGCGGCGCTGCCTCCGCTTTCCTCCGCCTCTACCGCAAGGAAACCCGGCGAGCTCCCCTGCTCCGGGTCACCTGAGCGCCGCCGCGTCCAGCCCTGACCAGGCAGTCCCTCCCTTCCTCTTTCTTTTGCAAATCAACGTACTAAGGAGTACTCTCGCCGCCTACTGATCCCCTCCCTCACTCGTGTAGAGACGTCGTCGGAATTTGGAGAACCCGTGCCGCCACCGACCACTGCGCAGAGAGGGCTCACGACGACAACCACTCTCCTGGCCACCCCAACTCTAGCCCTCGCATCGACGTGCACCGCGGCACCCAGGTGATGCTCCTGGACCTTCTCCCCTGCCGATTCCACCTCTGGGCGTGCCTGTCGCCGTCGGCCGCCGTCGAGCTTCGCCGTCGCTCGTCGCCGGCAGAGCTCTGGCAGGCCCCGCTCCGGCCACCACCACCCACGTGACCGCCACGAGTCCTGAGCCTTGCCACCGATCACCGCCAGTGAGCCAGCAGAGCTGCAGCGCCGCCGCGCGCGCGGGGGGAATTTGAAAATGGCCAGTGGCAGATTTGTAAATAGGAGTGAACTTTGATTAAACTTGGAAATTCAATAACTCGAGAAATAAAAGACCTAAAAATGTGAAATTAATTTTGTTCAACTCCTAAAATCATCCTCTACCAGAAAAACAAGTTGAGGTCCAAAGTTGCTCAGTAAATTAATTTATTCAATGCCCTAAAGTTATAACCCTAATTTGCTTAATAAATTCATAAGTAAATACATATAAATGGTAAATTCATGAAACTTGCTCAGTGGTAATTTCATGGCATCCCTAAACTTTCTGAAAAAACACATTTCCATTTTATTGCATATTTTTAGTATTATTGCATAATCTTCATTTTCAGTAATTGAATTTATATAAATTATTGGCTAGGGATTTATTCATGAAATTTGGCATTCCTGTTCCTTATGCACTTGTACACTTATGTAAAATCCCAGGAAAAATTTGAAGCTACCTAAGTATAAAATTCTCTGTCAAAATTGATCATTGGTTAAGTAACTAGGAAATTCTTCATATAAATGTTACCTCATGTGTATATTTAAGGAAAGTGGGAATAAATTAGTTTCTGGAAATTCATGGAGAATCATTCATCCTCCCATTGCAGTAGACACTCTCATGAGCATTTATACTCTTGGTTCTTAATTAACTACATGAGCTAGAACTAGTTATGCAATTAAAGTGCCATTTTTATGTATTGTGTTAGTTTGCATATGGTCACTTTAGCTAAGTGGCTCAAAATGAACTTTCTGAAATTTGACCCTAAGTACTACATTGTCATATCATCATAAGCATGTGATGTCATATGATCAACATCTAGGCCATGCTCATGTTAGAGTAGACATACACTAAGAATGTGATAATTAAAAGTTGCATTCTAGTAATTAGAAGTTTGTCCCCTTCAAATTCAGTGGTTATCATGTCATACTTAAGTGTGCAACCATATTCATGAATGAGTGATTAGTTCATTAATTTATTTTCTGAGGAAGTACCATGAATCTTCATGCCATGCATTCCATCTTGAATTAAGAAAGACCCCATGAAACCTTGTGTATTCCTTAGCATTGATGCATATCCCTTCCATATAGGAATCGAGACCGAGGAGATCCCACCGGACCAGCAAGGAGCTGAAGTGCACTTTGGTGAAGACGCTAACTACGATTACACCCAAGGCAAGCCCCGATGCATAACCCGTTTTATCATTTGAGTCCTTTTACTTTATCACAAGATAGGAGTATTGTATTGTGCATTAAGTGTAGGACTTGGATGAAACACAATTGCATACTCCAGCAATGACCTATGAGTAGCATGTTAGTAAGCTTTTCCGTTAGCAAATGCTATGCTTAAACTAGTGGAGTCAACGGTAGGTTATAGATTCAACTATGGTTCAATTAGTTGATGAACATGATCAAAATGGAACACCTATCGTTGCAACTCCGCGAACAAGTATAGAACAGTACCAAGTATATACCTTTAATATGGGAATTGGTAAACCTAGTAGCTTGGGGGCCGTATTGTTGGACGGCGATACTCATCGATCCACAGGTGATGTGAACAGCATGGTGGTTGCACGGGTTTGAGGACCGCTGGAGAGTGCATGGGTTAAGCCTCGGATACGAAGTACTATATCACGGGGAGGACGTGTACTCGGGATCGATGGCCCCAGATCGACTTTATAGCAATCTTGTGAACGGTGGCCATACGTGTTCTTAAATGATGCGTATGTCGTGTATTTGGGTTTTCCCTGTAGGATGTAAATCAATTCGAATTGCCATCCCTCGCAGTTATGAGTACCTCTTGTTCGAGCAGTGGCAATGATATGTTAAGTAGTAAAGTGTGGTTATGTTTCTGAAATTTATTTATGCTATGGATACACAATGCTATGATGTATTGCTCTTTAGCTATATTCATGTCTTAGCAGCTAGCTAGACTCACCGTATCTGTGTTCTACGATAAGCAAAGTAAAATCTTGTTTAAGGAAATTGAAAGCGTAGCGTAGAACTAATAGGAGCTTTTATGCAACTATCAAATAAACCCGGTCAGCCCCCTGCATACTAGGAGTCGGTTTTAGTAAACCGGTTGACGGGTAAGTCTTGCGGAGTATGTTAGATACTCAGGCTTTGCGTTGACGTTGATTTTCAGGTTTTCCTCAAGCCACATATTGTGATTGTTGTAACAAGGTTGTGTGGAAAGGTGTGGAGCCTCAGAACTGGACCATTGAATGGGTCCCTAGCTCCCTTAACTGTGATGAGTGAGCCATCGCCATAGGGCTGGCATGGTTCACGTGGGTCTTGACGTCGTGTTTGTGGTTGTATCGCTTCCGCTAAATTATGTAGTATGTACTAAGGACATATGTATTGTATCAGATCTGAACTTAATTATATTCTACCTCTGAACTTGTAATATTATGCACCTAAGTGATGCAATGTTGTAAATGATGAATGTTCATGTGTGAATGCTGTGTATGGTTACTTCGTTAACCATCTCCCGAGGCGATCCTGTATGACATACTCTACTTTTCGGAGTAGGGTTGTCACATAGTTCACCATAATTAAACAACCACATATATATATAGTCCAACACACATTTATAGTTCAACACACACATAGTTCAACACAAGCATAGGACATAAATTAAGAACAACAATATAATTAGTAACTGACACCACCACACCATGCATGGAGAGAACAAGCAACGACACACCAAGAGCATGCGCTTCACATCCAGCCTTCGTTCTTGGCGAGATGACGGTGGTGGTTGACCTTCTTCTCGTCGTGCTTTGGTGAGTTGGAACTCATGCTTTGGTGAGTTGGAACTCATGATGCGAAGAACGTGAGACTGCATGCTGGCATAGTCCATCTTCCCCTACTTCTTGCCGATGCAGATGGGGCACCAGAAGCTATCTCTGCCATCTGCCGCTGTGTAGATGAACTTGAGGCGCAGTTCAGCGCCCTTTAGGGTCTTGCCGGTGAGGGGGTCATTGAACTCGATGGAGACGGAGCCGGAAGACCACTCGGATGATATGGAGTAGGAGCGGGATCTGCGAGCCGGAGATGGTGGATGGCCAGCGTGGGTAGGCGGCCACGATGGAGGCAGCGAACGGAAGCGGGCAGGAGGGAAGGTCGTGTCACACCCGGTTCCAATGATCAAAACCAAATGCATCTGTATACATGCCCAGGATCAAGATTTCACGCACACATGACAAAATTGTGATAAATGAACAATATCTTTATTAAATCAATAATATTATTACAATGGTAACTCCTAGGTCAAAAAGAAAAAGATTACATTGCAGCGGTTAAACTAAGCGTTGGCGTCCTTCAGCTCCCATAGGAAGTCGACCGGGAGACCGCAGGCCTAGAGCTATCCTCCATTATCTTCATCGTTGCACCAACCTTCTCCTGTAGCTGAGCAGCAATGTGGGATATAGCAAGGGTGAGTACATGTCGTACTCAACAAGTGGGAGAAAAGATGACATGGAGCTAAAGACAAGGAAGGCTTATTAGGGTTTAATGTGTGAACTTTTAATTCACTAAAGCATCCTATTTACAATGTGAGGTCATCCCAACCATTAACCCATGGTGTACTATCGAAGCCAAGTCTAAACCCAACCACCAATCCCAACCAACAAATCTTGTGAGGATCCATGCCGCTCTTGACTGTGAGCACGTCTGTCATGACAATTTTCACTCTGCAGAAGTTGTACACATTCCCCACGAGAAGTGATTTCATCGCCTGTCTCCAGGTGACTAAATCTACATCCTGCCATGCCAGCCAAGCACTTGCACACTTCCTTTGGTGTGTGGCCAGGATATCACTTTAAGGCATTTCAACGGCTTCCTCCAGCTTGTACATGCCCACTGAGGTTTCACCCATCGGGCAGTAAACCCATAGCTGAGAGGCACCCTCTTGAGCCAGATGGTTCTAGGACCTGTCCCTTAACCACACCTCCCCTTGGGACTACCGGTGAACCCCTGCATAGTCCATCCATCTTCACATGCACCAGCTGGTCTCCACCGCATACTACGCCGGGCCGTGCCCATAACTTGGCTCGTGTTTGTATGATTCACATGGGTTGCCGCTCCAAGAACCAGTTATTAACGTGATTTAAGTGATAAACAAACCAGGGCATTACCGATGAACCCCTGCATAGTCCCCGAACTGTCGGTAAACCCCTGCACAGTCCCCATACCGATCACCCAAATCTGAAGTCCTAAGCCATGTTGTTAATACATGTTACCATTTCAACCATGAAGTGACATAGTTCCTTAATCAGGATTAAGATTAACCCCACAGCCCACAATCAACCTAAGCATCATCTACCCATAACCAACCAACCAACCAACTAGTTCAAGGCGACAAGGAATGATAAAGCAATAACTAGTAAACCCTAACAATAGGTATCCCATCATTTGACACAAGCATGCAGTCCTAAAATAACATTCATAATAGGTACATAATGCATCAAGGACACTTGCCTTCATCTTGTGCAAGTTGCTTCTCAAGCACTTCAAATTCTTGCTCTTGAAGGTCCTCGTACGCCGATCCTTGCGTGTATTCGCCTTTACGCATAACAATACCAACACAAGCAATTGCATACAAAAATCAATACAAAGCCATGCAACAGTGGGAAAATAAAATCATAATGCCATGAATGAAGGTTATGTCGCCACTAGAATTTTGGCACAAGAATCACTTAAATCGGGGTTATGGATCAAAAGATATGCAAGGTTCAAGCTACAAGGACTGCGGCTGCACACAGACAGTGCAAACATATGTGCGTGTTCCCATTGATTGGGTCGATATCTGAAGGAATAATTTAAATGGAAAGCTTCCTAGTGATGTGGGACATGCGAAACGCAAGGTAAATTGGATCAGAAATCACCTATACTGGAGATTCAATGGCTTCATCATGGTGAGGTCATCCTGCAGCAGATCGAGCACAGATCACGTTCCTAGTCGCACCAAGGCCGTTCTAGGAGAAACCTCTGGTAGAAATGATCACAAGACCCTAGAACACAAGTAGGAGTGTCAGATGTATAAAGAAGACCTCTGGATTGGGAGAAAAGGGGATGGATTTACCGTCACACGCGCTGGATTCACCTAGATCAGGGAGCTGCTGCCATTGTGATGTAGATCCCAGAGGCATCTGACGTCCAATGGCTCTGAGCTTTGGATTTGTTGTATGGGACATCAGGGCGCACCTACATGTAAAATTTTGAAGGATTTGGATGGGCGTATCATCGGGAATATCCACATCAATTTGCGGCAGCATTGCTGGACGCGAGAGCAGGGTGGAGCGGCGGCAGCCTGGCGGCATGGTGAGGGTTTGAGGGGGTGGGGAGGACGTGGGAGGGGTGCTAGTATTTATAGGAGTGGTGGGTCAGGTGGGAGAAGAGTATGGAAAGACAATTAAGGTGGAATAAATGCATTTATTGGATAATTTATTCTATTGTTCTTTCCATAGAAATGTTTATGGAAGGTGGGGTTTTCTTTCCATAGACAGGTTTATGGAAGGTGAAGTAAACATGGAAGGTATTGTGTCTAGGTACGTTGATGCGGTAGGTGCGACGAAGGTGGTTGACATTGAGTCTAGAAACATTTGTAACGTATATGAAGGATTGCACGACGAACGGAGACATATGAGCAAAATAGGTACGGAGTTGGATCATCAATTCAATGAGACGAGAACAAATTGAATGATGGATAATTGAAACCCTTGTTCAAAAAGAATTTAATTTTGTAACCGTTCAATAAAATAATTTAGATTTTATTGAAATGGATATCAAATCAAAAGCCAAGAAAAATCATGAATAAAAAGAAAATTAATTATGTTATTTAAAGGTTCTTCATACAAAATGAAATTGTTTGTTACATAAAACATTTTCATGAACCACAAGAAATCATTTGTAAAACAAATCTTATTTCAAACACACATTGTTGAAAATCTCTATTTTTCAAAAAAGAAAGCTCATATTTCAAAATAGAAAATTTTGGGATGGGACACGCCAGAGCCGGAGAAGGGGAACTGGCGCGGACGAGGGGCGCCACCGGAGCCAGAGGAGGGGAGGAACGGGTGCGGACGGGTGACGCCACCGGAGATAGTGAACTGGTCTAGGAGGGTGGCGCCGGAGATGGCGAGTGTGCCATGCCCGTGGCAAGGGCAGCCTGCCTCTCAACCGGGAGCATCACCATCCCAGGGCCCGATGGGAACAACATCAGGGCCATTCCAATTCTCTAGTGGTGGACCGCCGATGCAGGCAGAGGCGACGAGGAGCGGGACAACAACGGCGACCACCGCCGGCTTACATATAGATCAAATCCAACATTAGGAGAAAACTCATCAACCGTAGTCGAATACCATTTAACCCAAAACGAAGCAAATATTGCCTAAACCTATAAGAGGCGATGAATATGACTCACTGAGGATGACGAGCCCGGAGGAGAACGCCCTGAGGCCATGGATACGTCGATGACGAGGAAGGCGATGGCGAGGAAGGCGAGATGGTGATGAAGGGGAGGAAGGGCGATGGTAGTAGAGAGGCGAGGAAGCCGAGAAGGGAGTAGTTTATTGTCACACCCGTTGGTGCATGGGGTAGTCCTACGTTTATTGGCAAGGAAGACAATGCGAGTGGGAGTACTTTATTGTCATACCCGCCAATGCACGTTGCAGTCACCACTCAATTGTCTTCACACGTTCAACTTCCTGGATGGGGGCTTTTGGTGTAACCGTGCTGGTGGGGGCTATTCAGCTTCTGGGAATGAACAACCGTGCTCCTAACAAAACTCCCGCACCCCGTTCACGGCGCCCATCCGCCCAGTGCAACTTCAGACACCCACCCGGCCCTCCCCTGTTCAGTTCTTGGAACCACCGCGCTCCGCACCCCGCTCATGGCGCCCACTATCCTGCCAAGCGGCAATGCCACCTCGCGCTTCAAATGCTCCTCCCGCACGCTGACCAGCGGTGGCGCCGCCTCATGATTCAAATGCTCCTTCCACACACCAACCAGCGGCGGCGCCGTCTCGCACTCTGGCTCGATGCCTCACGCTCCCGAGCCCTACCGAGCCGCCACCTGCCATCAACACCGACGTGCATCATCGATGTCAAGTTCCACCACTACAACATCAACACAACGGTCACCTCCGATAGCAGCATCGTCGTCCAGCTCCTTGATGAGATCTGGCCGAATGAAAAACCGCTCCTCATCAGTTTGGATACGGAGTGGCTAATCATTCCAAAAGCCAATCGTGTGAATGATAACCCAAACATGACACCCATCATTCAGGTCTATGTGGGCATGCCACATGAGAACCAGGATGAATATGGGTGTCTCCTCTTCCAGGTGTGCCATGTCGACAAGGTTCCGGAAAAACAGAAGCATTTCCTGGAGAGCCCTTGGTGCATGTTCCTCGGATCAAACATCAGAGGCGACGTCCAAAAGCTGTCCATTGATCACAACATCAGTGTAGCCAGGACGTTGGAGCTGCAGGACGCCGCACGGGACCACTAGAAGCAAACCTCAACATACGGACTTGGACTCAAGAATGTGTGTCAGAAAATGCCTGGTCTAGCAATGGCCAAGCATTCTGATGGTAAGTTTCACCAAAAGTGGGGGGGGGGGGGTAAAGCACCTGACTAGGTAGCACATCGATAACACAGCTATAGACGCCTTCGTCTTGTACAGGCTTGGTCAGAGATTTAACATCAAGCCATAGAAGAAGTGTGTGTGTGTCTAGCGCATGCATGTATCTTTGTGCATACATGTGGTGTGTGTTGTGTGTGTGTAGCGCCTTCGTGCACATGTACATAAAGTAATTAATATCAATATCACTAAATCTATGTTTAGTTCAGTTTGCATTTATTGCAATACCATTTACATGTTTTATCATTATTATTAATTCTTTTTTTATCTTACAAAATAATCTGTGTAAATTGAATTTGTATTTAAGTGATGAGTATAATATGATGTGTGTGGACAAAACTATTGCAAAAATAATTGAGAACATCATTAAAACAAGTTAAAGTACAATCTGAGTGCATATACATCATATTACAACTGTTCCAGTGATCCAACAAAAATAGAGGAGCTTGCATTGTAGAGGTGGCTACTTGTAATATGGGTAGGGCTGGATAAACAGAGTAATTGCAGAGGTATCACCCTATCTTGAGCATGCGCCATGGTCGGCAGTTCGAGCTCGTCATGGACCACCGCCAAGACCCAATCCTCGGGTGAGCCTGAGGACAACCGCCATTCCCCCATCCCTTACCACGTCAGGCTGTTGGACTACCAGCCCCCGGTGTGGATCTCGTGGAGCGATGACAACCCCGGACGATGCTACCTCAAGTGCTACAGAGCTCGGGTGAGTATAGTTATGTTCCCATGCGATTGATTTTGAATTCACGGTTGGTTTATTTGGCCTCCCTATTTCTTCGTCAACTTGGAGGTTGCACGTTCATGTATTGGTATGAGTGTCGACACGATGCATTCTGGTAGACACTACTTGTAGATCTGCGGAATGCCGTGTGGTCTCTCAAGAAGGAGAAAATGGCACTAAACAAAGCTCTTGGTGAGGCAACCACTAGGCTAGATTCGATGGAGTAGAAGCTAGCAACGGTGAAGAAGGAAGAAGAGGACAAGGGGGATGCTCTGAAATTTGAAAAAGAGGACCTCAAGGCAGAAGTCATGAAGCTAGAGGTGGAGAAGACCGGACTGAAGGCGTTATGTGTGTTCTTTGTTGCCATTGAGTTGTTCATGTGGATTGGTAATTAGTAGGTGCATGTATATCCAGTTAGTGTTGTGTTGTAGTTAAGCAGCCTCAGCTATATGTGTGCTGGTTAAGTCTCTGAACTAAGTTCATGTGTCAGATGTATGCTGGTTGTTATCTAGTTGGCTATCAAGTTATGTGCGATATTGATGTGTAGATGTAAGTTGATGATAGATAACACAAAAATCATCATTGTTGTTTTCCATGGAATCTACTACAGCTAAGACTCCATCAGCAGTGTAGGTATCATCAGAATCATCGTAGTCATCTTGTAAGTCCTCATCATCCGGTTCTGGCGTGGAGGTAGCACGCGCCTCTTCGAGTTCAACAACATCGACACTTTACCCTTCCACGTCAGTCCTGCTCCAATTTCTCAATTCCTTAGGTCGCTCTTCAATGTTCATAAGTTCCACTCCTACAATGACCGAGTCAGCACCGGTATTAGCAAAATTATTTTCATTCTCCTCTCCATCTTTGGGCATGGCAAACATGTTCCTAGGTTTCATTCTAAGGACACTGCACCAATTCGCTCTCCTGGCACTTTTCACATAACACACCTGCTCTGCTTGGATTGCCAGGATGTACGGCTCCTCTAAATATCAAGTCCGACTGGTATCAATGTCGATAATGCCATATTTACCCTTACTGTATCCTCTGGATTTTGTTTTTGTCCGGTGCTGGAACATCAAACCAACCACACTCGAACAAAATGACTTCCTTCTTCATAGGATAGTCTAGCATGATAATTCTTCTAATCACTCTGTACCATCCATGCCATCCCCCTGGACGACAACACCGTTGTTTTGTGTGGTTAAGTTTTTCTCTGCTTCTTTTGTCCGAAAGAGAAATCCATTGATGGAGCACCTGTTAGCCACACGAATACGAGGATGTGGACCATGAGCTAGAGCATATTTCATGTGATTCACTTCTCCCTTTGCCCATACTTTCCTTATTTGCCTCAAAATAATTTGGAGATATGTTAGGAACACATTGTAAATATAAATATCATGTATTTAAAAATTAGAGCAATATGTCTCACTTTTCGCTCAAACCATCCTACAAATTGTTGCTTGTGGCATCTGTCAATATTCTGTGAGTTGGATTTCCACAATTCTTCCTCATGCTCACTGTAACAGTAGGCAAATGATCAGGCACCTAGTAGAAGACAACACATGTTTCAAAAAAATAAATCATATATGTGACATGCAACGACTTACTTTATCCATTCATTGCACTCATCACAGTTGGATAATATGTAGTGCCTCATCTTCTGAAATTCTAGAGGCTCAGGTTTGTTGAGCTAAAAAGTTTTTTTTACTGTAGTCCCTGCTACCGAATATGCTCATACCATCAGAAGGTGGTTCAGTAATAGCGTTCTTTTCTTGACGCTCTGGCCGATTGAGCTTTGTACTAACATCTTCAAAGAAGCGAGAGCAAAATGTAAGGCACTCCTCCGAGAGATATCCCTCTACTATTGAACCTTCAGGACACGCTTTGTTCCTCACGTAACCCTTGAGGGTATGCAGGTACCTCTCAACTGGATACATCCATCTGTAGCAAACTGGGCCACCGTACTTAGCCTCCCAAGCAAGATGAACTGGTAAGTGCACCATAATATCGAAAAATGCAGGCAGAAAAATCATCTCAAGGCGACAAAGGGTCTCTCTAATAGATTTGTCAAGTTTTTCAAGTTCAGCAACCTCAAGCTCCTTCGAACATATTGCATTAAAAAACCTGCTAAGTTCAATGACCCCGACCACTACATCCTCAGGCAATATGTCGTTGTTTTTGTAATAAAACATGGTGGTCATGACTTTTAAGTCCAGTTACCTTGCAAGAACTGACATCAACACACCTCCTGATATGGGAGGCATACCCATCTGGCATCTGAATATTTTGTAGGAAATTGCAAAATATTTGCTTCTCATCTATTCCTAACGTGTACAACGCTGGTGGCAAAGTGTATTTACCTTTCTCTTGCAATGGATGCTGATCCTTCCTTATACCTAGTTCTTGCAGATCAAGTCGAGCCTTCTCACCATCCTTACATTTACCAGCTAAACCAAGCAAAGTCGCTATCAACCTCTTGGAAATATTCTTCTCAATGTGCGTGACATCTAGATTATGGTGTATCAGCAATTTTTTCCAGTAAGGAAGCTGAAAAAAAAACACTCTTCTTCCTCCAGTTGTGCCACCTAATATCTTTATCTCAATGCTTCCTCTTCCCTGCGGTAGTCTTTCCAAAACATACTTGCTCAAAACTCTCATAATGCTGCAAAACTTGTTCACCAGTTAGCAGCACTGGAGGCTCCCTCTCTTCAACCTTGTCATAGAAGCTCACCTTGTTCATTCGCAACTTGTGGCCTGAAGACAAAAAACGGCGATGCCCCATATAGCAATGCTTTTTACCATGTTGTAACCACCAGTAATCAATATCCTTGTGACAATGAGGACAAGCAAACTTTCCTTTTGTGCTCCAACCAGATAACATCGCATATGCAGGAAAATCATTTATTATGGAAAGTAAAACTACATGTAGATTAAAATTCTTCTTTGCTTTTGCATCCCAAGTCACAACTCCATTAATCTAGAGATCTTTCAACTCATCGATCAGAAGCTACAAATACACATCAATGTTAATTCCTGGAGATCTAGGCCCTGTAATGAGCATCAACATCATCCAATAAGACTATTTCAAGCACAACCATGGAGGCAAGTCATAAGGAATTAGGAGCACCGACCATGTAGTTTAATTCACATTGAGCATCCCAAATGGATTGTAGCCATCTGATGCAAGTCCCAGCCTAACATTATGTGGATCCGATGCAAATTCCTTATACTCGCCATCTACGTTCTTCCATGCCAATGAGTTGGCCGGGTGCCGAACTTTCCCATCTTTAATGACCAATTTTTCAGTATGCCAACACATTTGCTTTGATGTGGTCGTGTTCATATATAATCTTTGAAGGCGAGGAATAAGTGGAAAGTACCTTAGTATTTTTTGAGGAAAGAGCTTCTTCTTCTTTAATCCACCATCATGATCAGTGGCACCACCCTCTCCATGCCCCTCTGGATCAGCATTTTTCCACCTACTTTCTCCGCATGTTGGACACTCATGCAGATCCTGGTATTCTCCATGAAATAACATACAGTCATTGACACAAGCATGAATCTTCACATAGTCCAGGCCAAGTTCTCGAACTATCTTTCGGACTTTTTCCAATGTATCTGGGACACAATGTCCTTTGGGGAGCAAAAGACATATTAACCGAAGGATCTGCTCCATGGCATTGTTGCTAATGCCGAACATGCACTTAATCTGAAATAGCCTCACAATGAAAGATACTTTTGTAGCCTCCTTACAACCTAGGTACAATTCTTTCTCTGCTTCTTGCATTATTTTGAGAAAAACCTTTGCTGAATCATTTGGCTCCTCGGTATTATTGCTGCTTCCGCTAAGCTTTCAATGTATAGCACCACTGATTAGTGAGTAAATCAGATTTTTAACAGTGGGGCCATCAAGAGTAGGTTCGCCTTCATCAGTAAAATCCTAATTATCATCCAGAACCATAGGCTCAGCAGCTAGATCACGAAAATGATGTTCATGTGTTATGAATTCCTTATGAAACCCTCTGTGAAACAGGTGTTGTGCAAGCTTAGTCTTTGTTCTATATGCCATGCAACCACACCTACTACATGGACATTTCGCTGTCTCTCCTGGAAAAGTGCCCTCAAAGGTGTCTTCAATGAATTTTTGAACTCCGTCTTGCCAAGCCTTATGTCCATGTGGCAACCGCATCCAATTCTGATCGGTCCCGAACGCCATCAGTGAAATTAAAGGAAATAATTAACAAATTCCTAAAACAGGAGAAAAGGTTGTTGATGGTGGACTAATAAACAAACGACGATCGAAACTACTATCCTAAACAAATGAAACTACTAACATTTACTAATCTACCAATCAGCCCCAATCACAAAAAGTATTAGAAGATCCCGACCTTAATTATCATGGATGGCTCGTGTTCCAGGAGGCGGGGTGTGGAGAAGTCCGTCGTCCACAATCCTGGCCACGCGCGTCTTCCCGTCGCCGAATGCCTTTTGGCCGCGTCACCAACGACTGTTCTAGGGTGGAAGCGACGTTGGAGCTGAGGGCGGAGACACCAACAGCAGCTAGTGGACGGACAATGTTGGAGCCAACACGGACTAGGGGCCCCACGCTGGTATTATTTTTTTACGAGGGAGAAAATTCTACTATTTACGTCCCGCCTAGTATGAGTCATATAGTCCCTCTGATTCTGTGCATAATGCAACTCATTTTAGACAACATTTAGCATACAAATCTTATCTTATATATATATTCTAATTAGAGCCTCCTTTTGATGCCTCCACGTTAATCAGAGAAAAATTAAAGAAATTCTCACAAAAAATGAGTCTATACTCAAACCAAATAGATGGAAAGCTAAAACTGAATGATGTATATGCATGCGCTTATATGTATCTACTATGACTAGATTTTTCCATCCTACCATTAAAAAGAGTTTCTGGTCCATGGTTATCAACACTAGAGCATCTCCAACCATTGTGTAAAATCACTTCCTAAATCAAAATTTAGGATATTATTAGGAAAATCATTCTCCAACCGTTATGTAAACTAGCTCCCTAAATATACCAACTCCCTAAACAAGTGTACTAGGTTGCTATATTTAGAAACCAAATAGGAACTCCCAAAACATAAATTCATTTGGAGACCAGATATTAGGAATTGTTGGAGGAAACAAGTTTTTTCACTCTTTATAATTCTTTAGAAACTCCCTAAATCTAGATTTAGAGAGTAATGTTTTACATAATTATTGGAGATGCTCTTAAGTCATTGTTTGACTCATTATCTACTCGGCTCTATAGACTACAGGTCACGGAGTAATGATAGCTAACAGTTGTTACCCACGTCGCATTGAGTAAATACTAGTAGGAGCTAACTATGAATGGTCATGTCGCTTGACTTGAATCGAGGCGAGCGGCGCCACCCAAGAAAAAAAGGAATTTTGTAGGTCGATGTTCATTAGTACAGTAGTACAAGCAAAAGGGAGCAAGGAGAGAGAGAGAGAGAGAGAGAGAGAGAGAGAGAGAGAGAGAGACGATATGCCTTGAAACTTTCATACTCCTACGTCTAGGAGACAGAGAGAGATAGGGTAGTGGTGCATTGAAGGCTACTGGGACCCGGGGGGAAAACTACCTGGTGCATGCAGGCAGCTTCACCAGCTGGGGTTGGATTTTATCAGCAGCTTGGGTTTGGATTTGATTGTCTGGACCAGGTAGCAACTCCTAGCAAAAAACCACACAGACTACTACTCATGTCACCTGGCATGGATATACCATCTAGAGCTGCCATGTCATTTTAGGTGGAAGCGTGTCTACCTCTTGTCATAATATGTGGTGCATTCTCTGGCACTCATGTATGGATGTGCCATGATATTTTTAGCCACATATTCTCTATAAAAAAAATATGAAGATTAAACTTTCAAAATTTTGTATCTATCAAAAAATGACTTATGCGTGGGAGTCTCAAACTCCAACTGACTTATGGGGTGATTTTTGCAATTAACCCAACTTTTATCTATCACATGTATCCATTTGCATCTTAACAATGCAGTTTGATTTTATTCTCTATCGACCAAACTCCTTATGGTACTATTTGTCACATGTTTATATACCTCACTAATAAAGATGTGTTTGGTGGCTAGGAGATATACTAGTATGTGTCTATACCGACCATACGCCTCCTTGCATATAGAATATGCTTGTTCAAGTATAACAGCTCATTTCATATGGCCCACTGATATGTGGGTTCTGGAAGGATTCATCCGAAAAAAGTTTGAAAATATTGTAGTATGTAGGTGGTATTTCAAATGGAATTAAACGCCAGTGCTGCCCTTGCTAATCGAAGCGCCCGCGATAAGGATGCGGCTTCCTGCTCCCGGCTTCCTACTCCCATGCGTGCTCCCAAAACGTGGCTTGCTCCAATTGGTTCAAGTTTTTATTTGGACCCAGCATAACAGACCTCCCGTCTCCATAAATGATGTCATAATAAAAAAATTGTTTCCTGCCTAAATTTATCCTCTCGTCTCCCATGACTTGTAGTCTCCCATCTCTGCTCAAATCACCATGGTATAGAGACACAAGCTCCTTCGCAACTCGCCATGTGCTATGACTTGTAACGGTGCTTGGCCATCGATTTGCGCTTTGGTAAAGCAGCTAGCAGCAATGTACATCACTAGATCATAGTCCCGTGATGGTTAGCAGAACAGCTCGGTGCAATGCGCTACAACTTCATCAGGCTCATCTCCATCGGTTCCTGCATGGAGCAGCTCACTCGACAACCAGGCACCAGTCCATTAACGCATTATCTATTGCAATTTCGTTATCGAGGTTTGTTTAGATTGGAAGGAAATTTATTTTTTGGATGACTGAAGTATATTTTGCCTTTGTTATCTAGAGATTGAATCATGTCATAAGAAAACCAGTTTTTATACACTCGACTACTAGTTTGGTAGAAAGAAAATTTAGAACAAATAAGCATTAGCATATTTCATGATACGTCAATTCTGGCCTTGAGTAAAGCAACAGAGTTGTGTAAATGTTGACAATTCTTAACATTGCACTAAAATATTATTTGGTAACAACGCTCGAAGTGTTGATTGATGTTTGTTATGCTTTAAGCGAAGAGTGAACCAATCTGCAAGCGCACGGAACATCTATTGTAGCATTTCACCCAGGAGTATTCCAAGGTATCGTATTTATTTTTCTCAGGGAACCTAGGAGTAAGAGTATCTTGGTTTAACAAATATATGACTATAAGAGTTATGTTGATACTAATATCGCCAGTGGATCATAGGGCTACCCATGATCCTTGTTTATCAGTAAAGGCATGCGCGAGACCGAGAGTCGATGGACACACAAGATACAAGGTTTAGACATGTTCGGGCCTCCTAAAGGATAACAACCCTATATCCTATATTCTGTGGTGTATTGTGTCGCTGTTTATGAGAGAGCCCCTGCCCCTCCTTATATATCCGAGGGGCAGGGTTACATACCAAGTGTCCTAGTCGGTTACAACATGATTTCCAACTAGGATTCAATCTCTAACTTTCTATCTCTAGTATTGACTTGTCATCGACTCCAAGTAATAATCCGAGTAGTTATCTTCATGGGCTTTATCTTTATTGGACCCCAGCCCACTCGGCAATATATCCAAGTAGTGACATGTCCCTGGTATATATATCCCTTAGTAGCCCCTGAGAGATTTGCAAGTTAGTTGATCTTCAATTGATTGACTAATGCTTCGCCATGAATATGATTAAGCTTTTTCATGTACAACAACAAACTTGTAAAGGTCTCCAAGAATCTTTCAAAATATTGTGTGCTAAATAATATCCAGATGCGATAAATAAATCCACCTACTAGGTGTAGGTATAGCCCCCGACTCAGAAGGTATTTAGTTCACAAAATATCTTGTGAGTCAAAAATAACACCATATATAAATCTAGATCTATAACTTCCTCCGAATGGATCGACCAGAATCCTTTGTATTGTAGTTCTCCAAGATATGTTCTTGCACTCTTCCCGACTTATTCGATGTGGAGTTTTTGATACGGTAGCCCCCAAGATTGTTTCTACCACTCTCCCTGATAAACATGATCAATAATGAATCCGAATGATATTTGATCAAATATACCAAGCATAGTAGTCATTAAAATATTCAGATGATATTTGATCAAATATAACAAATAAAATAGCCATAAAAAATATCTAGGTAATACTTGATCATGTATAACAAGTATAGCAGCCCTCGGGCGTGATTCCAAGTGAAAAATATCAACTCTTGCAGGGCTTTCCAATATTTAGTAAAATCATAAGTAATCAATAATGGCTGAGTGATTCAATAATATAGCCGAATGATATAACGATTCGAGACAAAAAGGCCGAGTGATCCAATAATAAAGCTGAATGATCCAATAACTCGGGATAACAAAACCGAGTGATGTCAATAAAGTAGCTCCCATTGATATAGCTACTATAATCCATGAAATTAATGTATTCAATAAATAATACATTAATAAAACAAATAATGTATTCAATAAGTAATACATATATAAAACAAACAATGTACTCAAGAGATAATACATTGATAAAACAAACAATGTATTCAATATGTAATACACTGATAAATCAAACAATATATTCAAATGTAATACATATATAAAATAACAATCTTTATCCATGCCAGAAATGCAATAGATGCTTGGGTTGTATTGGGAGATGAAGTACTATATGAACTCGAGCTTAACTCTCACAACCAGTAAATATCAGGTACCAATACTACTAAATGACTTCCTTAACGTTCAACATGAAGCATGGAGACTAATAACTCCCTCGGTCAAACATGTGAGTCAAGGTAAAAAGCCGCCTCGGTCCTCAACAAACGACATGAACCATGGAGACTAAGAATCTCACTCGGTCAAGCATATGCGAGTTAAGGTAATACCAAGAGTCTAATGCATCAAGATTATACAAAAAGAAATCATCCCTAAGTTAAAGAACCTACGACCTTTAATTAGATGAATAAAACTGAAATTATAAAAAATACTTAGCTGCTTAAGAGCCATTGAGCTAAAGACGAGCCCCCGAGATAACAGCTCATAAGGTCCGAGGGATCAAAACTCCGGAAATCATGAGTAGTTGATCATGGTCGAGTGATCCAATAACTCGACGCTCCATGACCGAGCGATCCAATGACTTGGCGCTCCATGACCGAGTGATATCGATGAGATAACTGTAATCTAGAACTCAAATAATGTAGGTATATGTAAAATTAATATAATATATTGATGAAACTAGGCATTTAATATCTAAGTCTGTTGGATTTATGTTATTCGTCTAAGGCTTATGTTTGCTTAGAGTACTGGCATAAAAAACAAACAAGCACTAGAACAAAAACCTCCGATAGTGATACTTTGTTAGAGACACTTTTCTAATATGCCTCTATATATGTTGTAGAGACATCTTTTTGTGGCACTTTAGAATTTGTCTCAAAAGTAGAGGTATTATTTTTGAAATTTTAGAAAAATAATGTGTCACATCGATAATCGAGGCATTGTTTGAGGCATTTTGCAAAGGGGCTGAAAATAATTAGCATAGAGACATTATTGTGACATGTTTAAAATATCTATATCTTGTAGAGACATTATTAGAGGCACCTTATGCATTTTTAGAGGCATTATTTCACTAGTTTGCAATACTTCTTAAGTATAAACTCTGAAAATATATGTAATATCATGGGTTGATGAGTTGGCTAGCAAAGCTTAACATGTTGTTATTTCACCATGAGGTCTTGAGTTCAAAACTTCACATCAGCATTGTCTTTTTTTTACATAGTTAAACACTGTATTAATAATGCCTCTAAGTTTATTGAGACATTATATAATGCCTCTACAAAATTATCACTAATTTCATAAAGACGATTTATAAAGTGTCACTACATCCGTAGAGACAATACATGGCAAGGCATGTATGAGACACTTTAGAAAATGCC
The DNA here is from genome assembly GCA_032690845.1 of Eleusine coracana subsp. coracana. NCBI lineage: Eukaryota > Viridiplantae > Streptophyta > Magnoliopsida > Poales > Poaceae > Eleusine > Eleusine coracana. Next base: position 37,631,651 of record CM064430.1, on the reverse strand, counting down.
TCTATACGTGTCTAGAGACATAATACTAATGACTCTACTATACAAAGAAAATTACACTATAAGTCAATTCTCTTGTAGTGAAGGTTCATTAGAAGAATGATGTGCATGACGATTTTGACAAACGACATGAGCCATGGAGCTACACTGACCAACTTGAGTAATAGGTGTCAGACGGGCAACTAACCAAAATAACTAAACTCCTGCTAATACCACTTGTGTACTACTAAAACTCAGTCGGCCAAATATGTATGAGTCGAAATCAATCAAGAAAAATTATTGACCAATATTATCAAGGCAAAAAGATGAGTTCAAAAGAAACTTAAAACTATCACCATAAGATTAAAAACCTACAGTCTTCAAATTGAGTTGATATAAATAATTAAAAAAACTATAAAATTTACTTAGCTTTGTGATTAGACGAGTCAAAAACAAGTCCTAGACAAGCCCTCGAGCGTGCGGCTTGATTGTCGATGTGAGTAACTCAGTCACCGTGTTGCCTCGCCGAGTGATTAATTGAGTCATCAAAATAGCCAGGTGGTCGAAACATCAAAGTGCCCAGTCATTGGTTGAATAGTTGAGTTATGGGCCGATAGATTCAAGTTGAGTTGTCGAGTGGCTTCTAACGCATATCAGGTTACTTGTGGTATGGTCATGCGATTGAACATGAGGACCATGATGAAGTCAACCTCCAAGTCCCCGAGCGGGTATATGGAGTCCATGCAACTGACGTCATGCAAAAGAAAATTATATAATGTGATATCTACTAATCACTTTAATTAATATAATGATATATAGGAATAAAACAATATGGAAGAGTGAAGAAGGAAAGAGTCTTTCCCTATTTAGCACATGCACAGGCTTATTGTATTTTCTTCTATGCAGCCACTATATGATCATGCAGCCGTGGTTGAGGAAGCCGACTGGTGAGATGACCGAGTCGCTGGTTGAGCAGACAAAGCCTCAAGAAGCACTCGACGAATCTTGTACATGCATAGAAAAGTCCATCAAAACAATACGCTCTAATTAGCGCTTGACATGATGATCATGCAATCAATGCAACATGTAGACACTGGCCTTCGGCAAGGATGCATGCGATCTGAGAGCAGCGCCAACCAACGCGAGGACTTGATGAGTAGCGATATGCCTCACTAGATGGAATTGTTGCCTCGATTGCAGCCGACCAAGATCCATAATCTCTAGAAAAAAACTTGGCCATCGAACTAGACAAGCCAATTTTCACGCTTCCCTTTTCTGGCGCGTCAACTGTCGATACTAATATCGACAGTGGATCATAGGACTACCCATGATCCTTGTTTATCGGTAAAGGCATATGCAAGATCGAGAGTCGATGGACACACAAGACGTAAGATTTAGACAGGTTCGAGCCTCCTGAAGGATAACAACCCCACGTCCTGTGTTCTGTGGTGTATTGTGTCATTCTTTATGAGAGATCCCCTGCCCCTCCTTATATATCCGGGGGGTAGGGTTACATGCCAAGTGTCCTAGTCGGTTACAACATGATTTCTGACTAGGATTCTGTCTCTAACTTTCTATCTCTAGTATTGACTTGTCGTATACTCCAAATAATAATCCGAGTAGTTATCTTCATGGGCTTTATCTTTATTGGACCCCAGCCCACTCGGCAATATATCCGAGTGGTGAGGTATCCCTGGTATATATATCCCTCAAGTATACCAATTGGCCAAAGACGGGGGTAAAGATATTCAATGATAAACAGGGGAGCAGGATACAGGAGAAATCCACAGTAAGATAGATAAAGAGATCGGTGAAGCTAGCCAGGAGAACATCAAGTCTAAATCTAAAATTCCTAAGATAAACTTTCCTAAATCTAGTCAAGCATCAAAATTTCTAGTTACTCGGGTTGAGTGCTTACACCAAATCCATGGTACAACCTTGAGTCTCTCACCAATAAGTTTACTTCAGGGCACGACAACGATCCACTAATAGGGTCGGTAACTAACCTCGTGCACTAGTGGGCACGTTACCACTAGACAACCCTGCTTGAGACTTCCCGAACATGGTGGATTACTAAAGGGACGGACAGGGCTGCCACCACCTGCCGCCTACCACACAGCCCGTGGGGATGAATGCAAATCCAGCTAGTGTAAACTTAGGCACCGCGCCTATACCTTCACTAGATATTCTTTTGTTGGCCTAGCAGAAGAATAGCCGGGGAATAACCAAGTCTAAGTTCTATTCGAGAACTAAACTTAATTAAATCCTAGTCAGGAATCTAGTAAACTATGCTTCAAAGTTCTTTCCCGATAATTGTACCTTGATGAAATTGACTAAGTAAAGATAAATACTCGACTAGATAAATAAGGAAAATATAGTTATATTTAATAAAAGATAAGTCTCACAAAAGGAGAAAAGATACAAGAGAGCTCATACTAAGACTCTGAGATGATTTCCGGAATGCTGAGCTAAGGTCCCAACTAGACTCTAACTCCTGACTAACTAACCTACTCTACTAATAAGAAAAGTAGTGGAAAATGGACTCCAGTGTGCTCCACTTGCTTGCCTCCTTCATTTCTGCTGAATTCCCCCTCTATTTATAGGTGGCGAAGGCTTGGCGGGTACTTCAAGGTGGAGGAGAGTCAGTGGGCAAAAATTCCCCCGCTGGGCGGCGGCATTGGCCAGGCGGCCGCACATGCCGGGCACCGTGGTAGGACGGGTGGCAGGGAGTGCCGCGCGACCCTTAGATTTGGTTGGTTTCTGACTCCCTTCCCTCGGACGGCTCAGATTCAGTCCGGATGACGGTTGTTGGATCGGTTCCCGACCGCCTTATCCACTTGGCGTTGGTTGGCATAATGGGCCGAGTGGGCTGTACACCTCGAGAGGAAAATCCTAGGCCGGGTGGCGGCCCCTTTTGGGTAGTGATCCCCTCCGGGTCATATTTTCATTTGTCCATGTTGTTCCACATGGATGCCTCCTTTACTTCTTCACTTTTTTCCCTCCTTAGTCCGGCAATGGAAAACGGCCTTATCTTGGAGTGTTTTACAGGGTCGGCCGGGTCGGATGATCGACTGGGAGATAATCCCGTCTGATTGGTCGGGTGATCGTTCGACTGGTCGATTAGGCTTCCGGCCTTCATCCAGGAGATCACCTTGATCACCCGGCCTAGTGATAATCTGGGTGGAAGATTACCCTTGAGAAACCATGTGGATATGTATCATGGTTTGCAATATATGTGATGACTAATTGACTTGAGCGGATTTGGTGTTTGAGTTGAAATGCGGGAATCTGGGGATTGCATGTGTGTGTACATGATTATGATTTTGACTAACCGGAGTTGGTGGAGGTCTTGGTGATGTTGCAGGAGTTTGGGAAATGTGTTTGCTTGTCTCATGATGTGTAGATCACTGGAGTCGACTTGGCGGTCAACGGCGAGAGGATCGAGCACAAGTTGGGGACTCGGGATGCTGGGTGAAGTCAAGGGTGATCCACATCGTACACGTGGAGAGGCAAGAAGCACGGACAGTTTCACGATTGAGCCTTAAAGCCGTGGTGGTGATGAAGACGGCGTGTTGACCAAGTCAAGGCAAACGAGATGCCGATGCAAGTGACAAGGGGGCCCAATGAACAGGTACGAGAAGAGAATTGCCGGTGGTCAAGATCGCAGGACGAGGTGACACGTGTCGACATCGAGAAGTTGCACTTTGAGAAGCATGCAAGGCGGTTTCCCGGTTTGGGCCTCAAAACCGATGGCGGCGATTGGAGGTGCACGTGGCACCATCGCGGAGCTAGCGTCGAAGGGAAGCAAAGTTGTGAAGGGCTCAATGGCATTCGGGCGATGAGGAAAAGGATGGACGGTTATGCCCCCCGGTGGTAGGTGGGTGTGTTATGTAGGTCAAGGGTAGAGTGGTCATATGGACAATAGACCCCAGGCCTTGTAGCTCTCAGAAGGGTAGTCATAGTGATGCTTCTTATAGAACTAACCCCTCACTTGACAAGTCTTCTTTGGAGTTTGCTCTGTCTTCTCTTGTTGCAACTTCTAATGAACGGATGGAGTGCATTCCTGACGAGGAGGTGTCCTGGCTCACAAGGAAGTTTAGGAAGTTCTAGAACAACAACAAGGAGAGAAGAGGAGGTGGTTCAAGAACCTTCTTCGTGTGCGGTGATCCAGGACACTTCATTGCTGATTGTCCCAAGTAGAAGAAGAAGGTCGGGTACCGTGACAACAACACTGAAGACTTCAAGCAGAAGAAGAACCGCTTCTACAAGATGGGCAAGAACTCCAAGAAGTTTGCCAAGGCCATTACACGTCCCTGCGTTGCCTCCTTGAGCGATGTTGACCTCACATCAAGCGAAGGCCTTACAAGCTCGGAGGAGGAGGTTGAGAAGCCATGAGTCAAGCGGAAGGATGACTTCACCGGGCTTTGCTTCATGGCAAAGAACGACCACAACACCGACTCTGGATCCGACTCCGACACAAGCGAGGTACCTCCCACTCTTGATGAGCTCTCTTCTGAACTTGATCATTTGTGCGATATTTTGCTCTTGCAAGATGATAAGCTTCGCACTGCGGTACGTGAGAGTAGAGAGCTCAAGTCTAATTTGGAGAGTGCTGATTTTAGGATTGCTTCGCTTAGGTCTAAGCTTGCTAAAGATGACATGGTTGTAGAGTGTGAGTCCTCTCAAGTTGTGATGAATGATCTGAGTCAGAGGGAGAGTGTGCATGCTCAAGTTGCAAGTCAGATTGAGAGTGCTCTCGAGGAGTTGATGAGCTCAAAGCTAGACCAACTCTTTTGGGTGCATGTCAGGAGTGCCCTAAGCTCACAAATGAGTTGGAAGCTCAAACCCTCAAAGTAAGAGAGCTTGAGTCCAAGCTGCTCATTGAGACTCGCTCTAAGGTCCTTCTACCACCATGTGAAGTGTGTGTTACCCTCAAGGACAAGCTAGTAATCACTAGGGAGGAAAACAAAGTCCTAGTTCAGGAAAATGACTATCTTGTTTCTAGGCTCCAGAGAACCCTAGTGAGTGAAGAAAAGATTGAGAGTGATTTGGCAAGAGTGAAGGAGAGTGCTTCTAGGTCAACCTATAACTTGGGATTGGGATTTGAGAGGTGTGACAAGTAGAGTGAGAATGTGGGTAAGTTTGTACCTAGCTCTAGCTACAAGGATGAGAAAAACACCATCAAACCAACTGACACAAACTATCCACCCAATCCAAAACCTTCCTTCAACCCAAAGCAAACAGTGAAGCCAAAACCCAGACCTGCAATGAAAACCAAGCCTAATCCTAAGGGTGTCTACATTTGCATGTTTTGTGGTCGCAAGGGTCATTTGGATGAATTCTGTTATAGGCGTAAGAGGATTGAGAGGAAGCAAGTTGAGTTGACTAGGGATGCCTTTTATGATGATTTTGTTGACTTTCAGCCTCGCTCTTTTTCTCGTGCCTATCATGGACAGGGTCATTCCTCATATGGCTTTGATTCACGAAACAGAGGCTTTGCGTAGCAGCGCCTTGGTGCCCCATGTTTTCCCCATCGTGGTGAGCGTCACTCGCATGGATTTGGCTTTCTCACAGATGATTTCTATCCTCACAACCCAAGGTTTGAGTCGAGACGCTTTGGCAGGCCACTTTTTCCCCATCGTGGTTCTCGTCCCATGCGTTTGAATGATAATGTGCAAGGAACTATGACGACTACTACCGGTCATATGGTTAAGTGCTGGATTCCCAAATGCTTTTTGATTAACCCCAGCACTGAGCCATCGACTTTTCCTTCTCGTTCTTTATAGGCAACAAGTGGAGGCCTGGAGAACAAATGGTTGATGGACTCTGGGTGTTTGTGCCACATGACCGAAGATGCAAAGTGGTTCCCCAGCCTCACTCCCTTAAAGCACCGGGAGTATGTGACCTTCGGAGATAACAAGAGAGGGAGAGTGAAGGCAAGAGGCGTAGTAAAGGTAAATGAAAAATTCACTCTTAATAATGTTGGTTTGGTTGAGTATCTCAAGTACAATCTCCTCTCTGTCTCTCAGCTTCTTGATGTTGGTTTGGAAGTGCGCTTTAAGTCGAATGCTTCTTGTGTTCTTGATTCGAGTGGCTCCTTGGTTTGTGGGATTTCTCACATTGGCAGAGTTTTTCAGGATGATTTTGCTAGTTCTCCTGGTTCTCACAAGTGCTTGTTTGCTCAATCTTCTTCTGAGCTCTGGAAATGGCATAGGAGACTAGGTCACATGAGCATTGACTTGTTATGTCGCTTGAATGACCTAGGTTTGATATGAGGATTGCCTAAGCTCAAATTCGATAAGGATTTGGTTGTGCTCCTTGTCATCATGGGAAAATGATTGTCGCTTCTCATCCACCAATTAATTTGGTGATGACTGAACGCTTTAGAGAGTTGCTTCACATGGACACTGTTGGTCCTTCTCGGGTTTGTTTGGCGGGTGGGAAGTGGTATGTTCTTGTGATTGTTGACGACTACTCTCGCTACTCTTGGGATTACTTTCTTGAGAGCAAGGATGTAGTGTTGTATCACTTTCGGAGCTTAGCTTTGAGGTTGTTCAATGAACTCCCTGGTGCATTATGAGCAATCCGCAGTGATAATGGCACCGAGTTCAAGAACTCCTCCTTTGATGCTTTCTATCTTGAGCATGGTATTGAGCATCAGTTCTCAGCACCTTGTGTTCCCCAGCAGTAGGGTGTGGTTGAAAGAAAGAACAGAACCTTGGTGGAGATCGCCTGGATGATGCTCGATGAGCATAGAACTCTGAGGCAGTTCTGGGCTGAAGCCATTAGCACTGCTTGTTATGTTTCCAATTGGATTTTCTTGTGCTCAATTATTAATGTGACTTCTTATGAGCTGCGTTTTAGGAGAAAGCCCTCGGTTTCTCATTCGCGTGCCTTTTGTTGCAAGTGCTTTATTCTCAAGCGTGGCAATCTTGATAAGTTTGAGTCAAGATCATCCGATGGCTTCTTTCTTGGTTACTCTCTTCATTGTCATTCCTACAGAGTTTTGAATTTAGAGACTAAAACCAACGTAGAGTCCTGTGATGTTGAAGGACCGAGAAGGCAACCAGAGGGGGGTGAATGGGAGCCAATCAAAATTCTCCAAGAGAACTTGGCCTATATCCCAAAAACAACCCAAGCCAACCTCCGAACCGATCACTGAGACTACACACACCAACTCGTGATGTACTAGCCCTAGGACTGATCAACCATAGCATACAACCGCAGCGGAAACAACAAGAAACAACAAGGACCCGAACAAGTCAAGAGATTCACCAAAAACCTGACCTTACTGGATCACTACTGGCAGTGCCGATCAGGGACATTGGTAGTGCTGGTGGGCCCCATCAGCAGTGCTGATCTGACCCATGGGCAGTGCCGTTGCGGGGTTCTGAGACCCACCGGCAGTGCTGGTCCTGGTCGTCGGCAATGCCGATCGACCCCAACAGAACAGTAGAAACTTTTGGGATTTTGGCAAATCTTCTCCAAAACCTAATCAAACGAACTCCACATGATGTGATTTTTGAACCAGTGAATCCTCATCACATCATGACCCTAATCCTAGAAGATCATCTCAATTGGCTCAACAAATCATCACGAATTTTAGATATTGTGCCAAGAACACCAAAAAGGGGAAACTTGAGAAATCCATCAAATTGAAGGTGCTAGAGCTATTGATTCGGCAAAGGATCCATAGAGGATTTTTCTAGCTCGTCCTAGCAACAAGTTTCTCAAAAAATCCAAGCCAAAAACTCATCCAAAAATGACATCAAAAATCACCACAGAAATAGCTCCAAAAATGGAGAAAAAGAGAAATTCATGATTCAAGGGAAGTGGGAAATCTTGAGCACGAAAATACTTTCATATCATAGAAAGGTGCTTACAAGATCCATGGTTACAAGGCTAGGAAGCCACCCTCTTCCTCCCACTATTAGGAAGAGCAAGAGATGTCTCTCACACATCCACTACTCTCCACTAAAACATAAAGTCCTCTCCTAGCACTTTGAATAGAACCCTAACACAAGGCTAATGGAAAGAGAGGCACCTCTCCCACTAGCCACACCTCTCCTTATATAGGCCTAGGTTCTATTGTCCACGTGACCACTCTACCCTTGACCTACATAACACACCCACCTACCACCGGGGGCATAACCGTCCATCTTTTTCCTTATCGCACGAATGCCATCGAGCCCTTCACAATTTTGCTTGCCCTCGATGCAAGCTCCGTGATGGTGCCACGTGCACCTCCAATCGCCGCCACCGATTTTGAGGCCCAAACCGGGAAACCGCCTTGCACTCTTCTCAAAGTGTGACTTCTCAATGTCGACACATGTCACCTTGTCCCACGATCCTAACCACCGGCAAGTCTCTCCCGGTCCCTGTCCATCGGGCCCCCTTGTCACTTGCACCGGCATCCCGTTTGCCTTGACTTGGTCAACAAACCACAGTTTTGAGGCTCAACCGCGAAACCGTCCTGCTTCTTGCCTCTCCTCGTGTACGCTGTGGATCACCCTTGACTTCACCCGGCATCCCGATCGTCCGGCCCCAAGTCCCCTACTTGTGCTCGATCCTCTCGCCGTTGACCGCCAAGTCGACTCCAGTGACCTACACATCATGAGACAAGCAAACACATTTCCCATCTCCTGCAATATCACCAATACCTCCACCAACTCTAGTTAGTCATAACTATAATCATGCACACACACATGCAATCCCCGGATTCCCGCATTTCAACTCAAACACTAAATCCGCTCAAGTCAATTACTCATCACATATATTGCAAACCATGACACATATCCACATGGTTTCTCAGATGTTATCTTTGATGTATCAAACTCTTGTGCAAGGAATGTGATTGAGTCTGTAGGTGACAAGGAGCTGAAGGAAAGCATCTTTGTAGAAGAGGACCTACAGGGCTTTGATGATGATGTCGATGATTCACTTCATCTCTCATCTGAGCTTGTTCCTGCTGCCACCACTACTCCAGCAGAGGGTCCAGAAGCTTCTACATCGACTTCAGCAGCTGTCGAGTGAGTTCCAGCTGTGGTTGAGGGGGAGGTACACTCTGAGAGAGAGGCCCCCAGCCACATTCAGCGTCAACATCCACCTCAACAAATGATTGGTAATCCCTATAAGAGGACAACAAGGTCAAGGTCTGCACATCTTGCTTGCTTTACCAATTCTCTCTTTGTTGCCACCTTTGAACCCCGGGATGTTGGACACGCACTATCTGATGAACATTGGGTTAATGCCATGCATGAGGAGTTGGAGAACTTTGAGAGAAACAAAGTATGGACCCTAGTAGAGCCTCCTGTTGGTGTCAATATCATAGGAACCAAGTGGGTGTTTAAAAACAAGTATGGGGAAGATGGTGAGGTTGTTAGAAACAATGCTAGCTTGTTGCCCAGGGTTTAGACTATGGGGAAACCATTGCTCCTGTTGCATGCATAGAAGCCATTAGGATCTTGCTTGCATTTGCTGCCTCTAAGGGCATTAGACTTTATCAAATGGATGTCAAGAGTTCTTTCCTAAACATAGAGGAAGAAGTTTATGTAAAACAACCACCTGGCTTTGAGCACCACAAATACCCAAACCGTGTGTACAAGCTTCAGAAGGCTTTGTACGGGCTAAAGCAAGCACTAGGGCATGGTATGCTAGGCTTAAGACGTTCTTGCTAGAGCGTGGGTATGTCATAGGATGTGTTGATAAAACATTGTTTACTCTCAGGCATGGTATGCTAGGCTTAAGACCTTCTTGCTAGACCTTCTTGTTCAGATTTACGTGGATGATATCATCTTTGGTGGTTCCTCTCATGTTCTTATGTCCAAATTTCAGGAAGCCATGGAAAGTGAATTTCAAATGTCGATGATGGGCGAGCTCACCTTCTTTCTTGGGCTTCAAATCAAGCAGTGCAAGCAAGGCACTTTCATATATCAAGTCAAGTACACGAAGGATCTTCTAAAGAAGTTCGACATGGTCAATATGAAGTCGTTGTCTACTCCAATGTATACAGCAACGGCTTTTGACCCTGATGAAGATTGTGAAGCGGTGGATCAAAGGGAGTACAGGAGCATGATTGGCTCCCTCTTGTACCTAACGGCGACAAGACCCGACATACACTTTGTGGTGTGTCTTTGTGCTCACTTTCAAGCTTCCCCAAGGGTGACTCATCACAATGATGTCAAGCGCATCTTCAGATATCTTAAATACACCCTTGAGTTTGGTCTATGGTACTCTACATCTTCATCTCTTGATCTCGTTGGGTATTCGGATGTGAACTTTGCTGGGTGTAGAATTGATAGGAAGAGCACTTCTGGTACTTGCCATTTCTTGGGTACTTCATTGATCTGTTGGTCTTCTTGTAAGCAGTTGAGTGTTGCCCAATCCACTACAGAGGTTGAGTATGTTGCTGCTACTAGCTGCTGCTCACAAATCCTGTGGATTGTGTCTACTATGAGAGACTATGGGTTAACTTTTAAGGGTGTTCCACTCATGTGTGATAATTCTAGTGCCATATGCCTAGCCAAAAACCCAGTCCAATATGGTAAGGTCAAACACATCAATGTGCGATTCCACTTTCTGAGAGACAATGTTGAAAAGAGGGATGTTGAGCTCAAATACATCGACACCAGAAATGTCACACCCCAAAATTTCAAATTTTGGTTCGTGACTAAAATTTCACTAATTTTTAAAACTTTTTATAATAGATTAAAATTTATCCTAAATTAATAAGAGTATTATCATTTATTTTAGGAAAAATAACTATTTTCTAAAAATAATTAAACTAACTAAGGTTAATTTATTATTATTATTATTATTATTTTGTTTGATGCATTCATGCCGTGATTAAATGCATTTAATTTTTATTGGGTGGAAAACATTTTCAAAACTTGTTAGAAGTTGATTTGTTTCAATTTAAAACTTAGGAAAAATAGAATCGAAAAGAAGGAAAGAAAATCAGGTTGGCTTTTCGGCCAAATCCCCACTCCCTCGGCCCAGTTCTCCCCCTCTCTCCTTCTCCTTTCCTAGCCTGCCTCAGCCATGGGCCGGATCCCACCCCGAGGCCCAGCTTTTCACCCTCTCCCCTCCTCCCGTCTTGGGCCAGAACACACCGCCCGGCCCAACCTCTTCCCTCCCTCATCCCTCTCTTTCCTGGCTTGGGCCAACTCCCTCCCGTCGCACAGCTCCCCTCTTCCCCGCTCCTCCTCTCGGCCTGCCCGACCTGGGCCAAGACCCCTTCCCCTGGCCCACCTTCCTTTTTCCCCTCCCCTCCCTCCCCAGGCCAGCTTGGCCCAGCGCGCCCGCTCGGCCCACCTCCTCCCTGACCTCGCTCGACCCAGTACGCGCCCGCGCCCTGCCTCACCCACTCAGCCTCGGCCAACCCGCGCATGCGGCCCGCCTTGTCCGCTTGGCCCAGCCACGCTCGAAACCCTAGCCGTTGCCAGCCTAGACCGGCCGCCGCCACCTAGGCATGCGCGCCCAGCTGCCTAGGGGCCCATGCCTATAAGAGGAGGGACCCGCTCCCCGTGCCCCCTCCTTTGGCTTCCCCTTCTGCCGCCCTTTCCGCCTGCCGCCTCACTACCGCGCCTCGCCGACGCAACCGCCACCGCCGCTTTGTGCCGCCGCCTCGGCGCCTCCTCCGACCGCCGCGCACCCTCGGTGAGCATCCCTCGTCCCCACCGCGTCCCCTGCGCCCCTTCTCCTCGGCTCCCATGCACCGGAGCGCCGCCTCCGGTGAGCCCCGCCCTCTGCGCCGCCGTCAATGGCCACCGGTTCACCATGGACCATGGACTGGTGTGCCCCTGTGGTTCACGAGCCCCGTGGACCTAGTCCATGGGATTAGTTTTATTTTTATTTTTTTATGTGATTAATTATCTATAAATGTGTAATTTTGCGCATAGGCCCTGGACTTCTATAAGATTATATTTTGAACCTCAGTTTTATGCAAAACCCTACCATTTTATATTTAGGCCTCTGATGTTGTTTAAAATTAATTTCTGGCACTATAATTTTTACAACAAAGCCCCTAGACTTTTCCTAAATTATATTTTAGCCCCTAAATGTTATAAAAACACCCCCATACATATTTTTAATTATATTTTAATCTTGTAATTTTACAAAAAAAAAACAACCTTGTGCCTCCTAGTAAGTTTATTTTAGCCCTAAATTTTTATAAGTAATAATTAGGCTGGGTATTTTACGCCTAGGTCCCTTGATGAGGACATCACACATATGGATATACACAACACTCCTCCAACTAGGATGAAAGTTCATGCGTATCACCTGAATTTACATGTGAGTTCGTTTCTAATGTTTTGTTTATGTGATTTTGAGAATAGATTGCTACCTAATGTAATAATTGTTGTTAGGAATCATGGAGATGATGATGAGATAGCTGGGGAGGTGATTGGGGGCGTGATGGGCCAGCAAGGACGTCCAAGGCAAGGTGGTGGCCCAATCAAAACCGACTTCGAGTCCATTTTGGAGCCCAGGACCAGTCTACACTAAAACGGACGTCCAGGACATACGGACTCGGATTTAGACGTTCTATATATGCCTGGAAAGATAACAAAAAGAACTTTCGAACCCAACTGGTCACATGTCAAAATTCGTCCCGAGCCGTCGGCAATTGTCGAAACAAGATGACTTACAGAATCTGTCCTGGTGCTGCGACACCGTAATCGGTCTTTGGGCCATGTATCGACTTGAGCCCACTTAGGGCCGCATCCAGGGGGTCTTGCACGACCCTAGGGTCCTCATATACAGCCGCTGCCTCTTCATTAGAGTTTAGGTTTTTCTTAGATTATTCTGTTGATAACAGTTGTACCGTTTGATCGGTTTGTGAGACCCCAACTTGTGAGATTCATCGTATACATGCAAATTTGGTTGCATTCTTCTTTGTTCTTGCTTGTGTTCTTGATTTGCAGGCAAGGATAATCCTTCTCGGTGAGGTCGTTCTTGAATGGTTGATAACCAGAGGAGACGTTGTGCTACAATTGCGGGGTTCAGAACGTGTCATTCGGAAGCCGGATTGATTTGTGTATCGCCTCCACCTTAATAAAGATTATCAAAACCTATCGGAAGATCGGGAACCGTTGTCCACATCATCCCTGAACTTAAAAATAATTATATTTTTGGCCCTATAAATTTTATAGTTAAGCCCCTGAACTTTTCCAAAATTAGTCTTTAGTCCATAAACTTTACACAAAATATATTTTTCACCGTGATATTTTACAATTTACTCCCTATACTTTTTTATAAATTACATTTTGGTCCTTCAAATTTTCATTATATTTTGCATGTATATTTTACACTTAAGCTCTTATATTCTTCCAAAATTACTTTTAGGCCATTTAACTTGTCTGTTTTTACTTTTTAACTCTTGAAACTTCAAATCTTCATAACTTTTCAACCGTAGCTCTGATTTGAGAGATTCTTTTACCAGGGAAATTGTAGTGTTTAATATTATCTAGTCATACTATGTTATAGTATTTTGCTAATTTATTATTTTTAATCCTAGAACTTTAAACCTTCGTAACTTTTTACTCGTAACTCGGATTAAGGCGATTCATGCGCTCACATGATCATTGCAGTGCGTACTTTCTCGTAGTAGTATTTTCATTGTTGTTTATTACTGGGTGGTGTGTTGTTTCTTAGCATGTTTGTGTGCTTGTCTTTCCGGTGTGATGTTAGTAGACGACCAGCAGTTGGAGAACTTTCAGGACCTCCAGCCAGAAGACTTTGAGCAGCAGCAGCAAGGGGAACCAGGCAAGTGTCCTTGATGCATATTGAACCTATGTTTTACATTCTCTCTATCTCTATGCATGCTTGTTAATATTGTATCCCATGTGTCATATCTTGTTCCATACTATTCCTTGTCGCCTGGGTTCTGGTGTAGCTTATTAGTGAGGGTACGCCATACTTAGTTTGCTATGTCAAAAATGGAAGTGTCTATTGTTAATCTTGACTAATGGTTCACTTTAACGTAATGATCATGAGGGATGGGTAATCCTTTTTAGCAACATAGAACCTAGGTGATCCAAGCAAGAGGATGGCAAGGATGGTGCGTTATGCACGTGTACTCGGTATAGTACTGTGGGATTTTGGTAGTACCTGCTTGGGATCACAAGAGTAGTTTATGGAGCGGCCACCCAAGAAAACAGCGCAAAGCACAGGGCTGATATGGGTAGGCTTGGTTGAGTATCAAGATGTCTTCCCAGTTTTGCTAGCAATTGAGGGATGAGGACGGAAGGGTTTTACTTTTGGCCTCAGGCGATGGACGGTTTTACTCCTAACCACGATGCTAGAGGGGGCTTTTGTGGAACGGTTTTAATTCCACAGTGGTGAAACCTTAGCGTGGGTTGTTTGCAGGCTGGGAAGCTCTTTGAAAGACCTTGTGGTGATCTCGTGGTTTCACACCTAAGGTAGTGTGAGTTGGACAACATAGAGATTCTCTAGTCACTGCATAGTGATGAAATCACCAACCTGTGGGTAAAGTTGTGCAACCTCTACAGAGTGTAAAACTGTTATAACAACCATGCTCACGGTAATGAGCGGCCTGGATCCTCACACATTTAGGAGGGTGGTTCATGGGTGAACTTGGTGGGTAGCCAAGTTTGTTTGAGCTGTGTAACCCTTGGTTTGCTATAGGCGGTGTAACCTGTAGTGTGATGACTTATGGGCGGTTTAACCCATGGTTTGCTACAGGCGGTGTAACCTGTAGTGTGGTTTCCTATGGGCAGTTTAACCCATGGTTGGCTACAGGCGATGTAACCTGTAGTGTTGGATAGATGAGATAACTTGGGAGAACTTTTCACTTAGTAAATAGGAGTGCTATTCAAATGGTCTTAGGGGTAGTGCTAATTGATGCAAATGAACCATTGTGTTAGCCTTTCTTCTATTAAGCTTGCATGTCATATTTTCCCCCACTTGCTGAGTACGACATGTGCACACCCTTGCTATTTCCCTTTTGTTGTTGTACTATAAACTGCAGCTCAGATGATGGAGAGATGGACTACATTGATGAAGAAAGTCGATTTAGTCTTCAAAGACAATTATTTATGTAATAATGGTACGCTTTATCAATGATATTGGTTATACTGTTATTCACTTCACTATCGATATGTGTGAAACTTGTTCCTTGGCACACATATGATAAGCACTTGGTTTTGTCCTTAAAATCGGGTGTGACAAGAAACCAACTAGCTGATATCCTCACCAAGCCCCTAGATGCTTCTAGACATGCTTTTCTTCGGGGGGAACTTGGTGTTTGTCATCCTTATGGCATCATTTAAAGGGGAGTTGGTGTTCTCTTGTATATATGTATCTTACCATTTTTGCATTGTATCTCATATGTAATATATGCATTGGTAGATGAGCTTTGATTCTTATGATTTCTTGCATTTCTCTTTGCTATGATTGAGCTTGAGCTAAGTTGTGTGGATGTGGTGGTAATCTCTCATGCTTAGATTTTCTAGATGGCCTGTTATAGACTCATGTGAGCAACCTGCTAATCTTAAAGGTAAACTGAGCTTCTTGTGAATCTTATGATCTAATCTTGCTAAAACTTGCTCACCATGTGTATAATTGCTTTTATCCCTATTGAAACTTGTATTGAGGCTAGTCTAGAGGATGTCTTGGCTTTAGCACCTTGTGTTTGTGAAATGGAAGGCTTTGAAAATGTTTAGCTCATGATGTAACATTGTGGGAACATGTGTTCCTTTTGCCACAAAGGCATGCTCTTTTGTCTTGTGCATAAACTTGAATAATCTGCTAAGTGCTTTGATCAAGAATAATTCTCAAATGCTAAATCCAAACACTATGACTTGAAGCCTCGGGGTGTTTGCCGTACCCAGTCGTGCAACCCTCCGCATGGATAAGAGGACACATGAGGATAAACAATAATCACTTGATCAACTTACATATGTGAGCATTTGTAGAGCTCATTTTCTGTGAATGCTTGTTGCTCTTGTTGAGATTGAAATAGGCCAGATTCTTATGATTCACTTGGTGCTTGTTTTGACTTGGATGGGAGTACTTACACATGTGGTGGCAGTTTTGCTCATGATAAGCAAATTTCATTCTATCTAAGCTAGTCAATCTTTTTGCTTAGCTTGTATAGCTCTTGGTGTTTATGCCTTGCTATCTATTTTTGATCTTTGTATGGTTGTGCGCCATTGCTTTTACACTTCATAGCTCTATGCTTATGATTAGCATAGTTAAATACTTGTTTGCATAATGGTTGAAGCTCCTTAGATTTGCATTTTCATGCATTGCATGTTTGCTTGTTCTTTTGCCTCTTTGATGAGTTCATTGCCAAAGGGGGAGAAAATAGTGGGTCATGCACAAATAATGCTGAGAAACTTAAAATGAGAAAATATTTGGTCATGCACAAATAATGCTAAGAAACTTAAAATGATCCATTTTGCACTACATGAGACCTACCACAACTCGAGGGGGGAGGGATATCATGATCTACAGTGTTTTCTTGCGCTTTTCACATTCTTTGTGTCTCAAGTCGCTTTCTTACCAACTCTTGGTTTTGTGATCCCTACTTTGCTAGATGGCTTGTTTTCACCTTTTCTTTGGGTTTGGCCATTTAGATGTGCTTATTCGGCTTAACATTTCAATCTCTAATCTTTGTGCATTTGGTGTTGTCAATGTACTCATCAAGGGGGAGATTGAGAAACCATGTGGATATGTACCATGGTTTGCAATATATGTGATGAGTAATTGACTTGAGCGGATTTGGTGTTTGAGTTGAAATGCGGGAATCCGGGGACTGCATGTGTGTGTACATGATTATGATTTCGACTAACCAGAGTTGGTGGAGGTATTGGTGATGTTGCAGGAGTTTGGGAAATGTGCTTGCTTGTCTCATGATGTGTAGGTCACTGGAGTCGACTTGGCGGTCAACGGCGAGAGGATCGGGCACAAGTAGGGGACTTGGGGCAAGATGATCGGGATGCCGGGTGCAGTCAAGGGTGATCCACACAGTACGCGTGGAGAGGCAAGAAGCACAGACAGTTTCACGGCCGAGCCTCTAAACCATGGTGGTGATGAAGACGGCGTGTTGACCAAGTCAAGGCCAACAGGATGCCAGTGCAAGTGACAAGGGGGCCCGATGGACAGGGACTGGGACAGACTTGCCGGTGGTCAGGATCACGGGATGAGGTGACACGCGTCAACATCGAGAAGTCACGCTTTGAGAAGCATGCAAACCGAGAAACCGCCTTGCATGCTTCTCAAAGCGCGACTTCTCGATGTTGATGCGTGTCACCTTGTCCCATGATCCTGACCACTGGCAAGTCTCTTCCAGTCCCTGTCCATCGGGCCCCTTGTCACTTGCACCGGCATCCCGTTCGCCTTGACTTGGTCAACACGCCGTCTTCATCACCATCACAGTTTTGTGGCTCAATCGTGAAACTGTCTGTGCTTCTTGCCTGTCCACGTGTATGGTGTGGATCACCCTTGACTTCACCTGGCATCCCGATCGTCTGGCCCCAAGTCCCCTACTTGTGCCCGATCCTCTCGCCGTCGACCGCCAAGTCGACTGTGATGACCTACATATCATGAGACAAGCAAACACATTTCCCATCTCCTACAACATCACCAATTCCTCCACCAACTCCGGTAAGTCAAAATCATAATCATGCACATGCACATGCAATCCCCAGATTCCCGCATTTCAACTCAACCACCAAATCCGCTCAAGTCAATTACTCATCACATATATTGTAAACCGTGGCACATATCCACATGGTTTCTCAATCTCCTCCTTGATGAGTACATTGACAACCTCAAATGCACAAAGATTAGAGATTGAAATGCGAAGCCGAATAAGCACATCCAAATGGCCAAACCTAAAGAAAAAGGTGAAAACAAGCCATCCAGCAAGTAGGGATCACAAAACCATGAGTTGGCAAAGAAAGCGACTTGAGACACAAAGAATGTGAAAAGCGTAAGAAAACGCTCAATGGTCATGATATGCTCCCCCTCAAGTTGTGGTAGGTCTCATATGATGCAAAATGGATCATATAAGTTTCTTAAAATTATTTGTGTATGACCCCAAAATTTTCTCCCCCTTGGCAATGAATTCTTCAAAGAGGCAAAAGAACAAGCAAACATGCAATGCATGAAAATGCAAACCTAAGGAGCTTCAACAATTATGTAAACAAGCATTTAACTTTGCTAACCATAACCATAGTGGTATGAAGTGTAAAAGCACTAGCTCCCAATCATGCAAAGATCAAAAATAGATAGCAAGGCATAAACACCATGAGCTATACAAGCTATGCAGAAAGATTGACTAGCTTAGATAGAATCAAAGTTGCTTATCATGAGCAAAACTGCCACCACATGTGTAAGTACTCCCATTCAAGGCAAAACAAGCACCAAGTGAATCAAAAGGATACTAGTCAGTCTCAATCTCAACTAGGGCAACAAGCATTCACAGAAAATGAGTTCTACAACAGTTGATCAAGTGATTATTGTTTATCCTCATGTGTCCTCTTATCCATGCGGAAGGTCGCACGACTAGGTACGGCAAACACCCCGAGGCTTCAAGTCACAGTGTTTGGATTTAGCATTATTGATTAGTTCTTGATCAAAGCACTTAGCTGATTTTTCAGATTATGCACATGACAAAAGAGCATGCCATTTTGGCAAAAGGAACACACGTTCCCACAATGTTTCATCATGAGCTAAACATTTGCAAAGCCTTCCATTTCGCAAACACAAGGTGCCAAAGCCAAGACATCCTCTAGACTAGCCTCAATGCAAGTTTCAACAGGGATAAAAGCAATTACACACATGGTGAGCAAGTTCTAGCAAGATTAGTTCATAAGGTTCACAAGAAGCTTAGTTTACCTTTAAGATTAGCAAGTTGCTCACATGAGTTTACAACAGGCCATCTAGAAAATCTAAGTATGAGAGATTACCATCACATCCACACAACTTAGCTCAAGCTCAATCATAGCAAAGAGAAATGCAAGAAAGCATAAGAATCAAAGCTCATCTACACATGCATATATTACATATGAGATGCAATGCAAAAATGATAAGATACATATATACAAGTGAACACCAACTCCCCCTCAAATGATGCCATAAGGATGACACACACCGAGTCCCCCCCCCCCTCACCCCCGAAGAAAAGCATGTCTAGAAGCATCTAGGGGCTTGGTAAGGATATCAGCGAGTTGGTTTCTGGTATCGATGTATTTGAGCTCAACATCCCCCTTCTCAACATTGTCTCTCAGGAAGTGGAATCGCACATTGATGTGTTTGACCTTACCATGTTGGACTGGGTTTTTGGCTAAGCATATGGCACTGGAGTTATCACACATGAGTGGAACACCGTTAAAAGTTAACCCATAGTCTCTCATGGTAGACACAATCCATAGGATTTGTGAGTAGCAGCTACATACTCAGCCTCTGTGGTGGATTGGGCAACACTCGACTGCTTACGAGAAGACCAACAGATCAAAGAAGTACCCAAGGAATGGCAAGTACCAGAAGTGCTCTTCCTATCAATTCTACACCCAGCAAAGTCCGCATCTGTATACCCAATAAGATCAGGAGATGGAGATGCAGAGTAGCAAAGACCAAACTCAAGGGTGTATTTGAGATACCTGAAGATGCGCTTGATAGCCTTGCGATGAGTCACCCATGGGGAAGCTTGAAAGCGAGCACAAAGACACACCGCAAAATGTATGTCGGGTCTTGTCGCTGTCAGGTACAAGAGGGAGCCAATCATGCTCCTGTACTCCCTTTGATCCACCGCTTCACAGTCTTCATCAGGGTCAAGAGCCGTTGTAGTGGACATTGGTGTAGACAACGGCTTCACATTGACCATGTCGAACTTCTTCAGGAGATCCTTCGTGTACTTGGCTTGATGTATGAAAGTGCCTTGCTTGCACTACTTGATTTGAAGCCCAAGAAAGAAGGTGAGCTCTCCCATCATCGACATCTGAAATTCACTTTCCATAGCTTCCTAAAACCTAGACACAAGAGCATGAGAGGAACCACCAAAGATGATATCATCCAAGTAAATCTGAACCATTAGAAAGTCATTGCCATGCTTGAGAGTGAACAAGGTTTTATCAACACACCCCATGACATACCCACGCTCTAGCAAGAAGGTCTTAAGCCAAGCATACCATGCCCTAGGTGCTTGCTTTAGCCCGTACAAAGCCTTCTGAAGCTTGTACACACGATTTGGGTATTTGTGGTGCTCAAAGCCAGGGGGTTGCCTCACATACACTTCTTCCTCTATGAAACCATTTAGGAAAGCACTCTTGACATCCATTTGATAAAGTATAATGCCCTTGGAGGCAGCAAATGCATGCAAGATCCTAATGGCCTCTATGCAAGCAGCAGGAGCAAAGGTTTCACCACAGTCTAAGCCCTCCACTTGGCTAAAACCTTGAGCAACTAGCCTAGCCTTGTTTCTCACAACATCACCATCCTCCCCATGTTTGTTTTTGAACACCCACTTGGTTCCTATGACATTGACATTTGTAGGAGGCTCTACAAGGGTCCAGACTTGTTTCTCTCAATGTTTTCCAACTCCTCATGCATGACATTAACCCAATGTTCATCAGATACTGCGTGTCCAACATCTCAAGGTTCAAAGGTTGCAACAAAGAGAGAATTGGTAAAGCAAGCATGATGTGGAGACCTTGACCTTGTTGTCCTCTCATAGAGATTACCAATCATTTGTTGAGATGGATGTTGATGCTAAATGTGGTGAGGAGCCTCTCTCTTAGAGTGTACCTCCCCCACAACCACAGCTGGAGCTCGCTCGACAGCCAATGAAGTCGATGTAGAAGCTTCTGGACCCTCTGCTGGAGTAGTGGTAGCAGCAGGAACAAGCTCAGATGAGAGATGAAGTGATTCATCGTCATCATCATCAAAGCCCTGTAGGTCCTCTTCTACAAAGATGCTCTCCTTCATTTCTTTGTCACCTGCAGACTCAATCACATTCCTTGCACAAGAATTTGATTCATCAAAGGTTACATCACAGGATTCTACGATGGTGTTAGTTTCCAAATTCAAAACTCTGTAGGAGTGACCATGAAGAGAATAACCTAGAAAGGTGCCATCAGAAGATCTCGACTCAAACTTATCAAGATTGTCATGCTTGAGAATAAAGCACTTGCAGCCAAAAGCACACAAATGAGAAACCGAGGGCTTTCTCCCAAAACGAGCTCATAAGAAGTCACATTAAGAATTGAGCACAAGAAAATCCGATCGGAAACATAGCAAGCAGTGCTAATGGCCTCAGCCCAGAACCGCCTCGGAGTCCTATGCTCATCAAGCATCGTCCGGGCCATCTCCACTAGGGTTCTATTCTTTCTTTCAACCACTCCATTCTACTTGGGAACACGAGGTGCTGAAAACTGATGCTCAATACCATGCTCAAGATAGAAAGCATCAAAGGAGGAGTTCTTAAACTCGGTGCCATTATCACTGTGGATTGCTCGTAATGCACCAGGGAGTTTCTTGAACAACCTCAAAGCTAAGCTCCGAAAGTGATGAAACTCTTCATCCTTGCTCTCAAGAAAGTAGATCCAAGAGTAGCGAGAATAGTCGTCAACAATCACAAGAACATACCACTTCCCACCCACCGAACGAACCCGAGAACGACCAACAGTGTCCATGTGAAGCAACACTCCAGGGCGTTCAGTCATCACCAAATTGATTGGTGGATGAGAAGCGGCAATCATTTTCCCATGACGACAAGGAGCACAAACCAAATCCTTATCAAATTTGAGCTTAGGCAATCCTCAGATCAAACCTAGGCCACTCAAGCGACATAGCAAGTCAAAGCTCTTGTGACCCAGTCTCCTATGCCATTTCTAGAGCTCAGAAGAAGATTGAGCAAACAAGCGCTTGTGAGAACCAGGAGAACCAGCAAAATCAACCTGAAAAACTCTGCCAATGCGAGAAATCCCACAAACCAAGGAACCACTTGAATCAAGAACACAAGAAGCATTCAACTTAAAGCGCACTTCCAAACCAACATCAAGAAGCTGAGAGACAGAGAGGAGATTGTACTTGAGATACTCAACCAATCCAACAGCCTTGAGAGTCAAATTTTCATTTACCTTTACCGCGCCTCTTGCCTTCACTCTCCCTCTCTTGTCATCTCCAAAGGTCACATACTCCCGGCACTTCAAGGGAGTGAGGCTAGAGAACCACTTTGCATCTCCAGTCATGTGGCGCGAACAGCCGGAGTCCATCAGCCATTTGTTCTCCAAGCCTCCACCTGCCGCCTATAAAGAACGAGAAGGAAAATTCGATGGCTCAGTGCTGGGGTTAGTCAAAAGAGATTTGGGAATCCAACACTTAACCGTACAACCGGTAGTAATCATCACAGTTCTTTGCACATTATCATTTGAATGCATAGGACGAGAACCACGACGGGGAAAACGTGGCCTGTCAATGGGTCTCGACTCAAACCTTGGGTTGTGAGGATAGAAATCATCAATGTGAAAGCCAAATCCACATGAATGACACTCACCGCGATAGGGAAAACGTGGGGTGCCAAAGCGCTGGTGCACAATGCCTCTGTTTCGTGAATCAAAGCCATATGAGGAATGACCCTATCCACGATAGGCACGAGAAAAAGAGCGAGGCTGAAAGTCAACAAAATCATCATAAAAAGCATCCCTAATCAACTCAGCTTGCTTCCTCTCAATCCTCTTACACCTATAACAGAATTCGTCCAAGTGGCCCTTGCGACCACAAAACATGAAAATGTACACACCCTTAGGATTAGGCTTGGTTTGCATTGCAGGTTTGGGTTTTAGCTTTTCTGTTTGCTTTGGGTTGAAGGAGGGTTTGGGATTGGGTGGATAGTATGTATCAGTGGGTTTGATTGTGTTTTTCTCATCTTTGTAGCTGGAGCTAGGTACAAACTTACCCACATTCTCACTCTCCTTGTCACACCTCTCAAATCCCAAGCCCAAGTTATAGGTTGACCTAGAAGCACTCTCCTTCACCCTTGCCAAGTCACTCTCAATCTTTTCCTCACTCACTAGGGTTCTCTAGAGCCTAGAAACAAGATAGTCATTTTCCTGAACTAGGACTTTGTTTTCCTCTCTAGTGATTACTAGCTTGTCCTTGAGGGTGACACACACTTCACACGGATGTGGGAGAACTTTCGAGCGAGTCTCATGAAGCAACTTGGACTCAAGCTCTTTGACTTTGAGGGACTGAGCTTCCAACTCATCTGTGAGCTTGGGGCAATTCTGACATGCACCCAAAAGAGTTTGTCTAGCTTTGAACTCATCAAGCTCCTTCAGGGCACTCTCAAGCTGACTGGCAACTTGAGCATGTACACTCTCCCTCTGTGCAAGACCACTCATCACAACTTGACAAGACTCACACTCAACAGCAGTATCAACACAAGCAAGCTTAGACCTAAGCGAAGCAATTTCAAAATCAGCACTCTCCAACTTAGACATAAGCTTTCTACTCTCACGAACAGCACTGCGAAGCTTATCATCTTGCAAGAGCAGAACATCACACAAATGATCAAGTTCAGAGGAGAGTTCATCAAGAGTGGGAGGTGCCTCGCTTGTGTCGAAGTCGGATCTAGAGTCGGTGTCGTGGTCATTCTTTGCCATGAACCAAAACTCGGTGAAGTCATCCTTCCTCTTGACTCATGGCTTCTCAACCTCCTCCGAGCTTGAAAGGCCTTCGCTTGATGTGAGGTCGACATCGCTCAAGGCGGCAACGCAGGCGTGTGCAATGGCCTTGGCGAACTTCTTGGAGTTCTTGCCCTTCATGTAGAAGCGGTTCTTCTTCTGCTTGAAGTCTTTAGTGTTGTTGTCACGGTACTCAGCCTTCTTCTTCTTCTTGGGGCAGTCAGCAATGAAGTGTCCTGGGTCACCGCATTCGAAGCAGGTTCTTGAACCACCTTCTCTTCTATCCTTCCGATTGTTTTAGAACTTCCTTGTGAGCAAGGACAGCTCCTCATCAAGAATGCACTCCATCTATTCATTAGAAGCTGCAACAAGAGAAGACAAAGCAAACTCCAAAGAAGACTTGTCAAGTGAGGGGTTAGTTCCATAAGAAGCACAACTGAGATCACCCTTCTGAGAACTAGAAAGCAAAGCCATGCTAGAAGCCGGAATAGCAAGATTAGGACGAGATTTCCTAGACAGTTCATGAGATTTCAGCTTGCTATATAGTTGCTAACCTCCAAACCAATCCCCAAGACTATACACACCAACTAGTGGTGTACTAGCCCTAGGAGTGATCAACCACAGCAAGAAACATAGCGGAAACAAAAAGGAAACAACA
The DNA here is from genome assembly GCA_032690845.1 of Eleusine coracana subsp. coracana. Lineage (NCBI taxonomy): Eukaryota > Viridiplantae > Streptophyta > Magnoliopsida > Poales > Poaceae > Eleusine > Eleusine coracana. The sequence continues at coordinate 37,607,363 of CM064430.1, read as the reverse complement.
GAGACTCGAGATAGTCAAAAACCTCACAAACTGCACCTTACTGAACCACCACCAGTAGTGATGGTTGGCCCCATCGGTAGTCCCGATCTGGCCCATCGACAGTGCTGGTGCGGGGTTCCGAGACCCACCGGCAGTGCCAGTTCTGGTCGTCAGCAGTGCCGATCGACCCAGATAGAAGAGCAGAAACTTTCAGGAATTTGGCAAATCTTCTCCAAAACCTAACCAAATGAACTCCAAATGATGTGATTTTTGTACTAGTGAATCCTCATCACATCAAGACCCTAATCCTAGAAAATCATCTCAATTGGCTCAATGAATCATCACAAATTTCAGATCTTGCACCAAGAACACTAAAAAGGGGAAACTTGAGAAATCCTTCAAATCGAAGGTGCTGGAGCTATTGATTCGGTCAAGGATCCATAGAGGATTGTTCTAGCTCATCTTAGCAACAAGTTTCTCAAGAAATCCAAGCCAAAAACTCGTCCAAAAATGAGATCGAAAATCACCACGAAAATAGCTCCATAAATAGGAAAAAGGGAATTTCAGGATTCAAGTGAAGAGGGAAATCTTGACCACAAAAATACTTCTCATATCATAGAAAGGAGCTTACAAGATCCATAGGTACAAGGCTAGGAAGCCACCCTCTTCCTCCCACTATTTGGAAGAGCAAGAGATGTCTCTCATACACCCTTTCCTCTCCTCTAAAACATGAATTCCTCTCCTAGCACTATGAATAGAGTCCTAACACAAGGCTAATGGAAAGAGAGGCACCTCTCCCACTAGCCACAGCTTTCCTTATATAGGCCTAGGGTCTATTGTCCACATGACCACTCTACCCTTGACCTACATAACACACACACCTATCACCGGGGGCATAACCGTCCATCTTTTTCCTTATCGCCCGAATGCCATCGGATGCTTCACGTCTTTGATTCATCTCAAAGCAAGCTCCGTGATGGTGCCACATGCACCACCAACCACCACGACCGGTTTTGAGGCCCAAACCGGAAAACCACCTTGCACGCTTCTCAAAGCACAACTTCTCGATGTTGATGCGTGTCACGTTGTCCCGCGATCCTGACCACCGATAAGTCTCTCCCAGTCCCTGTCCATCGGGCCCCCTTGTCACTTGCACCGGCATCCCGTTTGCCTTGACTTGGTCAACACGCCATCTTCATCACCATCACGGTTTTGTGGCTCAACCGCGAAACCGTCCGTGCTTCTTGCCTCTTCACGTGTACAGTGTGGATCATCCTTGACTTCACCCGGCATCCCGATCGTCTGGCCCCAAGTCCCCTACTTGTGCCCGATCCTCTCGCCGTTGACTGCCAAGTCGACTCCAGTGACCTACACATCATGAGACAAGCAAACACATTTCCCAACTCCTGCAACATCACCAATTCCTCCACCAACTCTGGTTAGTCGAAATCATAATCATGCACACACATATGCAATCCCCGGATTCCCACATTTCATCTAAACCACCAAATCCGCTCAAGTCAATTACTCATCACATATATTGTAAACCATGGCACATATCCACAAGGTTTCTCAGTAACTTCCCATCCCATAGGGATTAGATGGTTCATACTCTTCATGGGATGAAGTAGTGTAGTGTGTTGATGAACTAGTAAATCCGGGGAACTTTGGTTGCTCCCAATGGTATTGGGAGCTTCTAGAAGCACCCGTTCGAGGTGCTCTTATTCCCGGCCTATCCCCTGAAACACTGTGTCGTGCATGCTGCACGGGAGCTTGCCATTTGTATAGAAAGCTCTTTCTACCGATGATGGTGAGCTTGGGGTTAGGCAGTTCTATCTCTGTGTCATGCGTTGGATAAAGCATGTAGAACCTATTGTTCTCCTCCTTCAAAAGGTGGGCTTGCCAAAAGTGATCTTTCCCTAGCAAAGGAGCACTAGGGAGACGATATGTTCTAGCTCTATGGAGCGCGCCAACCTTTCTAGCAATTCTAGTGACAAAAGATGTGAAAGTGATAGGTCCATGCTGCTTGAATGCTAGGGTGAGCCAATGGTTTATGAGGAAAAATGTGAGGTTCATTTTAATTTTCTTTATCACAGCATAGAGATAGGCTTTATCCAAACTATTCGTTGAACGTACATCACCCCGAGGGGTGAGGTAGTGAGCGATAAAGTGGTGAATTATACGGAGCGAAGGGTTATGAATGTCGCTAGTGTGCTCCTACCCCGTGATGGGATTTCCTATCTTAGCCCAAAGTCCTTGCGGTTTGAAACCTTTTAGTTTATCAATGTCTATGGTGGCCTTACAGTGAAAACTAAGGTAGGTACTAATTTGTTTTAAAGATCGTTCATAGGTTTCACCAAAAAGACAGAATTCATACAGAGTGCCTAATTTGTTAGACAGAGTGGTATGAACTTTTAGGGTGCAAAGGTATTCAATGGCAATCCATTTAGAACCGTAATCATCGAAGCAGTAGAAATCATACCATACGGCCGTGTTGAGTGCGTACTAGAAATCAGCAAGGACGCCAATTTGCTCGAGAAAGTTGTGGTTGAACTTGCGCATGGACGTGAATTCCTGGTCTCGAATGGCAGTGAATTTGCTTTGCTCATCATAGTCATTGAACACCATATTCTCTTCACTCTCCATGAACTTCTCAACCTCTTCATCTTGCATGCTTTGCACCGTTGGGGCTTTGGATATGGACATTGTGTCAGAGAGATAACTCGAGGCATACCCATGTGAAGCTCCGGAGTGCTCGGCTTCTGAGCGCTCACTTGATGTGCGCCTCCCATGGCTTGAGCTGCTGCTGATGATGATGATAATGGTTAGCGATTAGTCGTTTGGTTAGTAGTCCAAGTGTTAGTCGTTCAAAGGCGGTGGAAATTTTGCGCTAATTGGTTTTAGTTCAACACGCTTTTATCTATGTTCAAAGTGTTCTTGCTAAGGAATGTGGTGGAAAGGTGAGAGGAGGAGGGAGAGCAAAGTGAGTGAGTTGGAAATTTTTAGCCGAAGAGATGGTGGTGGAGAACCAAAGAAGAGTGAGCCGTCTATTTATAGGCTCAAGAAGAGCCTTGGGAGTAGAGTGGCCAAGCCGGGTGGCGGGCCTGGCCAAGCGGTGCCCCATGCCGGCCGGCACCCTTTTTCCCGCCACTTGGGTGCATTATTGGTGGCCAAGTTGCTTGTACAGATGCCATGTGAAATGCATGCCTCTATTATTCTGAAAAAGGAGAGAGGATAGGGAGCAAGGAGGGATTGATGGGATGGCCAAAGTTAGAATTTTGAAATGAGTGTTCTACCCTCTATGGTGCCTAGGTGAATAGAGTGGTAGGTGAGAGTGGATGATCGAATGATGGAGTGATTTGTGTGGCTCTCATTCACTTGTTTTTGGGATGCCGGGCTCTAGGTGAAAAAAAAGAATTTCACATGTGAAGTGGTGACCACTCCTCATCCACTCATGGCCATCATCCTTGCTAAGGTAGAAAGGAGAAAGTAAGAAAAAGTGTGGCTTGGCGGCCATTATTTTCTAGGTGGTAGGACAGGGTTGGAAAACACAGAAAACACCCAGCCGGAGGGTCGGACTTCAGGAAAAAATGACCTCCTAGATGCTGAGATAAGACTAGGTTACTTTCAGGTCAGAAAAGACCCGGATCAGCAGCCGGATGGTTGTTTTGACCCCGGAATTAGCTTTTCGGCCGGCTGACTTAGTCAGGTGCTCACCCAAAAAATTTTATTGCAAATTTTAAATTTTCAAATTTTTATTTCTTTTTCTTTTATTGCCTAAATTTAATGATAGTGAGGGGAATAAAAAAATCAATCTAATTTAATGAGAGGTAAAGAAAAAGAAGGGGGGGGGGGGGGGGTAAATATTGGTTACCGTTCGACAAGGGTTCGAATTTTACGTCTCGAACAAGACATTCTCCGTGTTTAATTCTTTGTGGTGCCCATCGTGGATGAAAAATTTTCCACGATCGGTGCAACTTCTTTCTTCTGCCGCATTTGTTTGATTTTCTTTGGCTTGGTGGCGACCTTTCTCTTCATTTCCTGTGGCTCGTTCTTCTTCTTGAGTAGCGATGGTGCACTCTCAACTTTTACCATGGGTGCACCTGATTTTAGTGCAATTGGATATACTTCTATTTTCTGCACCGTGTTAGGATTTTTGCCATAAAAGATGCGTACCTGATTGCACTGTTCCATTCGGGGCTTGAAGGCAAACTTTTCGTTGTGCCGATTAATGTTAAGGTAGATTTTTCCAGCCCCAATATCAATGTTGGCATTTGCGGTGCTAAGGAATGACCTTCCTAGTATAAGAGGTGTCTTTGCATCGGCCTCCATATCTAGCACCACAAAGTCGACAAGAACTAGGGAGTTCCTTATCCTCGCAGGTATGTCCTCTGCAATGCCCACAGGGTAGCGAACTGATTGGTCGGCGAGCTGCGAGCACATTGCTGTGGGGGATAATGAATTGACATAAAGTTTGTCGTACACTACCTTTGGCATGATGCTCACGCTTGCCCCCAAATCATAAAGGGCGTTCTTGAATTGCTGCATCCCGATGGAACATGGGATGGTTGGGCATCCCGGATCTCGCTTCTATTCTGGGAGGGAGTTCAAGATAGCAGCGCTGCACTCTTCTGTTAATTTGACAACCTCCATGGATGGCATTGGTGAAAGTGCATCTATGACCCTAGTGGGTTTTGGTGGTTGTATGACAACGTGATTAAAGAACTAATCCTCTTTGTGAGTATATGAGCAGGTGGTACATGAAGAATATACGTTGCATGAATACAAATGATCATCTTCGATAATGTACAATTGTGCAAAGAAAATGGGCTTATGTGATGAAAAAGAAAAGTGTGAAACAAATAGGTCCATATAAAGCAAGACTATGACAAGCCAAGACTTGAAATGAATATGTGACATAAAAACCATTGATATGAGATGGTCTCAACAAATTGGTGTTGTCAAGTAAAGGGAAGTGATCAAGTGCCATTTTTCTATGGTAGTTATCTTGGAAGCAACTTGATCACATCTACATTGCAAAAAATAATTTCAAATGAAGGCATAACGATAATACAAAGTGATGTGTGACTCAAGATAGCAAGATGGTGAAGGATTGGCATGACTTGGCCACGATGAATCATGCACGGGAGAAGGGCAAGATGGAGTCTTGGCGCTGAGGGACCCAAGCCATGGTGAAGGGCAGGTGAGCGCAATCGCGATGGATTGATCAAGCTATATGTGGTCATACATTTCCAAGTATTATTCATTATTGGAATATGAAGATATAATGTGACTTGTGAACAAGAAGGTAGAAACAGACATGATAAATAAAGAGTTTCCAAGTCACAAGCTCTAGGTGATGATGCTCAGCAAAAGCACATATGGCAACCCTCATGAAGCTTAAAAGAGACGAAGTGGCAAAATTCATAATCATGTGAGCTCAAGTTGAGGAATCGGTTTTATTTAATCTTGAGTTTAGGCATGCCGCTCTATCAAGAGGATGCTACATGGTTTGCATATAATGTCTCAACGCTCAAAGAAAAATCCAAGTGAGATGAGAGAAACACAAATACCTACACTCACACTAACTCTCACTGTGACAGGGAAAACCGGTGTAACCGGTTTACCAAACCGGAGGGACCGGTTTTGGTTCAAACCTGTAACGGCTAGTTCAGGAAAACCGGTGAGACTGGTTTTGACTGGTTCAGTATAACGGCTAGTTTTTGGGGGACAAGTATAAATACTTCCTTCCCCCCTCCTTTGGAAGCTGCTGATTGTGTGCACGAAGAAAATACAACCAAAGCCTTGTAGAGCTCTCCCCAACACCTCTTTGTGAGGTTTGAGTGATTTGTGAGAAATCCTAAGCACTGGGTTGAGAGAGATTGAGATTGAGAGCACAAAAGAGAAAATCCCACACTTGAGCATTCGAGCATTGTGTTGCAAATCCGTGAAGGATTTGTTAATCTTGGAGGCGAATCCTCCTAGTGGGCTAGGCGTCGCCCTAGAGCTCCCAAGCTTGTGGTGAGACTTGAGAAAGTTTGTGAAGGTCCGCTTCACCTCCGCAAGGAAAGAAGCGAAGGTAGTGGATTGGGGAAAGTGGTTGAAAGAGACCCGGCTTGGATTGTGCCTTGTGACCAGCTCAAGCTTTCTCAATGGAGACGTAGGGTTCACAGGGTGAGTCCGAACTTCGGCAAACAATTCTCCGTGTGCTTCATTTGGTTTGCTTTCTTAAGTTCTTGCTTCTTTGTTTGTGATTTATAGGGTGCATGTGTAGTTGTGCTAGTATTCTTAGTGATTACTTGCTCTAGATCTTGCATGCTGTGTTAAGACCTTTAGGTTTTCTAGAACTAAGTGGGACGCGATTATTTCCTGTTTTATTCTCTCTGCCCCGAGGAAACCAGTGGGTATAGTTTACCAAACCAATGGGACCAGTTTTGGTCAGTGCTCAATTAAGTAGATTCTTGGTGAATCTAGTTTGTGTATTTCTTGGTTACTCTCTTGTGTAGTTCACACTAGTGCAGCCCCTTTGGTTAGTGTGTTACTTGTTTTATTTTCTATCTGTTCCAGGAAAACCGGTGTAACTAGTGTGTCAAACCGGTGGGTCCGGTTTTGGAAGTTTGTGTTCTGAGGTTAATTCTTTATGAATCTAATTGGGGTGGTTCGTGTGTTTGTTTTAGCTTGCCTATCTTGAGTGCTTGGCTCTTTCTATTGATTAATTGTTTTATCCAAGCTCTTTGACAAAACCGATGTAACCGGTTTGCTAAACCGGTGCAACCGGTTTTGACAGTTTTAATTCCGCTACGAGTTTTTGTTAATATTTTCAGAAATGCCTATTCACCCCCCTCTAGGCGACATCAAGGGACTTTCAATTGGCATCAGAGCCTAATCTCCTTATTAGGCCTAACCGCTTGGAGAATCGGTCATGTCACAAGGTAAAATGTGTCAAATTCCCTTTAGTTGCTCTAGTGCCTCGTTTTCTACTATTTCACAACCCTCATACGAGGCACCCTATTTCGATGGCACAAATTATGCAAATTAGAAACCTAAGATGATCTCATATTTTTGGGAGATGAGTCCCAAAATTTGGTGGGTTGTGGATGTAAGTTTTTCTTATAACATTGATAGGGAATCTACCACACAAGCACAAGAAAAATGCCTACATCTCCAAGCCCAAGCTAACAATGCCCTATTTGGTGCATTGAGTAGGGATGTCTTCGACAAGATATACAAGTTTAAGAATGTTCATGCTATGTGGACTCGGATTCAAGAAATATATGATGATTCCAACAATAAAGAAGAAAAGACTCAATCTGCCATTCTGGGAAAACCGGAGGCACCGGTTTTGGTAGAACATAAACTATTTCAATTAATGATCAAGTTGAAGATCTTAGTTGCAGATTTAGACCAAGTGAAGAGTCTATGTCACCAAGAAGCTCATGCTCAGATGATGAAACATCATTTGGCTTCATGGCCAAGAGACAAAGGAAGTATCATGTATTCTTAGTTGAAAAGGTTGACAACTCAAGGAATGATCATACTAGTGCTACTAACAAATCTTCTTATGTAGCACAGCGAGAGGAAGCAAAAAAAATGATCATGGGTGAGTTTCAAAAGCTTGCTAGCATGCATAAGAAATTGCAAGAAAGACATGGTGATCTTCTATGCTCACATTAGAAGCTCATTAACTCATATACCATGCTAGAAACAACTCATGAGGTTGCACTTACTGTGGTAAAATTTTCTCAACCTCACACATTCACATGCACAACACAATCAATTGTTTTATCTTGTGCTAACACTTGTTGCTCTCAAGCAAAGCCATCAAATGATGAGCAAGTAATTATAGAAACTTGTGATGAACTCATTGCAAGTGAAAATGATTACCTCAAATGAGAAGTTCAGAGGCAGAACACGGACTTAAGTCGGTTAAAAGGCAAAGGTCATGTGCAACCATCTCAAGATAACCGTGATAGCATGGTAAAGAAGCTTGAGAAGGGATCAACCATCACATGTGTCAAAAGCTTTCCCACTGGCTTGAACAAATATCATGACAAGAGCAACAAGCAAAAGATCAAGAAGAAAGTACACATCAAGTGCTTCGAGTGTTCATCAATGGGACATTTTGCTTCGGAATGCCCATCAAGGAAAAATGGTCAAACTACACTCTCTAGAAGACAAAGAAGCCTATCTCAGAGAACATGCTTTGGATGCAAAGAGAAAGGACACAAGATAGCCTCATGTCCAAGTCAAACAAGATTGGAGCAAGTCTGTCAAAACCGGAGGGACCGGTTTGCCAAACCGGTGGGACCGGTTTATGCAGAAAAGCTCCATCCCATTAAGCAATTGGACAAAGGCTTTGCGTCAGCATACACAAGACACATGGACAAGAATGAAAACATCAAGAAGAAGATTATGAATAAGCCCAAAAGAATCAAGCACCAAACTTGCTATACATGTTGGGACAAAGGACATCTTAGTAAGGATTGCCCTTTGACTCAAGCTCTTAGTTCCAAGTTGGTCAATTATGATTTTGTATCTATTAAGACCAACAATGACACTTGTGATATCAAGGTGATTAGTTCACCTACTGCTAGCACAAAGTCTACTTGGGAGCCAAAATCTTGTTTGACTAACTCTCAAGGATCCAACAAGCATTGGGTACCAAAATGTGCTTGAAAGTGTCCATAAGCTGCAGGTGATGCATTGATGACTTGGCATGCACAAGAATGATGGAACAACATGCAAACTTGCCAAGCATGGAGACATTCAAATACTATCTACATCAATGACATCAAGGAAAATAATAAGTATCACTAAATACACTTTGTCTTGTTCCTTATTCCTGCAGCAATGATCCCACAAATTCATGCTACTACTTATGGAATGCTCTCAAGTATACGAGCATGAATGATCTTGGAAGGAGATGCAATTAATGTCTCCTCGGAGAAAATTTGTTGTTTGAACATCTCTTAGGATTGATGAATACAAACAAGAAGCCAAGATTGCAACGTAAATCAAGAAGGAAAGGAATTCTAGTGAAATATCAAGAACTTAAAAAAACCGGTTGGTCCGGTTTGTGAAACCAGTGGGACCGGTTTCTCAGACTTGTCTGAGCCATCGGACTCCAGTAAGGATGTCACTCAAGTTCATCGGACTTGTCCGATGCCATGAGGAAAGTCCGACGTCTCGGATATATTCTTCGGACTCTAGAACCTCTGCCACTATGCATCATCGGACATATCTGATAAAGTGAAGAAACAAGAAATCAGGAAAAACCGGTGGGTCCTGTTTCTCCTGAAAAGCTTGATGTGATGAACTGATGTAGAGGCAACAACAAGACAACATCTAGATTGATAAATGACCTATGATGAATTTGGAAAACACCATGTGAGGCCAACATGAGGGTACGAAGTAATCACACACACTTGAGTGGTTGTGAGTATTCCTTGACTTACTCTCATTTCATGCTTCTTAATTTTCTTTCCACCTTGACCAAGATATAATTTGAACCTCTCCGTGTTCCTAATAGAACATGTGCACACATCACAAATTATCCAAAAGATTTGGTGCACATATTTAGGGGGAGATTCATTTTATATCTTGAGTCAAAAAGAGACTAATATTTTCCTTGAGTATCTTGTGTTTAGTCTCAATATGGAATAAGTTATGATGCATGATGCCTCATGCTGAGATCAAGCAAAAATGATGCATAAAGTGTTATTTTTGAAAAGTTCACATTAATGGTAAAAGACAAAATAAGCACTAGTAAATTTGGGTGGTTCCCTTCATTAGTTGAAGAGGGACAAACTTTGCCAAATGTGGGATACTTGCTCTACGGGTATCATCATACAAGGCTAAAGTCGGTGGCCGACCGGGTACTTCATCAACGAGGAAGCCGACCGACTCGGCTTGGAGTACAAGATAAGAAAGATTAGACTTGCCATATGCAACCATTATAGAATACGACTAGGACTCTGCTTGTAACCCCCCTGCCGACCGGATAGATAAGGCGGCAGGGTACCCCCCATGAGGAGGGGTCGAGAGTTAGCTAGAGGCAATTTAGGCTTAACATCTCGGAACAATCAATATAATACAGAACACAGGACGTAGGGTTTTTACTCTCATTGAGAGGACCCAAACCCGTATAATTTGGCGTCTTGTGTAACCATCATAGTTCTTGGTCTCGATGTAGCCCTATATATTTACTGCCGGTCTTGAGCATCGACTGTTGGCGTGCCAGGAAGGGGACAAAGCTCGCCAGGACTCTCCGTCGACTACGATGGCCAAACTACCCATCAACCAATACTCGCCAGACTTCTAGATGTCCTTTGGATCGCTTGACTTCACGATCGGCAACAATGGAGCCCTAGCTCTGAACGACTACAAATCAGACTCGACCGCAGCCAGCCCCATGGCGCGATCACCGAGTCCATCTGACATTATTCCTGCATTGATCCCACTCGGATCCAAGCAGGAATACTCTTCCTTCGGATATGACTTGATGTCAGACCGGTTTTTTGATGAGGACACGGTTGGATCGACCTACTCATATCCCCATACAGTCAACATAGTGGAGATAGTAGATCCTGCTGCTAGAAACCAGGATGAGGATCCAGATGCCGAAGAAGAAGGGAATCCAACTGGTGGTCTCCAAAACCAGCCGGTCGAAGGAGTCCGACAGGACAATAACCCGCCAGTTGATTTATCAGTCGGTCACCGCCGTCGACCAAGAGGGTCGCGCGGTTCACGTAATGCACGCCGACTGGATCTTGGCCCTGACCTTGAAGTAGATGGTGTTATGGTCTACCACACCCCACAGAACAACATCACCGGGGCCAAGACATTGCTTGACACCTTAATGGTTGATGCCCACTATCAAACTCCTGCTATGCAGAAGGCGGTGGCTATGCTCAAAGCCACAGCGGAACAAGATGCTATAAAGTCTCAGTCGATCGCAAGTTCCAGCCATGTATCTCCTCAGGGTCGGCGAAGGCGCGAAGACCTGAGAAATTCTCTCAGCCTCCATGATGGATGAGACACCATCAACTCTCACCACGAGGAGCGCGCTCGGGACAACCGATGCTATGAGGAAGAGCGGCGTAAATGAAGGATGGACGCCCGATAGGAAGACCGGTGGGACGACCGACGAGAAGACCGACGGGACAACCAACGGGATGATCGTCATCCTCCAAGAGACAACCGTGATGACCGACGTCGACATGACGATCGGGATCAGCGCGATAATGATGGCAATCGACGACGTCGTCATGATGAGGATGCTGGCCCACGCCACCATCGTAGCCCAACCACGTCCCCAGACCGACAAAGGCGGTCACCAACGCCGACTGATGACGAGATCGATGGCATCAAGGCTTACGTCCCTCGGCTTCACATTGCTCGATGGCCGAAAGGATTCAAGCCGGTTCCCATCGAAAAATATGATGGACAAACCAATCCCTGAGAGTGGTTACAACTCTATAGCACAGCGATCCGGTCGGCTGGAGGTGATTCCTATGTAATGGCTAATTACCTTCCGGTCTGCTTAGATCTTGCCGTTCGGATATGGCTCACATCTTTACCTGAGGAGTCAGTCACATCCTGGGGAGACCTCAACCGGAAACTCATAGAAAGTTTCCAAGCAACTTGCAACTGACCGGGCAACCACTTCGACCTCACTCGGATCAAGTAGAAAGGAGACGAGCCTCTTCGTGACTACATGAAGCGGTTTTGTGCTAAGAAAACTGAGATCCCCAACATCCCCGATCAGCAAATCATTACTACCTTCCTGGATGGAATTCGTAGTGACGATCTGGTCTGGGAAATGGGTTGGAGGAACCATGATCTCAAGCTCACCGCTAAAGAGTGCTTTGAGATTGCTGATAAGTATGCGTCGGGGGAATCTGCACTTGATGATATCCGAGGAAAGGGCAAGGAGAAGCGGTCGGACAAGCCTGAGTCCTCCAAGAAGGACAAGAAGAGAAAACCCGACAATGCTATCAACACAGTAGACCGGTTTCGAAAGAATCCTCGGACGAACCAGTCGTCTACTGATGAGTTGCTGAGTGGCATTTGCCCTTGGCATCCCAAGGGAAACCACAAAGCAAAGAATTGCTATTATCTGAAGGGTTTTGCAACAGCTGCGCTCAAGGTGACCAAAGATCCTCCAAGGCGCAACAACAACAACAAAGACAAGCCTAAGGATGATGATGACAAGGATGATTCGGGAGAGTTCCAGGAACCCCGCAAAGAAGTAAACTTCATCTTCGGAGGCCCGGATGCCTATACATCCAAGAGCAAGCAAAAGTTAGAGCTTCGAGAGATTAACTCGGTGGAGCCAGCTACACCTTAGTACATGAGGTGGTCTGAGATGCCAATCACCTTTGATCAGTCGGACCATCCAAAACATCTACCAAAACCAGGTCGCTACCCATTGGTGCTTGCTGCGACTGTGATGGAGGTGAAGGTCAACAGAGTACTCATCGATGGAGGAAGCAGTTTGGACCTAATCTTCACCAGGACCCTTCAATAGCTTGGTCTGTCAATCAATGACCTCCAAACGAGTTCTTCACCCATCCATGGAATTGTGCCTGGCAAGACTTTAGTCCCAATTGGACAAATCACTCTGCCAGTCACCTTTGGCACCCGTGATACTTTTAGGACGGAGCGTATCCTTTTCCAGGTGGCAGACTTCGAGTCAGCATACCATGCTATCATCGGTCAACCGGCGATGGCCAGATTTATGGCAGTTCCGCACTATCCGTATCTCACCCTCAAGATGCCAGGCCCGAACGGAATAATCTCCCTCCACTCTGATCTTTGGAATTCTTTTGATTGCGATGTACAGAATTGTGAGATGGCTACCAAACAGTTGATGCTGTCAGACCAAAAGGAGATCCAGAAGGCGGTCAGTATAGAGGAGCAGACAGGAATGGAGGTTCCTACAAAGAAACCTACGAAGGACAAGATCCAGACTGATGACATCCAAACCAAGGAGATTTCACTCGATCTTGAGGACCCCGATAAGGTGACTTATGCTGGGGTCAACCTTGATGAAAAATAGGAACTCACGCTCACTCTTTTCCTCCAGGAAAATAGGGATATCTTTGCATGAAAACCATCTGACATGCCGGGAGTTCCTAGGGAAAAGATTGAGCACGTGTTAAGGTACCTCTAGGGGCTACCCCTATTCGCCAAAGGCTTAGAAGATTTGCGCAAGACCGCAAGGACGCTATGAAGAAGGAGATAGTTAGATTGTTAGAAGCTAAGTTTATAAAGGAGGTGTATCATCCCGACTGGTTAGCAAATCCAGTCCTTGTACCTAAAAAGAATAAAGAGTGGAGGATGTGTGTTGATTATACCGATCTTAACAAGGTCTGCCAAAACGACCCCTTCACTCTTCCTCGTATTGATCAGATTGTAGATTCGACAGCCGGGTGTGAGCTTTTAAGCTTTCTGGATGCCTATTCGGGCTATCACTAGATCCCACTGAGAGTCGAAGATCAGATCAAGACTTCCTTTATAACACCCTTCGACACCTATTGCTATATCACTATGCCGTTCGGTCTGAAAAATGCTGGCGTGACTTACCAACGAGGTATTCAACGCTGCCTTGCCACTCAGATCGATCGGAACGCTGAAGCGTATGTTGACGACATTGTTGTCAAGACTCGAAAAGTTGAAGAACTTCTCTCTGACCTGGCAGAAACCTTTGACAATCTGAGACATTATTCAATGAAGCTGAATCCTAAAAAGTGTGTTTTTGGGGTTCCATCGGGAAAGTTACTCGGTTACATCGTTTCAAAACGAGGTATAAAGGCTAACCCAGATAAAATCAAGGCAATCCTTGACATGAAGTCGCCTAATTCTCAAAGGGACGTTCAGAAGCTGATCGGATGCATGGCATCTTTGAGTCGCTTTATTTCCCGATTGAGGGTTAGGGGGTTGCCACTCTTCCGGTTGCTTAAAAAGCAAGACGACTTTGTTTGGACTGAGAAGGCACAGTCGGCACTAGACGAATTAAAGATTCATCTCAACAATATTCCAGTGTTGGTGCCTCCGGAGCCTGGAGAAAAACTTTAGCTTTACATCTCGGCCACAACCCAGGTTGTGAGTACTGTTTTGACAGTCGACCGAGAAGAGGAGGGACATGTGCAAAAAGTACAGCATCCGGTCTACTTTGTGAGCGAGGTTCTCAGGGCCTCTAAGACAAGGTACCAGTAGATCTTGCAGTTGTTATATGCATTATTGATCACCTCAAGGAAGTTGAAGCACTATTTCCAAGCTCATCCAATTGAAGTTCAAACATCTTTTGCACTCGGGATGGTGTTACATAACCGAGAAGCTGAAGGAAAAATAGCCAAGTGGGCAGTCGATCTTGGTCAATATACTATTACGTTCGCGCCTCGATCGGCTATAAAGGGACAAGCGTTAACTGAATTCGTTGCCGAGTGGATAGAGATTCAAAATCCTCCTGCTGCCCAAGATATCGAATACTGGGAAATGTATTTTGATGGTTCCCTTCAATTACAAGGGGCAGGTGCGGGAGTTGTATTGATCTCTCCTACTGGAGAAAGGCTTTGATATGTTCTTCAAATCATGTTTCACGCATCTTATAATGCTACAGAATATGAAGCTCTCCTACATGGTCTGCGCATTGTTGTATCACTCGGCATTAAGCGCATCGACATATTTGGTGATTCGGCCTTGGTCATCAATCAGGTTACCAAGGATTGAAATTGTATAGATGACAACATGAGTGCTTATTGCCAAGAAGTATGAAAACTCGAAGACAAGTTTGATGGATTGAAGTTCACACACGTTCTCCGAGATAATAACCAGGCGACTGATGAGTTAGCCAAGATAGGATCATCTCGGTCTGCAGTACCGCCGGGTGTTTTCCTACATGTTCTGGATTCCCCAACAATTTCTCCCCGATCGGACGTGTTGATGAGTATTGTTGCTGATCTCGTTGACGATGACGTCTCCAAGACTGACTGGTGCGACCCACTCATTCAGTATTTGGATAAGGGAACGCTGCCCTCGGATCCTGATGAGCAGCAAAGATTGGAGATCCGATCTCGAGGATATTTGTTGGTGAGGGACCTACTTTACAAAAGGGGTGGTTCCAACATTTTGATGCGATGCATCTCGATTCCTAAAGGCCAAAAGTTGATAGATGAGATTCATTCGGGAATATGCTTCAACCATGCAGCTTCCAGGACTTTGGTCGGCAAAGCTTTCCGGCAAGGGTTTTATTGGCCCACGGTGGTCGAAGATGCACACCAAGTTGTTCAGAAGTGTGAGGGTTGTCAATTCTTCACTCAACAAACACATGTGACTTCACAACAACTTCACATGATACCATTGACTTGGCCTTTTGCTGTTTGGGGGCTTGATATTGTCGGTCCTTTCAAGAAAGCGCCAGGCGGGTTTACTCATTTGTTTGTTGCTATCGACAAATTCACCAAGTGGATTGAAGCGAAGCCGGTCGACAAGATTACATCCAAGAAGGCGATCGAGTTTGTTAAAGACATATTCACTCGGTTTGGAGTTCCTCATGATATCATTACTGATAATGGCACCCAATTCACTTCAGTGGAGTTCCAGGTTGAACAGGCCAATGGCATGATTCTTCAAGGATTAAAGCCACGGATATTTGACAGACTCAAACCTTATGCCGGTCGGTGGGTCAAGGAGTTGCCTTCAGTCCTTTGGGGGCTTCGAACAAACACCAGTCGGGCTACTGGACAGTCACCTTTTTCATTGGTCTATGGCTCAGAAGATATGTTGCCGACTGAGGTCAGCCTTGTCTCGGCACGAGTTCAAGCGTACAGTGAAAAGCTTTCTAAGGAGAACCGAGAGATTGATTTGATTGCGGCAGAGGAGTTGCGTGATCGCGCTCTGTTTCAGTCGACACTCTACCAACAAGGCTTGCGTCGTTATTATGATAAGAACGTCCGCAGTCGCCACTTTCAAGTTGGAGACCTAGTGCTTCGCCGAGTGCAATCGACTAAAAATCAGCATAAGCTCTCTCCAAAGTGGGAAGGACCGTACGTAGTGAAGGAAGTCACTCGCCCGGGGGCTTACCGACTGATGTATGAAGACGACGATGATATTCCAATCTCCTGGAACATAAATCAGCTACGTCGTTTCTATACTTAGCTATTATTTTGTGTTTATTTATGAATGAAACTTCAGTCTTTTTTAATATAAGATTTTCTGATGATTTTCATTCTATATCTATCTCGATTCCTTAATTTATACTATTAAACAATCGAGTTAGGGGGCTAGAAATAATGTCCCATCTTGGTCTAACCATATTTTGGTTTTGGCCTATTTTTTGACCGACTTATTATCATAAGATCTTGAGATCTTGAGTTTTCATCTTTATTATTTTGGTCTTACGCTTATACATCATGGTTAAATACTTTGTGCCGCACATCAGACTACCACTACACTAAACCCAGAGCCAAAAGTGTGAGAGGTCATGTGTCGATTGGTTGATTCTGTTTGTTACGCGGTTACGGGTTCCAACCTAATATGTTATGGCAGACCGATGCAATCTTTGTTTCTCTTGATAGAAACATGTCAATGATATCTTTGTCAAACTTCTAAAGCTATAAAAGCATAAGATTAGTTTATACACAAGTATCATTACAAAAATACTATTAATGTTTTACACTATTACAGGATTATATCTCCTTTGAAGGAGAAGAAGAGTCAGCCCGATGTTCGACCTCTAGAGTTGCTGTGGGAGTCGGCACGGTCGGATTGATTTCTATATTTTTGACCAAGGCCTGGGAAGTCTCTAGCATGGAATCCAGGAGCAGCTGACATTGGTCGTCGGTCAGGTCAGGGTTAAATCCCTCTTTGATCTTGTCCGATGGCAGAGTAGGAGACTAGGATTAGCAAATCGCCAGCACTTGACTCCCGGCTTCGGTCGCCACTTGCCGAGTGTTATGAGCAATGGCTTCTGAAGCATGCTCCAACAAGTAGTCCAGAGAGTGACCGGTCTGCTCTACTTGGTTAGCATGAACATAGTTCATTGCTTTCCGAGCGGCATAAGATAGAGCTGCAAATAATAATTATTGGTCAGTATGATCAACAGAAGAATCAAGCAGAAGGAAGAAGTCGAAGTCTTACTGGCAAGTTTACATTTGAAAGATTTGGAGATAGCCTTAGCCTCCTCTATCTTCACGTCAGACCCCTTCAGCTCCTCCTGCAGCCGAGTGATCTCGGTCTTCTGGTCTTCAGCCAATTTGGAGAGGCTTTCGTTCTCAACCTTCAAGGCGTCAACGAACCTCTGATGGTTGGAAGTCAACTTCTCTAGATCGGTGATTTTTTGATCGTGAGCTAAAAGTAAAGCTTTTAGCGTTAGAGTGGTCAGCAGATTGCTTAAATATGGATGGAATGAAAACTTGGTCTAAGACCTTGTTTAGCTCTTGTCGGTCGGCCAACAACTTCTTGTTTTCCTCTAGGGCCTTGGAGAGCTGATGACCAGTTACTAGCAAGACAAATAAGAAGTTAGTCTAAAATATAAAGACAAGAAGATTAGGTGACCAAGGACATACCGAAAGTTTTGGCTTCAACATATTCCACTCTAGTCTGCTTTCGCTCCACAAGAGCATACACTTTCTGATATGCAGAAGATAAGTGAGCTAAAAGATGAGAGCAAAGCAAGGTAGAAGCATAATGTTGAGTTACCTTGCTGGACTCCCGGTGTTGGTGCAAAATCTCCGCATCCTCTACCTCAGGCCGACCAGACACATCTACAGGAAGAGTTCTTTTACCTTTGTCAAGAGGCAAAGAGATATTAGTCGGAGTGGTCTGAGACAGAGGCTCGGGAGTGGAGGCAGGAACCGTCCATTCAAGCAGTTTATCCACTTCGGTCGGTGTGTTTGAAGATTTGCCAACCGAATGGGACACACCAGTCAGACGAAGTGGGAGCGTAGACCGAGTATCCTCAGATCCCTGAGCACTCTGAGAATCACTTGTCCGACTGCCAAGAATAAATAAATAAATCAGGAGATGTTGAGATCAACAATAAGAGACAAGGAGTATAGGGTTTAAAGAATAAACCTGGGAGCCTTCTTGAGCTTGATCCGGCATAGCCTCTTCTTTGAAGAAGTTGACTGAAAATCAGTTTCCTTCCTCTGTTGAGAGGGCTGGTCAGCCTTGCCAGTCTGCACTACCTTTTCCGTTGACCTCTGAGTTTGGCTCAGAGGCTCTGATCGGTCTGAAGGTTGGCTGGAGGTTGCAAGAGCAGGTTGACCAGCATCTGCGACAGTTAATTCTTCATCGTCATCCTGGTCCCCCACATATTGGCGACGGTGCGCGATGGTCCACTTCTGGAGCTTGTCAAGGGAGGCCAGAGTGACGACAGGAGTGACGCTGACTGGCCGAGCGCCTGCGGAAGAACTTCAACCCCCGGCGCCAGTCAGCGGTGTCTTCTTAAAATAATCAGGTCCCTCAGTATCGGTCTGAGGGAGCAGGGGATGAGATACATAAGTATCCAGCACCTGCATAAAGATCAAAACAATGAGTACAATCTCAAGATAGGATAACAAGGGCTAGCTAAAGGCAGACTGAGGCTTACTTGGGCTCGTAGTGTGCCCTTGTTATACGCCTTTGAGACCAAAGAATCGTCCTGAAGGATTTCCCCTTCAAACATCTTCACCAAGCGTCTTCGGTGAAGTTCGCCATTTGGTGGATCCGGCACCTCCCTGGTCTCATCCTCATTAACATAGTCCCATGCCGGGTGGCATTGATGCTTCAGGGGCTGAACTCATCGGATGATAAAACTTTTGGCCACTATGATGCCATCAACGCCTTCAGCCTTCAGATCGGCAATTTTCTTGAGGAGGGCAACCACTTGAGGATCGGTCGGATCGGGCCTCTCTGTCCAGTGCGCTTGGGGAATAGCCTTTGCACCAGTGAAGTCGGCAAGAACAGGGGGAGGGTTGTCACAATAGAACCACTCGTCCTTCCAATTCTTGTTTCCGGTCTTTAATGGGACATTGATGTAGACCTCTTTCTTGCGTAACTGGACGCCAACGCCGCCTATGGCCACTTGGTTTTCCGTGGTGGGCAGCGGTCGGAGGACAAACAGATGGTAGAAGAGATCAAAATAGGGGAGAACGCCAAGAAAAGCTTCGCACAAGTGTACGAAGATGGCAATATGAAGAATAGAGTTGGGATTGAGGTTGACAAGCTCAATCCCAATGAAAAAAAGGAGCCCGTGCAAAAAAATGCAGCAGGGAACTCGAAAGCCATGCTCAAAGAATGAGCGAAACACTACGATCTGTTGATGAATGGGAATGGGGTAGGATTCACGAGGTACCTTCCAGTCGATTCGAGCCTGCTCTGGAAGGATGCCATCCAACACCATCTTGTTCATGTCATCCTGTGAAAGGCTGCTCTTTGAGAACTCCCGAAGTTGCTCCGGGATGTCGACCTCCGACGAGGACGATGCGGCGACGGCGGTGGCGGAAGAAGCTGGGATCAAAATGGAAGTTTTCTTGCGGCCCATCGAGAACAGGATTGAACGCGGTGAAGGAGTTCGAAAAAACTCGCCAAAGCTCGATGGATAAACGCGGCGAGATCTGTGGCGGCCAGAAGCGAGAAAGCTAAACCCTAGCCGGAAAAACAGAGGAGTCGCGAGAGCAGAGAAGGCGCAAGGAAGACGAAGAGTTCGCGGGCAAATGCGCGTGGACTGAAGGTCAACCTGGTGTAGCCTTTTATACTCTTGCCTTTTTGACCTAAGGGTCCCATGGGCTGGGGTGGGCCGTACCGTAGTGCGACCCTAATATTAACTTAGAGGTTAATTAAGGGCTTAAGCCCATTAGGGTTGAGAACCCAGAAAAATGAGACTCGGGGGCTTCTTTGATGAGAAGTACCCGAGAATTATTTCGCCATATCTATGTGATTTGATGATCATGTGGCAAAGGAATAGATGGTCGTATGGTACAAGTTCAAAGGTTATGGTATTGACTAAAGTCAAAAAACCAGAATTACCAAATTTGGACTTGAACGGGTGATCGGAATTAGGGAAGACCTATTTTGACAAAAGTCATTTAGCTAAATATTGAATATGACTAGAGTCATAAAAATCCGACCGACCTATCACTCGGGAATAATATGTGTCACTCGGCCGGTCTAATGATCGGTCGGCAAAGTGGTCACTTAGCAATAGGACCCAAGGGTTTGATAACCGGAGGTCTGAAAGATTCAAACTTGATGGTTTTGATATCTATAAACAAATTAATAAGAGCTAATACAATTAGACTCTTGCATTATTTGTTAGTCTCCAAATTATATAAGAGTCGGGGGCTACACCTGATCAGGTGCACCTGCCCGGTGCACCAGATCTATCAAAGACTTCGATAACAAGGTCTTTCTAATTTATGATCTTTAGATCATTCGGAGAATTAAAGCTCAAAATCAGAAAGCACTCGGGGGCTGCTGTGGGATACTTGCTCTACGGGTGTCCTCATACAAGGCTAAAGTTGGTGGCCGACCGCGTACTTCATCAGCAAGGAAGCCGACCGACTCGGCTTGGAGTACAAGATAAGAAATATTAGACTTGCCATATGGAACCATTGTAGAGTATGACTAGGACTCTGCTTGTAACCCCCCTGTCAACCGGATATATAAGGCGATAGGGTACCCCCCGTGAGGAGGGGTCGAGTGTTAGCTAGAGGCAATTTAGGCTTAACATCTCAGAACAATCAATACA
The DNA here is from genome assembly GCA_032690845.1 of Eleusine coracana subsp. coracana. Taxonomy (NCBI): domain Eukaryota; kingdom Viridiplantae; phylum Streptophyta; class Magnoliopsida; order Poales; family Poaceae; genus Eleusine; species Eleusine coracana. The sequence goes on along the minus strand of CM064430.1, from coordinate 37,586,650 downwards.
ATACAGAACACAGGATGTAGGGTTTTTACTCTCATTGAGAGGACCCGAACCTATATAATTCGGTGTCTTGTGTAACCATCGTAGTTATTGGTCTCGACGTAGCCCTATATATTTACTGCCGGTCTTGAGCATCGACACCAAAGGTATGTCCTCCTAAATTTCTCTTTGTCTTTCTTACTACATACAGAATCCATGTGGTAGGAAGTGCCTTGGTATGTGTATGACTCATGTCATAAGCATACTCTTTGTGAGTTAGGGCAGATTTTCAAAAATTTTATAATGTTTTGTCCTAAGTCGATTTAAAACATTTGATTCTTTATCTTTGTGATCACGTCGAGCTACTTGTGGTTATTGTTCATCTTGATTGCTTGTCGCCTAACCTAATTTTCATTACCGTTCAAATCTTGATCATCATCCTATTCTCCATAATAAATCTCAAGGATTTGATCTACGAAGGAAAATGCAAAGTACTCAAGGCTTGGAAGCAATATACATTGAAAATCTCCACTCAATCTGGTTTTGTTCAGATCCTGACAAAACCAGAGGCACCGGTGTTGTCAATTTAACCAGCCTGAGCCCAAAACTTACCCCTTCGTTCACCTCTTTCTCCTCAAACCAACCATGGTGCTTCCTCTCTCATCTCCCATTGGCGATTTGGAGTCCTCTCCATGGGATTTTTCAGCTCTTGGGTGGATCTTTGTGCCCCAAGATCGGAGGCTCCAGTTCTTCCACCGGATTTGGATTTCCCCTCTCCAAAGGTACCTATGGTCACAAGTTTTGATCTCTTAGTACCTGTGATAGATTCAAAACTCTTTGTGGTATATTGTTTCCTAGCATGCCCTCGTACCTAATCCTGCATTAACCCCATAAAACTTGGACAAATCGATCGGATTCGTGACCTAGGTTTTATCTATGAAAACCGGTGGCATCGGTTTGCCAAACCGGAGGCACCGGTTTTGGCAGAGAAACCCTAATTCATGTTTTTGATCGAATCTTTGATTCATCTTGTCCTAGCATTATTTCCAATTATTGCTCATGCCTAGTATTTACCTAGAACAATTTTAGATAAAATTATGAGCATAGGTTTTCTCTATGAAAACCGGAGGCACCGGTTTGGCAAACCGGTGGCACCGGTTTTTCCAGAGAACACCTATTTTCATATGTTTACCTCTAATTGTTATCCAAACCTCCTTTTATCCTTCCCTGTTGTATCCTAAGACCTTGTTCAATCTTATCTATCACAGGGTTAGTATGTCAGATGAAGAAAGGGAGAGGAATGTGAAAGCAATGCATGATGCGAGGCAAGGGTCACAATTTAACACAGTCTATCATTGACAAAAGCAGACCGTCCGAAGGCTTCCTAGAGCTACTATGACAATTGATGACCCTCTTGAAGATCAAATTGAGGAACATGAGTCCTCTGATGATGATGACACTAAGGATGAGGTCTATGTCCCTCCTAGTGGTGCCCCTAGGACAGCAGCTGGGGGCTCTGGCACAGCAGCAGCTAGTGGCTCAGAGAAGGGTGATGAGGAAGAGGAAGAGTAGAAAGAGTTTGATATGGATGAGATCATCCCTCAAATCATTGTGCATCTTGGACATCTCTCATTCCGACCACCTAAAACCCGGGATGGAGAGAGAAGATAAGCTACAAGGGACACACAGAGGTTGTGAGAGAGATGAGGGCTAAGGACCCTAGACCATTCCAGAGAGAGGCCACTGACTACAGGTTTCACACATTCTTTCAGTAGGATTTCAATGAGTCAGTGATCTTGTCAAAGAAGCACGCTCCAGTGGCAAATGCACAATGGGTTGATTGGGCATACATGGAAAACAAGGATGATCACATATTCAATGAAGTCATTGCTGCATGCAAGGCAAAACATGTGAAGGATATTCTTGGTATTCAGAAGCATCGGAACAATGAGATAATTGCTCAGTTTTATGCCACCTTTTATATGGAAGAGCATGGCGATACAAGAAAGATGCATTGGATGATAGAAGGCCAGTGGTATGAGGTGAGCTATGCACAATTTGCTAGACTCCTTGGTTTTGGGCGGCTTGATGCAAACCGTCCTAGGATTCACTTTGACACCCGCCTTGGTGATAGAGGATTGACCCACATGTATCCTATAGGAAAGCAAGGAAATTATGGCACTATCACAGATTTGCTTCCCTTTTATGCCTACATCAATAGGCTATTTAGGAAGACCCTCACTCGTAGGGAAAGTGATCCCACAAAGCTTCCTTCTTACAATAGAAACATCCTTGATGCCATAGGACCAAATGGGCATGACTTCTTAGTGTTTGACTTTATCTGGGAGGAGATAAAAGTCATTTCTAACAGACCATTAAAGAGTTGTGGTTATGCACCCTATATTATGCATATGATTGAGAGGGTGATAGGGCGCACTGTGGTCTATGACAAGGAGCATCTTCCTTTGAGGATCAAGAATGACTTGAGCAACCCAGTTGAGGACAGCAGTGAAGCAGCACCAACACATGGTGCATCCACCTCTGCAGCACCTAGAGGGAGTGGACAGCCTAGGAACAAGCCTCCCTCTCCAATTAAGAAATTCTTTGGGATGTTCTTTGGTCTCTGTAGGTCTTAGTATGATGCTGATGTGAAATCACACCATGAGAGGCAAGTGAGGAAGGACACAAGGACTATGAAGCTTCTTCACCAACAAAGCAATCTTCAGCCTCCCTGCTCTCCCATTGCCTCTGAGGGTGAACAAAGTCTAGAAATTGAAATATTTGAGGCATGGATGAGTCGTTATGAGGAGCAAAACCCCTACAACTCATGGTTTGGTGATGCAGATTTTAGTGGGGGTATGTTTGGCTATGGTGGCGTGGGACCCTCTCAAATGCCACCATTCAACCCTCCACCTCCTCCACCACAAAATGTTGCAGATGATGAGGAAGAAGAGGAGGAGGAATGACCTCTAAATAGCAAGGAAGACCCCTTTCGGTGCTAGATGATAAAGGGGGAGAGAAAGATTAAAGGTCCAAGTCTCCATCAGCATTTGTTTTTTAGTTCTGGTTTGTCTGGAAAAACTGGAGGCACCGGTTTGGCAAACCGGAGCAACCGGTTTTGACAGACAGAACCAATTTATCCTTCTTTCCCTTGTTTTTATGTCGTGGACATGAGACAATTTGTAATGTGTGATCTTTGTGTGATGAACCTTATAATAATTCTTTAAGATCATTTATTTGTGCTATGTTGTGATGCTTGATAAATTGTTATGAAGTGGTGTACTGTTTTCCCAGTAAATATGTGAAGTCTGGAAAAACCGGTGGCACTGGTTTGGCAAACCGGAGGCACCGGTTTTGGCAGACAACACATATTGTTCTTTTAATTTACTTCTTTGTGGTTCTCCTGTCATATGCATCACGTACTATATGTTCACACACACGTATTGCACCCCACGAATGCACACATATAGGGGGAGCTCTTGAGGATTTATGTCAAATGTGCAAATTGGCATTTGAGGCCAAAATTGATGAATTTCATTCATATGCACAGTTTTAGGGGGAGCTCATCCTATATGAATGCATTCAAAATTCCTTTATGGATATCATTTGTAAGCTTTAATTAAGGTTGTCATCAATCACCAAGAAGGGGGAGATTGAAAGTGCATCTATGTCCCTAGTGGGTTTTGGTGGTTGTATGACAACATGATTAAAGAACTAATCCTCTTTGTGAGTATATGAGCAGGTGGTACATGAAGAATATACGTTGCATGAACACAAATGATCATCTTCGGTAATGTACAATTGTGCAAAGAAAATGGGCTTATGTGATGAAAAAGAGAAGTGTCAAACAAATAGGTCCATATAAAGCAAGACTATGACAAGCCAAGACTTGAAATGAATATGAGACATAAAAACCATTGATATGAGATGGTGTCAACAAATTGGTGTTGTCAAGTAAAGGGAAGTGATCAAGTGCCATTCTTCCTTGGTAGTTATCTTGGAAGGAACTTGATCACGTCTACATTGCAAAGAAGAATTTCAAATGAAGGCATAACGATAATACAAAGTGATGTGTGACTCAAGATAGCAAGATGGTGAAGGATTAGCATGACTTGGCCGCGATGGATCATGTAGGGGAGAAGGGCAAGATGGAGTCTTGGCGCTGAGGGACCCAAGCCATGGTGAAGGGCTGCTGGAGCGCAATCGCGATGGACCGATCAAGCTATACGTGGTCATACATTTCCATGTATTATTCATTATTGGAATATGAAGATATAATGTGACTTGTGAACAAGAAGGTAGAAACAGACATGATAAATGAAGAGTTTCCAAGTCACAAGCTCTAGGTGATGATAGCAAAAGCACATATGGCAACCCTCATGAAGCTTAAAAGAGAAGAAGTGGCAAAATTCATAATGATCGGATCGTTTAGGCATGCCGCTCTATCAAGAGGGATGCTACATGGTTTGCATATAGTGTCTCAATACTCAAAGAAAAATCCAAGTGAGATGAGAGAAACACAAATACCTACACTCACACTAACTCTCACTATGACAGGGAAAACCGGTGTAACCGGTTTACCAAACCGGAGGGACCGGTTTTGGTTCAAACCTGTAACGGCTAGTTTAGGAAAACCGGTGGGACCGGTTTGGGAAACCGGTGGGATTAGTTTTGACTGGTTCCGTATAACGGCTAGTTTTTGAGTGACAAGTATAAATACTTCCTTCCCCCCTCCTTTGGAAGCTGCTGATTGTGTGCATGAAGAAAATACATCCAAAGCCTTGTGGAGCTCTCCCCAACACCTCTTTGTGAGGTTTGAGTGATTTGTGAGAAATCCTAAGCATTGGGTTGATAGAGATTGAGATTGAGAGCACAAAAGAGAAAATCCCACACTTGAGCATTCGAGCATTGTGTTGCAAATCCGTGAAGCATTTGTTAGTCTTGGAGGTGAATCCTCCTAGTCGGCTAGGCGTCGCCCTAGAGCTCCCAAGCTTGTGGTGAGCCTTGGGAAAGTTTGTGAAGGTTCGCTTCACCTCCGTAAGGAAAGAAGCAAAGGTAGTGGATCGGGGAAAGTGGTTGAAAGAGACCCGGCTTGGAGTGTGCCTTGTGAGTAGCTCAAGCTTCCTCAACAGAGACGTAGGGTTCACGGGGTGAATCTGAACTTCGGCAAACAATTCTCCGTGTGCTTCATTTGGTTTGCTTTCTTAAGTTCTTGCTTCTTTGTTTGTGATATATAGGGTGCATGTGTAGTTGTGCTAGTATTCTTAGTGATTACTTGCTCTAGATCTTGCATGCTGTGTTAAGACCTTTAGGTTCTCTAGAACTAAGTGGGATGCGATTATTTCCTATTTTATTCTCTCTGCCCCGAGGAAAACGGTGGGTCTGGTTTACCGAACCGGTGGGACCGGTTTTGGTCAGTGCTCAATTAAGTAGATTCTTGGTGAATCTAGTTTGTGTGTTTCTTGGTTACTCTCTTGTGTAGTTCACACTAGTGCAGCCCCTCTGGTTAGTGTGTTACTTGTTTTATTTTCTATCTGTTCCAGGAAAACCGGTGTAACCGGTGTGTCAAATGGTGGGTCCGGTTTTGGAAGTTTGTGTTCTGAGGTTCATTATTTGTGAATCTAATTGGGGTGGTTCATGTGTTTGTTTTTATAGCTTGCCTATCTTGAGTGCTTAGCTCTTTCTATTGATTAATTGTTTTATCCAAGCTCTTTGACAAAACTGGCGTAACCGATTTGCTAAACTAGTGCAACCGGTTTTGACAGTTTTAATTCTGCCGCAAGTTTTTGTTAATATTTTCAGAAACGCCTATTCACCGCCCCCCTCTAGGCGACATCAAGGGGCTTTCAATTGGGCGTTTGTTGTTGAGGATGTCCTTTAAGTACTTGGAGTATGTAGGAACCTGCATAGCTTCAAGTAGTGGTATATTGACATATAATTTCTTTATTACCTCCATGACTTCCCGAATTGTTCATCCACTATTGGCTTCCTCTGGCGAGAGGGGAATGGCAACACCGGGGTATCATAGAACTCATGTGGCACCTTCTCGAGGGCGCCTTTGTCTCATTAACTTCAATTTCCTCCTCTCCTTCTGACTCTTCATCGGTTTCCCAGGTCTTCCCTGCAGTGTTAGGATTTGGCGGATCCAGTGTAGATTTCCCGCCTCTGGTTGTGGCCGCATTAACATTTTCTTTGGGGTTAGCTTCCGGCTCACCGGGGAGCTTGCCTGAGTTAGGCTTGAAGATAGAAGCGGTCAGCTGAGCAATTTGTGTTTCTAGCATTTTGTTTTGACTAAGCTGGTTTTGCAGGGAGGTATTGAAGGCTTCTATACAAGAATCTATGCTTTCTAGGACATTGTCAGAAGCAATAAATTTCCTACAAATATTATCATTAATTTTAGATTATCCTAGAACAAGATCACAAAAGGAAGGTTCATTACCTGTAAAATTTCTAGAGTTACCCGTATTCTTGTCGAAGGAAAGGTTTGGCTTGGACTCCCATCTGAAGTTGTTCGTACGGGGCCTAAACCTGTTGTTGTTGCTGTAGTTGAGGTAGTTCACTTCTTCTTCATGGGTCTCCAGACAGTGGCTTCCCATGTGTCCATGGTTCCCGCAGACCTCGCAGGCATGCGAGAGTCCAGGGATTGGACAGTTTGAGGTCCGTCCATCTTCTTCAATAATTGATCCATCTTGATGGCTAGCATGTCAATACCATCAACATTGTGGACTCCCTGCATCTTGGGTTGCGCCTAGCTCTGCCTCTCATCATAGCCACCATAGTTGGCGACCATCTTTTCTATGAGAGTGTGAGCTTCCTTGATCTTCAGAGAGAAGAAGGAACCTCCAGCGGCTGCATTTAGGTGCTCACGAGCGGTGCGATTAATCCCATGGTAAAAGCTCTGGATTAGCAACCAATCTTGCATTCCATGATGTGGGCATGCTTGAGTAGACTCTTAGTAACTCTCCCATGCCTTAGGGATGCTTTCATTGGTTAGCTGTTGGAAACTTGAAATCCTATTCCGCAGGGCATTGGTTTTTCCCAGTGGGAAGAACTTGGCAAGGAAGGCACTGGAGCACTTGTTGATACATCTGGCCCAGGTAGGGTGGAACGAAGCCCGACACACCGATCCGGATTCTCTGAATCCCGCAATCTTAGCACCACAACTCCTGCCGAAAGCCCGACACACCGATCCGATTCTAGGTCCACGACCCAAATCCGCAGTCTTAGCACCGCAACACCGGCGCCCCCACTCAGGGAAAGGCCCAATCTCCCTAAAAGACTAGTCTGATAGGGGAAGGGTGGCTCTCCCTTTTAAGGTGGCTTCCACCTCCCAAGCTAAGCAAGGTGGGATTATTCAGAGGCTCACACGGTCACCGCCCCAGTGGGTAATAGTGGAGGAAGTCCTCATCATTCTCCCCTTCTTAACAAGGGCCCAGCTCTGATACCAAATGATACATCCGGCCCAGGTAGGGTGGAACGAAGCCCGACACACCGATCCGTATTCTCTGAATCCCGCAATCTTAGCACCACAACTCCTGCCGAAAGCCTGACACACCGATCCAATTCTAGGTCCACGACCCGAATCCGCAGTCTTAGCACCGCAACACCGGCGCCCCCACTCAGGGAAAGGCCCAATCTCCCTAAAAGACTAGTCTGATAGGGGAAGGGTGGCTCTCCCTTTTAAGGTGGCTTCCACCTCCCAAGCTAAGCAAGGTGGGATTATTCAGAGGCTCACACGGTCGCCGCCCCAGCGGGTAATAGTGGAGGATGTCCTCATCACTTGTCCCATGTGGTCAAATCATCTTGGTTGCTATAGAACCACTGCTTCGCCTTCCCCATCAGTGAAAATGGAAAAAGGCGAAGGTGGATAGCTTCAGGAGTCACATCCCTCATGGTGAAGGTGTTGCACACCACCACAAACTGTTGGAGGTGGGCATTTGCGTCTTTCGATGCCTTGCCACAGAAAGGGCTGGCCAAAATCATGTTGATTAGGGCCGGTTTCAGCTCATAACCTCTGTTCCCCATGTTCGGGTTTGGACCAGTGCAGATGTTGTCTACAGACGGGGCGGAGTAGTCACGGATCATCCTCTCAACCATAGTTGGTTGGGCGGATGAAGACAGGACTCGCAGTTGAGCTTGAGTGATCAGAGGTGCTTCAAGAGCAAGTACAGGCCAAGGAGGGGTGAGTCTCTGACGCACTCTCCTTAACAAAGCTTCCGGATCATTGTGGTAGTTGTCTGGTAGGTCGAAACCAGTCATAAAGCATCCTCCTTACACCACAAATAAACAAAACAAGGGTAAGCCCGCTATGGAAAGCGGTAACTCCTAAATAGAAATATCAATGTTAAAATTCTGATATCTTAACCTATTGCTTCCCCAGCAATGGCGCCAGAAATGCTTGTTGGCACTTCTTAACATCGCACCAAAATATTATTTGGTAACAACGCTCGAAGTGTTGATTGACGTTTGTTATGCTTTAAGAGAAGAGTGAACCAATCCGCAAGCGCACAGAACATCTATTGTAGCATTTCACCCGGGGGTATTGCAAGGTATCGTGTTTATTTTCCTCAGGGAAGCTAGGCATAAGAGTATCTTGGTTTAACAAAGATATGACTATAAGAGTTATACCAACTGGCCAAAGACAGGGGTAAAGATATTCTATGATAAATAGGGGAGCAGTGATACAAGAGAAATTCACACTAAGATAGATAAAGAGATCGGTTAAGCTAGCCGGGAGGATAACGAGTCTAAGTCTAAAATTCCTAAGATAAACTTTCCTAAATCTAGTCAAGCATCAAAATTCCTAGTTACTCGGGTTGAGTGCTTACACCGAATCCATGGTACAGCCTCGAGTCTTTCACCAATATGCTTACTTCAGGGCATGACAACGATCCACTAATAGGGTCGGTAACTAACCTTGTGCACTAGTGGCCATGTTACTGCTAGACAACCCTGCTTGAGACTTCCCGAACGTGGTGGATTACTGAAGGGACAGACAGGGCTGTCACCTCCTGCCGCCTACCACACAGCCCGTGGGGACGAATGCAAATCCATCTAGTGTTAACTTAGGCACCGCGCCTATGCCTTCACTAGATATTTTTCCGTTGGCCTAGTGGAAGAATAGCCGGGGAATAACTAAGTCTAAGTTCTATTCGAGAACTAAACTTAATTAAATCCTAGCCGGGAATCCAGTAAACTATTCTTCAAAGTTCTTTCCCGATAATTGTAACTTGAGGAAATTGACTAAGTAAAGATAAATATCTGATAAGATAAATATGGAGAAGATAATTATATTTAATAAAAGATAAGTCTCACAAAAGGAGAAAAGATATAAGAGAGCTCATACCAAGACTCTGAGATGATTTCCGAAATCCTGATCTAAGCTCCCGACTAGACTCTAACTCCCGACTAACTAACCTACTCTACTAGTAAGAGAAGTAGTGGGAAATGGACTCCAATGTGCTTCACTTGCTTGCCTCCTTGATTTCTGCCGAATTCCCCCTCTATTTATAGGTGGCGAAGGCTTGGTGGGTACTTCAAGGTGGAGGAGAGTCAGTGGGCAAAAATTGTCCGTCGGGCGGCGGCATTGACTGGGCGGCCGCACATGCCAAGTGGCATGGCAGGCCGGGCGGTAGGGAGCACCGGGCGGACCTTAGATTTGGTCGGTTTCTGATCGCCTTCCCTCGAATGGCTCAGATTCGGTCCGGATAATGGTTGTTGGGTCAGTTCCCGACCGCCTTATCCACTTGGCATCGGTTGGCATAATGCACGGAGTGGGCTGGACAACCAGAGAGGAAAATCCTAGGCTGGGAGGCCTGGCAGGTCGGACGGTAGCCTGTGCCAGGCAGCGACCCCTTTTGGGTGCTGACCCCCTCCGGGTCATATTTTCACTTGTCCATGTTGTGCCACGTGGATGCCTCTTTTACTTTTTCACTTTTTTCCCTCCTTAGTCTAGGAATGGAAAACGACCTTATCTTGGAGTTTTTTGTAGGGTCGGCCGGGTTGGATGATCAGCCGGGAGATGATCCTGTCTGATTGGTCGGGTGGTCGTCCGACCGGTCGATTAGGCTTCCGGCCTTCGTCCAGGTGATCACCTTGATCACCTGGCCTGGTGATGATCCAGGTGGCAGATTACCCTGCCAGTCCCGGATCTATTGGAAAGATAAGGGCTGGGTGCTGATTTTGGTCTCAGACGACCCTGTTGGCCGGCTGTTTTATGGTAGGATCGGATGACGGGGCGTTTCTTCATGTTTTTACATAATTTTGAGCCTTTTGAACCTACAAACACATAATCCACCAAAACTCGTGGAACTTCATTAGTTTAAGCAAGTTTTGATTTAGACCTTAGTCTTTACCTTGCAATTCCTGACCGGTTGGTGGTTGATATTGGGTTTTAATGGCCACCAACAGTAAACGACTCTACCATGCGAACAGGGATATCAGGCTATGCTGGGAAACCAAAGAAACATGGGGACAAATAGAAAGATGCCATCTGGTGGGAGCACGCATGGGAGCACCCTATGGGAGCACGGAAGCCGCATCCCCGCGAGTAGCCGTGCTCAGGAATTAAAAGACCGTCCTCGCCAAGCAAAATTGAATAAAAAATTGAGGCCATCACGAATCGAACTAGCGACCTCACATCTCTACAAGAGTGCAGGTAACCAATCAGGTGTGGAAACGATTCTGAGTAAGGTATACCTAAGACTTTATTTATAGGGTAACCATGGAAACTTTCACACTCCAAACTCTTGATTAAATGCTTCTTGGTTTTGTAAATCCTATCCAAAATTAACTGCTTTAATTAAGGTACACGACAAAGATTGATTTTCCCATAGTGTCGTAGTAGGAGTAAGAGGTGGACGTACATCTGTGCCGTTATTAATTGAGGTGGAGATGCACCTCCACAAAACAAACAAAAAATTACAATAGCACATGTATGTCATGTTGTCGGAAAAATTCTATATAGATCATTTACCAATTGAAAGGCAAATCAGATTCTAAGGTCAATCATTATATTTCTCCTTGAATTTGGCTATCCATCATTCAACATTATACATTGATGGAGGCATTATTCATTCCATCATACTGACTGGTAGGGCCATGTTGTAGAAACTACCGACCTCACTAGGATACAAAAAACATAGGAATAATGAAAAATATAGGAATTGAGAAGGTATGCTTTTGATTGGAAACTTTCAATTACCTGAAAGGTAGGAAACATGATTAATTAAACATGTTTTGTAGCTTTCAATCGACTGAAAGCTTTCAATCAATAGTTTGTTACTTTGTGTTTCAGTTTTTCTTTTATTGGATTTTTTGTATAAGAATCATAAACCGTTGGATCTAGATCAAATGGATTAAAGCGATGATTGAAAGTTGCCCAACCTGTCAATCAGCTGAAAATTAGCTTGTACTTAATTAAATATTCCCTCAAATTGCTTGCTCCATTATACTATCGTTTTTACTGCTGGATAAAGATGACGTGGAGACTCTATTTCACCAGCTGCTAGCATTTCTATTGAACTTGCTCTTAAATCCAAAGGGATGTTATATCAATTCCAACATTCTGCCTTCCTGACTAAAAAAAGGAAAACTTTCCGCCTTCTGTTTTTTACGACATATGCTGAAGTTCTACTCAGAACTCAAGGAATTTTGTAGGTCGATGTTCATTAGTACAATAAGACTAGCAAAAGGGAGCAAGGAGAGAGAGAGAGAGAGATGATATGCCTTGAAACTTTCATACTCCTACATCTAGAAGAGAGAGAGAGAGATAGGGTAGTGGTGCATTGAAGGCTACTGGGACCCTGGGGAAAACTGCATGGTGCATGCAGGTAGCTTCACCAGCCTGGGGTTGGATTTTCTCAGCAGCCTGGGTTTGGATTTGATTGTCTGGCCAGGCAGCAACTCCTAGCAAAAAACCACACAGGCTGTCAACAGCGCGTGGATATACCATCTAGAGTTGTCATGGCATTTTAGGTGGAAGCGTGTCTGCCTCTTGTCACAACACGTGGTGCATTCTTTGGCACTCATGTGCGGATATGCCATGATATTTTAGCTATATATTCTCTATAAAAAATATGAAGATTAAACTTTCAAAATTTTGTATGTATCAAAAAATGACTTATGTGTGGGAGTCTCAAACTCCAACTGACTTATGGGGTGGTTTTAGTAATTAACCCAACTTTTATCTATCACATGTACCCATTTGCATCGTAACAGTGCAGTTTGATTTTGTTCTCTATCGACCAAAATCCTTATGGTACTATTTGTCATATATTTATACATCTCACTAATAAAGATGTGTTTGGTGGCTAGGAGATGTACTAGTACGTGTCTATACCGACCATGCGCCTCCTTGCATATAGAATGTGCTTGTTCAAGTATAACAGCTCATTTCATATGGCCCACTGATATGTGGGTTTCGGAAGGATTCATCCCAAAAAAGTCTGGAAATATTGTAGTATGTAGGTGGTATTTCAAATGGAATTGAATGCTTTATTTAAGGCACACGGCAAAGAATGATTTTCCAGTAGTGTTGTAATAGGTGTAGGAGGTGGACGTACATCTGTGCCGTTATTAATTGAGGTGGACATGCACCTCCACAAAACAAACAAAAAATTATAATAGCACACATATGTCATGTTGGCGGAAAAATGATATATAGATCATTTACTAATTGAAAGGCAAATCATATTCTAGGATCAGCCATTATATTTCTCCTTGAATTTGGCTATCCATCATTCAACATAGGAATGTACTAGGATACGAAAAACATACTGACTGGTAGGGCCACGTTGTAGAAACTGCCAACCTCATTCATTTACCCCCCTCTGAATGTACTAGGATACGAAAATACATAGGAATAATGAAAAATATAGGAATTGAGATGGTATGCTTTTGATTGGAAGCTTTCAATCAGCTGAAAGATAAGAAACATGATTAATTAAATATTCCCTCAAATCACTTGCTCCATTATACAATTGTTTTTTACTGCTAGCTGAAGATGATATGGAGACTCTATTTCGCCAGCTGCTAACGTTTCTATTAAACTTTTTTACAATAATCATGAGCAAAGACTCATTTGAAGAGTGCCCTCTAGCAATGACCACAAAAGAAAAGTGTCCAGTAGCAAATTTGCTCATGATTATTGTAGCTGAAGTGTGTTTTAGCAAAAATAACCGTCATTGAAGAGTGGTTTCTAGCAAAACCAGAATTGAGGAGTGCTCTATAGAAAATACCATCATCGAAGAGTTATTTGTACTAATTTTTGCCTAGTAAACAATGGACGTGGCATGTGTATTTCAGGATCCGTGGCGGGATTCATTTTGTGGGGTCTAAAATTTAGAGGGGTCACATCAATCATTCGAACGCTAAATATGATGATTAAATATAAAACTATTTACACAGTTGAATTCTCATTTGCATGACAATTCTATTAAGATTAATTCTCAATTCTTTCACTATATAAAATGATTTTATAATAAGTAAGTACGTGGTGCATAATGAGATGTAGGTGTACAACAAGTATACAAAATAATTTTTTTTACATTGCTAACCACCATTGTTGGTATGGAAAATAGGAAAAATCTTTTTTAATAGAATAAAGGTTTACTTTTTGAAGTGTATCACAAAAAGAAATAAAGCAAATAAAGTTGGTTATATATTGTTTAAACAATCAATATATACAAAAAGAAGTTTATTATTTACACTAACAACCACCATTACAGATTTAAAAACATAGGAATAATATATTCATAGAATAAAGGTTTTGTATTGAAGTTTTGCTTATTTCTTCAGACGGTTGCACATACTATTTTATTGGCCATTGGACAACTGAACAACAGTCCCTTTTCTTCATCTTCCATCCATGGAGTCCAGTGATTCTCGGCAACTAGTACTATTTTGGCAAACATAATATAGTACAGTATATAAAAACCACCATCAAACATATAGTGATTGGATATGCTTTCGTAAGGACTACCACTTGACACGGCTCCGGTCCGATCGCTTGACTTTTCTCAATTCCGGTCTCATGGCCCTGCGCGGAGTAATGATAGTAGGAGCTGACTGTGAATGGTCACGTCGCTTGAATCGAATCAAGGCGAGCGGCGCCGCCCACGTCAAAATATACTGGCTCCCCTCTCAAAGCTTGCGATGGGGGAAGCGAACACACGCAAAGCCTGCGATGGGGGAACCCAACTTAATTAGAGATTCTAGTAAAACCTATATGAACTTGTGTATATTTCTCTTATTATTATGGTACTACCCAAATGACAAATGCACAATCTCGATCTCGATCTGGATCCCGGAGCTCTTTCATTATGAGGACTTGCAATCCTTCTTCTCAAAGAACAAAGATACGATGATCTACCCCCTCCGTCCTACTACATAGAAACCAAAGGGAAAAAAATTAGAGGGACACAGGCCTGTACTGCCTCGTTCAACTCACATATGGTCTCCATCTAGTTTTGTGCATTCACATGGTTCGTGAGTCATGCGCATGCGCTCATTACATAATTGTCGTCGGAGGGAGCAGGGCTACAAAGTACAATAGTTAGTAGAGCACTCGATAACACTGGCAAAGCTACATGTAGTACTAGTACTAGTAGACAGTTGTGCGTGCAGATGACCCATTCCTAAGTGAATATACTAATTTATTGTAAGTACTAGTATATTGCGGGAAAAAATTGAATCCCAAGTGAAGATACTACATTACAACATTGGTAAAAAAGTAAACATGTTTTTTGATGCATTTTTTATAATATCTCAAAGTGGCATAATATAGATATGTATAAAAGGGAGACGGTATTAGACATACATTAGTCATATATACTTTTATTTAAAGACATTTTTGACATGCTATTGAGAATTCTAGAAATGTTAAAAGACTTAGAAGACATGAAAATAAAAGAAACAATAATGTCTTAACTACAATCAAAATTGCCTGCCGAATGAGATGGTTAAATGAGTTTACACTAAACAAACAGGTCATGGGTTCAAATCCTGTTGCTTGCAGAAATAACTCACTCATTTTAGACAACCACTAAAAAATATTTTTTGAAAAATATTATGCAAAACGTGTCTATATTAATGAAAATCATGTTCAGCTTTATTAACATGTCATAAAAATTGACTTTCATGTCTCTTTGTCGATTTGCAGGGAAAATCGACTGGCACGTCCCGATTTCTCGTATTGACCCTGCATTGGAGCTAAGCAGATTTCCTAGGTCAAGCGTTAAGATTTTTGCATTAACACGCTTTTTCGCATGTCTGGTTGGACCAAGAACTTTGAAGCTTGCATCTTGTCTGGACTTGGAATGCCGTAGGATCCAAAAGCACCTCAACCCAAGATCAAGGTCATGTCAGATCTTAACGGTGATCATGTGTTGCCTATCAATAAAGATGAATTGAGCGATGAAGCAAAAGAAAAAATTAGTCAGAGAATGGCTGAGTATGAGAATCTTCTGTTGAGGACATTCAGCAAGACAAGGCAGGGCAAGATAATTCAGAAGTGGAAATTACCAGCTGCTGCCTTAATTGAAGACGGAACAGAAGAAGCACTTGCGAACAAACCAATGGAAGTTGTCGATGAGGCAGCTCTGAACAATATGATTCATACTGCTGTACACCATGCCTTAATTAACTAGTCACCTGTATTGGTGTCACACCTGGTTTTAAGGACAAAACCAAGTGCTTATCATATGTGTGCCCAGGAACAAGTTTCACACATATCGACAGTAAAATGAATAACAATATAACCAATGTCATTATTACAATGTACCATTATTACATAAATAATAGTCTTTAAAGACTGACACGACTCTCAAACTAAATAGCAGCGGAAAACACCATAACTCCACAGACAATCGACCGGGGGCACGCACGCCTAGTAGTAGTCTTCATCAATGTAGTCCATATCTCCATCTTTTGAGCAGCAGTTTATAGTACAACAACAAAGGGAAGTAGCAAGGGTGAGCACATGCCGTACTTAGCAAGTGGGGGAAAATATGACATGCAAGCTTAATAGAAGAAAGGCTAACACAATGGTTCATTTGTATAAATGAGCACTACACCTAAGACCCTTTGAAAAGCACTCCTACTTACTAGGTGAAAAGTTTCCACCAGTTATCTCATCTATCCAACACTACAGGTTAAACCACCTGTAGGCATCCATGGGTTAAACCGCCCATAGGAAACCACACTACAGGTTACACTGCCCGTAGCAAACCATGGGTTAAACTGCCCATATGAATGCACACTACAGGTTACACCGCCTGTAGCAAACCAAGGGTTACACTGCCCAAACCAAACTTGGCTACCCACCATGTCCACCCATAAACCACCATCCTAAATGTGTGAGGATCTAGGCCGCTCATGACCGTGACCACGGCTGTTATAACAGTTTTACACTCTGTAGAGATTGCACAACTTTACCCACAGGTTGGTGATTTCATCACTATGCAGTGACTAGAGAGTCTCCATGTTGCCCAAATCACACTACCATAGGTGTGAGGCCAAGAGATCACCACAAGGTCTTTTAGAGCGCTTCCTAGCTTGCAAACAATCCACGCTAAGGTTTCACCGCTGCGGAATTAAACCGTTCCTACAGAAGCCCCCTCTGGTGTCGTGGCTAGGAGTAAACTGTCGATCGCCTGAGTCCGAGAGTAAACCCTCCCGTCCTCCTTCCTCGACTACTCACAAAACTGGGAAGACATCTCAATACTAAACCAAGCCTACCCATATCAGCCCTGTGCCTTGCGCTGTTTTCCTGGGTGGCCGCTCCACAAACTACTCTTGTGATCCCAAGCAAGTACCACCACAATCCCACAGTACTATACCAAGTACACGTGCATACCCACACCATCCTTGCCATCCTCCTGCTTGGATCACCAAGGTTCCATGTTGCTACGAAGGATTACCCATCCCTCATGATCATTATGTTGAAGTGAATCATTAGTCAAGATTAACAATAGACACTTCCATTCCCGACATAGCAAACAAAGCATGAGGTACCCATACTAATAAGCTACACCAGAACCCAGGCGACAAGGAATAATATGGAACAGGATATGACACATGGGATTCAATATTAACAAGCATGCATAGAGTGATGAGGACATCACTCCTAAGGATATATGCAACACTCCTCCAATTCGGGACTTGCAAGGTCCAATGACTAGAGCTCGTGCACGACGACTAAATTTAGAGGTGAGCTCGTTCGTACGTTCTTTATTATATGTCACTTTTGAGAATGATTTGCTACCTAATGATTATATTATAATTAGGAACCATGAAGAGGACCAGGAGATGATTGGAGAAGGACTTGGAGACGTGGAGGACCAGCAAGGACGTGGAAGCCAAGGTGGAGGCCCAACCAAAACTGACTTCAAGTCTGTTTTGGGGCTCAGGACCAGTATGCACTAAAACGGATGCCCAGGATGCATACGGACTCGGATTTGGATGTTATACATATGCACGGAAACATAAGAATAAGACCTTTCCAATGCCGTCGGTCTTATATCAAAATTCATCAGGAGTCATCAGGAATCGTCAACACAAGAAAGGGTCCAGAATCTGTTTTGGTGCTGCGTCGCCTGTTTTTGGCCTTTGGGCTTTGTATCTAGTTGAGTCCAATTAGGGGCATGTCCAGAGGGTCTTGCACGACCCTAGGGTCTTCATATACAGCTGCCTCTGCACCATTAGGGTTCGGGTTTTGCTTAGATTATTCTGCTCTTAACAGTTTTGCCGTCATCGTGGTTTGTGAGACCCCAACTTCGTGAGATTCATAATACATCTGCAATTGTGTTGTATTCTTCTTTGTTCTTGCTTGTGTTCTTGATTTGTAGGCAGGGATTAGCCTTCTCGGCAAGGTCAATCATTTTAGGATGGTTGATAACCAGAGGAGACGTCGTGCTGCAATTGCGGGTTTTAGAACGTGGTGTTCTGAAGCCCGGTCGATTTGTGTATCGCCTCCGACCAAATCAACGTATCCAGAACCTTTCGAAAGATCGGGAACCCTTGTCCACATCAAGTGGTATCAGATCTCAGGTGTACCATCAGGTTCACACTAACCCTAGTTAATTTCGTTTTGTGTTCATCCTATCGTCCACAGAAAAGACCAAAAAAATTTTCCCTCCGCCCATAACCACGTGTTTAGCCTTTGCATATTTCAATTTCAGAGTCCGTAGTGTTGAGTTTGTGCCCTAGTTCTTGTTTAATCGCTAGTTTAGTTTGTGTTTTTGTCGTTAGTAGTGTTTTCCTTGCAACCCTAGCCGCCATCCCCTTCACCATCCTCTGTTTTGTTGGTTTTTTGTGCTAGGGTTGATTGATCGACACACCTAGCCTAGTCCCACCCTAATCCCACCCTAAACACACTGTCAACACCCCGGACCAATCCCCACAATTTCCACTTTCCGCTGCCTCCACGCCGCCAAAAAAAATCCTACCCGATTCCAAACCTGACCTCAAACCCGACTCGGGTTTCTAGAAAACCGACTCCAACCCCCCTTCGGTAAAACGGGCATAACTTTTCGCTCGGTTGTCTGTTTTGGCTGAAATTTTTATAGGAGATTCTGGACACAAAGTTGGGCATACCCACACTAGGCTACTCTCTGTGTGCCCTCGTCAAAAAATTCAAAAAAAATCGGGAAGATAAAAAAATTGATTTAAGTTTAAACCCGACGTCTTCTGCAACTTCAAGATTTTCTGTAGGCCACATCCTACCTCTGTTTGAGCTGAAATTTTCTATGGATTCTCCTCCATTGTTAGTGACTTGGAGAAAATATCAAAAAAAATAAAATAAAAGAAAAGAAATTTGGGATTTCTACTAGTGCTACATCTAGCCCCCTGAAATTTCTGGATTTGGCTGTTTTGCACTTAGCCCCCTGTTATCGCCTGTTGTGCATTTGTCTCCTTGTTTCTACTTTGCTATCACTACTGTTCTAGGACATACTTCGACCAGCAACTAGGGACAAGTTACTTGGGCACTTATTCAGCTTTACTATCTATTTTTGATTTGTGTGCCACTCACATATATATATTTGGCCTTCCTAGCTCTACATATTTCTTCTGGACAGCACACAGGTTATTTTGTGACCCTTGCAATCATGGAACACATCTCTCTGGTATCCTTTGCTTTGCTTTTTAGAACTTTGTAAGAGCTTTATAAGGAGTCTCCTTTTGCTGTGTTGAGAGGCACCACTGCTTAGCTATTTTGTAGGGATAACCTTCAGTGTTTGTTTCCTGTTTTGGTGTTTGTGATGGCAGGAAGTGACGACGGAGAGATGGCTTCACCCTCATAATTTGCTGAGTGCGTGAGCCAAGAGCAGCTCCAGAAGGCTTTGCAGGCTGCTCAGAGTGATTTGGCAGAGACGATCACCAGAGCCGTTACTGATGCGGTCAGCAAGCTTCACATTAGAGAAAGCATCGAGCGGTTGGAGAAGCGGGTCTCTAGGTTAACCGATCAGGTTGTCGCGTTGGAGACCGCTCCCAAAACTAACAATACGAACACCAGTAACAACAAGAACGACGTTGAAGACGTCCATGATGAAGACACGGTGTATAAGACTGATAACACCGTGGATACGTCAGCTACAAGGACCGCACGATTACGACGTCGTTTACAACATAATACTCAAGGTATGGGTGGTTTCCATAACTACAATCATCGTCCACACGGTAACTATGCTCCAGATGACCCGTATGCTAAAATTAAGTTTTCAATTCCTTCGTTTTTGGGTCAGTATGATGATATTTATCTTAATTGGGAGATGACTGTAGAACAAAAATTTAATGCCCACCTTATTCCTAAACAACATAGAGTTAGACAAGCTATTAGTGAGTTTAAGGACTTTGCTATTATTTGGTGGAGTGGTCTAGCTACTGAAACTGATTTGCCTACTACTTGGGAAGAACTTAAGGTAGCAATGCGTGATTGTTTTGTTCCTCCTTCCTTTTATAGAGAGATTCATAATAAACTGCAGCATATAGAATAAGGAGATAAAACTATTCAAGAGTACTTTAGTGAGCTTCAGAAGGGTTTAATTTGTTGTGTTGTAGTTGAAAAAGTAGAGGATCAGATTTGTCACTTTTATTCTGGTTTAAGAAAAGAAATTCAGGACATCCTTGATTATAAAGAATATTATACCCTCACCCAGTGTTTCCAGTATGCTATGCTCGCAGAGAAAGAATCACAGGGAATTTTCCAGGCTTTTGAGCAGTATAGCAAGTCAAGGAACTCCTACCCCCCACGCTCGACGGGGACTTCGGGGCTGCCCAGGCCACCTTTCCGACCGCCCCCACCAGCAGCTACCAAGGGAACCAGTGTTGTTTCTACAGCCCCAAGATCAGCCCCTACACCTTCTACGCGCTCAGGTAAAACTTCTGTGCAGGTACCAGCTAGTAGCGCCTCCTCTGTTGCTTCGACGGGCGCACTACAGGGATTCAGTGCCACCGCTGCCATGGACTTGGTCATGTGCAGAAAGATTGTCCAAGTAGGCGGGCATATGTGGCGACAGACGATGGCGGTTACATGAGCACCTCCGATCTGGAGGATGAGGAGGAGGACGTCGCTGCCACCAGCAGTGACCTCATCCTTGGAGGCGGAGACACCACGGGATACATGAACATTATTGTTCAATGTGTCCATAGCACACAAGTTCATCAGCCCGAGACGATGCAGCGCCATAACTTGTTCCAGATTTTCTTTGTCATAAAGAACCGCCAAGCATGTGTCATCATTGATGGAGGGTGCTATAATAACTTGGTGAGTTCTGATGTGGTCAACAAGCTTGCTTTGACCACACGTCCACATCCATATTCGTACTACATTCAGTGGTTAAACGACTCTGGCAAAGCTAAGGTAATACAAACTTACAGAGTTCCTTTTTCCATTGGTTCTTATGTGGATTCTGTTGATTATGATGTCGTACCCATGCCAGCATGTTCACTTTTATTGGGTAAACCTTAGGAATTTGATAATGATGCTGTACGCCATGGTAGAAGTAATAAGTACACTTTTATGCATAAAGGAACTAAAATTACTTTGTTACCAATAACTCCTACTAAAATTATACAAGCTGATTTAGAAAGAGCTGCTAGTTTGAAAAATAAAGGTCCTGAAATTCAACAACCTATTAATTCTCATTCTACACCTAGTAATGTTAATGATTCTTCAAGTTCTAAAGGTGCTGGAATTAAATTACAAGGTCATTCATGTCTTGCAACAAAATCTGAGCTGGCTGAAATTTCTGATAATGATGATATTTCCTATGCTTTGATATGCAAGAAAGCTTTGTTTTCGCTTGATGATATTGCTTCTAGTGCTTTGTCTCCTGCTGTCACTAACCTTTTGCAGGAGTATGAGGATGTTTTTCCAGCTGAGATACCCCCGGGATTGCCACCTTTGAGAGAGATTGAGCATCAAATTGATTTAATTCTGAGTGCTACTTTGTCAAACCGTGCTGCTTATAGGACCAACCCTGAGGAGATTAAGGAGATACAACGACAAGCTCAAGACCTTTTGGATCGTGGGTATGTTCATCAATCACTTAGTCCTTGTGTTGTTCCTGTACTTTTGGTTCCTAAGAAAGATGGTACTTGGCGTATGTGTAGATTGTAGAGCCATTAGTAATATTACTATTAGGTATCGTCATCCTATTCCTAGGCTAGATGACATGCTTGATGAGTAATCTGGTGCTATAATTTTCACTAAAATTGATTTGCATAGTGGCTACCATCAAATTAGAATGAAACTTGGAGACGAATGAAAAACAGCTTTTAAAACCAAATTTGGATTATATGAGTGGTTAGTAATGCCTTTTGGTTTAACTAATGCACCTAGTACTTTCATGCGCTTGATTAATGAGGTTTTAAGAGCTTTCATTGGCAAATTTGTGGTAGTTTACTTTGATGATATCTTGATTTATAGCAAATCCATAGATGAACATATGAATCATTTGCGTGCTATTTTTGATGCTTTACGAGATGCACATTTATTTGGTAACCTTGAGAAGTGCACCTTTTGCATGGATTGAGTCTCTTTTCTTGGCTATGTTGTGACTCCATAGGGAATTGAGGTGGATGAGGCGAAGATTGGAGCCATAAAGAGCTGGCATGTACCAAAAACTATCACACAGGTGAGGAGTTTTCTTGGTCTTGCAGGTTTCTACCGCCGCTTTGTCAAAGATTTTAGCACCATTGCTACACATTTGCATGAGTTGACAAAGAATGGCGTCGATTTCCATTGGGGTAAGGTACATCATGAGTCTTTTGATGCTTTGAAGGATAAACTTACACATGCACCATTGCTGCAATTACCTAATTTTGATAAGATTTTTGAGCTTGAATGTGATGCTAGTGGTATAGGTATTGGTGGTGTTTTGATGCAAGATAGTAAACTTGTTGCATACTTTAGTGAGAAAATTACTGGGCCTATTTTGAATTACTCCACGTATGATAAGGAATTGTATGCACTTGTACATTGTTTAGAGACGTGGCGTCATTATTTGTTGCCCAAAGAATTTGTTATTCATTCTGATCATAAATCACTTAAGTATATTCGTTCCCAATGTAATTTGAACCGTAGACATGCTAAATGGATTGAAGTTATTGAGTCTTTTCCTTACATTATTAAACATAAGAAAGGGAAGGATAATGTGATCGTTGATGCTTTATCTAGGCGCTATACTTTATTGTCTCAACTTGATTATAGAATTTTTGGACTTGAGGCAATTAAAGAACAATATGCTGTTGATGTTGATTTTAAGGATGTATTGCTGCATTGTAAAGAAGGTCGTGCATGGAACAATTTTGTGTTGACTGATGGCTTCTTGTTTAGAGCTAACCGCCTATGCATTCCAGTTGGTTCCGTTCGTCTTTTGTTGTTACAGGAGGCACATGGAGGTGGATTGATGGGTCATTTTGGTGCCAAGAAGACGGAGGATATTTTGGCCACACACTTCTTTTGGCCAAGGATGAGGAAAGATGTTAAGCGCTTTGTTGCTCGCTGCACTACATGTCAAAAAGCTAAGTTTCGCTTGAATCCACATGGTTTATACATGCCACTTCCTATTCCTTCTATTCCTTGGGCGGATATTTCTATGGACTTTGTTTTAGGACTGCCTAGGACTAAGAGGGGAAGTGATAGTATTTTTGTTGTTGTGGATAGATTTTCTAAGATGGCACACTTTATACCATGTCATAAGACAAATGATGCTAGTTATATTGCTGATCTCTTTTTCAAAGAAATTGTCCGTTTGCATGGTATGCCTTCTACTATTGTTTCAGATCGTGATGCAAAATTCTTGAGTCACTTTTGGCGCACGCTTTGGAATAAGTTGGATACAAAGTTGTTGATTTCTACAACTTGTCACCCACAAACTGATGGACAAACTGAGGTGGTGAACCGCACTTTGGGTACTATGTTGAGAGCTATTTTGAAGAAAAATTTGAAGCAATGGGAAGAATGTTTGCCTCATGTTGAGTTTGCATATAATCGGGCAACACATTCTACTACCAAGTTAAGTCCTTTCAAGGTAGTGTATGGTTTTGATCCCCGTACTCCACTTGATATACTTCCTCTACCTATTCATGAGAGAGTTCATGATGATGCTAAGGAGTGTGCTGAATTTATTTTGAAAATGCATGAGACCACTAGACTTAGCATTGAAAAGATGCATGAAAAGTATAAAATTGCTGGTAGTAAAGGTAGAAAAGAAGTAAAACTTGATGTAGGAGATTTAGTATGGTTACACTTGAGAAAGGATAGATTTCCAGATTTGAGAAAGTCTAAATTAATGCCTAGAGCTGATGGTCCTTTCAAAATAATTGAGAAGATTAATGATAATGCATACAAACTTGAGTTGCCTCCCGAGATCGGGGTTAGTCCTACTTTTAACATTTCAGATTTGAAACCATACTTGGGAGAAGAGAATGAGCTTGAGTCGAGTACGACTCCACTTCAAGAGGGGGAGGATGATGAGGACATCACTCCTAAGGATATATGCAACACTCCTCCAATTCTTGACTTGCAAGGTCCAATGACTAGAGCTCGTGCACGACAACTAAATTTAGAGGTGAGCTCGTTCCTACATTCTTCATTATATGTCACTTTTGAGAATGGTTTGCTACCTAATGATTATATTGTAATTAGGAACCATGGAGAAGACCAGGAGATGAATGGAGAAGGACTTGGAGATGTGGAGGACCAGCAAGGACATGGAAACCAAGGTGGAGGCCCAACCAAAACCGACTTCAAGTCTGTTTCGGGGCTCAGGACCAATCTGCACTAAAACGGATGCCCAGGACGCATACGGACTCGGATTTGGACGTTCTACACATGCACGGAAACATAAGAAGAAGACCTTTCCAATGTCACCAGTCTCATATCAAAATTCATCCAGAGTCATCGGGAATCGTCAAAACACGAGAGGGTCTAGAATTTGTTTCGGTGCTTCGTCACCTGTTTTTGGCCTTTGGGCTTTGTATCTAGTTGAGTCCAATTAGGGGCGTGTCCAGAGGGTCTTGCACGACACTAGGGTCTTCATATATAGCCGCCACCGCACCATTAGGGTTTTGGTTTTACTGATTATTCTGCTCATAACAGTTTTGCTATCATCACGATTTGTGAGACCCTAACTTCGTGAGATTCATAATACATCTGCAATTGTGTTGCATTCTTCTTGGTTCTTGTTTGTGTTCTTGATTTGTAGGCAGGGATTAGCCTTCTCGGCGAGGTCAATCGTTTTAGGACAGTTGATAACCAGAGGAGACGTCGTGCTGCTATTGCGGGGTTTAGAACATGCTGTTCTGAAGCCGGGTCGATTTGTTTGTCGCCTCCGACCAAATCAACGTATCCAAAACCTTTCGGAAGATCGGGAACCCTTGTCCATGTCATAGAGATAGAGAGAAATGTAAAACATAGGTTCAATATGTATCAAGGACACTTGCCTGGTTCCCTTTGCTGCTACTCAAAGTCTTCAAGATGGAGATCCCGAATGTTCTCTAATAGCGGTTCGTCTACTCAACATCACACCAAAAACACAAGCATACAAACAAACTAAGAAACAACACAACACACAGTAATAAACTACAATGAAAGCTATACTACGAAAAAGTACGCGTTGCTATGATCACGAGAGCACAAGAATTGCCTCAATCGGAGTTACAAGTAAAAAGTTATGAAGGTTTAAAGTTCTAGGGTTAAAATAATAAATTAGTAAAATATTACAAAATAGTACGAATAAATAATATTAAACAATACAATCGCTTTGGTCAAAGAATTTCTTATTTCTCAGCTACGGTTTTTGAAAAGTTATGGCTATTTGAAGTTTTAGGGGTTAAAACATAAAAATAGGCAAGTTAAAGGACCTAAAAGTAATTCTAAAAAATATAAGGGCCAAACTATAAAATATACATATGAAATATAATTTATGAAAATTTTAGGGACCAAAAAGTAATTTATAAAAAGTATAGGGACTAAATTGTAAAATATCAGGGTGAAAAAATATATTTTGTATAAAATTTAGGGACTAAAAGATAATTTTGGAAAAGTTCAGGGGCTTAACTATAAAATTTATAGGGCTAAAATATAATTATTTATACATTCAGGGGCCTAGGTGTAAAAAGACAGGACTAAAACATAGTTAGAAATAAGTACAGGGGCCTAAGTGTAAAATGCCCAACCTACATTATTACTTACAAAAATTTAGGGCTAAAATAAAATTACTAGAAGTATAGGGTTGTTTATGTAAAATTACAAAACTAAAATATAATTTAAGACATGTACAGGGGTGTTTTTATAAAATTCATGGGCTAAAATATAATTTAGGGAAAGACTAGGGGCTTAAATATAAAATGGTAGGGTTTTGCATAAAACTGAGGTTCAAAATATAATTTTATAAAAGGAGAGAGGCCTATGTGTAAATCTGGCATTATTCCACATTAACGAATTAATTTTAAATTCTAAAACCCTAGAAACCCATGGACCGAGTACATGGGTCTGTGGACCCGTTGAAGGACCGAGAAGGCGACCAGAGGGGTGGGGGGGGGGGTGAATGGGAGCCAATCAAAATTCTCCAAGAGAACTTGGCCTATATCCCAAAAACAACCCAAGCCATCCTCCGAACCGATCACCTAGACTACACACACCAACTCGTGGTGTATTAGCCCTAGGAAAATTAATCACAGCAAAGAAACACAGCGGAAACAAAAAGGGAAGACGAAATGCTCAACAGTCCAGAACTGAACACTCATCGGCAGTGCCGATCCCTGCCATCGGTAGTGCCAGTCGGAATCGGCAGGGCCGGTGCGCGTCATCGGCAGTGCCAGTCCCACCTATCGGCAATGCCGGTGCGGGATGCAGTCTCACTGGAACCTACAGACTAGTCCAATCAGCAATGCCGGTCCTAGTCATCAGCAGTGCCGGTTGACCCCCGATAGAACAGAAAAACTCTCGGGATCTTCTCAAATCTTCTCTAAAGCTCAATCAAACGAACTCCAAATGATGCGATTTTTGGACCACTAAATCCTCATCACATCACGACCCTAATCCTAGGAGATCACCTCAATTGGCTCAAGGAATCATCACGAATTTCAGATCTTGTGCCAAGAACACCAAAAAGGGGAAACTTGAGAAATCCTTCAAATCAAAGGTGCTAGAGCCAATAATTCCATCAAGGATCCATAGAGGATTATCCTAGCTCATCCTAGCAACAAGTTTCTCAAGAAATCCGGGCCAAAAATCCGTCCAAAAGTGAGATCGAAAATAGGTCCAAAAATAGGAAAAAGGGAATTTCGGGATTCAAGTGAAGAGGGAAATCTTGAGCATGAAAATACTTCTCATATCATAGAAAGGTTCTTACAAGATCCATAGGTACGAGGCTAGGAAGCCACCCTCTTCCTCCCAGTATTTGGAAGAGCAAGAGATGTCTGTCACACACCCACTACTCTCCTCTCAAACATGAAGTCCTCTCCTAGCACTTTGAATAGAGTCCTAACACAAGGCTAATAGGAAGAGAGGCACCTCTCCCACTAGCCACACCTCTCCTTATATAGGCCTAGGATCTATTGTCCATATGACCACTCTACCCTTGACCTACATAACACACCCACCTACCACCGGGGGCATAATCGTCGATCTTTTTCCTCATCGCCCGAATACCATCGGACGCTTCACGTCTTTGCTTCAACTCGAAGCAAGATCCTTGATGGTGCCACATGCACCACCAACCACCTCCACCGGTTTTGAGGCCCAAACTGGGAAACCGCCTTGCACGCTTCTCAAAGCGTGACTTCTCGATGTTGACGCGTGTCACCTTGTCCCGTGATCCTGACCACTGGCAAGTCTCTCCCAGTCCCTATCCATTGGGCCCCCTTGTCACTTGCACCGGCATCCCGTTCGCCTTGACTTGGTCAACACACCATCTTCATCACCACCACGGTTTTGAGGCTCAACCGCGAAACCGTCTGTGCTTCTTGCCTCTCCACGTGTACGGTGTGGATCACCCTTGACTTCACCCGACATCCCGATCGTCTGGCCCCAAGTCCCCTACTTGTGCCCGATCCTCTCGCCATTGACTGCCAAGTCGACTCTAGTGACCTATACATCATGAGACAAGCAAACACATTTCCCATCTCCTGCAACATCATCAATATCTCGACCAACTCCGGTTAGTCATAACCATGATATGCAAATCCATGCAATCCCTGTATTCCTGCATATCAACTCAAACACCAAATCCGCTCAAGTCAGTTACTCATCACAAATATAGCAAACCATGACACATATCCACATGGTTTCTCAATCTCCCCCTTGATGAGTACATTGACAACACCAAATACACAAAGATTAGGGATTGAAATGCAAAGCCTAATAAGCACATCCAAATGGCCTAACCAAAGAAAAGGTTGGCAATGAAAGCGACTTGAGACGCAAAGAATGTGAAAAGTGCAAGAAACCGCTCAAGATCATGATATGCTCCCCCTCAAGTTGTGGTAGGTCTCATGTAGTGCAAAACGGATCATATGAGTTTCTTAGCATTATTTGTGCAATGAACTCATCAAAGAGGCAAAAGAACAAACAAACATGCAATGCATGAAAATGCAAACCTAAGGAGCTTCAACAATTATGCAAACAAGCATTTAACTTTGCTAACCATAACCATAGTGCCATGAAGTGTAAAGGCAATAGCTCCCAATGATGCAAAGATAAAAAATAGATAGCAAGGCAAAAACACCATGAGCTACTCTCATCCAAGGCAAAACAAGCACCAAGTGAACCATAAGAATCTAGCCAGTTTCAATCTCAACAAGGGTAACAAGCACTCGCGAAAAATGAACTCTACAAACGCTCACATATGCAATAGAGACTCAATTTGATCAAGTGATTATTGTTTATCCTCATGTGTCCTCTTATCCATGCGGAGGGTCGCACGATTGGGTACGGGAAACACCCTGAGGCTTCAAGTCACAATGTTTGGATTTAGCATTATTGAGTAATTCTTGATCAAAGCACTTAGCAGATTTTTCCGGATTATGCACAAGACAAAAGAGCATGCCTTTGCGGCAAAAGGAACACATGTTCCCACAATGTTACATCATGAGCTAAACATTTGCAAAGCCTTCCATTTCGCAAACACAAGGTGCCAAAGTCAAGACATCCTCTAGACTAGCCTCAATGCAAGCTTCTACAAGGATAAAAGCAATTATACACATGGTGAGCAAGTTTTAGCAAGAGTAGATCATAAAGTTCACAAGAAGCTCAGTTTACCTTTAAGATTAGCAAGTTGCTCAGATGAGTTTATAACAGGCCATCTAGAAAATCTAAGCATGAGAGATTACCATCACATCCACACAACTTAGCTCAAGCTCAATCATAGCAAGGAGAAATGCAAGGAAGGATAAGAATCAAAGCTCATCTACCAATGCATATATTACATATGAGATGCAATGTGAAAATGGTAAGATACATATATACAAGAGAAAACCAACTCCCCCTCAAATGATGCCATAGGGATGACAAATACCAAGTTCCCCCCGAAGAAAAACATGTCTTGAAGCATCTAGGGGCTTGGTGAGGATATCAGCTAGTTGGTTTTTGGTATCAATGTATTTGAGCTTAACATCCCCCTTCTCAACATTGTCTCTCAGGAAGTGGAATCGCACATTGATGTGTTTGACCTTACCATGTTGGACTGGATTTTTGGCTAAGCATATGGCATTGGAGTTATCACACATGAGTGAAACACCCTTAAAAGTCAACCCATAGTCTCTCATGGTAGATACAATCCATAGGATTTGTGAGCAGCAGCTAGCAGCAGCTACATGCTCAGCCTATGTGGTGGATTGGGCAACACTCGACTGCTTACGAGAAGACCAACAGATCAAAGAAGTACCCAAGAAATGGCAAGTACCAGAAGTGTTCTTCCTATCAATTCTACACCCAAAAAAGTCCGCATCCGAATACCCAATGAGATCAAGAGATGAAGATGCAGAGTACCAAAGACCGAACTCAAGGGTGTATTTGAGATACCTAAAGATGCACTTGACAGCCTTGCGATGAGTCACCCTTGGGGAAGCTTGAAAGCGAGCACAAAGACACACCGCAAAGTGTATGTCGGGTCTTGTCGCTGTCAGGTACAAGATGGAGCCAATCATGCTCCTGTACTCCCTTTGATCCACCGTTTCACAGTCTTCATCAGGGTCAAGAGCCGTTGTAGTGGACATTGGTGTAGACAATGACTTCACATTGAACATGTCAAACTTCTTCAGGAGATCCTTCGTGTACTTGGCTTGATGTATGAAAGTGCCTTGCTTGCACTACTTGATTTGAAGCCCAAGAAAGAAGGTGAGCTCTCCCATCATCGACATCTGAAATTCACTTTCCATAGCTTCCTAAAACCTGGACACAATAGCATGAGAGGAACCACCAAAGATGATATCATCCACGTAAATCTAAACCATTAAAAAGTCATTGCCATGCTTGAGAGTGAACAAGGTTTTATCAACACACCCCATGACATACCCACGCTCTAGCAAGAAGGTCCTAAGTCTAGCATACCATGCCCTAGGTGCTTGCTTTAGCCCGTACAAAGCCTTTTGAAGCTTGTACACACGATTTGGGTATTTGTGGTGCTCAAAGCCAGGGGGTTGCCTCACATACACTTCTTTCTCTATGAAACCATTTAGGAAGGCACTCTTGACATACATTTGATAGAGTTTAATGCCCTTGGAGTCAACAAATGCAAGCAAGATCCTAATGGCTTCTATGCGAGCAACAGGAGCAAAGGTTTCACCATAATCTAAGTCCTCCACTTGGATAAAACCTTGAGCAACTAGCCTAGCCTTGTTTCTCACAACCTCACCATCCTCCCCATGTTTGTTTTTGAACACCCACTTGGTTCCTATGACATTGACATTTTTGGGAGGCTCTACAAGGGTCCAGACTTTGTTTCTCTCAAAGTTTTCCAACTCCTCATGCATGGCATTAACCCAATGTTCATCAGATAGTGCGTGTCCAACATCCCGAGGTTCAAAGGTTGCAACAAAGAGAGAATTGGTAAAGCAAGCAAGATGTGCAGACCTTGACCTTGTTGTCCTCTCATAGAGATTACCGATCATCTATTGAGGTGGGTGTCGACGCTGAATGTTGTGAGGAGCCTCTCTCTTAGAGTGTATCTCCCCCTCAACCATAGCTGGAGCTTGCTCGACAGCTGCTGAAGTTGATGTAGAAGCTTCTGGACCCTCTGCTGGAGTAGTGGTAGCAGTAGGACCAATCTCAGATGAGAGATGAAGTGAATCATCATCATCATCACAATCGTGTAGGTCCTCTTCTACAAAGATGCTCTCCTTCATCTCCTTGTCACATGCAGACTCAATTACATTCCTTGCACAAGAGTTTGATTCATCAAAGGTTACATTGCAGGATTCTACGATGGTGTTAGTCTCCAAATTCAAAACTCTGTAGGAATGACCATGAAGAGAGTAACCAAGAAAGATTCCATCGGAAGACCTTGGCTCAAACTTATCAAGATTGCCACGCTTGAGAATAAAGCACTTGCAACCAAAGGCACGCAAATGAGAAACCGATGGCTTTCTCCCAAAACGCAGCTCATAAGAAGTCACATTAAGAATTGAGCGCAAGAAAATCCGATTGGAAACATAGCAAGCAGTGCTAATGGCCTCAGCCCAGAACCGCCTCGGAGTCCTATGCTCATCGAGCATTGTCCGGGAGATCTCCACTAAGGTTCTGTTCTTTCTTTCAATCACACCGTTCTGCTGGGGAACACGAGGTGCTGAAAACTGATGCTCAATACCATGCTCAAGACAGAAAGCATCAAAGGAGGAGTTCTTGAACTCGGTGCCATTATCACTACGAATCGCTCGTAGTGCACCAGGGAGTTCCTTGAACAACCTCAAAGCTAGGCTCTGAAAGTGATGAAACACTTCATCCTTGCTCTCAAGAAAGTAGACCCAAGAGTAGCGAGAATAGTCATCAACAATCACAAGAACATACCACTTCCCACCCGCCGAACGAACCCGAGAAGGACCAACAGTGTCCATATGAAGCAACTCTCCAGGGCGTTCAGTCATCACCAAATTAATTGGTGGATGAGAAGCGACAATGATTTTCCCAAGACAAGGAGCACAAACGAAATCCTTATCAAATTTGAGCTTAGGCAATCCTCGGATCAAACCCAGGCCACTCAAGCGACATAGAAAGTCAAAGCTCATGTGACCCAGTCTCCTATGCCATTTCCAGAGCTCAGAAGAAGATTGAGCAAACAAGCACTTGTGAGAACTAGGAGAACCAGCAAAATCAGCCTGAAAAACTCTGCCAATGCGAGAAATCCCACAAACCAAGGAACCACTTGAATCAAGAACACAAGAAGCATTCGACTTAAAGCACACTGCCAAACCAACATCAAGAAGCTGAGAGACAGAGAGGAGATTGTACTTGAGAAACTCAACCAAACCAACATCATTGAGAGTGAAGTTCTCATTTACCTTTACCGCGCCCCTTCCCTTCAATCTTCCTCTCTTGTCATCTCCAAAGGTCACATACTCCCGACGCTTCAAGGGAGTGAGGCT
The DNA here is from genome assembly GCA_032690845.1 of Eleusine coracana subsp. coracana. NCBI lineage: Eukaryota > Viridiplantae > Streptophyta > Magnoliopsida > Poales > Poaceae > Eleusine > Eleusine coracana. The sequence continues at coordinate 37,554,586 of CM064430.1, read as the reverse complement.
GGAGAACCACTTTGCATTTCCGGTCATGTGGCGCGAACACCCGGAATCCATCAACCACTTGTTCTCCAAGCCTCCACCTGCTGCCTACAAAGAATGAGAAGTGAAAGTCAATGGCTCAGCGCTAGGGCTAGTCAAAAAGCATTTGGGAATCCAGCACTTAACCATACGACCGGTAGTAGTCATCACAATTCTTTGCACTTTATCATTCGAACGCATGGGACGAGAACCACGATGGGGAAAACGTGGCCTGTCAAAGCGTCTCGACTCAAACCTTGGGTTGTGAGGATAGAAATTATCTGTGTGAAAGCCAAATCCACGCGAGTGACGCTCACCACGATGGGGAAAACATGGGGTGCCAAAGCGCTGCTGCGCAAAGCCTCTGTTTTGTGAATGAAAGCCATATGGGGATGACCCTATCCATGATAGGCACGAGAAAAAGAGCGAGGCTGAAAGTCAACAAAATCATCATAAAAAGCATCCCTAGTCAACTCAGCTTGCGTCCTCTCAATTCTCTTATGCCTAAAATAGAATTCATCCAAGTGGCCCTTGCGACCACAAAACATGCAAATGTAGACACCCTTAGGATTAGGCTTGGCTTGCATTGCAGGTTTGGGTTTTGGCTTCTCTGTTTGCTTTGGGTTGAAGGAGGGTTTTGGATTGGGTGGATAGTATGTGTCAGTGGGTTTAATGGTGTTTTCCTCATCCTTGTAGCTGGAGCTAGGTACAAACTTACCCACGTTCTCACTATGCTTGTCACACCTCTCAAATACCAAACCAAAGGTAGGTTGATCTAGAAGCACTCTCCTTCACTATTGCCAAATCACTCTCAATCTTCTCTTCACTCACTAGGGTTCTCTGGAGCCTAGACATAAGATAGTCATTTTCCTGAACTAGGGCTTTGTTTTCCTCCCTAGTGATTACAAGCTTGTCCTTAAGAGAGACACACACCTCACAAGGTGGTGGAAGGACCTTAGAGCGAGTCTCGTGAAGCAATTTGGAATCAAGCTCTTTGACTTTGAGGGACTGAGCGTCCAACTCATCTGTGAGTTTGGGGCACTTCTGACATGCACCCAAAAGAGTTGGTCTAGCTTTGAACTCATCAAGCTCCTTGAGGGCACTCTCAAGCTTACTGGCAACTTGAGCATGCACACTCTCCCTCTGTGCAAGATCACTCATCACAACTTGACAAGACTCACACTCAACAACAATGTCCTCACGAGCAAGCTTGGACCTAAGCAAAGCAATTTCACAATCAGCACTCTCCAACTTAGACTTAAACTCTCTACTCTCACGAACAACACTGCGAAGCTTATCATCTTGCATGAGCAGAACATCGCGCAAATGATCAAGTTCAGAAGAGAGCTCATCAAGAGTGGGAGGTACCTCGCTTGTGTTGGAGTCAGATCTAGAGTTGGTGTCGTGGTCGTTCTTTGCCATGAAGCAAAGTCCGGTGAAGTCATCCTTCCCCTTGACTCGTGGCTTTTCAACCTCCTCCTCCGAGCTTGTAAAGCCTTCGCTTGATGTGAGGTCAACATCACTCAAACAGCAATGCAGGTGCGTGCAATGGCCTTGGCGAACTTCTTGGAGTTCTTGCCCTTCTTGTAGAAGCGATTCTTCTTCTGCTTGAAGTCTTCAGTGTTGTTGTCGTGGTACCCGACCTTCTTCTTCTTCTTGGGACAATCAGCTATGAAGTGTCCCGGGTCACCGCACTCGATCCTGGTTCTTGAACCACCTCCTCTTCTCTCCTTCCGGTTGTTGTAGAACTTCCTAAACTTCCTTGTGAGCAAGGACAACTCCTCATCAGAAATGCACTCCATCTGTTCATCCAAAGCTGTAACAAGAGAAGACAAAACAAACTCCAAGGAAGACTTGTCTGGTGAGGGGTTAGTTCCATAAGAAGCACCATTGTGATCACCCTTCTGAGAACTAGAAAGCAAAGCCATGCTAGAAGCAGGAATAGCAAGATTATGACGAGATTTTCTAGATAGTTCATGAGATTTTAGCTTGCTATACAGTTGTTCATAGTTCAGGATATTGAATTCAGCAGTTTCTTCTAGAGCAACAATTTTAACCCCCCAAACATTTTCATCAAGTGAGTACAGCAGTTGCTTAGCTCTATCATTGTCATTGTACACAAGGTTACCACAAGCCCGCAAGTTGCACACAATTGCCTCAAACCTACGAAAAGTGTCATCTAGTGACTCGCCTGGTTTTTGAGCAAAGGTTTGGTACTGTCTATTGTAAGAATCCTTACACATAGACTTGACCTGGTTGGTACCCTCATGGTAAGTGCAGAGCTTAACCCAAATAGCATGAGCAGTGTCAAGGTGTGCAACCCTATCATGTTCACTCCTACCAAGTGCAGAAAGCAGAATATTGATAGCTTTGGAGTTGTTCTCATACCTGACTAACTCACCTGCAGAAGCAGTGTTCAGGTATTGTGGTATAACATACTCTTGATCAATAATCTCCCAAATTGCACATCCTTGACTTAGCAGATATTCCTTGGTCCATGACTTCCAGTAGGGGAAGTCCTCTCGATCGAACATCCACAGCTTGATAGCACGCTTCTCCATGTCGCCTTCAGATCACAAAGCCAGTGAAGGTCAACTAGTGATCAAATCGGCTCTGATACCAATTGAAGGACCGAGAAGGTGACCAGAGGGGGTGAATGGGAGCCAATCAAAATTCTCCAAGAGAGCTTGGCCTATATCCCAAAAACAACCCAAGCCAACCTCCGAACCGATCACCTAGACTACACACACTAACTCGTGGTGTATTAGCCCTAGGAGAATTAATCACAGCAAAGAAACACAGCGGAAACAAAAAGAGAAGACAAAATGCTCAACAGTCCAGAACTGAACACTCATCGGCAGTGCCGATCCCTGCCATCGGTAGTGCCGGTCGGCATCGGCAGTGCCGGTGCGTGTCATCGGCAGTGCTGGTCCCACCTATCAGCAATGCCACTGCGAGATGCAGTCTCACTGGAACCTACAGACTAGTCCAATCGGCAGTGCCGGTCCTGGTCATCGGCAGTGCCGATCGACCCCCAACAGAACAGAAAAACTCTCGGGACTTCTCAAATCTTCTCCAAAACTCAATCAAACAAACTCCAAATGATGCAATTTTTGGACCAACGAATCCTCATCACATCACGACCCTAATCCTAGGAGATCATCTCAATTGGCCCAAAGAATCATCACGACTTTCAGATCTTGTGCCAAGAACACTAAAAAGGGGAAACATGAGAAATCCTTCAAATCGAAGGAGCTAGAGCCAATAATTCCATCAAGGATCCATAGAGGATTATCCTAGCTCATCCTAGCAATAAGTTTCTCAAGAAATCCGGGCCAAAAATCCGTCCAAAAGTGAGATCGAAAATCACCACGAAAATAGGTCCGAAAATAGGAAAAAGAGAATTTCGGGATTCAAGTGAAGAGAGAAATCTTGAGCACGAAAATACTTCTCATATCATAGAAAGGTGCTTACAAGATCCATAGGTTCGAGGCTAGGAAGCCACCCTCTTCATCCCACTATTTGGAAGAGCAAGAGATGTCTCTCATACACCCACTACTCTCCTCTCAAACATGAAGTCCTCTCCTAGCACTTTGAATAGAGTCCTTACACAAGGCTAATGGGAAGAGAGGCACCTCTCCCTCTAGCCACACCTCTCCTTATATAGGCCTAGGGTCTATTGTCCACATGATCACTCTACCCTTGAGCTACATAACACACCCACCTACCACCGGGGGCATAACCGTCCACATCGCCCGAATGTCATCCGATGCTTCACATCTTTGCTTCATCTCGAAGCAAGCTCCATGATGGTGCAACATGCACCACCAACCACCGCCACCAGTTTTGAGGCTCAAACCGGGAAACCGCCTTGCACGCTTCTCAAAGCATGACTTCTCGATGTTGACACGTGTCACCTTGTCCCGCGATCCTGACCACCGGCATGTCTCTCCCAGTCCCTGTCCATCGGGCCCCCTTGTCACTTGCACCGGCATCCCGTTTGCCTTGACTTGGTCAACACGACGTCTTCATCACCACCACGGTTTTGAGGCTCAACCGCGAAACCGTCCGTGCTTCTTGCCTCTCCACGTGTACGGTGCGGATCACACTTGACTTCACCCGGCATCCCGATCGTCTGGCCCCAAGTCCCCTACTTGTGCCCAATCCTCTAGCCGTTGACCTCCAAGTCGACTCCAGTGACCTACACATCATGAGACAAGCAAACACATTTCCCATCTCTTGCAACATCACCAATACCTCCACCAACTCCGGTTAGTCATAACCATGATATGCAAACCCATGCAATCCCTGGATTTCCGCATTCAACTCAAACACCAAATCCGCTCAAATCAATTACTCATCACAAATATAGCAAACCATGGCACATATCCACATGGTTTCTCACCCTTGTTGACTCAAGGTCCACGGGTCCACCATGGACCACCGGCGGCGGCAGCCATAGGAGGCGACCGAAGCTCGCCGGGGTGAATCCTTGGTGCACGGGAATCTGAGGGGAGGGGAAAGGGGAAGGGGGCTGGGCGCGGCGCAAGATGGGGAGGGGTCGAGACGGTGCGATGGCGATGCTGGCTGGACGCGCGGAGGCGATGGTGGCGCAGCGGCTTGCAGCGGTGGCAGCGGGCGCACGGGGTCGCGGTGACAGGGGTGAAGCGGAGGGCGGCGCGGGGGTGTGCGGGGCCCGCTATATATAGTGTGGTTCCCTACGCGGCTGCGCTCGCACGCCGAGGTGGCGGCGGCGGCGCCCTAGGGTTTTCGCGGCACGCGGGCTCGATGTGGGTGGGGGCGAGGGTGCGGGGTGGGCCACGCTAGGCTGCGGGGTGGCTGAGCGGGCGTGCTGGCGCGGGATGGGCCGAGGCCTGGTGTGATTTAGGCCCAGACGGGGTAGAGGGAAAATAGGTGGGCCTCGGGGGAGAGAGGAAGAGAGGCCCAAGGCCGAAAGAGAGAGGGAAGAGAAGGGAGAGGGAGGTTGGGCCGAGGGGAAATTGGCCCAAAGGCCAAGGGTCCCTTTCCTCTTTTCTCTATTTTTTATTTCCTTACCTCCGTGGTTGAATCCAACTCCCTAGAGATCACCGTGGTAAGAGTGACTTGCTTCTTGAACTTCGCGTGTCCTTGTCCAGGTACAGGCTCTGCGAGAATGTAGGTGGATCCACTTGCGCGCTGAGGGAAATAAGCATACTCTGTATCTTCAAAATACTGGCGATAACGGGAGCGAATGACCATGCAAGCTTGACGAGCGGCATCACGAATCCCGGCGGAGAAAGTCTTCCGTGGAGCAATGGCCTCATGAATCCTTTCCACCTCAAAAGTTCCTCTGAGCGGCCTTTGAGCAAAGATGTGAATTTTAACCTTCCATACAGGCTCAGAACCTTCATAGGTCACTTGGGTACCACAATACTCTGGTTACTTTTCGTAACCTAACCATTGTAGCATCTCCCAAAGCATGTGAGGTAACCTTCCAGCATTATTTCCCGCATCCTTGAAGAGTCGAGTGTCACGATAAGGTGGTCGACTCGGTGGTGGCACCATCTCTTGTTCAGCCTCTTCTATCCCAAACTTTTCATCAGATCCGAGTAGGACAAGTGCTGGTGAAGGTCAAACACGTGGGTACTGATCACACCTGTGGCAGGTCTTCTTGGTACGGGCCATCTAAGCAATTTTGGATAGGAGAGATGAATTAGTAAAAGGGTTTTGTAAGCCAAACGGTAAAATAAGACCAACAACAGAAGTGAATAAACAAGACTATAATTTTAAGCCAAAGAGTTTTGAAAATAGTTTGTAGTTTGCAAAATAGACCTTAGAACACGACCACTCTATCTAAGCTAGCATCCTATGATCGACACAGCTCTGATACCACTTCTATCACACTCGGTTTTAAGGACAAAACCAAGTGCTTATCATATGTGTGCCCAGGAACAAGTTTCACACATATCAACAGTAAAGTGAATAACAGTATAACCAATGTCATTATTACAACGTACCGTTATTACATAAATAATTGTCTTTAAAGACTAACACGACTCTCAAACTAAATAGCAGCGGAAAACACCATAACTCCACAGGCAATCGACCGGGGGCACGCACGTCTAGTAGTAGTCTTCATCAATGTAGTCCATATCTCCATCTTCTAAGCAGCAGTTTATAGTACAACAACAAAGGGAAATAGCAAGGGTGAGCATATGCCGTACTCAGCAAGTGGGGGAAAATATGACATGCAAGCTTAATAGAAGAAAGGCTAACACAATGGTTCATTTGCATAAATGAGCACTACACCTAAGACCCTTCGAAACGCACTCCTACTTACTAGGTGAAAAGTTCCCACCAGTTATCTCATCTGTCCAACACTACAGGTTAAACCACCTGTAGCCAACCATGGGTGAAACCTCCCATAGGAAACCACACTACAGGTTACACCGCCTGTAGCAAACCATGGGTTAAATTGCCCATATGAATCCACACTATAGGTTACATCGCCTGTAGCAAACCAAGGGTTACACCGCCCAAACCAAACTTGGCTACCCACCAAGTCCACCCATAAACCACCATCCTAAATGTGTGAGGATCCAGGCCACTCATGACCGTGAGCACGACTGTTATAACAGTTTTACACTCTGTAGAGGTTGCACAACTTTACCCACAGGTTGGTGATTTCATCACTATGCAGTGACTAGAGAGTCTCCATGTTGCCCAAATCACACTACCATAGGTGTGAGACCAAGAGATCATCACAAGGTCTTTCAGAGCGCTTCCCAGCTTGCAAACAATCCACACTAAGGTTTCACCGCTGCGGAATTAAACCATTCCAACAGAAGCCCCCTCTGGCGCCGTAGCTAGGAGTAAACCGTCCATCGCCTGAGTCCAAGAGTAAACCCTCCCGTCCTCCTTCCTCGACTGTTCATAGAACTGGGAAGATATCTCGATACTAAACCAAGCCTACCCATATCAGCTCTGTGCCTTGCGCTATTTTCCTGGGTGGCCGGTCCACAAACTACTCTTGTGATCCCAAGCAGGTACCACCACAATCCCACAGTACTATTCCGAGTACACGTGCATACCCGCACCATCCTTGCCTTCCTCCGGCTTGGATCACCTAGGTTCCATGTTGCTACGAAGGATTACCCATCCCTCATGATCATTATGTTGAAGTGAATCATTAGTCAAGATTAACAATAGACACTTCCATTCCCCACATAGCAAACTAAGCATGACGTACCCATACTAATAAGCTACACCAAAACCCAGGCGATAAGGAATAATATAGAACCGGATATGACACATGGGATTCAATATTAACAAGCATGCATAGAGATAGAGTGAAATGTAAAACATAGGTTCAATATGCATCAAGGACACTTGTCTGGTTCCCTTTGCTGCAGCTCAAAGTCTTCAAGATGGAGATCCCGAAAGTTCTCTAACAGCAGTTCGCCTACTCAATATCACACCAGAAACACAAGCATACAAACAAACTAAGAAACAACACACCACATAGTAATAAACTACAATGAAAGCTATACTACGAAAAAGTACGCGTTGCTACGATCACGAGAGCACAAGAATCGCCTCAATCGGAGTTATGAGTAAAAAGTAATAAACTACAATCGGAGTTCTAGGGTTAAAGTAATAAATTAGTAAAATATTATAAAATAGTATGAATAATTAATATTAAACACTACGATCGCTTTGGTGAAAGAATTTCTCATTTCTCAGCTACGGTTGAAAAGTTATGGCTATTTGAAGTTTCAAGTGTTAAAACATAAAAACAGGCAAGTTAAAGGACCTAAAAGTAATTCTAAAAAAATATAAGGGCTAAACTGTAAAATATACATCTGAAATATAATTTATGAAAATTTTAGGGACCAAAAAGTAATTTATAAAAAGTATAGGGACTGAATTGTAAAATATTATGGTGAAAAAAATATATTTTGTATAAAATTTAGGGACTAAAAGATAATTTTGGAAAAGTTTAGGGGCTTAATTGTAAAATTTATAGGGCTAAAATATAATTATTTATAAGTTCAGGGGCCTAGGTGTAAAAAGATAGGACTAAAACATAGTTAGAAATAAGTACAGGGGCCAAAGTGTAAAATGCCCAACCTACATTATCACTTACAAAAATTTAGGGCTAAAATAAAATTACTAGAAGGTACAGGGTTGTTTATGTAAAATTACAAAACTAAAATATAATTTAAGACATGTACAGGGGTGTTTTTATAAAATTCATGGGCTAAAATATAATTTAGGGAAAGACTAGGGGCCTAAATATAAAATGGTTGGGTTTTGCATAAAACTAAGGTTCAAAATATAATTTTATAAAAGGTGAGGGGCCTATGTGTAAATCTGGCATTAATCCAGATTAATGAATTAATTTTAAATTCTAAAACCCTAAAAATTACATGGACCGAGTCCATGGGTCTGTGGACCCGTGTTTGATGTGGACAAGGGTTCCCGATCTTCCGAAAGGTTTTGGATATGTTGATTTGGTCGGAGGCGACACACAAATCGATCCGGCTTTAGAACAACACGTTCTAAACCCCGCAATCGCAGCACGACGTCTCCTCTGGTTATCAACCATCCTAAAACGATTGACCTCGCTCAGAAGGCTAATCCCTGCCTACGAATCAAGAACGTACGCAATAACAAAGAAGAATGCAACACAATTGCAGATGTATTATGAATCTCACGAAGTTGGGGTTTCACAAACCATGATGACGGTGAAACTGTTATGAACAGGATAATCTAAGCAAAACCCAAACCCTAATCATCAGTGTTGACCCATGGTCCACGGGTCCACCATGGACCACCGGCGGCGGCAGCCATAGGAGGCGACCGAAGCTCACCGGGGCGGATCCTTGGTGCGCGGGAACTGGAGTGGAAGGGGGCAGGGCGCGGCGAGCTCACCAGAAGCGCGGCACGAGACGGGGAGGGGTCGAGACGGCGCGACGTCGATGCTGGCTGGACGCACGGAGGCGGTGGCGGCGCAGCGGCTTGCGGCGGCGGTAGCGGGTGCACGGGGTCATGGTGGCAGGTGGGAAGCGGATGGTGTCGCGAGGGTGTGCGGGGCCTGCAATTTATAGTGCGGTGCCCTAGGCGGCTGCATGCGCATGCCAAGGTGGCGGCGGCGGTGCCCTTGGGTTTTTGCGGCGTGTGGGCTCGATATAGGTCGGGGCGACGGTGCGGGGTGGGCCGTGCTGGACCACGGGGTGGCTGAGCGGGCACGCTGGTGCGGGATGGGCCGAGGCTTGGCGGGATTGAGGCCCAGACGGGGGAGAGGGAGAAGAGGTGGGCCTCGGGAGAGAGAGGAAGAGAGGCCCAAGGCCGCAAGGGAGAGGGAAGAGAAGGGAGAGGGAGGCTGGGCCAAGGGGAAATCGGCCCAAAGGCCAAGGGTCCCTTTCCTCTTTTCTCTGTTTTCTATTTTCTTACTCTAATTTCTAAATCAATTCCCAAAACGAATTCTACACAAATTTAGAAATAGTTTTGGCACACAATAAGGTCTAAAATGTAACTACTCGAAATGAATGCAACAATCAACATTTTTAAAATAACCTAATGTTGATTATTTTCTTTTGAAAATAATTTATTTTCTTTGTAAAATACTAATAACCTAATTAATTCTAGAAAATTTGAAAATATTCTGAATTTTGAAAAATTAGGGTGTTACAACTGGTTAATACTTTGAGGACTTTGATCATCCAGACTATGGAGGGGTGTTTAGATAAAGATTCTGCTCGTGGGCTGGTGTATTTCCGTGTACCTAGAAATCTTTCTCGACCTACAATTGATGCGTCTACTCCACAACACACTAGAGCAGAGCCATCATCTTCTGAAGTTTGTCTACCTCAGAAGAACATTGATAGTGGTGCAGTTGGAAAGACACCTCAGAGAATAATATTGCAGATAACATCTCCACGTACATAGCCACAGCATTATCGGCAGGAGACTACAGAACCAAATGTCACATATGGCTCTACATCCAATATTGAGCCGAGTATGTTTGGGATGCCATCATCGTCTACTTTACAAGGGGAGTTAGGAGGCCAACATACAACTGTTAATTTTGGTTCACGGACAGCCACTTAGATGCCAGCATCTGGTCCTACATTGACTTTTCCAAATATTAATGTATCGACCGATGACTGGGCAGTGAAGATTGCCGAAGTGATGAGAGAACAATTTGGTTTAAAGCCAAAGTAGCAGACGTACGTGTATAGACCTCTATATCCTCCAAGCTATGATTTGATTCCAATACCGAGTCGATATAGGCCACCAGAGTTTACTAAGTTTACTGGACAAGACAGTACCACCACAATTGAGCATATCAGCCAATTTTCAGTGCAATGTGGAGAAGCTGGTAATACTGAAGCATTGAAAATCAGGTTGTTTCCATTGTCCTTGTCCGGATTTGCATTTTCTTGGTTCGCATCATTGCCCCCAAATTCAATTATTACTTGGGCCGATCTCGAGCAGAAATTCCACAAGTACTTCTTTGCTGAAACTAGAGAGTTGAGGTTATCAGATTTGATTGCTGTGAGGCAGAAAGCTGGGGAGTCTGTCCATGATTACGTGCAAAGATTCAGAGATGTACGCAACAAGTGTTTTAGCGTGCAACTGACTGATACGCAAATGGCAGAAATAGCATTCAATGGCTTGGTTGCACCTCTAAGAGAAAAGTTTCCCTCAGCCGAATTTGAAAGCCTATCCCAATTAATGTAGAAGGTGTCCATTCAAGAGAACCTAACTCGGGGGGCACATTCAAGGATGATTCAAGTTAATTATAATGATTATGGATCTGAATCTGGTGAAGAAACTATTGAATTCGATATGGTCGAATGGACTAGAAACATGAACGTGTCATGCCCATGGGTGAAACAGAATGAGCCTGAAGAAAAGTATGATTTTGATATCACCAAGGCCGACAAGATATTTGATATGCTGTTACAAGAAAAACATATTTAGTTGTCGTCCAATCATGTGATTCCTCCTGATGAAGATTTGAAGAAAATGAGGTATTGCAAGTGGTATAACTCTCCTTCTCATAATACTAATGATTGCAAGGTGCTCAGGAGGCAGATTCAGATGGCAAATGAGCAGGGCAAGATCAAATTCACTAAAGGTATTATGAAGATCGATGGACATCCTTTCCCTGCAAATGTAAACATGGCTAGCATCAACAATGTAGAAGCCTTTATAAAGAGATATTAGAAAAAGAGGGACAGAGAAGTGAATGAGTCACAATTTGATCCACATTGGGGCTGTCCGTTCTTTCAGTATTGTTGGGATCATAATAAGAAGTTTTTATTGATAAATAATTGTCCTGGATGCAGTAAGTGCATAGATCAGATGTATAGAGAAGCCCCAAATACTCATCGGCACAAGCATCGACATGATGAGACTAGAGGATCGATGGTGGGTTCAACTAATAAGCTGGAAATAGTCTCTGCATTTGACCAACTCGGGATTAAAAGTATAAGCAATGAAGCTAAATTTGACTAGGAAGTCGACACGGAGATGCAAGAAGCACAAGAGCAAGCTGATCAGTGGTGTCCATCTAGTATTTTCTCTAGGAGTCAGAAGCACAGGATACAAAGAATGTGTTGCAGGAAAATAAGGGCTGGTAAATATTATTATGATGAAGATGATGATCAGCCACCAGAGAAGGCCTGGAAGCCAAAAGTGAAGTCTCAGGTACAGGCTTCAGGTGCTACAATAGGTATGGTGATGATGTTGCCTCAAGAATTCATGGCTTCAAAAGAGGAATTTTTTGTTGTTGATGGAAGTGAACCACAACTTATATTTGATTCTCAGCAAACACGGTAAACTGGATGACACCAGAATTTGACTGGGCCTAGTGACCAGCCACGCAAGCATGGATCGGCTGAGCTAGAAGAGAACCAACGGCCGAAAGGAGGAAAAGTGGGCCCTTGTGGGACTATTTTATCATTACTTTATATTAGTTTAGATTTATTTAGAAAATAAACAAGTTAGTTTGATTAGGAGTCCTAACCGAGTCGGCTTAGAACCTCTTGCATGAATATGTAATAGGATCTGTACGAGAAAAACAACACTTTCGTTCAATACAATTCGGTGCATCGCCAACCTTTCCTATTGTAAGGACCGAAGGCATACCGAGAGGGGGGGGGGGGGGGTGAATCGGTAAGCCACTCATGAATCCAAATACTTCAATTTCACTACTCAAGTCTAGTAAGATAAGGAATCCAAATACTTCAATTTCACTACTCAATTCTAGACTTGCAAGGTCCAATGACTAGAGCTCGTACACGACGACTAAATTTAGAGGTGAGCTTGTTCCTACGTTCTTCATTATATGTCACTTTTGAGAATGGTTTGCTACCTAATAATTATATTGTAATTAGGAACCATGGAGAGGACCAGGAGATGATAGGAGAAGGACTTGGAGACGTGGAGGACCAGCAAGGACGTGGAAACCAAGGTGGAGGTCCAACCAAAACCGACTTCGAGTCTGTTTCGGGGCTCAGGACCAGTCTGCACTAAAATGGATGCCCAGGACGCATAAGGACTCGGATTTGGACGTTCTACATATGCACGGAAAGATAAGAAGAAGGCCTTTCCAATGCTGCCGGTATCATATCAAAATTCATTTGGAGTCATCAGGAATCGTCGAAACAATAGAGGGTCCAGAATCTGTTTTGGTGCTGCATCGCCTATTTTTGGCCTTTGGGCTTTGTATCTAGTTGGGCCTAATTAGGAGCGCGTCCAGAGGGTCTTGCACGACTCTAGGGTCTTCATATACAGTGGCTGCTGCACCATTTGGGTTTGGGTTTTTCTTAGATTATTCTGTTCATAACAGTTTCGCCGTCATCATGGTTTGTGAGACCTCAACTTCGTGAGATTTATAATACATCTGCAATTGTGTTGCATTCTTCTTTGTTCTTGCTTGTGTTCTTGATTCACAAGCAGGTATTAGCCTTCTCGGTGAGGTCAATCGTTTTAGGACGGTTGATAACTAGAGGAGACGTCGTGCTGCGATTGTGGGGTGTAGAACGTGTTGATCTGAAGCCGGATTGATTTGTGTATCCAAATCAATGTATCCAGAATCTTTTGGAAGATTGGGAACCCTTGTCCACATCAAGGTGCACCGTCAGGTTCGCACTACCCTTAGTTAATTTCATTTTGTGTTCATCCTATCGTCCACAGAAAAGCCCAAAAAAATTTTCCCTCCGCCCAAAATCACGTGTTTAGCCTCTGCATATTTCAATTTCAGAGTCCGTAGTGTTGAGTTTGTGCCCTAGTTCTTGTTTAGTTGCTAGTTAATTTGTGCTTTGTCATCAGTAGTGTTTCCCTTGCAACCCTAGCCGTCATCCCCTTCACCATCCTCTGTTTTGTTGGCTTTTTGTGCTAGGGTTGATTGATCAACACACCTAGCCTAGTCCCACCCTAATCCCACCCTAAACACACCGTCAACACCCCGGACCAATCCCCATAAATTCCACTTCCGCTGCCTCCACACCGCAAAAAAAAAATCCTACCCGATTCCAAACCCGACCCCAAACTCGACTCGGGTTTCGCCTCGGGTTTCTAGAAAACTGACTCCGACCCCCTTTCGGTAAAACGGGCATAACTTTTTGCTCGGTTGTCATGGCTGAAATTGTTACAGGAGATTCTTGACACAAAGTTGAGCATACCCACACTAGGCTACGCCCTGTGTGCCCTCGTTAAAAATTTCAAAAAAAATGGGAAGATAAAGAAAAAATTGATTTAAGTTTAAACCCGACGTTTTCTACAACTTCAAGATTTTCTGTAGGCTATATCCTACTTCTGTTTGAGCTGAAATTTTCTATGGATTCTCCCCCATTATTAGCGAGTTGGAGAAAAATATCAAAAAAATAAAATCAAAAAAAAGAAATTTGGGATTTCTACTAGTGCTACATCTAACCCGCTGAAATTTCTGGATTTGGCTGTTTTGCACTTAGCCCCCTGTTATCGCCTGTGTGCATTTGTCTCCTTGTTTCTTCTTTGCTATCACTACTGTTCTAGGACATATTTGGATCAGTAACTAGGGACAAGTTACTTGGGCACATATTTAGCTTTACTATCTGTTTTTGTATTTGTGTGCGAGTCACATATATATATTTGGCCTTCCTAGCTCTACATATTTCTTCTAGACAACACATAAGTTCTTTTGTGACCCTTGCAATCGTGGAACACACCTCCCTGGTATCCTTTGTTTTGCTTTTTAGAACTTTGTAAGAGCTTTGTAAGGAGTTTCCTTTTGCTGTGTTGAGAGGCACCATTGCTTTGCTGTTTTGTAGGGATAACCTTCATTGTTTGTTTCCTGTTTTGGTGTTTGTGATGGCAGGAAGTGACGACGAAGAGATGGCTTCACCCTCACAATTTGCTGAGTGCGTGAGCCAAGAGCAGCTCCAGAAGGCTTTACAGGCTGCTCAGAGTGATTTGGCAGAGAGGATCACCAGAGCCGTTACTGATGCGGTCAGCAAGCTTCACATTGGAGAAAGCATCGAGCGGTTGGAGAAGCGGGTCTCTAAATTAATACGAACACCAATAACAACAACAACAACGTTGAAGACGTCCATGATGAACACACGGTGTATAAGGCTGATGGCACCGTGGATAGGTCAGCTACAAGGACCGCATGATTACGATGTCGTTTGCAACATAATACTCAAGGTATGGGTGGTTTCCATAACTACAATCGTCGTCCACACGGTAACTATGCTCCAGATGACCCGTATGCTAAAATTAAGTTTTCAATTCCTTTGTTTTCGGGTCAGTATGATGGTGATGTTTATCTTGATTGGGAGATGATTGTAGAACAAAAATTTAATGCCCACCTTGTTCCTGAACAACATAGAGTTAGACAAGCCACTAGTGAGTTTAAGGACTTTGCTATTGTTTGGTGGAGTGGTCTAGCTGCTGAAACTAATTTGCCTACTACTTGGGAAGAACTTAAGGTAGACATGCATGATCATTTTGTTCCTCCTTCTTTTTATAGAGAGATTCGTAATAAACTACAGCATTTAGAACAAGGAGATAAAATTGTTCAGGAGTACTTTAGTGATCTTCAGAAGGGTTTGATTCGTTGTGTTGTAGTTGAAAAAGTAGAGGATCAGATTTGTCACTTTTATTCTGGTTTAAGAAAAGAAATTCAGGACATCCTTGATTATAAAGAATATTATACCCTCACCCAGTGTTTCCAGTATGCTATGCTTGCAGAGAAAGAATCACAGAGACTTTTCCAGGCTTTTGAGGAGTACAACAAGTCAAGGAACTCCTACCCCCCACGCTCGATGGGGACTTCGGGGCTGCCCAGGCCATCTTTCCGGCCGCCCCCACCAGCAGCTATGAAGGGAATCGGTGTTGTTTCTACAGCCCCAAATTGGCCCCTGCACCTTCTACGTGCTCAGGTAAAACTTCTGTGCAGGTACCAGCTAGTAGTGCCTCCTCTCTTGCTTCGACGGGGCGCACTATAGGGATTTAGTGCCACCGCTGCCATGGACTTGGTCATGTGTAGAAAGATTGTCCAAGTAGACGGGCATATGTGGCGACAGACGATGGCGATTACATGAGCACCTCTGATGTGGAGGATGAGGAGGAGGACGTCGCTGCCACCAGTAGTGACCTCATCCTTGGAGGCGGAGACACCACAAGATACATGAACATTATTGTTCAACGTGTCCTTAGCACACAAGTTCATCAGCCCGAGACGATGCAGCGCAACAACTTGTTCCAGATTTTTTTTGTCATCAAGAACCGCCGAGCACGTGTCATCATTGATGGAGCGAGCTGCAATAACTTAGTGAGTTCTGATGTGGTCAACAAGCTTTCTTTGACCACACGTCCACATCCACATCCGTTCTATATTCAGTGGTTAAATGACTCTGGAAAAGCTAAGGTAACACAAACTTGCAGAGTTCCCTTTTCCATTGGTTCTTATGTAGATTCTGTTGATTGTGATGTCGTACCCATGCAAGCATGTTCACTTTTATTGGGTAGACCTTGGTAATTTGATAATGATGTTGTATACCATGGTAGAAGTAATAAGTACACTTTTATGCATAAAGGAACTAAAATTACTTTGTTACCAATGACCCCTGCTAAAATTGTACAAGCTCATTTAGAAAGAGCTGCTAGTTTAAAAAATAAAGGTCTTAAAATTCAACAACATGTTAAATCTAATTCTACACCTAGTAATGTTAATGATCTTCAAGTTCTAAGGGTGCTGGAATTAAATTATAAGGTCATTCATGTCTTGCAACAAAATCTGAGCTTGCTAAAATTTCTGATAATGATGATATTTGCTATGCTTTGATATGCAAAGAAGCTTTGTTTTTGCTTGATGATATTGCTTCTAGTGCTTTGCCTCCTGTTGTCACTAACCTTTTGCAGGAGTATGAGGATGTTTTTCCAGCTCTGATACCAAATGATACATCTGGCCCAGGTGGGATGGAACGAAGCCCGACACACCGATCCAGATTCCCTGAATCCCGCAATCTTAGCACCACAACTCCTGCCGAAAGCCCGACACACCAATCCGATTCGAGGTCCACGACCCGAATCCGTAGTCTTAGCACAGCAACTCTGACGCCCACACTCAGGGAAAGGCCCAATCTCCCTATAAGACTAGTCTGATAGGGGAAGGGTGGCTCTCCCTTTTAAGGTGGCTTCCTCCTCCCAAGCTAAGCAAGGTGGGATTATTCAGAGGCTCACACGGTCGCCACCCTAGCGGGTAATAGTGGAGGATGTCCTCATAATTCTCACCTTCTTAACAAGGGCCCAGATCTGATACCAAATGATGTGGACAAGGATTCCTGATCTTCCGAAAGGATCTGGATATGTTGATTTGGTCGGAGGCGACACATAAATCGATTCGGCTTCAGAACAACATGTTCTAAACCCCGCAATCGCAGCACGACATCTGCTCTGGTTATCAACCATCCAAAAATGATTGACCTCGCCGAGAAGGCTAATCTCTACCTGCAAATCAAGAACACAAGCAAGAACAAAGAAGAATGCAACATAATTGCAGATGTATTATGAATCTCACGAAGTTGGGGTCTCACAAACCGTGATGACGGTGAAACTGTTATGAACAGAATAATCTAAACAAAACCCGAACCCTAATGGTGTGGCGGCGGCTGTATATGAAGACCCTAGGGTCGTGCAAGACCCTCTGGACGCGCCCCTAATTGGGCTCAACTAGATACAAAGCCCAAATGCTAAAAACAGGCGATGCAGCACCGAAACAGATTCTGGACCCTCTCTTGTTTTGACGATTCCTGATGACTCCGGATGAATTTTGATATGAGACCCATGGCATTGGAAAGGTCTTCTTCTTAGCCTTTCGTGCATATGTAGAACATCCAAATCCGAGTCTGTATGCGTCCTGGGCATCCATTTTAGTGCAGACTGGTCCTGAGCCCCAAAACAGACTCGAAGTCGGTTTTGGTTGGGCCTCCACCATGGCTTCCACGTCCTTGCTGGTCCACCACGTCTCCAAGTCCTTCTCCCATCATCTTCTGGTCCTCTCCATGGTTCCTAATTACAATATAATCATTAGGTAGCAAAAACTATTCTCAAAAGAGACATATAATGAAGAACGTAGGAACGAGCTCACCTCTAAATTTAGTCGTCGTGCACGAGCTCTAGTCATTGGACCTTCCAAGTCTACAATTGGAGGAGCGTTGCATGTATCCTTAGGAGTTATGTCCTCATCACCCACTAGTCCATAACCCTAGCCGCTGTGCTCCTCTCTCTCTCTCTCTCACCCACAAACCCTAACCGTGTTGCTGGTGCTAGCACGCCGCGCATGGTGCTCCAACCCCATACGTGTGGATACCGCGAGGAGGCGCTGCCGTTGCTACGGTGCCGGACGGCTGGACTAGGAGGAGACATTGATCGACTACTTCCTCTATACCGACGCGTGAGTACGTTGGACAAGCTGCTCCAACCCTCGCATCTGCTCCGCCTGCGCGTCTAGTGGTAACGATCCATGATCCCCTCTTGCAAGGTTTCCTGGTTGAATGATAGAAATTTTATATGCTATCGTAGCCTATCCGTACCAAAACAGTGGTATCAGAGCCGACCTTGTGTAGTTTGTGATCTAGATCTTGTGCATATAGTTGATACGCTGATGTATTAGATTAGATCTATTACATATTTTTATGTACGGGTTGATTAGATCAATGGTGATAGGGCGTTCACAAGGAAATGGGCGGATAGCGATACATGCATCATTGATTTATTTGTGTTTCTTCTTCGTGCGCGCGCGACTTATCCCTACCGGCTGGAATAAACATCGGGACTAACTGCGTGCGTTAGTAGAAGAGCCAATAGTATCATGATCATATACCGCAGCCTACTCATGAAAACCTAATGGAAAACTGAGGCATTATGAATGACTCAAAATTGGGCAAATATGATTTTTCCGATAGGATTTCCATTGTGATTTCAAAGATACGATCTATGAAATCCGGTGAGGTTTTGGCCCCTGCCCGCTGACCGGTCAGCGGGACCGCCGTATGGACACACCTAGATTGTTACACCCCTTTTTGGCCACACGTTAGCATTCGCTTCTCGCCTAACTTGTTTTTGCAGAGAATGTTGTGAATGGTATGGCCCAAGATATGCATGTGATGTATGTATGTGATTTGTATGGCCTATGTGTCATGATTAATTACAGCTGGGTTGAGGCTGTCACATTTTTGTATAACGGCCTACGTGTCGACCTGTGATGCTTGATATTCTCATGTAATTTATTACTAGCTATTAGTTGTAGTAGCTAAGTGGTAGTTCATGGAGGCCTCAAGCATGATGGTTGAAGGGACGGGAGACATGGCGATGGCAATGGAGATGGAGATCACCGATTGAAAGGGCCATACTATTTCATAGTTAATATGATTGCCTGTGATGATGTTCTTGTCATTCTATTCTTGCATGTGTTATTTATATTGGATATGATTAACATGTTAGAATAGGTTCCCTCAAGAAAAATTAAATTATATGCCCTTCCAATAGCTGCACCTAGTAAAATTATGATTGTTGTATGGTATGTCTGCCAAAGTAGAGTATCTCAACTATCTTAATTATTATGGTAAATGTCAGACATTTACATGCATAGTATTGGTTTAATTAACAAAGCTATCAAAACGGTTTTGGGCTTTGGGGCATGATGTTGGCGCCAGGGCATGTGATGCTACCCAACAAACAAGAGTCAATTAGGGATGTGATTAGCAAAGTGTTGCTTACCTGTGTCACTAGATTTCTAGCAGTGATGCCAAAGCTCACTAGGATCTAAGTTGAATATGGATCTTGAACCACTATATGTCGTTTTGAGGGAAAACGGTTCCAAGCATATAGTAGAATAATGAATTTTTATTAAAATGTTTAATAAGAGTTTTACATTTACATAGTGCTTATATTCGCATAATTTTTGTTGTAGATCATGGCACCAACCGCTAGTAACACTTTCAATTTGCACTTGATTCTTGAAAAAGAGAAGCTTAGTGGAACAAACTTTATTGATTGGTATTGCAACTTGAGAATTGTTCTCAAGCAAGAGAAAAAGGAATATGTTCTAGAGCTTCCCTATCCTCATGATCTGCCAGATAATGCTACTACGCTCAGAAAAGGGAGTATGAGAAGCACACCAATGATGCAATTGATGTTAGCTGTCTCATGCTTGCCACTATGTCCTCTCAGGTTCAGAAGCAATATGAGAATGTGGATGCCCACAATATGATTGAGGGACTCCATGGTATGTTTGAGAACCAAGCAAGGTCTGAGAGGTACAACATCTCAAAGTCCTTGTTTGCGTGCAGGCTAGTTGAAAACGGTTCTGTCAGTCCTCATGTGATCAAGATGATTGGTTACATTGAGAATCTGGAGAAACTTGGTGCTGCTCTACACCCTGATTTGGCCACAGATGTGATTCTCCAGTCGCTTCCCATGAGCTATGAGCCTTTCATTTTGAACGAAAGGCTAAGGCTAAGGCTACTGATGAGATCTCTAGCACTAGGCCTAAACCTGCAGCAGCTCCTAATCCTAAACCGGCGGCTGGTGATCCTTGTTTTCACTGCAAGAAAACCAGTCATTGGAAGAGGAATTGCAAGCTTTATCTGGAAGAGTTGAAGAAGAAGTGTGGAGACACTTCTAATTCAGGTATCAATGTTATAGAAATTAATAATGTTGCTACACGTTCTTATGATTCATGGGTATTTGATACCAGATCAATGATTCATACTTGCAAATCGTTGCAGGGGCTTAAAGAAGCAAGGAAGTGTGCAAAGGGCAAGATGGATGCTCGCGTTGGCAATGGTGCAAAGATTGCTGCATTGGCCGTCAGAACGTATCCACTTTGATTACCATCAGGATTTGTTTTGGAGTTAAATAATTGTTATTACATTCCCGCCTTAGGCAAAAACATTATTTCTTCAAAGTGTTTGGAGGAACATGATGGTTATGAGGTCATAATAAGGAACAAGTGTTGTTCCATTTATTTGAATGATATTCTCTATGGTAATTGCCCATTGGTGAATGGATTGTATTACTTGGATCTTGAGAATAAGCCTATTTATAACATTGATACGAAAAGGCTCAAGCCTAATGATTTGAATCCCACATATACTTGGCATTGTCGTTTAGGTCATATAAATGAGAAGCGCATAAAGAAGCTCCATACAGATGGTCTTCTAAGTTATTTTGATTTTGAATCAATTGATACATGTGCATCTTGTTTACTTGGCAAAATGACTAAGTCGCCTTTCACAGGAAGTAGTGAGAGGGCGAGTGAACTATTGGGACTTGTACATACGGATGTATGTGGACCAATGAGTTGCACGACCAGAGGTGGTTTTCAGTACTTCATAACTTTTACCGACGACTTTAGTAGATATGGTTACATCTACTTAATGAGGCATAAGTCTGAATCCTTTGAAAAGTTCAAAGAATTTCAACATGAAGTACAAAATCAATTGGGCAAGACTATTAAACTCCTACGATCTTATCATGGTGGTGAATATTTGAGCCATGAATTTGGTGAACATCTAAAGCAATGTGGAATTGTTCCACAATGGACTCCGCCAGGAACGCCCCAATGGAATAGAGTATCGGAACGGAGGAACCAAACCTTGTTAGACATGGTTAGGTCTATGATGAGCCAAAGTGATCTTCCATTATCCTTCTGGGGATACGCTCTAGAAATTGCCACTTTCACACTTAATAGGGTTCCATCTAAATTCGTGGAAAGGACACCATATGAGATACGGACTGGGAAGCGTCCCGGGTTGTCTTTTCTCAAGATTTGGGGATGTGAGGCTTATGTAAAACGTATGATATCTGATTAGCTTTCTTCCAAGTCTAATAAATGCTTCTTTGTAGGATACCCTAGGGAAACCAAGGGTTATTATTTCTACAACCGGGAAGAGGGAAAAGTGTTTGTCGCTCGCAATGGTGTTTTTCAAGAGAAAGAGTTTCTCTCCAAAAGGGTAAGTGGGAGAACGGTGCAACTTGAAGAAATTCAAGAAGCTCCATAAAATGTTTCTTCTTCTGTTGTTCCACAATTGGATGAACAAATTGTTGTTGAACCAACTGTTGAGACACCAGCCCCGCGTAGGTCAGAAAGGGCACGTCGCGCTCCTGAAAAGTTCACGCTCCTAACCATGTGGCTGCGCGACATATTATTGTTGGACAATGATGAGCCTAAGACTTACAGTGAAGCAATGATGGGACCAAACTCTGAGAAATGTCTTGGAGCCATGAGATCCGAATTAGAATCCATGAGAGAAAATCAAGTTTGGAACTTGATAGATCCGCCTGATGGTGTAAAAACCATTGAGTGTAAATGGGTTTTTAAGAAAAAGATAGACATGGATGGAAATGTTCACATCTATAAGGCATGATTAGTGGCGAAAGGTTTTAAGCAAATTCAAGGGGTTGATTATGATGAGACCTTCTCGCCTATCGCTATGCTAAAGTCTATAGGGATCCTTCTAGCAATTGCCGTATTTTATGATTATGAGATATGGCAAATGGATGTCAAAATGACTTTCCTTGATGGAAACCTAAGTGAGGATGTGTACATGACACAGCCTGAAGGTTTTGTCGATCCACAAAATGCTAGGAAAATATGCAAGCTTCAAAAGTCCATTTATGGACTAAAGCAAGCATCTCAGAGTTGGAATCTTTGTTTTGATGAGGTAGTCAAAGGGTTTGGCTTCATTAAAAACAAAGAAGAGCCTTGTGTTTACAAAAAGGCTAGTGGGAGCGCGCTTGTCTTTCTGGTCCTTTATGTGGATGACATATTGCTGATCGGTAATGATATTCCAATGCTTGAAGCTGTTAAGACATCTTTGAGAAATAGTTTTTCTATGAAGGACTTAGAAGAGGCAGCTTACATTTTGGGCATTAAGATCAATAGAGATAGATCAAAAAGGCTAATTGGATTATGCCAAGACACGTACATCGACAAGGTATTGAAACGGTTCAATATGCAAGATTCCAAGAAAGGTTTCTTGCCCACATCGCATGGCATTACTCTTAGCAAGACTCAGTGTCCTTCGACACCTGATGAGATAGAGAAGATGAGAGTGATCCCATATGCTTCGGCTATTGGATCCATCATGTATGCCATGATATGTACACGCCCAGATGTAGCTTGTGCTCTAAGCGCTGCAAGCAGATTCCAATCAAACCCAAGAGAAGCTCACTGGGTGGCTAGTAAGAATATCCTAAAGTACTTGAGAAGAACTATGGATATGTTCCTAGTCTATGGAGGTGAGGAAGAGCTCGTTGTAAATGGTTACACTGATGCTAGCTTCCAAACCGACAAAGACGATTCGAGATCGCAATCTGCATATGTGTTTTGCCTCAATGGAGGCGCGGTGAGCTGGAAGAGTTCCAAGCAAGATACGGTTGCTGACTCAACAATGGAGGCTGAGTACCTTGCCACTTCAGAAGCTGCAAAGGAAGTTGTTTGGATCTGAAATTTGTTTCTGGGTTGGGTGTGGTTCCTAGTGCGTCCAGTCCAGTGGATCTCTATTGTGACAATAGTGGTGCCATTGCGCAAGACAAGGAGCATAGAGCGCATCAAAAGAACAAACACGTACTACGGCGTTATCACTTCACCTGGTACATCGTCGCTCGAGGTGATGTAAAGATATGCAAGGTGCACACGGATTCAAACATCGCTGATCTGTTGACAAAGCCTCTCTCTCAGCCCAAGCATGAGGCACATATGAGATCCATGGGTATTAGATATCTACATGATTAATGTATGAGAGATTGTGTAATGTCTATGTTTATGTGTGATTGAATAAAGTGTTATTCTGTTCCATAGATAATAATTATTGCATTGATTGACAAGTACGTGACTTGTTTATGAAACTCATTGTTTTTCATAATATTATCCTAAATGATCCCTAGTTCCTAATCATTATGTGAGACAATAATGATTCATGGACTAGCACATGTATTGGTTGATGATCATGTTTCACAGATTATTGATATGGAGATATCAAATCAATAATGTGGACATATGTTGGAGAACATGGTGTTGGATTGACCCACTAAAAGACTCTGCCAAGATGTTATATTTGTGCCATCAGTCGTTGTCTTGAATGATGTACCTTCGGGATCCTTAGACCTGACATCGTCATTGATTTTCAGAATGCATAGTAGCATACGTAGGGGTTACCAAACACTACTCCGTAACTGGGTAATCATAAAGGTAGCTTTCGGGTATGTTATGAAACATGTCGTGGGATGTGAGCGGTCAAGACAGAATTTGCCCCTCCTAATAACAGGAGAGATATCTCTGGGCCCCTCGAGTTAGATGGATTTAGAAGTGCATGGCCATGGCAATGTGATTAAAAGTTAATCACGATGACTAAGAGTTAGTCATGATAAATCCACTAGACGTTCGAGTGAATGGTCGAGCTATCATAGGGATGGCACGTATATCGTCTTGAGCTTGACTGATATCGTGAGGCAAAGGGATTGATAAATGCGTATGTCAATGGTTCAGCCGATATGATCTTTATGTGTACACGAGAATCAGTATGTGCTGCTAGGTGCCGCTATTGATTTATGATTTGAAAAGGGGTTTTCACATCATTGTTGTGTACATATGAACCTAACGGGTCACACACTTAACGGGTTGGAACATCGCTTGCCTATGTGATTGTCTCTAGTGCAAGTGGGAGATTGTTGGAGATATGCCCAAGAGACATTACGGATTTGATTCGTATGTGAGGGTCATACGGATATTGATCCGTGAGGGATTAGTCCACTAATGAGCCAACTTGTCAAGGCCCATTAGAAGGGTCTATATAACTGGAGGCGGGGCAAGGGGTGCGAGTACCCACCAGTCCATAACCCTAGCCAATGCGCTCCTCTCTCTCTCGCCCACAAACCCTAACCGTGTTGCCGGTGCTAGCACGCCGCGCACGGTGCTCCAACCCCGTACGTGTGGATACCACGAGGAGGCGCTGTTGTTGCTGCGGTGCCGGACGGCTAGACTAGGAGCAGACGTTGATCGATTACTTCCTCTACACAGACGCGTGACTACATCGGACGAGCTGCTCCAACCCTTGCTTCTGCTCCGCCTGCGCGTCTAATGATAAGGATCCATGATCCCCTCTTGCAAGGTTTCCTGGTTGAACGGTAGACATTTTATATGCTATCGTAGCCTACCCGTACCAAAACAACCCTAGCCTTAGATGTGCAAGATGCTTAAGCTACTCTTCACTAGCACTCTCATGATATGCAATATCTCCTCCTAGTGCTCTCCTCAATTCCTCTTGGACCTTACCAAATGCTCTCAGGTATTCCACTGGCCAAGAGAGGTCTTCAAGACCCCAGCAACGAAGTTATATAGGCTCCCAACCTCAAACTAGCCGTTGCTCCATGAAATCAGCTTCCTGGGCACACTGACTGGACAGTCCGGTCACTGCCTGACCGGACAGTCCGGGCAGTACAACTCTGTGCACCACTGGCTCTGCCCTTGCTGAAATCCCAACTGACCGGATAGTCCGGTCAGCAGATCGGACCGTCCGGTCTGTACAGAGTCTCCTGCTGGCAGTCAACTGGCTCCTCGCGCTAAGTCATGGAAAACTCTCATAGTGACCGACAGTCCGGTCTCCACTGACCCCTCTGTCCGGTATCTATATCTAGAAGCTGAAACTTGTTGTGCTCGCTTGACTTGGTTTCC
The DNA here is from genome assembly GCA_032690845.1 of Eleusine coracana subsp. coracana. NCBI lineage: Eukaryota > Viridiplantae > Streptophyta > Magnoliopsida > Poales > Poaceae > Eleusine > Eleusine coracana. The sequence goes on along the minus strand of CM064430.1, from coordinate 37,529,355 downwards.
CGGCTTCTCCGAACAGCTCCTTGGCTTCTCCACTCTCACCTAGTGCCTGTGATTTCACCGAGCAACCTTGCACATCACCGACTAGACATGACCTAAGAGAATGACCTAGACCCTCTTGATAGTCCAGTTTTTCCTATGGCCTTAAAGCCCTAACAATTACTCAAGTGTTCCAAACACTTACACCATAGCTTGTTCTCCACTTTGATCCATCTTCATCAACCCTTGGACTCCATCAAGTTCACAAGCCTCCATGCTTGCGGTCATTGTCATCCATCACCAAGTACGTCATCATCCATATGATTTGTAACATAGTTAAGAGATGATTCCTACAGAGACAACACTCGTGTAGATGTTAGCCCACAATTTCATAGTTGTCATCTATCACCAAAACATCCATACCACAGGGATCCAATCATCGATGGTCATGAAGCTTACAATCTCCCCGTTTTTGGTGATTGATGACAACCACTACTTAATTGAAAAACTTCAATGAATAACCGGACTAAACAAGCTACACAAAGATCGAGAGGAACCAAGACAACATAAGAGAGAAAAGCATAAGGTCTTGCTCAATCAAGTAACATCTAGAGATATAAGGAAAATAGAGAAGAGCATACTCTAGATGAAACTGCATGCATGACATGGCAATATATTGAATGAAAGCATAAGGATATGCAATGCAAGGCATGAGTGATGAGATGGAACAAGTTAGCATGGCAATGAATAAGAATTAAGAACAAGCACCCATCTTCATGATATCATACACATGCATACAAGATAATTAACAAAAACAAGCACTGTATATGAAAAGGAAATAAACCATGTGCGATCAAAATGAATCAAACACAAACGAATGAAAACCATGACTCATCATAATCCACGAACAATAAATAACTCCTCAAAAATAAGAACCAAATGTTCTATCTCCCAAAACCTCGTAGCTCCCCCTAGATACAAGCTACTCTCGATCATAACAAGATCACACTGCCACTCCCCCTAGACCTAGTATCTTCTCCCCCTTTGGCAACAAGCACCAAAAAGCCAACAAGGCGGGAAAAGATGAACATCTAAGCGCTCGTGGTTGAAGGAAGTGGTGTAGCGACGTCCTCTGTGGGCTTTGCTCCTGAGGTGGATCCTGCTGTGCTCCCTGAGCTTGTGTCGCCTAAGCATTCAGCTGCTCAAAGAAACCAAGGTCTATAGGTGACTCAGACCCGCTGTCCTGTGCTGCTGTAGTGACTGTGGCAGTCTCCTGAACTGAAGTCTGGAGTAGTATGAGATCTGCCATGTCCTACTGAGTGAAACCTCCACGGACAAGATCCTCTGCTGCCTGAGTAGTAAGAGTGGAAACAGTGGCAGTAAGAGGTGGAGCTGAAACTGTAGCTGTCTCTAGGGCGGTCCGGGAGTCTTCATGAGTAGTGTGCACAATGTCTGAGAACAGACTCCTGACTGGTACGTGCTGTGAACTGGAGGGTCATTCCATCTGTGAGCTAGAAGAGTGTGAGGGCAAAACAAACAACACAGACACAGAGAAGGCTGACACTGGAGAGAGCTGTGCTGAAGAGAATGTCTGTCCTGCTCCCCCCATCGGTAAGACCCCTGAGAGTGATAGTCATCAAAGCGGTCATCAAAGCGGTGAAGGGTCCTGGTTGAGTCTACAGCTGCTGAAACTGGGGAATCACTAAAGGTCCTGGCTGCTGACCGGCCTGCCTCTAAGTAAGCTCCGTCATCTGAGTCACTAGAGCGGAGAAGGGCCATTTGCTGACGCTGAAGCTCTGCATGTCCTCTGATTAGCTCCGTCATCTGACGTCTGTCCTCTGACACACTCTGTAGAAACTCACCCAACCGTCCTACAAGTGCTTCCACTGTGACAGTGTCCTCAGACTACAAACCTGTCGGCTGGGGAGGTACGCCTGTGCTGGCTGACTCAGGAACCATCGTCTCTGGCTGAGCTGCCTGCTCAAGTGGTGCTCACGGTGACTCCTGCTCCTCTCCTATCTGCTGGCTGGAGGCTGACTGTGAACCCCTAGAAACTCTAGGTGAGTAGCTGGTGGTTGCCTCAGAGAACGCGGCGTACTGCTCCTCCATCACTACGCCCATCCTCCTCAAGAGATAGAAATATAGGGCCCGTAGACCAAGTGACGTCCTCCAACCCTCTCAGAAATAACCTCCTCTATCTCTCCAATGAAGAGGTCTGCTAAGTCAAAGATCTGCCTCCTCAAGATGGCTGCTACAGCCCACTGGTGTAAGCGTGTGAACTCCTCTCTATAGCCAGACCTGGGAATGATAGTCCTGGCAACTATCACTCTCACCACCTTGGCCTCTGCAGTGAGTCTAGCAGGGCCTCTCTCAAAACCTAGAGTGTGGGGAGGTGGGAAAGCAATCGACACGAGGTCGTCTGAAGGTAGCTTCCCTCCATAAGGTCTGCGAGGCGGCTCCAGTGTACCATAGGCGCTCCTGTAAAGCTGGAAGTCTGAAGCAAGGAGTCCTAGGTGGACGATCAGGTCCTGCCTGGTGACTCATTATGGCTGCCCTCTGAATAAGAACCAGAACTTTGAGCGGTCTTTGGCAACCCATAGTGTCATGTAGAAGTTGAGGACCACGTCCTCCCTATACCTGAGTGGAGCAGTGACTAGGTCAGCTAGTCCTGGCAAGTACATGAAGTACTGCTCCATGTCTGTGCCTGTGGCTCTCCTCATGGCCTGGTAGGTGGTATACTGCTGCTGCTCAAGCACCCTGTCTCTAGTCCTCAAGGCCACACAATGTCTCAGACCCTCTCCTATCCTCCTCTAGAGCGACGTCCAGTACCTCTCTCTAGCAGCAGGGTCTCAGGGAACTAGCACCCACTTCTCAAAGGACACGAACTGAAGTACCTTAAGGTCCTTTGCAGGAACCTTGAGGATGTCCGGCTCTCTGGCTGCCTGTACCTATCTCTATAGCCTCCTCGTGCACACCTCACAAGTGCACCTCGGGTCTCCTGCCCGGTGAGCTATCCTCTAGGGGATAGTCTGCTCTGGCTTCACGTCTGACTCCTCCTCATCCAGCTCCTCAGACTCTGACTCTGAGGTCTCTTCTCCAGTCTCCTCCTCCTCGGACTCCTCCTCCTGCTCCCTGGAGGGTCCCTGATCCGCAGTTCTCGACGATCTCCCCTAACGGGAAACCGAAGTATGCTGTGTCCATGGTGGTGGTACCACTCTGACAGCTAGAGGTGCTGTCCTCTGCCTGGTGCTCCTCCTCAAACCCTGTGTCTCACGAGGCTGCTCTAGAATCAGTCGTGATCCTGGAGTCCTCCGTGACTAATCCATGGCATCCAAGAGCCTAGCCACACTCCTGGCTCTCTCTGACTCTAGATCCAGTCTCAGTCTCTTCTTGGTCTTTGGCTTCTCAGGCATCTTCCCCTTGCCCTTGTCCTGTCCTGACCCTGCCATCTCTGACTGCTCCTGCTTTCACTGCACGCATGTAGGTAAAGGTAGGATAAGTATGGAACCTAGTACATCTACAAGCAAAGCACCACTAGGAAAGAATGCACAATAGAAACCCTAGCACTAAATGAAGAACATGATCACTAGACAATTATGCAAAGTAACAACAGTGATCATCGACTAAATGTGGCTGGTGCGAGTCATCTAGTGTGCAGTCAAATAATAGACAATTAATCTAACTAGACAGGAGACAAACCCTAGACATGCAATTACTAGATAGGCATGGAATTAATTGCAAACTAGGTTGAGCTAATTAATTAATTATTGCAACTAACAGATGGGAATAATACTAATTGCATCAATTAACCAAATTGCTTGAATTTAGGGCATTAATCGATGAAAGAAAGATTAGCATGATACCCTGGGAGCGACTCAAGTCCAGAGATGAGAAACACGCAACCGATTGTCATAGAACGCCGAAGAACAACAAATTAGGAAAGATGAAAGATGACATCTTTCACCCTATCTCTCGGTGTGCGCGTGCGCGTGTGTGAAGGAGGGGTGTCTTGGCGGCGTGGCTGAAGTGCGGGTGGCGCTGTGAAGGCGCGCAGTGGCAAGATGGCACGGTGGTGGTGGCTCGCTTGAGTGGAGGCAGCAGCGCTTGCGCGTGGGGGCAGGGCGAGCACGGGTGCATGCTGCAGCGCGCGACAACAGCGGAGGCGAAGCTGCGACGCGCGGCATGGCGTGGAGCTGAGGCGTGCGGCGGCTCGGCTGGTTGGTGGTGGAGGTGAGGCGGCGAGGTCGGCGGCGGAGTCCTGGACGTGTTCTCGACGTCGAGAGGAGAACAGAGATACGACCAAAAATCGGTCTGACCCTCTTGACCTAAGTCAAAAACGAGATCGACAGCCGAGATCTCACAAGGATAGGTCAACGGTCACAGAGAAAAGTTGAGATCACGTTTTCAACATAGTGACCAGATGGTACAGTCTCTAGACCGGACTGTTTGGTCAGGTCTCGAGACTGCTGGCGACCCACACAGATCGGACAGGCCAGTCTCTAGGACCATTTTGTCCGGTCTCAGTGACCAGACTAACTCATGACACTGTGCTCTCAGCACTGACCGGACTGTATGGTCCGTTGATCGGACTGTACTGTCACTATAGGATTTTTGCAGAAACAAGGAACTTCTCCATTTTCTAAGTGCCCTTGCCAAACACACAAAAGAACACCGCACTTGGAATATAGAGGGAACTCTCAAACACTCATTTTCAAGGGGTGGCACACTATAGCCTTATAGTTTTCATAAATGCCAAATCAAAGATCGAGCAAATAAGAACAAAGGCGAATAAGAACCAATGGGTATGTATGAGCCTTAGTCCATGAACCACGCGAGTAGATTTAACCTCAGAGTTCATAAGAGCTTGCTCAATGGGCATGAAGCACAATCCTTTCCTTTGGTCACACTTATGGAGATGTAATCTCATATAGAGCATGAGACATAAATATCTCCAAATGTGACAAGCCTCCTTTGTGTTTCCTGTATGATGCATGCAACAAGCAATTTACATATGCAATGAAAGTAAACATGCCATGTGAATGCAAGCAATATTAAGAACAAGACACAAAGGAAACCTAACAATGTCAAGTTTGATCCCCTCCCAAGCTTACTCACTATAAGCCATGCCCTTTCCTTGAGAGAAATCAAACAACCATCTCAAGCACTCCCCCTTGCTTATAGCTATCTTGGATGGGTTAGACATTGACTAATTTTTATATGTTTTTCTTTTAGTTATTTACACATGCGTGGATGCAAGGCATACTAGTCACAAAGAAGTCCTAATTACCATGCAATGCAAGAGAAAGAAAAACACACTACAACTACTAAGAACTAACACGGTTACCTCCCTCATGAATAGATAGGACATTGAGGTCCATGTCACTTGTGGTGGACTATACATGATCTTCATGAAAGCGCTCGGTCCACCACCACCACCATCTAGGTCTTGTTCTTGGGTGCCCACTTGTACGTAGCTGATCTCTCAAGATCAACAATGCACTTAGGTACCCATTTGCTCTTGACCCTCCTCTTCTTGTTTGGTGGTCCCAAAGCCTTCCCTTTCACCTTGCCATCCTTGTTCCTAAAAAGCTTGAAATGTGTGTTCTCGTGCAACAAGTTAGTATTCGGCAAAACAATGGAATTTCTCACCATGGGACAATCCTTGGTGGCATGTCCATCTTTGCAACACCTCTCGCAATAGTAGTCATCGGCGAGAACAGGTTTGATCCATGTGGGGATGGATTCACTTGTCCCTATGATGTCGATGACGGCGGGATATGAGCCAAGTCCCCGGTTGGAGACATTGTTCACAAGGTTCCTCCCAAGAATCTCCTTGTGGATTGCTCTTATTCATGTGAGCCTCTCAAAGCTGCATCACCGTCTTCCTCTCTTCCTTGAGCTTGTGATATTCTTCCAACATGAATGACTCAAGAGAAGAAGTCTTGGAGACTTCATTTACTTGGTTCTTCCCAAGTATCTCCCTATGAGTGGCTTTGAGTCTCTCAAATCCCTTCATCATCATCTCCCTCTCTTCCTTGACCTTATGAAGTTCCTTCAAAACAAGTGGCTCAAGAGAAGAAACCTCAACCGAGGTGGTTAGTTCATCACAAATAGTATAAGCATCACTTTGGACGAACTAGAGAAGGGAGAGGCAAGGTTCTCGACATTGATGGCCTCGTAAGTGATCTCAAGGGCCTTGTACTTCTCATGATGCTCTACATGATCATCCTTGAGTTTGTCATAACTCTTGTTTAGGGCATCATGAGATGTGACAAGGTCCTTGAGCTCACTCTCAAGCTCACCAACATGGTCCTTAGCCAACTTACACTCTTTTCTTACCACATCCAACATTTTGGATTTCTTGATGGTGATGTCGTGGGATTGCTCTAGCATACTCCAAAGCTTGGCACATGAGGGCTCCTCATCATCGCTATCATCGCTGCTCTCATCCTCACTCTCCCCAAGTTGGCTCGTGGCCATGAGGCACGTGGGAGGTGGAGGAAAAGCTCGTGTAGGTGTGGTCATGATGATGGCTAGACCGGCCACTTCTTCATACCTTGAGGAAGAGGACTCGTCACATGAATTGTCACTTGTCCACTCTCCAACAAGGGCCTTGCAAGAAGTCTTCTTCTTGTAGTCTTGAGCTTTGCCTTTGTCTTTGCTCTTGTCCTTGTTGAAGAACCTCTTCTCCTTGTACTTGGCCTTGGGTTCTTCTTCTTCTTCTTTACTTGAATCTTGTGACTTGAATGCTTCTTTCTTGGGCTTTGGGCACTCTCAAACAAAGTGGTTCTTTGAGTCACAATTGAAGCACTTGCCTCTTGACTTCGAAGCAAACTTGTTCTTGAAGTTCTTCATCTTCCTCATGAGAAGAGCCAAGTCTTTGGTCAAGTCACCCGCATCATCATCTTCTTCATCATCATCCTCAATGACCATGTTCTTCTTGTGCTTCTTACTCTTGCTAGATTCTTGCTTGACAGCCGGTAGAGCAAGATTGGATGGTTGAGTATCATCCAACCCCAATTGGTAGCTCTCGAAGGTGGTGATCTTGCCAACTACTTCCTTCATGGTCTTGGTCTTGAGGTCACCTTGCAAGATGAAGGTGATGATGGACTCATACTTGGTGTCTTTGAATAGCCTCAAGAATCTTCTTGTCACCTTGATGGGCTTCATCTTGAAATCATCCCCAAGTGCATTGATCTCCTCCACAAGTACATGAAAACAAGAAAAAATAGTGTTAGCTCTCTCATGTGGCAATCTAATGAAGTGATCATACTTGTTCTTCAGCACATAGTATCTTTCCTCCTTGACATCACTAGTGCCCTCATAGAGCCCCTGAATCTCGGTCCAGATACCATGTGCTGAGGTACTAGCATCAAGATGAGCAAAACCATCCTTAGAAATGCGAGCAAACAAAGCGTTCTTGGCCTTAGCATTACACTTAATGTAGTCAGGCTAAAGTAGGTTCACATTCGCATCGGACTCGTGAGTGACCGACCATATCTCCGGATCAAGGGACTCAAGGTAGGCTTGCATGTGAGCCTTCCAATAAGCATAGTCCTCACCATTAAATATGGGAACGCTCCCCGCCTATCCCGGCATCCTTACTCAAGGCGGTGAAGCCTCAAAGATGAGCACTAGGCTCTGATACCACTTGTAAGGACCAAAGGCGTACCGAGAGGGTGGGGGGGGTGAATCGATAAGCCGCTCATGAATCCAAATACTTCAATTTCACTACTCAAGTCTAGCAAGATAAAGAAACCTATGCAAGTCTAGTAGGCCAAGACCCTACACATGCTTGTGTTCATAATAAGATAAAGTGCAGAAGCCAATCACACTAGCCTATGCAAGCCACAAGTCACCCTACTCACTACAGCACACAAATGTGAAATAGTAAAGAGAGGGTCAAGGAATGCTCATGATTTTTCCTGAGGTCTCGGAAGGATGGCGCCTTCCCCTAATCCTCGTTGGACCACTCCCGATGGAGTCCCGGTCCCTCCCGCCACCAAGTGGAGTTCTCACACACGAGCCCGCAATCACTCCTCCAGTGTGCGTCACCGCTGCACAAAGCACAAGCTCGCCTCCCTCAAGATCTTGCCGGACTCCACGAGCCGACACGGGCGCTCACTAGCGATGCCCCTTTCAACGGCGGGCTCAAATCGTGTACAAACGTGTGACAGCCTTCACAACCAATCATGATAGGCTCGATCACCAACACCTAACCGGTCTAGGTCTCACCATAGACCAAGAGTAACAATCTATATCACACCCTTAAGGACACCCTACCCTTAGATATGCAAGATGCTCAAGATACTTTTCACTAGCACTCTCAAGATATGCAATATCTCCTCCTAGTGCTCTCCTCAATTCCTCTTGGATGTTACCAAATGCTCTCTGGTATTCCACTAGCCAAGAGACGTCTCCAAGACCCCAACAATGAAGTTATATAGGCTCCCAACCTCAAACTAGTCATTGTTCCATGAAATCGGCTTCCTGGGCACACTGACCGGATAGTCCGGTCACTGCCTGATCGGACAGTCCGGTCAGTGCAACTCTGTGCACAACTGGTTCTGCCCCTACTGAAATCCCAACTGACCGGACAGTTCGGTCAGCTGACCGGACAGTCCGGTCCATTTCTCTCTCCAGTCCAGAAACATTCTAGCGCTACACTGTATCTACTCCCCTTGCACTCCTATTGACCGGACAGTCCGGTCAGCAGACTGGACCGTCCAGTCTGTACAGAGTCTCCTGTTGGCAGTCAACTGGCTCCTTGTGCTAAGTCCTAGAAAACTCCCATAGTGACCGTACAGTTCGGTCTCCACTAACCCCTCTATCCGGTCTCTATATCCAGAAGCTGAAACTTGTTGTCCTCGCTTGACATGGTTTCCCGGCTTCTCCGAACAGCTCCTTGGCTTCTCCACTGTCACCTAGTGCCTATGAGAATGACCTAGACCCTCTTGATAGTCCGGTTTTTCCTATGCACTCAAAGCCCTAACAACTACTCAAGTGTTCCAAACACTTGCACCATAGCTTGTTCTCCGCTTTGATCCATCTTCATCAACCTTTGCACTCCATCAAGTTCACAAGCCTCCATGCTTGTGGTCATTGTCATCCGTCACCAAGGACGTCATCATCCAGATGATTTGTAATAGAGTTAATAGATGATTCCTACATAGACAACACTCGTGTAGATGTTAGCCCACAATTTCATAGTTGTCATCTATCACCAAAACATTGATACCACGGGGATCCAATCATCAATGGTCATGAAGCTTACACCAATACAACGAAACCCTCGTTTCATGCAGGCTGCATCTGCTCCGATCTCTGCGAGAGACTTGGATTAGTCACCCTTGGTAATTCTATCGATATCAACTAGTACTTTCTCATTAATTTGATATTCTAGTTGCTTTCCTTAGTTATCTGGTAATTAGGTTTGTTTAGTGCTTATTTTATCAACTCTAGTTGCAATATTGTCTTGGTTGAAGCCGATCTATTGCAATTATAATACGTATTATCTAGATCTGTTATTCGAGTCACTTTATCGATTTTATCTATAAATAGATCAAATCTCGCTCTGTTTACTGTGTTTGAACTTTGTCTCGATTAAGTTCGATCTATTTGAATCAGTGAGGCTGCATCGATTCTGATCTCTTGCTGGGTTGATAGGGTTAGATTCAGTCTGTTTATAGGTAGAGTCGATAGAGTTCTATTGGGACGTTTAAATGATAGTTTATCATGGTTCGATCAACTTTCTAGTGTTTAACTGATTATAGTATTTATTGTGATAGTCGTTTGCCCCCTTTTTTGAGATAAGATAGATCTTTAATTTTAAGCATATTTCCAATACCAACTAATCAGATCTATCAATTAAGCACTATCGACAGAGCAAGCATGCGTGTGCTTACCGTAGAATTATCGACTCTGCTCTATCGACTTGGCCAGTTCTTTCGTGAACACTATACATTTATAGACTCTGGCTAGTTGACTCGTTCCTTAATCAGCATTTATAGTTTAAAGCTATGTATTGAATTAATTATTGCTGATGACCCGATACTATCAGCCAATTAGTTCAAGTTTCTTTCATTTTTTTATTCATATATTAGTAATTGATTACATGAATAGTGATTATTGGCTCCATTCATCGGCCTATCTCTTTGTCAATTTGCAGGGAAAATCGACTCGCACGCCCCGGTTTCCTGTATTGAGCCAGCACTGGAGCTAAGCAGATCTCTCAAATCATGCATGAAGATTTTCGTGTCAACAAATAGGTATGGTGATGATGTTGCCTCAAGAATTCATGCCATTAGAAGAGGAATTGTTTGCTGTTGAAGGAAGTGAACTGCAGATTATATTTGATACTCAGCAAGCAATATTTGACAAACAAGATGAATGTAGACATCGTCACCTGAAAGCTTTGTATTTGAAAGGGTTTGTTAACGGATTATGATGGGAAAGATGATGGTCGATGAAGGTGCTGCAGTAAATCTGACATCCCATGTCACAAAATGAAGTTAACTAAACCTAACATCAATTAGGGGCTAAGCAAAAGTATAATTAATCCATGTGCCAAAGAATAAAAAGAGGAAACCTATTTAATTAAATTACAGAATATTCAAATATAGGTCATTCACAAACATTACCAAAACCCATGGAAGTACCCCAATATTTTTGCATATTCTGAATGACCACAATAAAAGAGAATTTTGAGAATTTTACCAGAATTTTTAGTAACCAACTGATACCCTTAAAAATTCCCCCAAAATCAGAAAGGTGTATTTTGGGTTTGGAATGTTCATAATTTATCAAAGCAAATTTAGATGGTGCACCCAAAAGCAAAGTTGGAGCACACATTTTCCGGAGCCAACACAAAAATTGGTGTCCGGTTTGGAGCACGGGAACATGGCGAAATGGATCAAACCCGAGTCAGGGTCCAGAGTTAAAACCGGGTTGAGCCCTTCTCTCTCCCCCGGCCAATCCCAACCCGACACCGGGTTGTACCTGGGTTCCTGTTGCCACCGTCGATTCCTGTCGCCCCACGCCGGCCACTGCACCGCCAACTCTTCCCCCTATACCACCGGCTGGAATTGAAGCCGCTCCCCACCGGCAGCCACTCCCTGGCCGACAGCGTGACTCCCCCCCCCCCCCCCCCCCCCCCGTCCTTTGCTCTCTCCGCCCTCTATCTCTCTCTGCCGCCGATCATCACAACAGAGCAGCGGCTCACTTGGTCCTCATCTCTCTCACTCTCTCAACTCGCAACCGGCTCTCACACACTCCAGATCGCCCCCGAGCGCCAGCACTCTCTCTTCCTCCCTCTTCCAGGCAAAAAACCGAGCCGGTGCCCTGTTTCTTCCGCCATGTCCGCCGCCATGCCGAGCTCTGCCTAGGCAACTTCTTCCTCCCCCCTTTCTTTGCAAATCAACGCGCAGGGACCCCACCTCACTCTCCTCTGATGCCCTCCCTCCCCTGTGCAGTGCTCTCACCGGATTTCATGAAGCCGGAGTCGCCGCCGCCGGAATCCGACCCCCCCCCCCCCCTGCCGAAGGGAACCCACCTCCGGCCTTCCCCCTCGATGAGTTCCTCGACACCAACCGTCCCCGAACCTCCGCAAAGCTCGTCAACCGAACCTCAGTCTGCCTCCCCTCGGCACCATCGCGTGGACCTCGCCGGAGCTGCCCCTGCCACCGCGCGTCGTCGCTGGTGATCTCCGGTGAGCCACTCTCCCCTCCGACCCCCTCCTCGCAATCCCCGCGGCATGGAGACCATCCAAGTCGCACGCGAGCCCCGACCGTGCCGCCAATCGGCCGCTGGGCCGAGCTCGCCGTCGCCGGCCGCCGCGCGGGTGCGCGCGCGTGTCTCGAGGAATTTCAATCCAGTGGCAGATTTGTAAATAGGAGTGAACTTTGAATAAACTTAAAAATTCAATATCTCATGAAATAAGAGGCCTAAAGTTGTGAAATTTATTTTGTTCAACTCCAAAAATCTTACTCTACCAGAAAAACAAGTTCAAGTCCAAGTTGTTCAGTAAATTAATTTAATTAATTCATCAAAGTTTCAACCCTAAATTGCTTAATAAATTCATAAGTAATTATATGTAAATGGTAAATTCATGGAACTTGCTCAGTAATCATTTCATGGCATCCCTAAACTTACTGCAAAAGCACATTTCCATTTTATTGCATATTTTTAGTATTATTGCATAATCTTCATTTTCAGTAATTGAATTTATATAAATTATTGGCTATGGATTTATTCATGAAATTTGGCATTCTTGTTCCTTATGCACTTGTACACTTATGTAAAATCACATGGAAAATTTGAAGCTACCTAAGTATAAAATTCTCTGTCGAAATTGATCATTGGTTAAGTAACTAGGAATTTCTTCATATAAATTTTACTTCATGTGTATATTTAAGGAAAGTAGGAATAAATTAATTTTTGGAAGTCCATGGAGAATAACTCAGCTTCACATTACAGTAGAAATTCTCATTTTACAGTTATATACTTTGGTTCTTAATTAACTACATGAGCTAGAACTAGTTATGCAATTAAAGTGCCACTTTTATGTATAGTGTTAGTTTGCATATGGTCACTTTAGCTAAGTTGCTCAAAATGAACTTTCTGAAATTTGACCCTAAGTACTGCATTGTCATATCATCATCAGCATGTGATGTCATATGATCAACATCTAGGCCATGCTCATGTTAAAGTAGACATACACTAAGACTATGACAATTAAAAGTTACATTCTTGTAATTAGAAGATTGTTCCCTTCAAATTCAGTGGTTATCATGTCATACTTAAGTATGCAACTATACAACCATATTCATGAATGGGTGATTAGATCATTAATTTATTTGTTGAGGAAGTACCATGAATCGTCATGTCATGCATTCCATCTTTAATTAAGAAAACTCCATAAAACCTTGTGTATCCCTTAGCATTGATGCATGTTCCTTCCATATAGGAATCGAGACCGAGGAGATCACACCGGACCAGCAAGGAGCTGAAGTGCACTTTGGTGAAGACGCTAACTACGATCACACCCAAGGCAAGCCCCGGTGCATAACCCATTTTATCATTCGAGTCCTTTTTACTTTATCAAAAGTAGGAATATTGTATTGTGCATTAAGTGTAGGACTTGGATGAAACACACTTGCACACTCCAGCAATGACCTATGATTAGTATGCTAGTAAGCTTTTCCGTTAGAAAATGCTATGCTTAAACTAGTGGAGTCAACGGTAGGTTATAGATTCAACTATGGTTCAATTGGTTGATGAACTTGATAAAAATGGAGCACCTATCATTGCAACTCCACGAACAAGTATTGAACCGTACCAAGTGCATACCTTTAATATGGGAATTGGTAAACCTAGTAACTTGGGTGCCATATTGTTGGACAGCCATACTCATCGATCCAGAGGTGATGTGAACAGCACAGTGGCTGCACGGGTTTGAAGACCGCTGGAGAGTGCATGGGTTAAGCCTCGGATACGAAGTAATGTATCACGGGGAGGACGTGTACTTGGGATCGATGGCCCCGGATCGAATTTATAGCAATCTAGTGAACGGTGGCCATACGTGTTCTTAAGTGATGTGTATGTCGTGTATTTGGGTTTTCCCTACAGGATGTAAATCAATTCGAATTACCGTCCCTCGCGGTTATGAGTACCTCTTGTTCGAGCAGCGGCAATGATATGTTAAGTAGTAAAGTTGGGGTTATGTTTCTGAAATTTACTTATGCTATGGATACATATTGCTATGATGTAATGATCTTCACTTATGTTCATGTCTTAGCGGCTAGCTAGACTCACCGTAGCTGTTGTCTACATTAAGCAAAGTAAAATCATGTTTAAGGAAATTGAAAGTGCAGCATAGAACTAATAGGAGCTTTTTATGCAACTATCAAATAAACCAGGTCAGCCCCCTGCATACTAGGAGTCGGTTTTAGTAAACCGGTTGACGGGTAAGTCTTGCAGAGTACGTTAGATACTCAGGCTTTGCGTTGATGTTGTTTTCGAGGTTTTCCTCAAGCGACCTATTGTGATTGTTGTAATAAGGTTGTGTGGGAAGGTGAGGAGCCTCAGAACTGAACCATCGAATGGGTCCCCAGTTCTCCTAACCGTGATGAGTGAGCCATCGCCATAGGGCTGGCATGGTTCACGTAGGACTTAACGTCGTGTTTTGTCGTTTCACCGCTTCCGCAAATTTGTGTAATATGTACTAAGGACTTATGTTGTATCAGATCTGAACTTCTTTTAATTTGAACTCTGAACTTGTAATATGATGCACCGAATTGATGTATCTTTGTAAATGATGAATGTTCATGTGTGAATGCTATGTATGGTTACTTCGTTAACCATCTCCCGAGGCGATCCTGTGCGACATACTCTACTTTTTGGAGTAGGGTTGTCACAGTAAACATTATGTCGATCACTACTATCAGGAAATTGGGAAAAACTGAAGATGACTTGATCGACACTAATATGATTTTCAGGGACTATGGTGGTCGTACTGCAGCAGCTAAGGGAGTTTTAAATTGGAACTCACAATCGGTAGTAAGACTTTGACGGTCACTTTCTTTGTGATTGATGGAAAGGGAACCTACAACCTTCTATTGGGACGTGATTGGATACATGCTAATTGTTGTGTTCCATTGATGATACATCAGTCTATGGCTCAGTGGATTGACGATCAAGTAGAGGTGATCCCGACCGATGAAACTGTCAATATCACATCGGCCGATTTAGCACCATGGCACTCGGATGATATGGAGTGTTTGTTTGGCAAGATCTGGGATGGGGGCTATGTTAAGACTACTACACAGGGTCTTGAAGTAGTGGACCAAGTTTCTCTGACAGGCACCCCAATGGAATTTGCAGAAGATGGGAAGTTGGGAAAAGGATTCATGTCGGCCGATGAGCTACAGGAAGTTGATATAGGAGATGGTGATAAACCAAGGCTGATTTTTATTAGTAATAAGTTGGATGATTTAAAGTTGAATTAATAAAGTTATTAAAAGAGTATTGGGATTGCTTTGCTTGGGATTATTCTGAGATGCCCGGTCTGAGCCGATCTATAGTTGAACATCAGTTGTCCATCAAGCCTGGATATTGACCTTAAAAGTGGCCTCCGAGAAGAATTGATCCGAAGATATATGATGATGTCAAGGCTAAGTTTACTAAATTCTATGATGCTAAATTTATTATACCTTGCCGATATCCAGAGTGGGTTTCAAATATTGTACCCCTTTTCAAGAAGTGTGGCAAGTTGAGAGTTTGTATCGACTTTCGCCCATTAAATAGAGCCACTCCGAAAGATGACTATCCAATGCCGATCGCGGATCTTCTGGTTGATGTAGCAGCAGGACATAAAATTGTTAGTTTTTTGGATGGTAATGCTGGTTATAATTAGAGTTCCACGGTGGAAGAGGATATACCGAAGACTGCTTTCAGGTGTCAAGTAGTGATTGAGTTGTATGAATGGGTGGTCATGACGTTTGGATTGAAGAATCCTGGAGCTACATATCAGAGGGCCATGAGTTATATATTCCATGATCTAATCGGCAGGTTAGTGGAAATTTATATTGATGATGTAGTAGTTAAATCTAAAAGAATAAAAGATCATATAGCCGATTTGCGGGAAGTATTCGAGAGAACAAGGAAGTATGGTTTGAAGATGAATCTAAAGAAGTGTGCTTTCGGTGTGTCGGCTGGTCAGTTTTTGGGTTTCATTGTGCATGAAAGAGGGATTGAAATTGGGCTAAAGAGCATGAAAGCTATAATGACATTGAGCCACCGGTTAACAAGACAGAACTTCAATCTTTGATCGGCAATGTAAATTTCATCAGGAGGTTTATTTCAAACCTGTCTGGAAAACTCGATACGTTTACCCCGTTATTGAAGTTAAAAGTGAATCAAAGATTTGTGCGGGAAGCAGAACACCAGAAAGCTTTAGATGATATCAAGCAGTGGTTTCCCCACCTGTGTTGGTGCCACCAAGAAGGATTACCTTTCAAGCTTTATCTTGCGGCTGATAAGAAGTCGATTGGGTCGACTTTAATTCAAGAACAAGATGGTAAAGAAAGAGTTGTGTTTTACTTGAGTCGAAGATTGATTGATGTTGAAACCAGGTACACAGAAATGAGTCATAGCCATTTTGGGGCCTTGGTAACCCCACAATCAAATCCATACTAATTTCTTCCCGTTTCCATTCTGGTATCTTTAATGGCTGCAAAAGTACTGCGGGTCGCTGATGTTACGCTTTGATTCATTGGCAAATATCGCATAACACAATGTATTCAGCAACAGCTCTTTTCATACCATACCACCAATACCAAATCTTAAGGTCATGGTACATCTTAGTACTCCCCAGATGAATTGAGTATGCTGACTCATGGGCATCCCGCAGTATTACTTCCTTGATCTCCTTCACATCTGGCACACATAGCCTTTCCTTGTACCATAAGGTTCACAGATCATCTACAGCGAAGCCTGGAGCCTTGTCCTCTGAAATTTGGAGCTTGATCTCCAATATCTTAGGATCTTCCAGTTGTCCCTTCTGAATGTCTGGTTCCAATGTTGAGTCAACTTCCGTAGTCACTACCTTGGTGTTAGAGACCCATCCCATGTTAAGCTTCTCAAACTCCTCACACAGTCCTGGCTGCATGCCCCTTGCCGCGAGCATACTCAGATGTGACCTCCTACTCAATGCATCCGCGACAACATTGGCCTTCCCTGGGTGATTGTGGGATGCTTGCCTTAGGGGTATCCTCATACAAGACTAAGTTGGTAGCCGACTGGATACTTCATTAACAAGGAAGCCGATCGACTCAACTTGGAGTACAAGGCATGTAGAGATAAACTTTCTATGTAAATCCTAAGGGGTTACGATTAGGACTCTTCATGTACCCCTCTGCCGACCGGATATATAACGTGGCAGGGTACCCCTCATCAAGGGACAAGTTGAGAAGCTCACAAGTTTCACAATATCATTACAATACACAGAACATAGGATGTAGGGTTTTTACTCTCATCAAGAGGGCCCGAACCTGTACAACTCGGTGTCTTGTGTTACCATCATAGTTCTTAGTCTCGACGTAGCCCTATACATTTTACTGCCAATTTCAAGCTTCGATAGTTGGCGCGCCAGGAAGAAGACAAGGGTCACCGGGATTCTCCATCGACTACGATGGCCGAAATTCCCATCATCCAGTACTCACCGGACTTCAAGATCTCCTTTGGATCACTCGACTTCACAGTCGGCGACAACAGAGCTCTAGGTCTAGAGAACCACCGATCCGACTCGGCCGCAGCCGTTTCCATGGTGCGATCACCGAGTTCGTCTGGCATGATCCCCGCATTGGTTCCACTCGGATCTGAGGAAGAAGATCCTTCCTTCAGGAACGATTCAAAATCGGATCGGTCTTTTGATGAGGACTCGGTCTGATCCGCTTACCCATATCCCCATACTGTCAACATGGTGGATATAGCAGATCCCGTGGATGGAGACCAGGATGGTGACCAAGACGGTGAACATGAAGGTAACCCCATTTATGGCCACCTAAATCACCTAGCCGAAGGAGGTCAACAGGAGGAGGACCCTCCACCTGATGACTTGTCGGTCGGACACCACAGTCGACCAAGAGGGTTGCGCAGTTCACGTAATGCACGCTGACTAGATCTTGGTCCAGAACTCGAAGTGGATGGCATCAAGGTCTAGCACACTCCTCAGAATAACATCACCGGGGCCAAAACTTTGCTCGACACTCTAATGGTTGATGCGAATTATCATACCCCTGCGATGCAGAAGGCGGTGGCTATGCTTAAGGCTGCTGCGGCTCAAGATGCCGCAAAATCTCAGTCGATCACAAGTTCTAGTCACGTATCTTCGCGAGGTCGGCATAGGCGTGAAGATTTGAGAAATTCTCTCAGCCTCCGTGATAGACGAGATACCATCAACTCTCACTATGAAGAACGCGCTCAAGATAACCAACGGGAAGAACACCGTGATTGGAGAACGGACGACCAACGGGACGACCGACGGGTCAACCGATGAGAGGACCGTCAAGATCCTCCTCCAAGGCATAACCGCGACGACCGTTGTCGACGTGACGATCGGGATCGGTGCGATAATGATGATAACGACCATCGGCGTCATCGTCATGATGATGATATTGGTTCGCAACATGGCCACCATGCAACTTCGTCTCCAGACTGGCATAGGCGGTCGATGACGCCGACCGATGATGAGATCGATGGCATCAAAGCTTAAATCCCTAGGCTTCGTATAGCTCTATGGCCAAAAGGATTCAAGCCGGTCCCCATCGAAAAATACGATGGTCAGACCAATCCCCGAGAGTGGCTGCAGCTTTACAGCACAGCAATTGGGTCGGCTGGAGGTGATTCCTATGTAATGGCTAATTACCTCATGGTATGCCTGGATACAGCTATTCAGATATGGCTCACGTCTCTTCTAGAGGAGTCAATGACATCTTGGGAGACCTTAACAGGAAGCTCATAGAAAGTTTCCAAGCTACCTGCAATCGATCGGGCAACAACTTTGACCTCACTCGGATCAAGCAATTTTGCGCTAAGAAGACTGAGATCCCCAATGTCCCGGACCAACAAATCATTGCTGCCTTCCAAGGAGGGATCCGTAGCGATGATTTGGTTCACGAGATCGGTCGGAGGAATCATGACCTCAAGCTGACCACTCAAGAGTGCTCTGAGATTGCTGAAAAGTTCGCGTTTGCTGAGTCGGCATTGGATGACATCCGGGGAAAAGGCAAGGAGAAGCGGTCAGACAAGCCCGAGTCCTCGAAGAAGGACAAGAAGAGGCCTAATAACGTGGTTCACACGGTTGACCGACTTCAGAAGAACCCTCGAACAAGCCAACCATCCACAGACGAACTGCTGAGTGGCCCATGCCTTTGGCACCCAAAAGGAAACCACAAAGCAAAGGATTGCTATCAACTGAAGGGTTTTGCAATGGTTGCGCTCAAGGTTGCTAAAGATCCCTCGAGGTGCAATAGCAAAGATAAGACCAATAACGATGGCGACAAGTATGACTCAGGAGTGTTCCCGGAGCCCTGTAAGGAAGTCAACTTCATCTTCGGTGGCCCGGATGCCTACATGTCCAAGCGCAAGCAGAAGCTGCAACTTCGAGAGATCAACTCGGTGGAACCGGCTGCGCCTCAATTCATAAGGTGGTCTGAGATGCCAATCATCTTTGATCGGTCGGATCATCCCAAGCACGTCTCGAAGCCGGGTCGATACCCGCTGGTGCTTGCTGCTACAATGAAGGAGGTAAAGTTCAACAAAGTACTCATTGATGGAGGAAGCAGTTTAGACTTAATCTTCACCAAGACTCTCAAAGAGCTTGGTCTGTCAATCAATGATCTTCAGCCGAGTTCCTCACCGTTCCATAGGATTGTACATGGCAAGACTTCAGTTCCTATTGGACAGATCAGTCTGCTGGTCACCTTCAGGACCCGTGAGAATTTTAGGACTGAGCACATTCTCTTCCAGGTGGCGGATTTTGACTGAGCATATCATGCTATCATCGGTCGATTGGCTATGGCTAAATTCATGGCTATCCCACATTATCCATATCTCACCCTTAAGATGTCAGGCCCGAATGGAATAATCTCCCTCCATTCTGATCTTTGGAATTCTTTCGGTTGCAATGTACAGAGTTGTGGGATGGCCAAGAAACAGTTGATGTTGTCCGACCAGAAGGAGATCCAGCAGGCAGTCGGCATAGAGGAGCAGACTGGAGCGGTGGTTCCAACCAAGAAGCCTACTAAAGACAAGATTCAGACCGATGACGTCCAAAGCAAGGAAATCATGCTCGATCCTGAGAACCCCGAAAAGGTAACTTATGCTGGGGCCAATCTCGACGAGAAATATGAACGCGCGCTCACTCTTTTCCTCCAGGAAAATAGAGACATCTTTGCATGGAAACCATCTGACATGCCAGGAGTTCCTAGGGAAAATATTGAGCACAAGTTAAGGGTACCCCCTGGGGCTACCCCCGTTCGCCAAAGGCTTAGAAGATTTGCACAAGATCGCAAGGACGCCATGAAGAAGGAGATAGTTAGACTATTAGATGCTAAGTTTATAAAGGAGGTGTATCATCCGGACTGGTTAGCAAATCCAGTCCTTGTACCCAAGAAGAATAAAGAATGGAGGATGTGTGTTGATTATACTGATCTCAATAAGGTCTACCCTAAAGACCCCTTCGCTCTTCCTTGTATTGATCAGATTGTTGACTCGACAGCCGGGTGTGAGCTCTTGAGCTTTCTGGATGCCTATTCAGGCTATCACCAGATCCCACTAAAGGTTGAAGATCATATTATAACTTCCTTTATGACACCCTTCAGTGCCTATTGCTATATCACAATGCCTTTCAGTCTGAAGAACGCTGGCATGACTTACCAACGAGGTATTCAATGCTGCCTTATGACTCAGATCGGTCGGAACGCAGAAGCATATGTCGATGACATCATCGTCAAGACCCGGAACGTTGAAGGCCTTATTTCTGACCTGGCAGAAACCTTTGACAATCTGAGGCATTATTCAATAAAGTTGAATCCCAAAAAGTGTGTTTTTGGGGTTCCTTCAGGAAAGCTACTCGGTTACATCGTTCCGAAACGTGGTATAGAGGCCTACCCGGATAAAATCAATGCGATTCTTGGTATGGGGCCACCTAATTCTCAAAGGGATGTACAGAAACTGACTGGATGCATGGCATCCTTGAGTCACTTTATTTCTCGATTAGGGGTTAGAGGGTTACCACTTTTTTGACTGCTTAAAAAGTAGGAGGACTTCATTTGGATCGAAGAGGCGCAGTTGGCATGGACGAGTTGAAGGTTTACCTCAGTAGAATTCCAGTATTGGTGCCTTTGGAGCCAGGAGGAAAACTACAACTTTAAATATCGGCCACAACTCAGGTTGTGAGTATTGTTTTAACAGTCGACCGAGAAGAAGAGGGACATATACAAAAAGAGCAACACCCAGTCTATTTTGTGACTGAGGTCCTTGGCGCTTCTAAGGTAAAATATCAGCAGATCTTGAAGTTTTTGTATGCATTGTTGGTCACCTCCATGAAGTTGACGCATTATTTTCAAGCTCATCCAATCGAAGTCCAGACCTCCTTCGCACTCGGCACAGTGCTGCACAATCGAGAAGCCGAAGGAAAAATTGCCAAGTGGGCAGTCAAACTTGGTCAATATACCATTATGTTCGCGCCTCGGTCGGCTATAAAGGGACAAGCGTTAGCTAATTTCTTTGCCGAGTAGACAGAGATTCAAAACCCACCTACTGCACAAGACATTGAGTATTGGAAATGTACTATGATGGGTCTCTTCAATTACATGGAGCTGGTGCAAGAGTCGTGTTTATCTCACCCACTGGAGAGAAGCTTTGATGTCCTTCAGGTGATGTTTCACGCATCCAACAACGCTGCAGAGTATGAAGCCCTTCTACACAGTCTGCGTATTGCTACGTCACTCGGCATCAAGCGCCTTGATGTCTTTGGTGACTCGGCTTTGGTTATTAATCAGGTCCCTAAGGATTGGAACTGTATGGATGACAATATGAGTGCTTACTATTAAGAAGTAAGGAAGCTCGAAGACAAATTCGATGGATTGAAGTTCACGCATGTTCTTTGAGACAATAACCAAGCGGCTGATGAATTGGCCAAGATGGGATCATCCCGGTCCTTTGTCCCGCCAGGTGTTTGTCTCGATTCCTTAATTTATTTTATTAAACAATCAAGCCAGGGGGCTAGTAATAATTTCCCACCTCAGTCTAACCGTACATTGGTTTTGGACTACTTTCTTGCCGATTTCTTCTCTTTGAATACGGTCTTCATTTTCTTGGTCTAACGTCTGTACATTAAGGTTATATACTTTATACTGCACATCAGACTACCACTACACTAAACCCAGAGCCAAAGTGCGAGAGGTCATGTGTCGATTGGTCGACTCTGCTTGTTACGCGGTTACGAGTCACAACCTAAAATGTTATGGCAGACCGATACAATTTGAGTTTCTCAATGACAGAAACATACTTATGACATTTTTATCAATCTTTTAAGGATGATAAGTAAGAAACTAGATTATGTATAGGTAATATTGTTTCATTACATATATATTGCTAATGATCTCTAATATTATAGGATTCACAGCTCCTTTGAAGGAGACGAAGATTCAGCTCGCAGCTCAGCCTCAGGAGTTGTTGGAGGAGTAGGCATGGTTGGATTGATCTCTATATTTTTGACCAAGGCACGGGAAGTTTGAATCCAAAAGCAACTGGCATTGATCGTCGGTCAAGTCTGGGTTGAAGCCCTCCTTGATCTTGTCCAATGGTAGAGCAAGAGACCAAGATTGGCAAATTGCCAGAACCTGACTCCCGGCCTCGATCGCCACTCGTCGAGTGCTATGAGCAATATCTTCTGATGCATGCTCTAGCAAGTACTCCAAGGAATGGCCAGACTGCTCCACTTTGTCGGCATGAACATAGTCCATTGCCTTTCGAGCGGCGTAAGATAGAGCTGCGAGTGATGATTTCTGGTTAGTATAATCAAAAGAGGAATCAAGCAGATGTGAGAAATAATGAAAGGCTTACTAGCAAGTTTACATTTGAAGGATTTCGAGGTGCTCTTAGCCTCCTCTATCTTGATGTCAGCTTCCTTCAGCTCCTTTTGTAGCCGAGTGATCTCCGCCTTCTGGTTCTCAATCGATTTGGAGAGGTTTTCCTTCTCAGCATTCAAGGCGTTGACAAACCTTTGCTGATTGGAAGTTAACTTCTCTAGATCGGCGATCTTCTGATCATGAGCTAAAGACAAACATTTGAACTTTTAGCGCTAGAGTGATCTTACCAGCTAAATATGCACAACCTTGGTCTAAGGCCTTGGTCGTCTCTCTTTGGTCGGTCTGCAGCCTTTCAATTTCCTTTTGTGCTTTGGCAAGCTACTGATGGGTGACTAGCAAAACACCCACAAAGTGTCAGTCTGATGAGAACATCACACCTATGGATACACGCAACACTCCTCCAACTAAGATGAAAGTTCATGTGCATCACCTGACTTTACAGGTGACTTCGTTTCTAATGTTTTGTATATGTGATTTTGAGAATAGATTGCTATCTAATGATTTAATTATTGTTAGGAACCATGGAGATGATGATGATATAGCTGAGGAGGTGATTGGAGGCGTGATGGGCCAGCAAGGACGTCCAAGCTAAGGTGGAAGCCCAATCCAAAACCGACATCGAGTCTGTTTCGGAGCCCAGGACCAGTCTGCACTAAAACGGACGCCCAGGACGCATACGGACTCGGATTTGGACGTTCTACATATGCCTGGAAACATAACGAAATGATCTTTCCAACCCAACTGGTCCCATATCAAAATTCGTAGCGAGCCGTCGGCAATCGTCAAAACAAATTGATATACAGAATCTGTCCTGGTGCTGCGACACCGTAATCGATCTTTGGACCATGTATCGAGTTGAGCCCACTTAGGGCTGCATCCAAGGGGTCTTGCACGGCCCTAGGGTCCTCATATACAGCCGCTGCCTCTTCATTAGGGTTTGGGTTTTGCTTAGATTATTCTGTTGATAACAGTTTTGCCGTTTGATCGGTTTGTGAGACCCCAACTTCTGAGATTCATCGTATACTTGCAAATTTGGTTGCATTCTTCTCTGTTCTTGCTTGTGTTCTTGATTTGCAGGCAAGGATAAGACTTCTCGGCGAGGTCAATCATTCTTGAACGGTTGATAACCAGAGGAAACGTTGTGTTGCGATTGCGGGGTTCAGAACGTGTCGTTCGGAAGCCGGATTGATTTGTGTATCGGCTCCGCCTTAATCAAGATTATCAGAACCTATCAGAAGATCAGGAACCCTTGTCCACATCAAGTGGTATCAGAGCTTCAGGTACACCGTTAGGTTCACCCTTATCTCTGTTATTTTGTTCAGTCCTAAACTCCAGAAAACTACCCTACAAAAATATTTGTTCGTCGTGTTTCCACTGTCCTATATCCCCCTTGTGCTATGCCATTTTCAGTTTAGTTTGCTTCTCTGAATTTTAGTCCCTACAAGGTCATTGTATTGCTGGTCTAGTGCTTGTTCTTTGGTCTTGTTTGAGTGGTGCATGTCCTTGTTCATAGAGAATCAAGAGAAAAAAAAATTCAGGTGATGCACATGAACTTTCATCTTAGTTGGAGGAGTGTTGCGTGTATCCATAGGTGCATCTTAGTTTGTTTATGGTGCATAGAGTTTATATTTCTTCAACATTGAAACCTCCTTGTGTTGTGCAACTCAATGAGACACTAGAAAATTACAATAAAAATTGTCATGTCATGTCAAGTTTTTCTATTGTTTCTAAGATCACACATTTTCTAACTTGTCATAAGAGTGAGGATGATGTTCATACCACTGGCCAATTTTTCAAAGATATTGTTTAGTTGTGTGACATGCCTTCTACTGTAGTTTCACATTCTAATGATAATTTTTATGACCCATATAAACATGAGGTGCATCCCAAGTTTGGGAATAGTTCTATATTTCAGATTTCAGATTTGAGACAAATATTCGGAGAAAGAGATGGGATCGAGTCGAGGACGACTCTAATTCAAAAGGGGGAGAATGATGAGAACATCACACCTATGGATACACGCAACACTCCTCCAACTAAGATGAAAGTTCATGTGCATCACCTGAATTTACAGGTGACTTCGTTTCTAATGTTTTGTATATGTGATTTTGAGAATAGATTGCCACCTACTGATTTAATTATTGTTAGGAACCATGGAGATGATGATGATATAGCTGAGGAGGTGATTGGAGGCGTGATGGGCCAGCAAGGACGTCCAAGCCAAGGTGGAAGCCCAATCCAAAACCGACTTCGAATCTGTTTCGGAGCCCAGGACCAGTCTGCACTAAAACGGACGCCCAGGACGCATATGGACTCGGATTTGGACGTTCTACATATGCCTGGAAACATAACGAAATGATCTTTCCAACCCAACTGGTCCCATATCAAAATTCGTAGCGAGCCATCGGCAATCGCCAAAACAAATCGATGTACAGAATCTGTCCTGGTGCTGTGACACCGTAATCGATCTTTGGGCCATGTATCGAGTTGAGCCCACTTAGTGCTGCATCCAAGGGGTCTTGCACGACCCTAGGGTCCTCATATACAGCCGCCACCTCTTCAATAGGGTTTGGGTTTTGCTTAGATTATTCTGTTGATAACAGTTTTGCCGTTTGATCGGTTTGTGAGACCCCAACTTGTGAGATTCATCGTATACTTGCAAATTTGGTTGCATTCTTCTCTGTTCTTGCTTGTGTTCTTGATTTGCAGGCAAGGATAAGACTTCTCGGCGAGGTCAATCGTTTTTGAACGGTTGATAACCAGAGGAAACGTTGTGTTGCGATTGCAGGGTTCAGAACGTGTCGTTCGGAAGCCGGATCGATTTGTGTATCGGCTCCGCCTTAATCAAGATTATCAGAACCTATCAGAAGATCAGGAACCCTTGTCCACATCAAGTGGTATCAGAGCTTCAGGTACACCGTTAGGTTCACCCTTATCTCTGTTATTTTGTTCAGTCCTAAACTCCAGAAAACTACCCTGCAAAAATATTTGTTTGTCGTGTTTCCACTGTCATATATCCCCCTTGTGCTATGCAATTTTCAGTTTAGTTTGCTTCTCTGAATTTTAGTCCCTACAAGGTCATTGTATTGCTGGTCTAGTGCTTGTTCTTTGGTCTTGTTTGCGTGGTGCATGTCCTTGTTCATAGAGAATCAAGAGAAAAAAAAAATTCAGGAGATGCACATGAACTTTCATCTTAGTTGGAGGAGTGTTGCGTGTATCCATAGGTGCATCTTAGTTTGTTTATGGTGCATAGAGTTTATATTTCTTCAATATTGAAACCTCCTTGTGTTGTGCAACTCAATGAGACACTAGAAAATTACAATAAAAATTGTCATGTCATGTCAAGTTTTTCTACTGTTTCTAAGATCACACATTTTCTAACTTGTCATAAGAGTGAGGATGATGTTCATACTACTGGCCAATTTTTCAAAGATATTGTTCAGTTGTGTGACATGCCTTCTACTGTAGTTTCACATTCTAATGATAATTTTTATAACGCATATAAACATGAGGTGCATCCCAAGTATGGGAATAGTTCTATATTTCATATTTCAGATTTGAGACAAATATTCGGAGAAAGAGATGGGATCGAGTCGAGGACGACTCTAATTCAAAAGGGGGAGAATGATGAGAACATCACACCTATGGATACACGCAACACTCCTCCAACTAAGATGAAAGTTCATGTGCATCGCCTGAATTTACAGGTGACTTCGTTTCTAATGTTTTGTATATGTGATTTTGAGAATAGATTGCTACCTAATGATTTAATTATTGTTAGAAACCATGGAGATGATGATATATAGCTGAGGAGGTGATTGGAGGCGTGATGGGCCAGCAAGGACGTCCAAGCCAAGGTGGAAGCCTAATCCAAAACCGACTTCAATTCTGTTTCGGAGCCCAGGACCAGTCTGCACTAAAACGGATGCCCAGGACGCACACGGACTCGGATTTGGACGTTCTACATATGCCTGGAAACATAACAAAAATATCTTTCTAACCCAACTGGTCTCATATCAAAATTCGTCGCGAGCTTTCGGCAATCGTAATCGGTCTTTGGGCCATGTATCG
The DNA here is from genome assembly GCA_032690845.1 of Eleusine coracana subsp. coracana. Lineage (NCBI taxonomy): Eukaryota > Viridiplantae > Streptophyta > Magnoliopsida > Poales > Poaceae > Eleusine > Eleusine coracana. The sequence continues at coordinate 37,502,653 of CM064430.1, read as the reverse complement.
AGTTAAGCCCACTTAGGGTCCTCATATACAGCCGCCGCCTCTTCATTAGGGTTTGGGTTTTGCTTAGATTATTCTATTGATAACAGTTTCACCGTTTGATCAGTTTGTGAGACCCCAACTTGTGAGATTCATCGTATACTTGCAAATTTGGTTGCATTCTTCTTTGTTTTGCTTGTGTTCTTGATTTGCAGGCAAGGATAATCCTTCTCGGCGAGGTCAATTGTTCTTGAATGATTGATAACCAGAGGAGACGTTGTGTTGTGATTGCGGGGTTCAGAACATGTCGTTCGGAAGCCGGATCGATTTGTGTATCGGCTCCGCCTTAATCAAGATTATCAGAACCTATCGGAAGATCAGGAACCCTTGTCCACATCACAGTCTTACTTAAAGACTTAAAGACCAAAGAGTTTAGGACATACCAAAAGTTTCGGCTCCAAGGTATTCCACCCTAGCCTGTTTCCTCTCGACGAGAGCATATATTTTCTGTATACAAAAAGGGGGTAAGATTAAAGACAAGATTAAGACAAAGAAAAAGTAGAGTATTGAAGTACCTTGCTAGCTTCTCGATGTTGGTGCATAATTTCCACGTCCTCCAGTTCGGGCCAACCGAGCAAATCTGCAGATAATGTCGCCTTACCTTTGTCAAGAGGTGAAGGGATGACGACAGGAGCAGGTTGAGGTGCAGGCGCCGAAATGGAGGCGGGAATTGCCTTGCCAGCGTGTTTGATGACTTGCCGACCGACTTGGGCAGATCAGTCGGACGAGGAGGAGGTCTAGACAGAGTGGCTTTGGACTCTTGGACACTCTAAGAATCACTCGGCTGACTACTGTCAAAACAAAGATGGAAGAGATTAAGATGTGTTATGGATGGCAATAAGAGGCAAGGAGTATAAGGTTAAAGGATTAACCTAGGAGCCTTCTTGAGCTTGATTCGGCACAACATCTTCTTCAAAGAAGTCGACTGAGAATCAGTCTCCTTCCTCTTCTGGGCAGAATTTCCTGCCTTGTCGGTCTGATCCATCACCCTAGCGTCACTCTGAGTTTGGCTCGGGGGTTCCGACTGGCTTGAAGGTCGGTCGGAGGGAGTAGGGGTGGCATGACCAGCGTCAGCAGATGGCAATTCTTCATCATCATCCTGATCCCCTATGTATTGCCGTCAGCATCTAACGGTCTGCTTTACTAGCCGACTGGGGGGAGGCAGGGTGGTGACCGGATCAGCACGAGTGCCTACAGAAGAGCTCGAGCCTCCAGTGCCGATCTGCTGCGTCTTCTCGACATAATCTGGTCCCACGGAATCGGTAATAGGGAGCGGAGGATGGGATATGTAAGTATCCAAAACCTGCACAAGAATCAAAATATAAAGCAGGGCATCAAGACAAGAAAATAAAGGATTGCTCAAATCAGACTAAGGCTTACTCGGGCCCACATAGTGCCCTTGTTATACGCCTTCTTGATCAGTGAGTTATCCTGAAGGATATCCCCTTCAAGCATTTTTGACAAGCGTTTCTTACGGAGTTCACCATTCGACGGGTCAGGCACCTCCCTGATTTCGTCATTATTGACATAGTTCCACGCCGGGTGACTCAGTAGCTTCAGGGGCTGCACTCTGCGTACTATGAAGCTTTTGGCGACGGTAATTCCGTCAATACCTTCAGCCTTCAAGTCGGCTATCTTCTTTAACAGAGTGACCACCTGAGGGTCGGTCGGATCGGTCTTCTTCGTCCATTGCGCCAGAGGAATTGCCTTGGCACCGGTGAAGTCGGCAAGAACAGAGGGAGGGTTGTCACAATAGAACCACTCATCCTTCCAGTTCTTGTTCCTGGTATTCATGGCACATTGATGTAGGCCTCCTTCTTGTGCAACTGGAAGCCAACGCCGCCTATAGCTACTTGGTTGTCCTTGGTCGGCAGTGGACGGAGGACAAACAGATAGCGAAATAAATTGAAGTGGGGAAGGATGCCTAGAAATCCTTCGCACATGTGCACGAAGATGGTGATGTGAAGAATGGAATTGGGATTGAGGTTGACAAGCTCAATCCCATAAAAGAAAAGGAGCCCACGCAAGAAGCTGCAGCAGGGGACTCCAAATCCATGCTCAAAGAATGAGCAAAACACAACTATTTGTTTATGAATAGGGTTGGGGCAAGATTCACGGGGTACCTTCCAGTCGATCCGCACTTGCTCTGGAAGGATTTCGTTGACCACCATCTGTTTCATATCGGCTTTGGAAAGGTTGCTCTTCGAGAACTCCCGAAGCTGCTCCGGGATATCGATCTCCAACGAGGTGGCACCAGTGGAAGTGGCAGGAATCAAAGTGGAAATCTTCTTGCGACCCATGGTGATGAATGTTTTGGGCGTGGTGGATCAAATGCTGAACCCTAGCGGAGGCTTGGGGGCTAAGCATGGCAAGATCTGTGGCGGCCGGAAGCTAAGGCGCTAACCCTAGCTAGAATGTTGAGGAGTCGCTGAGAACAGAGGAGGCGCGAGGAAGACGAAGAGTTCGTGCGCGAATGCGGCGTGGACCGAGAGTCAACTCGACACTGCCTTTTATACTCCTGCTTTTTGATGCCAGGGTCCCATGGGCCGGGGTGGGCCGTACAGTGATGACGATTTTTTGCTTAAGCAAAGATAAATTAAGGACCTTAAAACATGATTAGGGTCTAAAAACTTGAGAAAATAAAGCTCGGGGACTTCTTTGATGAGAGGCATTTGAAAAATATTGAACCATGTCTATATGATTTGACGATCATGTAGCAAAGGACTTGATGGTCGTATGGGAATAAGTTCAAAGGTTATGGTATTGATTGAAGCCAATAACAAAATTGTCAAAATTAGACTTATAGATAATTAGAGTGACTAATTATTAGGGAAAGGCTATATTATGATTGATGTCATTTAGCTTAGTACCATTATATGATTGATGTCATATTGGTTCACATGAATTGAATATGATTGATATCATACAATTCAAACCGACCAATCACTCGAACATAGTGTATATCACTCGGACCTTTTGATAATCGGTCGGCAAGGCTGAAACTTTGCGAGTTGGCTTAGTAGTTTGATGACCAGGGGTCTGTTAAACTCAGGCTTGATGGTTTGAGTAAAATACCTACAAAATAATAAGAGCTAATATAATTAGACTCTTGCATTATTTGTTAGTCTCCAAATTATACAAGAGTCGGGGGCTACACCTGATCAGGTGCACCTGACCGTTGCACTAGATCTATCAGGAACTTCGATAAAGAGGTCTTCCTAATTTATGATCTACATTGAAGATCACTCTGAGAATTAAAGCTCAAAATCAGGAAGCACTCGGGGGCTGTTGTGGGATACTTGCCTTACGGGTATCCTCATATAAGACTAAGTCAGTAGCCGACCGGGTACTTCATTAACAAGGAAGCCGACCGACTCAACTTGGAGCACAAGTCATGTAGAGATAAACTTTCTATGTAAATCCTAAGGGGTTATGATTAGGACTCTTCATGTACCCCCTGCCAACGGGATATATAAGGCGGCAGGGTACCCCTCATCGAGGGACAAGTTGAGAAGCTCACAAGTTTCGCAATATCAATACAATACACAGAACACAAGACGTAGGGTTTTTACTCTCATCGAGAGGGCCCTAACCTGTATAACTCGGTGTCTTGTGTTACCACCATAGTTCTTAGTCTCGACGTAGCCCTATACATTTTACTGCCGATCTCAAGCTTCAACAGTGATAGTTGATATTCAAGTCATAATCCTTGAGGAGTTCCAACCACCGACGTTGCCTAAGATTGAGGTCCGGTTGAGCGAATATGTACTTTAAACTCTAGTGGTCTGAATAGATCTCACATCGCTTGCCAATGAGGTAGTGCCTCCATATCTTGAGAGCATGAACCACTGCTACTAACTCCAAATCATGAGTTGGGTACTTCTCCTTGTGCTTTCTCACTTGCCTCGAGGCGTACGCGACCACATGACCTTCTTGCATGAGCACACATCCTGGGCCTTGTCCAAAAGCATCACAATATATGGAGAAAGGCTATCCTATATCGGGCATGGTCAAAATTGGTGCCGTCGTAAGTATTTCTTCAACTCTTGGAAACTTTCCTCGCGCGCAGGCATCCACTCGAAGTCCTTACCCATTTCTAACAATTCTATCATAGGCTTGGATATCTTAGAGAATCCTTCTATGAATCGCCTATAATACCCAGCTAAACCAAGAAAACTCTGAATGCCAGTTACATTCTAGGGTGTATTTCAATTTAAAACATCTTCCACTTTGCTAGGATCCACAGACACTCCTCTAGTGGAGATGATGTGGCCTAGAAAAAACACCACTTTGAGCCAAAACTCGCACTTGTTCATCTTCTCGTACAATTGGTTCACCCTAAGCTTCTGCAATACCAAGCGATGATGTTCCTCCTGCTCTTCTTCATTCTTTGAGAACACTAAAATATCATCAATAAATACCACCACAAACTTGTCGAAGTACTCCATGAACACCTTGTTCATCAGATATATAAAGTAGATAGGAGCATTAGTCAACCCAAATGACATAAAGGTATACTCATAAAGTCCATACCGAGTGGTGAATACGGTCTTGGGTATGTCGGATGCCTGAATCTTCAACTGATGGTAAACAGAGCGCAAATCAATCTTCGAGAAAACACATGCTCCCCTCAACTGGTCAAACAAATCATCTATCCTAGGCAGTGGGTATTTGTTCTCGATGGTAGCGGCATTAACGACTCGATAATCTACGCAAATCCTCTTGGTTCCATCCTTCTTAGGAACAAAGATATCTGGAGCTCCCCATGGAGATACACTAGGTCGGATAAATCCTTTATCTAGCAATTCTTGTATTTGCTCCTTAAGTTTAATGAGCATGTGTGTAGAAGATGGTCAAAATATTTGTGACAAAATGAATAGAAACAAAGAAAAGGAGAAAAAGAAGATGGGAAAGTATTCCATTCAAAAATATGCTCAAGAATGAAGCTCATGAAGTTTTATCTCATTTTTGAGTATAGGAAAAGCCGTACTATTAAGAGGGACACAAAAGTGTGAAGAAAAAATGAACTAAGAGCAAAATCTATTTTTCCACAGCCAAATCACTTCTCTGGCACAAAATCATCGCACTTGTCCGACCCATCGGACAAGTCTATCGGACTCTAGAAACTTTGTAGCACATTTCATCGAACTTGTCCGATGGTCATCGGACTGGTCCGACGACCAGCAAGTCTGACCCTTCGGTCTTCTTCATCGGAGTACAGAAATTGCACGTCGACTTGTCCGAGGCATCAGGCATGTCCCTCGGACTCTAGTAACTATGCCACCTTGTTTCATCGGACATGTTCGATGACCATCGGACTTGTCTGATGGAGATCTGAGAAATACCCCTTCATACGGCTCTTTTTCCTCTTGGGCTATAAATAGAACCCCATCTTGTCCTTTGCCTGCTTGGTCACTCATTCCACTCAAAAACACTCTCAAGCTCACTTTGCTCTCCCCAACTCTCCTCCCTTGCTTCCAATCTTGATTTGTGAAGGGATTGAGAGAAGATTGAAGAGCTCCATTGCCTCCAAGCTTCCATTCTCTTGATCTCTTGGTTCATCCTCACCGCCGACCGCTTTTGTGTTTGTTACTCTTGGGGATTCATCCCCTAGACAGTTAGAGGTGCCCGTAGAGCTCCCAACTTGTGTGGTGACGCCTCGGGAAGTTTGTATTGACCCCTCCTTTGTGGAGATTGCTAGTGGAAAGCCAAGTTTGATCTTTGTGGTCACATGGTGAGGTTAGGGTTGAAAGAAACCCTATCCTTTGTGGATCCCTCAACGGAGACGTAGGCTTCTTTGTGGAGCTGAACTTCGGTGAACAAATCTTGTCTCTCTTGTCTCCTCTTACTTGTTTGTCATTTACTTGTTCTTGCTCATAGCTTGCTAGTTAGGGTTTGCTTCATATTTCTTAAATTAACTTGTGTAGGTTGCTTGCTAGTTGTTCTCCTAATTTCTATAGCTTCCTCTAGATCCTAGCTTGCCTTGCACTAGTTTAAAATATTAATCAACCGATCTACTTTTCTATCACGTGCCATCGGACATGTCCATCGGACTTTCCTCACAAATGTCGGACTGCGCATTTGACTTTTATTATTAAGTGATTTTCAGGGATAATTGCCTATTCAGCCCCCTTCCCCCTCTAGGCACTTTCACCATCCTATAGGGTCACTTAAAAATAGGTGTAGTGCCCAAAATTATCTCAATAACAAACTCGATGTCTCGATCAGGTGGCATACCTGGCAACTCCTCTGAGAAAACATCAGGAAACTCGCATGCCACCCGGATATCTTGGGTTGAGGCCACTTCCAATTGATTCAACATCACACAGTTGACTGCTCCCTTGTTAGTGAGCAATGCATCAGCCACATACTCCAAATCCTTCCTGGTACTAGACGTGAGCTTCACTGCCCTCTTGGAACAATCTATAAGTCCTTTATGCTTGCTCATCCAATCCATCCCAAGAATCACATCGATCCCTTTTGACTCAAGCACAATAAGGTTTGCTGAGAAGTCTACCCCCCTTATTTTAAGGCCTACCTTAGGACAAACATGCCTTGCATCCATCTCTCCCCCAGGAGAGCTAACAATCATCCTACTCTTTAGCATAGATATGGGTAGATTGTGTTTTTGAACAAAAGCAACAGATATGAAGGAATGTGATGCTCCAGAATCAAATAAGACAACTGCATGATTATCATTTGCAAGGAACATACCGAGCATGATATTTGGAGACTCCTGAGCATCATCGATAGCCACATGGTTGACACGAACACGAGCTTGGTTCTGCCTTGCTTGTGTCGGTGCAGAGTTCACATTGTGATTAGGAGCAGTGTTCCCACCTTGACCTGGGGTCTGGTCTGGGTGTCTCTGAGGACATTTATTGGCGAAATGTCCCGGGTCGCCACAATGATAGCAAGCTCCTCCATTGGCAGGGCCCGGTCCATTTGTCAATGATACATACCATCGGGGTATCTCACAGATAAGGAAAGCAAAGTAGACTCCTACTTGGATATGAATAGTAGGCCGATTAGGACTCCACCATGTAACCCTGCCCCCCGAGATATATAAGGAGGGGCAGGGGTCCTCCTCAATGGACAAGTCCTCAATTAGAGATCCCACAACGGGACATAGATTAGACACAACTAGACATCATCATCTAGGTCTACCCTCCTCAACTAGACATATTAATACAAATACCATAGAACACAAGACGTAGGGTTATTATCCTCCGAGAGGATCGGACCTGTCTAAATCGGCATCTTGTGTTACCAACATCTCTCGATCTCACGCATACACTCCTGTCCTACATATAAATCCTCATAGGTGAACTACCCTATGTCTATTGCCGAGATTAAGTCTCGACACCATTGTTTGTCCTTGGTGGGGCTGTCATAGCAGGGCGACGGGTATGGATGTTGGGACACTGAACCTAACGCTGAGGGGTGAACAATCCTTGACCTATAGACTGAACCCTTGGTTGTCCACTCTGCTGCCCAGAACAAAATCTCGGACCACCAGAAGATGACCCAATGCAAGGCCTAGTGTTGTTGCCTCCTGGCTGACCCTGATGTCCATCTTGCGCTTGCTATCCATCTTCACCCTTCGGTTCTCTAGGACTAAAGCTTTATCCACCATCTCTTGAAAGTTAGCACAATTGCAAGCCTCAAGTGCATATGATAACCCATGGTTCAATCCATCCAGAAAACACTCACGCTTCTTTTCATCAGTGTCCACTTCTCCTGGGAGTGACATACTCACTTATTGACATGGACCCTTGGTTTAGATCCTAGAACTCCTTCGTCTTCAGCTTCATGATCCCCTAAGGCACATGGCAAAACCTAAAGTTGTCTCGAAACTCATTCTAATTGATGCTATCTGGCTCCTCGTGTGCTGCAACATAAGCATCCCACCAATTAGCAGCGGGACCAACAAGCTGATGTGCTGCAAACAACACTTTCTCCCTGTTGTTGCACTAGGCCACCTGAAGCTTCTTATCTATGGTCTTCAACCAATCATCTGCGTCCATAGGCTCCACGAAGTGAGAGAAAGTTGGAGGCTTGGTCTGTTGGAAGTCTCCAAGCTTGTCTCTAGGGTGATGGACAGTGCCTGCGACATTGTTGTTCTGTTGTTGTTGCACCATGGCCTGGTGCATGCTCTGGAGAAGCTGTATCTTCATGACCATGAGTTGCTCCATAGAGACCTGCGGAGGTGGCTGCTCCTGTTCCTCATGGCTGTTGTTTACGTTATGGTTTCCTCTCGCCATCTAATGTAGAATGATGATATGGTCAGACAAAATGGGATGCAAAGATATGGTGAAGCAGAGCCACAAGATAAAGGTGTAGAATAAAATAGATAGACAAAGAGATATCCCCAAACTACTAATCATTATTAAAAGTATAAAAGATATGTGTTTGGCAAGACATGCCTTGCAACGCATGCACACTCATGCAAAAATTCAAATCACACTCATCACACCAATCACACTAGCAAACCAAATATGAGGACATGCTAATCTAAAGCTCTCTCTCGCTAAACTATTACATAGATATGACTCAACTCTTATCGATAACTAACGACCTATACTCATGACTCAAAGGACTTTCCTAACGAAGACTACTCATCGCCATCCTCCTCTTGGCCATCCAGCTTGTCAGTTTCATCCTTCCAAAGATCAATGCGAAGAGGGGAACTCAGTGGCATACGGGCTGGCGCCTCCTCTGGATCCTTGTTATCAGAAACTCCATCATTCTCCAACAACCTGATTCTCTCCTCCTGCTCCTTATACAACTTGTAGAGATCGTCGATCGTGTCAAGGGCCTCGTAGTAGTCCTCGTCCATAGCTGAAGAGAGACAGACTTATTCTGCCCGGCGTGTCAGGTTGTTGTTGTTGTCTCCCACGGACATCATACGAAAGTCCAAGCTGCCACTGGCCCTCTGGGGAAAGTGAGTGTACTGAGTGTCACAAAGATCCTCATCCTCCTCGTGACAAAGAACCTCCAGAGCACGACCAGCTGCATCACGAATCCCGGCTTCAAAAGTGGACCTGGGCAACGAGGCGTGGTGCACGCACCTAACACAAGGCTAATGGGAAGAGGCACCTCTCCCACCAGCCTCAACTCTCCTTATATAGGCCTAGGGTCCTATTGTCCAAAAGACACACTACCCTTGACCTACATAACATTGTCACCTACCACCGGGGGCAAACTTGTCCATCTCTTTTTCCTTCATCCGAATGCCATCGGGCCCTTCACATCTTTGTTTCGCCTCGACACAAGCTCCGCGATGGTGCCATGTGCACCTCCAATCGCCGCCATCGGTTTTGAGGCCCAAACCGGGAAACCGCCTTGCATGCTTCCCAAAGCATGACTTCTTGATGTCGACGCATGTCACCTTGTTAGCGATCCTGACTACCGGCAAGTCTCTCCTGGACCCTGTCCATCAGGCTCCCTTGTCACCTAAACCGGCATCCTGTTTGCCTTGACTTGGTCAACACACCGTCTTCAGCACCACCACGGTTTCGAGGCTCAACCGCAAAACCGTTCGTGCTTCTTGTATACGGTGTGGATCACCCTTGACTTCACCCAACATCCCGATCGTCCGGCCCCAAGTCCCCTACTTGTGCCTGATCCTCTCGTCGTTGACCGCCATGTCGACTCCATTGACCTACACATCATGAGACAAGCAAACACATTTCCCAACTCCTACAACATCACTAATACTTCCACCAACTCCGGTTAGTCAAAACCATGACATGTACAAACTCATGCAATCTGCAGATTCCCGCATTTTAACTCAAACACCAAATCTGCTCAAGTCAATTACTCATCACATATATTGCAAACCATGGCACATATCCACATGGTTTCTTAGTTTGCTCATCACATCTACACAACTTAGCTCAAGATCAATCATAGCAATGCGAAATACAGACAAGCATAAGAATCAAAGCTCATCTACCAATGCATATATTACATATGAGATGCAACGCAAAAAAGGTAAGATACATATATAAAAGAGGACATCAACTCCCCTTCAAATGATGCAATAGCACTGGAGTTATCACACATAAGTGGAACACTCTTGAAGGCTAACCCAAAGTCTCTCATGGTAGAAACCATCCAAAGGATTTGAGAACAACAACTAGTGGCAGCAACATATTCAGCCTCGGTTGTAGATTGGGCTACACTCAATTGCTTGCGAGAAAACAAACAAACCAAAGAAGTACCCAAGAAATGGCAAGTACAAGAAGTGCTCTTCCTATCAATTCTACACCCAGCAAAATCCGCATCCAAATACCCAATTATATCAAGTGATGAAGATGCAGAGTACCAAAGACCAAACTCAAGGGTGTATTTGAGATACCTAAAGATGCGCTTGACAACCTTGCGATGAGTCACCCTTGGAGAAGCTTGAAAACAAGCACAAAGACACACCTCAAAGTGTATGTCGGGTCTTGTCGCTGTCAGGTACAAGAGGAAGCCAATCATGCTCCTGTACTCCCTTGATCAACTGCTTCACAGTCTTCATCAGGGTCAAAATCCGTTGTAGTGAACATTGGTGTAGACAACAGCTTCACATTGACCATGTCAAACTTCTTCAGGAGATCCTTCGTGTACTTGGCTTGATATCTGAAAGTGCCTTGCTTGCACTGCTTGATTTGAAGCCCAATAAAGAAGGTGAGCTCTCCCATCATCGACATCTAAAATTCACATTCCATAGCTTCCTGAAATCTGGATACAAGAGCATGAGAGGAACCACCAAAAATGATATCATCCATGTAAATCTGAACCATTAGAAAGTCATTGCCATTCTTTAGAGTGAACAAGGTTTTATCAACACACCCCATGACATACCCATGCTCTAGCAAGAAGGTCTTAAGCCTAGCATACCATGCCCTAGGTGCTTGCTTTAGCCCGTACAAAGCCTTCTGAAGCTTGTACAGACGGTTTGGATATTTGTGGTGCTCAAAGCTAGGGGGTTGCCTCACATACACTTCTTCCTCTATGAAACCATTTAGGAAAGCGTCACATACTCTTGAGCTCAACATCCCCCTTCTCAACATTGTCTCTCAGGAAGTGGAATCGCACATTAATGTGTTTGACCTTACCATGTTGGACTGGGTTTTTGGCTAAGCATATGGCACTGGAGTTATCACACATGAGTGGAACACCCTTAAAAGTTAACCATAGTCTCTCATGGTAGACACAATCCATAGGATTTGTGAGCAGCAACAACATACTCAGCCTCTGTAGTGGATTGGGCAACACTCGATTGCTTACGAGAAGACCAACAGATCAAAGAAGTACCCAAGAAATGGCAAGTACCAGAAGTGCTCTTCCTATCAATTATACACCCATCAAAGTCCTCATTCGGATACCTAATAAGATCAAGAGATGAAGATGCAGAGTACCAAAGACCAAACTCAAGGGTGTATTTGAGATACCTTAAGATGCGCTTGACAGCCTTGCGATGAGTCACCCTTGGGGAAGCTTGAAAGCGAGCACAAAGACACACTGTAAAGTGTATGTCGGGTCTTGTCACTGTCAGGTATAAGAGGGAGCCAATCATGCTCTTGTACTCCCTTTGGTGCACTACTTCATAGTCTTCATCAGGGTCAAGAGCGTTGTAGTGGACATTGGTGTAGATAACGGCTTCACATTGACCATGTCAAACTTCTTCAGGAGATCCTTCGTGTACTTGGCTTGATGTATGAAAGTGCCTTGCTTGCACTGCTCTATTTGAAGGCCAAAAAAAAGGATGAGCTCACCCATCATCGACATCTGAAATTCGATTTCCATAGCTTCCTGAAATCTGGACACAAGAATATGAGAGGAACCACCAAAGATAATATCATCCACGTATATCTAAACCATTAGAAAGTCATTGCCATGCTTAAGAGTGAACAAGGTTTTGTCAACACACCCCATGACATACCCGCGCTCTAGCAAGAAGGTCTAAAGCCTAGCATACCATGCCCTAGGTGCTTGCTTTAGCCTGTAGAAAGCCTTCTCAAGCTTGTACACACAGTCTGGGTATTTGTGGTGCTCAAAGCCAGGGGGTTGCCTCACATACACTTCTTCCTCTCTAAAACCACTGTGGAAAGAACTCTTGACATCCATTTGATAGAGTCTACTGCCCTTGGAGGCAGCAAATGCAAGCAAGATCCTAATGGATTCTATGCGAGCAACAGGAGCAAAGGTTTCACCATAATCTAAGCCCTCCACTTGGCTAAAGCCTTGAGCAGCAAGCCTAGCCTTGTTTCTCACAACCTCACCGTCCTCCCCAAGTTTGTTTTTGAACACCCACTTTGTTCCTATGACATTGACATTGTTGGGAGTCTCAACAAGGGTCCAGACTTTATTTCTCTCAAAGTTTTCCAACTCCTCATGCATGGCATTAACCCAATGTTCATCATATAGTGCGTGTCCAACATCTCGGGGTTCAAAGGTTGCAACAAAGAGAGAATTGGTAAAGCAGACGAGATGTGCAGACCTTGACCTTGTTGTCCTCTCATAGAGATTACCAATCATTTGTTGAGGCGGATGTTGACGCTGAATGTGGCTAGGGGCTTCTCTTTCAGAGTGTACCTCCCCCTCAACCATAGCTGGAGCTTGGTCGACAGCTACTGAAGTCGATGTAGGAGCTTCTGGAACCTCTGCTAGAGTAGTGGAAGCAGCAGGAACAAGCTCAGATGAGAGATGAAGTGAATCATCATCATCATCATCAAAGCCATGTAGGTCCTCTTATACAAAGATGCTTTCCTTCAGCTCCTTGTCACCTACAATCTCAATCATATTCCTTGCACAAGAGTAAACCGTAGAGTAACGAGAGTAGTCGTCAACAATCACAAGAACATACCACTTCCCACCTACTGAATGAACCCGAGAAGGACCAACAGTGTCCATGTGATGTAGCTCTCCATGGCGTTCAATCATCACCAAATTAATTGGTGGATGAGAAGCAACAATCATTTTCCCATGACGACAGGGAGCACAAACCAAATCCTTACCAAATTTGAGCTTAGGCAATCCTCAGATCAAACCTAGGCCACTCAAGCGACATAGCAAGTCAAATCTCATATGACCTAGTCTCCTATGCCATTTCCAGAGGTCAGAAGAAGATTGAGCAAACAGGCACTTGTGAGAACCAGGAGAAACAGACAAATCAACCTGAAAAACTCTACCAATGCGAGAAATCCCACAAACCAAAGAACCACTCGAATCAAGAACACAAGAAGCATTCGACTTAAAGCGCACTTCCAAACCAGCATCAAGAAGTTGAGAGACAGAGAGAAGGTTGTACTTGAGATGCTCAACCAAAGCAACATCATCGAGAGTGAAGTTCTCATTTACCCGCGCCCCTTCCATTCACTCTTCCTCTCTTGTCATCTCCAAAGGTCACATACTCACGATGCTTCAAAGGAGTGAGGCTAGAGAATCACTTTGCATTTCTGGTCATGTGGCGCGAACACCCGGAATCCATCCACCACTTGTTCTCCAAGCCTCCACCTGCTGCCTACAAAGAACGAGAAGGAAAGATCGATGGATCAGTGTTGGGGTTAGATAGAAAGCTTTTGGGAATCCAACACTTTACCATACGACCTGTAGAAGTCATCACAGTTCTTTGCACTTTATCATTTGAACGCATGGGATGAGAACCACGATGGGGAAAACATGGACTGTCAAAGCATCTCGACTCAAACCTTGGGTTATGAGGATAGAAATCATCTGTATGAAAGCCAAATCCACTAGAGTGACGCTAACCACGATGGAGAAAACATGGGATGCCAAGGCGCTGCTGCACAAAGCCTCTGTTTTGTGAACCAAAGTCATATGAGGGATGACCCTATCCATGATAGGCATGAGAAAAAGAGCGAGGCTGAAAGTCAACAAAATCATCATAAAAAGCATCCCTAGTCAAATCAGCTTGCTTCCTCTCAATCCTCTTACGCCTATAATAGAATTCATCCAAGTGGCCCTTGTGACCACAAAATATGCAAATGTAGATACTCTTAGGATTAGGCTTGGTTTGCATGACAGGCTTGGGTTTTGACTTCTCTGCTTGTTTTGTGTTGAAGGAGGGTTTTGGATTGGTGGATAGTATGTGTCAGTGGGTTTGATGGACTTCTCCTTATCATTGTAGCTGGAGCTAGGCACAAACTTACCACATTCTCACTCTCCTTGTCAACTCTCTCAAATCCCAAGCCTAAGTTATAGGTTGACCTAGTAGCACTCTCCTTCACTATTGCCAAGTCACTCTCAATCTTTTCCTCACTAACTAGGGTTCTCTGGAGCCTAGAAACACGATAGTCATTTTCCTGAACTAGGACTTTGTTTTCTTTTCTAGTGATTACTAGCTTGTCTTTGAGGGTAACACACACTTCACATGGAGTTGGGAGAACTTTCGAGTGAGTCTCATGAAGCAGCTTGGATTCAAGCTCTTTGACTTTGAGGGACTGAGCTTCCAACTCATCTCTGAGCTTGGGGCACTTCTGACATGCACCCAAAAGAGTTGGTCCAGCTTTGAACTCATCAAGCTCCTTGAGGGCACTCCCAAGCTGACTGGCAACTTGAGCATGCACACTCTCCCTCTGACTCAGATCATTCATCACTACTTGACAAGACTCACACTCAGCAGCAATATCATCACAAGCAAGCTAAGCGAAGCAATTTCAAAATTAGCACACTCCAACTTACACTTAAGCTCTCTAATTTCACAAACAACACTGCGAAGCTTATCATCTTGCATGAGGAACACATCGCGCAATTGATCAAGTTCAAAAGATAGCTCATCAAGAGTGGGAGGTACCTCGCTTATGTCGGAGTCGGTGTCATGGTCATTCTTTGCCATGAAGCAAAGCCCGGTGAAGTTGTCCTCCCTTTTGACTCTTGGCTTCTCAATCTCCTCATCCGAGCTTGTAAGACGATCGCTTGAAGTGAGGTTGACGTCACTTAGAGCGGCAATGCAGGTACGTGCGACCGCCTTCACAAACTTCTTGGAGTTCTTGCTTTGCCTGTAGAAGTGTTTCTTCTTCTTCTTGAAGTCTTCACTGTTGTTGTTATGGTACACAGCCTTCTTCTTCTTAGGACAGTCAGCAATGAAGTGTCCAGGGTCACCACACTCGAAGCAAGTTCTTGAACTACCACCTCGTCTTTCCTTCTTGTAGAACTTCTGAACTTCCTTGTGAGCAAGGACAACTCCTCGTGAGGAATGCACTCCATCTGTTCATCAGAAGCTACAACAAGGGAAGACAAAGCTAACTCCAAGGAAGACTTATCATGTGAGGGGTTAGTTTCATAAGAAGGACCATTGCGACTACCCTTTTGAGAGATAGAAAGCAAAGCCTTGCTAGAAGCAGGAATAGCAAAATTAGGACAAGATTTCCTAGATAGTTCATGAGATTTCAGCATGCTATACAGTTGCTCACAGTTCAGGGTACTGAAATTAGCAGTTTCTTCTAGAGCAGCAATCTTAACCCGCCAAACATTTTTATCAAGAGAATACAACATTTGCTTAGCTCTATCATTATCATTGAAGACAAGTTCACCAGAAGTCCTCAAGTTGAACACAATTGCCTCAAACCTACAAAAATTGTCATCTAGTGACTCGCTAGGTTTTTGTGCAAAGGTTTGGTATTGCCTATTGTAAGAGTCCTTACGCATAGACTTAACCTGGTTAGTAGCTTCATGGTACGTGCAAAGCTTAACCCAAATATCATGAGCAGTTTCAAGATGTGCAACCCGATCATGTTCACTCGTACCGAAAGCAGAAAGCAGGATATTGACAACTTTGGAGTTGTTTTCATACCTGAGTAACTCACCTATAGAAGCAGCATTGAGATCTTCTGGTATGGCATACGCCTGCTCAACAATCTCCCAGATGGCACGTCCTTGGCTCAAGAGATAACCCTTGGTCCGTGACTTCCAGTAGGGAAAGTCCTCTCCATCGAACATCCACAGCTTGACTGCACACTTCTCCATGTCGCCTTTGGATCACAAAGCCGGTGAAGGTAAACTAGTGATCAAACTAGCTCTGATAGCAATTGAAAGACCGAGAAGGTGGCCAGAGGGGGGTGAATGGGAGCCAATTAAAATTCTTTATAACAACTTGGCCTATATCCCAAATATAACCCAAACCAACCTCTAAACTGATCACCAAGACTACACACACCAATTTGTGATGTGCTACCCTTGGGAGTGAGCAACAACAGCAATGAAACACAGCGGAAACTACGAGAAACAACAAAGACTCGAAATAGTCAAGATCCTCACAAAAACTAGACCTTACGGGACCACCACTAGCAATGCTGATCAGAGCCATCGATAGTGCCGATTAGCCCCATCGGTAGTGCCGGTGTGGGATTCTGTGACCCATCGGCAGTGCCAATCCTGGTCGTTGGCAGTGCTGATCGACCATGACGGAACAGGAAAAACTTTCAGGATTAGGCAAGAACTTGGTAAAACTTAATCAGACGTACTCCAAATGATGCGATTTTGGGACCAGTGAATCCTCAACCTATCATGACCCTAATCCTAGAAGATCAAATCGATTGGCTAAAGGAATCATCACTGTTGGGGGAAAGCCCACCTCTTAGTCTCCCCAATGCCAGAAAGCAGCCCATCAGCAAACAACAAGGCTCGGGCAGACCAAAGGCCCATAGGGCCTTTGGCCCAATAGGCAACTAAAGGCGGGTACGGCCGAAGGCCGTACGACACATAGGGCCCCGGGCACCGGAGGACGTACGGCACTGCGGGCCCCAAGCGCAGGTATCAGAGAATGACCGCCGAGGGCATGTACCAGATGAAGATTGAAGTATAAGAATACCCTTAGGGTGATCAGTGAGATGTGTAATGTAAAGTCTGGGGTAAACATCTAAATACACCCGAGGGGGGCAGGTGAGCATGAAGCTATAAATGCTTACCTACAACTTTGACTGGGGGGAGGTCACATCTCTGGAGTCCAAACCTTCTGGAACGGATTAAGCCATATAATACAAATTTGTTGCCGAAGGGTACTACATTGGGCCCTTCGGCACTTGCTAGCAAGATTGTCTTGTTCTTTCTCCCCCAGGCTTGATCGAGTGGCCTTCGACTGAGTGAATTGGCGTGGTGAGCCCTCGGCAAGCCCCACTAGTGCTTGTTCTAGACTTGTAACCACAACAGTTGGCGCTGTCCGTGGGGAGCTGAATATCAAAGCGCGTAGCATGGCCGGAGGCAAGAGACTGCGTCCTTTGGTTCTGTTGCAGTAGGCAAGGACACGAAGCAGAGTGGCAGTGGAAGTTGCACGAGCTGAGACATTAGCAGCAGCCGGAGCGTGCCCGGTTTGGGAAGAAGAAGTCAAAGGGTGTGTCAAGGAGGCGTCTGACGAGGTTAATGAAGGTAGGGACTGCCGAAGAGCAACTCACACGAGAGGAGGTAGAATACGCAAATCGGGTGGCCGAAGAGCGCATTAGAAAGGGGCAGGAAGATACGTTGCGAGAGGAGGAAAACGTGAGGCTGTTGGAACAGGAGGTCAAAAGGCAGAGCAGAGTAGCCGAGGAGCAAATATTGCGCGCTCAGGCTCTGCAAAATCTTGCGCAGCATGAGGCTGACTATGTTCAGAGAATTGAAGCAGCTAAAGGGCGGCAGGAACAACTGAGTAGGTAGCTGGAAGTCCTCCGGAAAGGTGGGATCCTAGAAAATTGGGCACCGGTGTATGAGGAATTCCATGAAGAAGTGGTAAGGGCACATTCGTCCGGAAGCCTTCATCCGGTGCAGCCAGCAGATCCTAACTCTCCGCTGGCAGCTGAGCTATAGGCGGTGCAATGGCCTACAAGACTGGCTTCAGTTAAGCTTCCAATGTTTGCAGGGACCTCTGATCCGAGAGAGTTTTTCATGAGGTACGAGAC
Organism: Eleusine coracana subsp. coracana; assembly: GCA_032690845.1. NCBI lineage: Eukaryota > Viridiplantae > Streptophyta > Magnoliopsida > Poales > Poaceae > Eleusine > Eleusine coracana. The sequence goes on along the minus strand of CM064430.1, from coordinate 37,484,729 downwards.
AGCAGTCGAATCGGCCGGAGGCAATGATGTAGTAAAGACCAAAGCTTTTCCATTGGTGTTGGAGGGGATAGCTAGAACTTGGTATGCTAAACTAGCACCGGGGTGTATTCGGTCATGGGCACAACTCAGGGAGGGAGTCTCGGTGCACTTCAGGGGGAATCACGCTAGGCTGGGGAGCGCCCAGGATCTGGCAGCCGATGTGCAAAGAGAAGGCGAAACGTTGGCTAACTATACTCGGAGGTTCATACATTTTGTCACACCCCAAACTTTCAAATTTTGGTTTGTGACCCAACTCCACTAAATTTCAACATTTTTTTATAATAGATTAAAATTTTATTTTAAATTAATTAGATAATTAGAGCATTATAATTTATTTTAGGCAAAAGGGCTATTTTCTAAATTAAATAAATTAATTTAGTTTATTAATATTTTGTATGTTGACTCTAAAACTTGTTTCGGTTTGATCAAGTCACCACCACAAAGGTCATCATCACGAAAACAAGAGCAATAAGACAAGGCGCTAAAAACTTTCAATAAGAGAAGTGAAGTACTTCAGCCACAACAAGACATGATGCAATGGATGTTAGCGTAGACTATTGTTTGAAGAGTAACGAGTGATTGTGTGTTATGATTGTTTTAGGCTGTTTGAGCCTCTCCTTCCTTGGTCAAATTTTATCCTTGAACCCTATCTACAATCTTTGATGCATATAGTGTGGTCCTATTTCTAGGTTAATAATTATTCACTTCTCATTCATTGTCTTTCCCATCAATTCCTTTTGATCCTCCCAAATTGTTATCTTCTATGTTCAAACTCTTAAATCCTAGCTTCTCTGAATCTCGGGACGAGATTCCTTTTAAGGGGGGTAGTTTGTCACATCTTGTATTTTCCAAATTCGAGGTGTGAGCCTTCTCAACACTGAAAACACATAATTCTCCTAATTTTATCATATTGTTGGCCTTGATTCATCATCAAATATAATTTTCTTTATGACCTTATCATTGCTCAATCCCAGACATCGTTCTTGATCTCTCTTCTTTGCACTTCCTTATAATTCCTATATTGTTCTTCATTCTCTAAAAAGTCATGAAGCAAAATCGTCTTTCCCTCTATTTGGCATGTAAATCTTTATGTCAACCCGCAACCATATTCTATTCTTGAAATATACCATTCATCTGATCTCATCTAATTACCTAGCCTAATCTAACCTCCCTTCTCTCTGATAGATGGAGCAAGCCTAGCTTGCCAGCACACAAAAATTTCAGCCCAACATGCCCACAACCGATCAAACCTTTCCTCTTCCTAGTCATCCACTCCTCTCTCTCTTGTTTCCCTTTGATGGACGTCCCAAGCTCTGAATATAACACCATAAATCAGCACTTGGACGCCCATTAGCCATCTAAAGTGAGTGGTCCCTTGAGTCCCTTTAATTTTCATAAGTAGATACGACAAAACTACCATACCTTGATCATCATAAACCTGCACCCACGTTGGTTTATCATCAAAACCATTTTATAACTATGTTCCCCATCAATTCTCACTTTCAGGGAAAGAAATATCAACTATAGTGGCCATAACTCGAACCATTCTTGACTGACAGTTTTACTTGCCTCTTGGCGCCTCTCCTCCCTTCCCTACCCTTTCCTCTCCCCTCCCTAGGCCTCCCAAGTCACACCAGGATGCCCCTTTTGCTGGCTCACAAAATTCCTTGCCCTTTCCCCTTCATTCCCAACCATTAGTGTCAAGTTCATCTCTGTTCATATCCCTGTTCAGCCATGATGCCTCTGATTTCCATCCACGTTCCCAATGATCTACCCAACGAAATGTGCCCAAATTTCTACATAGAGTGGTCCACTATGTGCTCTACAACATATCCAAAATTCAACCCAATTGGAGCAGTGATGCAAGCAGGATCATGTTTTGAATGGCGACCGCTCTCTATTCTGGACGCCTCAAGCACGCGCATCGGTAATTCCACTCCATTCCCTCTCAATTCTGATCTGTACTTGATACAAACTTCAAACCATTATGTGTTCCAGGAATCCAAGGACGTCTCCACAAGAGGGTTTGTGAAGATCTGTCCAAAAACCTCCAGAAACGCGTCTGGCATTTGATCTGCCACTGCATGACATCATCACGATCCAGCCACTTGATCTCTCATTCAGGTGAGCTCTTGATGAAATCACCTTGTCCCTACCATGTTCCTGACAACAGCACATGTTTATGTTCAAGTATTTCCTTCAGATCACCAGCCTATCTACGGGAACGGGCACGTCTTTGTCATCGTATCTGCAGATCGACACCACTCTCTGTTCTGGTCATGTTCAGCGCACACAACTGAAAGTCCCAAGAGATTGTTTCCTATTCTCTAATCTTTCAGATGCAGGGACAATACTATGGCGTGTTCCCACAACTCCTTTCAACATCCACAAAAGGATTCACTAAGATCATACACCATTCACCTAGGAACGCAGATGGTGTATAAACTATCGCTGAACAGGTTTACCATGGTCCAACCACTTGATACCCTTTTCAGTTCGATTTCTATTCAATTCATGATGTCAACATCGTGTTCCTGATGTATGTCCATATGTTTGTTAAATTATTTCCTTGATTCCTACAGCCAATCTTTAGGAACGCACCTGTCTCTGAATGGATATCTATTCTACCACTCCTGAAATCTCGGCAGTAATTGTAATCGATTTTCCATCGCTTCATTTGAATCCATCTGAAACAAACCATAACGCTAAACTCACCACTACATGTTCTACATGATGCCATGATCATATCATTGAGAAACCATCGATGCCGACATCACCTCTCGATGCCACGTTATTATCCACCTTGCACCATTACTTGTGGCATCGGGGCTTTCCACATTGCATAAACCTTGGTGAGCTCCTTGTGCCCCACTTCATATCTCGTGATTAGCACCTGTTGCTGCATATTATCCTTAGCATGTATGTTTGTTATTGATGTGTGTGAATAGGTGTGTGCTTGAAAACGGGAGAAGGAATCATGAAGACAAAATCGGACAATCGGTAGTCATAGAGCAGCAACATATTTCACGGCAAGTGTCCTTGATGCATCTTGTACCTATTATAACATTTATTGTAGAAATGCATGCTTGTGTCAATTGAATGGGTACCTATTTTTAGGGTTTCCCTAGTATTGCTTTATTTGTTTCCTTGTCGCATTGAACTAGTTGGTTGGTTATGGGTAGATAATGCTTAGGTTACTTGTGGGATGTTGGGTTAATATTAACCTTGAT